>CM026067.1:6490461-7090461 GCA_014839685.1 Anableps anableps | reverse complement strand
ATGAAGACTGAAGGCCGAAACTGAGTCAAAAGGGGCCCCATCAAACATATTAGTCAGAGGCTGTG
The DNA here is from genome assembly GCA_014839685.1 of Anableps anableps. Classification (NCBI taxonomy): domain Eukaryota; kingdom Metazoa; phylum Chordata; class Actinopteri; order Cyprinodontiformes; family Anablepidae; genus Anableps; species Anableps anableps. Next base: position 7,090,396 of record CM026067.1, on the reverse strand, counting down.
CAACGAAACCAGGTTATTGTAGCTTTTTTTCCAGTTTGTTTTTTAGTTGGATTGTACAGGAATACATATCACATTTTGTGTTTTCATTCTTTTCACTTCACACAACCTTGGAATTTAACAGGTGTGGGTACGCTTTTGAGAGCTACTGTTGTGAATGCTGGACATAAATACGTGTATAATGGAACATAATACCCTTTCCAGGCTGTGGGTTGTGACCGGATTCTGGGCTCCAAGGCCTCCCTGGATGCCTGTGGGGTCTGTAAGGGAGACAACTCCACTTGCAAGTTCTTTAAGGGCCAGTACACTCTTCAACACCGGGCTAATGGTAAGCTCTATTGAATTTGAAGTTTTTCTGTTGGTGCTGCTAGTCATACATCAAGTGTTAATGAATAAGAGAGAAAGACTTGCATGTACTAAAACACAGACTCTAATTTCACTGGATAATGACCTGATTCAGCAAGAAAAAGTTGACTACATCAGGAAAATGTAGTCAACTTAGATTTAGCAAATATTAAGATTGAACCGCAACTGTTTTCCCTGTATTCTTTCCCAGAGTATTACTCTATGGTGACAGTGCCAGCTGGAGCGAGGGGGATTCACATCCAGGAAATGGAGGTGTCAACCAGCTACCTGGCTGTACGTTCCCTGAAGAAAAAGTACTACCTGACTGGGGATTGGACCGTGGACTGGCCAGGGAGGTTCTACTTCGGTGGGACTGTGTTCGACTACCAGCGCTCTTTCAACAAGCCAGAGAGCCTGTATGCTGTTGGCCCTACTAATGAGACTCTGGTGTTTGAAGTAAGTTGTCACTTCTACTGCAGCTTTATTTTAACTCTGGACATGATGTGGCTTTAAGGTAGGACTAAGTTTGGTTAGTGTGGAGAACGAACATGGCTTTAGATTTGGGTGGTCTGTAAGGGATTTCATTGTTTGCTTGGCTTAACTTGATGAGGTACTGGGAGTAAAAGTGAGGATATACAAGTAAAATGAAAGGACAAAGGTTCATTTAGCATTTTCTTTAAAATATGATAAAGAACAGACAAAGTATAAGCCAAAATGTTGGTTAACCTAACTGGGCACAAAAACTGAGAGATTTGTTTCATTCTTTTCTTTGAAGCAGTTCTTCTTGGCAAAGAATCCAGTTCAGCTGGAGAACCTCTTTATGTTATCCTAAATGTCACCACATTTGTAAATTGCTATATTACTAGTATGTCTTGTTTCTTCAATCATCCAAGCCATGAAAATGACACCAAACAGGAGTCAGTAGCAGAATGAACTGTTTGGCATTGCAGAAAACATTTGGCAACTTTGTCATGGGCACAACTGTCACATGGCACCATTTAAAGGGCAGTTAACACATTTTCTGATGGTATAGGATTTATTGTTTTGCCAAGAAGAAGAAAATAATCAAACTCAAATTTCCTCACTTTTTGCGCTTAATTTAGAAGCTTTTAGTTTGGCTTGTGCCTAGTAGGGCTGAAACGATTAATCGGATTAATCATGATGAATTGATTATTGAAATAATCAGCTAATTTAGTTATTGATTTATCGTTAACTGGAGAACACAAACTAAAAAAAAAAAAAAGCCCATTTGCTGAAACAACATACTCAGAGCAGTAATTAAGCCAAAATTGTACAAAAAATATATATTTTGCATTTAAGATAAAAAAAAAAAAAAAACCCTTTTCCTGTAAATATGTTCTGCCCAAAACTCCTCAAATGGCATAATTTTAGCTTTAGCTGATGCAAATTCTGTAAAAAAAAAAAAAAATAAATCTAATTTTAAGCACCTTTTGCAATCCAATTATTAATCGTTAATCCAAAAAGTAACAGTTTAGCCGTCTGCTGTATTAAAGTTAAGTCAAGCAGAAAGGGATGAGCTTTTTGCATTTTTGACAAGAAAATGTTTATTTTCGTACTTGTTCAAGTAATCTACAGATTTATCGATAACTAAAATAATTGTTACTTGCAGCCCTAGTGCCAAGCTTATAAAGATCTATCTTTCAGGGCAGGGATTAATGGTTTTATTGCAGAATTGTCCCTTAGTACTTCCAGCTCCAGTGTTAAAACAGTCACTATTTAGGCCCGAGCAGCGAAAGCGCCGTGAAGGCCTATTGTAATCGTAGTGTTTCTTATTATTATGATTCTTGACACACAAGAAGTGCTAATTTGAAGGCCTAAACATATATGAAAACTCACCAAACTTCACCCAAAATTGTCACCCAACTGAAATTTTAGTATTTTAATGGAATCAAAAGTGGGCGTGGCCAAACAACTCCATAGCGCCCCCTAATGTAAGATAGACCAACTGGTAAATCCTAGACAGCTGAAACTTGGTATATAAGTAGATCTCCCTAAAACAAGAAAAAAAGTCTGTTGGAGGTATGCCCTAAACCCAACAGGAAGTCGGCCATTTTGGGTCAAAGGGTCAATTTTGGCCGTTTTTGAATTTTCATACATGTTGAACTTTAACAAACTCCTTCTTGGGATTTTGATCTGTCGGCTTGAAATTTGGTCACTAAACCCTTAAGGCATTAAGGATTAAAAGTTAGAAAAATCTCGAGTTTTTGAGCATGTCAAAGGGGCAGATCTAGGCCTCAAAGTTGGTTTATTTGCCATGAATTTTGAACTGCTACAACTTTCACATAAAAAGGTCAGTTTGCACCAAACTTGGTATGAGTCATCCATGTTAGATGCCTGACGATCTTATGTGGTCATATGCTGATGACCATATAGCATATGACCATAGCATAGGAAGTCACTTTTTTTTCTTGGAAAGCTCCATCTCTGACCCCCTTGACCTAATCAACATGATCAAGGGTCAGAAGACAGATAACAAGTTGGTCTCACTTGCTTTAAAGCACCAAGAGGTTTGGATTGAGGGCGTGGCTGTAGTGGCGTGGTGAAGTCAGACATCACGCTGTTGCCATACACTTGACTCTAAATTCTACATATTTCAGCCAATCTGCACTAAACTCACTATGATCAATCTTAATCCTCCCCCCAACAGAAATGCAGTCCGATATTTTGTCGGAATGGCCTAATCCCTCCACAGCGCCCCCTAAAAATCTTTAAAAAATCAGCCCCAAGCCATGCTTTGACCAACAGTCATGAAATTCGGCACACGTGTGTGGTGTCAGGACCTACGAAAAAGTCTCTTGGAGCCCTGGTGCAAATCCCACAGGGAGTCAGCCATTTTGGATCAAAGCCATCATTTTGTCTCTTTTACACGTTGTATCTGAGCGAACTCCTCCTACAGCTTTTAACACAAAGACTTCACAGTCACTCCGCAGAGTCTTGAAGCATTGAAGGGCAAAAGTTATCAAAAACTTTTTGCTACATCAAAGCATGTGGGAGTGGTCAAACCTTAAAGTCTGACCCTTCACCATTAAACATCAAGGTGGAATCACTTCCACATACAACGTTGTGGCTTAATGAAACTTTCTGTGTGTCATAACAGATCAGCACTAATCACATTCTCATCATCATTTGGTGATCTCACTAAGCCCTGCCCACTTTGAACAGGAAGTGAGCTGTTTTGCTACTGGTTGTCTTGCTTTTACTCTTTGATTCATATAGAACTAAAGTGATAGAAACCGTATCCGCTAACACTTGATAACCACATATGTCAAATTATACTCGCCAATCCTTCGTCACAAAACACAAATTGACAATAAATCCTGTCTGGAAGGTCGGATTTTGACAAAACTTTTAAGACTTGTCACTGGACTTGTACTGATCTGGACTGAAGGCAATTTGGGAGATTCACCAAATGCTCCGCCTGGTGGATGGGTGTAGGAACGGTGTGAGAGCGTTGACGACGGCGTCAGGGTGGCAGTGCCGGACCTCCAGCGGTTCCAAGGCTGGAGTGATGCTGAGCTGCGAGGTCCGCCCAATGCTGCTTGCAGCTTTAATTTATGTTCATGTTTATGTGCATAAAAAACCATAGACATTGCCCTTCTGGTCCTGTGCTTCATTGGACCCATGTGACGTGAGGCTAATAGAGCGAGTAAAATCCTTAAGTCAATTGCTCTGTCCAACCAGGGATGAAAAGTATGAAATCAGATGGTTGCCTGGAGTGAGATGTTCCGTGCAGTACAGTGGATGATTTATGAGCTTTTTTCCCCTTTATTCACATTTGTTGTCAGAGGTGTGTTACAAACCAGAGCTTGGTGAAGGGCGCTTGTCTGTACCTGTCCTGAAACAGCATATTATGATGCTGGACAGGCACATTCCCTAGACGGCAAAACCAGCGTTCCACAAGTGGTTGAGTCATGCAGAGGTTTAAGTGAATGGAGGGGGGATGTGGGGGAAGTTCCTCTGCATAACTTTGTCAGCAGAAGCATCTATTTTCTCTTGACCTCTGAGCCCTGGCCATGAAAACAGAAGTGGAAACCAGCTGAAGAGCAGACAGTGAAATGATATTCATGTAAAAACTGGTCTCTGCTGTGTCCCTTGGGTTGCCGACATAGTGTGGTTAGAGCTGGAATGACTGGCCCTGTGAGTTCAGAGCAAAATACCAGTGTTGTATTTCTAATGTGCTTTGGCAGTCACTTGTTAGTCTGTCTTGAAACATCCAAGTGCTAATGTCGCTATTTTTGTGAAGAGACTTTGGTCTGTGGGAAGCTAAGTTAAGTGGACGTTTTAGTTGCTGTTTGAAAAGTGCAGTGTTGTCCTTAGTGACCTGAGCTGATAAGATTTCCAAATTTTTACCCAAAGGTCTAGTGTATTTCCACCTCAACAGTGCCAGTTTGCATAGGCAACACCAACCATGTGGTTCATTTTCATCAGTATAATGCAATATCCCATTAGAAGCAAGTGTTGCTGTCCAAAAATAGAAGAACTAGACATATATTATGGTTTTAATCTCAATCTACAAAATCATTTGACCTCTCTGATCTATAATTGCACATTTTAGATATGTGAGAACCATGGCTCTAAGGTGTTTGGTTGTTCATCATTGCCACCAAGCTATAAAATAAAATATTTAAAGGTTTTTTGAAATGAGCTTCAGTTAAGTCATTAAATGAAGCTCACTTTCTACCTGTAGTAGAAATATATCATGTAACTGTGTGCCTGTTGAAGATGGAAACAAAGCTTCAGATTGGTGAAAGCTAACAAGCTAATCAGATGCGATGGTTGTATGCTAACGCCTGTATGCTAGATGGAGATTGAAATAGCAGTGAAACAGCTGTAAACAATATTCGGAACTGTTGAGCTGCTCCTGAAATACTTCCAACTGACAACGGAAACTTCAGTGGTGTTAAGAATGAGGCGGAGAACAGCTGGAAGACAGCACACGCTTTCTCGATGACGACACCGTAAATGGCAAGCTAATTATGAGGATATAGGAAGCATGGTGACATAACTTCTGAAATATGAAGTTAGTTAAGACGGGGGGAAAAAAACGTTATATTACAGCAGACTGTCATATATTATCCAAATATCCATCATGGTTTAGAAACTGATGTGACATTGGGGTATAGACTTGGCACACCCAGGCTTATAGTGCCTCGCAAAAGTATTCATACTCCCAGGCCAAATGGATTCTATTGGAATTTTAACTGATTACTCTATTTATGTATTTATGTATTTATTAATTTTATTTATTTTTTTGTGTGGGTGTTTGGGGGGTCTTCTTAGATAGTGCTTGTGGTGGGGTGCTTTCCAAAATATGGAAAAAAAAAAAAACATGAACATTCTGTATTTCATGCGTGGTCCCCTCCCCTGTGTTCAACCTGTATTGTCAATGCTCAATTAACATATAACTATTAAAAAAAAGAATTCCCATTTAAAGTTTGCCCTGGGCCATGTAGGTTGTAACTCAAATCATCCAGGTATCTTCTAAGAGTGGTGCTCTTGGAAGGAAGGATCTTCAGTACCAGTTAGTCTTGCAATGAACCTGAAGAGAACTGAAGACTGTTGTTGTATGATGGTCTCATAACTGTCACAACATGCTAACAGCTACATTTTCAGGCAAGCACTGCTAATCCACCTCATTTGCTTTTGCGACTCCTTTTTAAATCTTTGTCTGGCCGTATGGTTAGAAAGCCGGGCAGAGAGACGTTGGTATCAGGGATATGATCCTTGCCCGTTATGATCGATGGAAGAGATGATCTGAACTTCCTCCTTCTCTTTCTGCCCTTTAGTTCTGCTCTGCATCTATGAACCCTCCTTTTCAACTCCCCTGGTATTTGGGGTTGTAGATCAGGTAATATTTGAGCTTTTGTGAAGCTAATCAACTGCTCCCAGTTGTAAAAGCAATATCTTGCTGCCACGGTTGCACATTATAGCAACTGTAAAAAAGTAAGAGCAAGAAAAACCTGTTAGAAGCTTAAATTTAACTGTTTTTTTGTTTTTGTTTGTGAGTCTCAATCGAGTATATGTCCAGCGTGGCACCCGGAGATCATGGGGCTTGATTTGCAGATGATGTAAGCATAATCTGTATTAGTACATCCAGTAATTACAAAAGGGAGACAGAGGTTGATAAAGAGACAAGAACAGACAGACGGGAGGGATGGAGAGCAAGATTAAAAGATTAAGAATTTGGCAATTGAGCTCTTTGGATGTGATGAGTTAAGGTCAAAGGACAAGGTCTTTAACGGTGAAGTTCTTCCTAATGCAGATCTTTGTCTGCTTCACACATTCTGTCATACTGATGCTGTGACATAGAAAAAAGAGGAAGACGGGGGAGGATACATGCATGGATCACTCGCAGTTCCTTATTCAACTCAAAACATTGAAAGAAAACACATGTTGTGGAGTGTGAGTGTAGGATGTGACAAGGTGCTCACATCTGCTCAGCTGCTCAGCTGGTCAAGGAGTGGGGAAGAGGAGGGTGGAGTTATTAGGGTTGTTCACAAGAGCAGGACGATGAACCAGACGTAACATATGGCTGCTTCCAGAGGTCTCAGTGGATGCTAAGCAGGATTATTCTCTCCTGGAATTGAAATTCTTGTGGTTTGGCAGGACAAGGTCATGCCAGTCCAGAACACAACTTAGTCAGTCTGATAGCTGTACCCACCAGATTGTAATTCCTCATCTTCTCATGTGACTCAATGATGTGTGCGGTTGTTGGAGCTGTGAAAATCACGCCGCTGTGGTGTCCTGTCACTATATGGTCAGATTAACACCAGTTTTACGTCCTTATTTCACATGTATTGCTCTGTCATCTTAGCCATACTGTCATTTGGCTGAGGGATGTGCCTTAGGATTTATGGACTGTACAAAGTAAACTTCAGTCTTAAATCAGTTTTAGAAACATTTAAGCATACTCGTCTAAACTAAATCCTGTTTTGCATCTCATGCAAGTCTCTTGCATGAGACTTTCTTGTTATAACAAGATGTTGTTCCTGAATTTATTGGCAGTTAAATGCTCCAGTGGTTTTCCCATTTAGAAATCAGATATTTTCCCTACAGATAGTGCTGTACATGCAGAGATTATCTAATAAAACTTCAAAAGATTTACTCCCATTTGAGCCACCTGGGCTCAAATGGAACAATGCACTGTCACTGTTTGCTTTAGTTAAAAAAGGCTTCAGGTTAACTCATGGATTTAAAAAGAGCTTTTGCAGTACCTTGATTCTTTACTTCTTTATTGGCTTTGTTATGGAATTTCACCTGTACTTTGGGTCATTCTTTCACTGCAACTCGTGAATTACACCAACCTTGTTCTGGTGCTCTTTGATAGAAGGATAAAAATTTAAATCCAGAGTACTCTGGTATACTGAGCAGATTTTTTTCCCAGTTTTTCCCACACAAAATGGGCTTCTCTTCATTAAGGCCATACAATAACTAGTCATTTCTGTCCAACTGATACTGTTGGGGATGTTTTGTGATGTAACTAGATGCAAAGTGCTAAGGTAACTTTTGTTGCTAAACGGCTTCAGATTGGAGAAGAAGATTTTTCTAGTTACCATTCCAAACAACTGTACATGTTCAGTCTTTCTGAATTGTTGTCATATGTCATTTAGATTTAACATAAAATGTAATGATGGGTACAGTTTAAACTGACTGACCTGAACATAGCTCTTTGAGTGCTCTTTGTATTCAGCCATCATTTTTGCACATTTTCTTGTTCTTTGTGTTTGTTCACCTTTGCCTTTTTTCTTGTTTACCTCATTTAAAAAAAATACTAAAACCTGTTTTAGATATGAACTTGGTTGACTAAATGTGTGATACGAGTACAGCAGGTAATGTAGAAATAAAAGCACTAATGAAGAATACTGTAAGCTATGTAGTTATCTAGCTTGTTGTCAACAACTTATTTTCCACTATCTTCTTATAAGCAACATTTTTAATGGTTTTATAATGTGTTATTTTTTGTTTATCTCAAACCATCACAGACTATATGTTCAAAAATAACAATTTTCCATGACTGTTGATGTTGGTGAATAGGAGTACCTACATTTCATTTGACACTGATTTCTACTACAAGCTAATCCAGCGTGTATATTCCTTGCAGAAATATGGTGCTGGCATTAGAAAGCTTCTTGTTTCACAGTTGGTAAATAATTCACCTTTGGCCCTATGTTTGGCAGTGAGCCAAAATGACTGACTTGAGTAGGTGGAAGCGCCTCAGGACTAGTTTCACTTTAGTTCCAGTGATTGTAAGTTAATTGATTCTGCAGATATAACTTAGAGCTGTTTGATTTTAAAGGTCTCGTAGATACTGGTAGTCTTTTATTTTTTCACTTGAACATAGGAGGAAGTTGAACCTGACAATAAAAAGTATCTCAGATAAAATTGTTCTTGTCCTTGGTTTAGTGATAGGTATGTCTGCTTTCATTCCTCCGTTAATCTTTGCTCAAGTTAAATGTCTGAATAAATCCCTCACACAGAAGAGGAAAGCAGCTAGTGTGAGGAATGTGGTGGGTGCACTGTGTTATCCAGTAGACCAGGAGCTAGGTAGTCAGGTGGTCTGATGGTTTGAACTAGAGATGGAGTAAAGTTCTCTAATGTTTCCTGAATCATATTTTCAAGACAAGGCACCCTGGGCAGCTGAAGCAGGATATCACATCCCCGCTGGTCTTTAGTCTTTTGTAGTGGAGTATCTGAGAGAATGGTGGATTTTGGGGTTCTAGCAATTGGTAAAATTCTACAAAGATGTGGTTTTTAGTTTATAACAAAACTGCATTTATTCTGCTGAAACCTTTCTGAGCATTTTCTTGTCTGACAGATTCTTCTTCAGGGAAAAAACCCAGGTGTGGTTTGGGAGTACACTCTGCCTCGCACCGAGAGGAAACCTGAGTACAGCTGGGGTGTGGTGCGCTCGGACTGCTCTGCTCCGTGTGCTGGAGGTAAGGCTGTTTCTATGTTAGTGCATAGTGCATGAGTATGAATTTGACAAAGAATTATTCATTCTTTACCTAAAACCCCTCATGAAAATGTGGCGTGCATGTTTTCATCCCTCTTTACTCTTATACCCCCAGTTAAAATGCAGAACAACCAACTGCTTTTAGAAGTGACGAGATTTATAAATGCAGTTCAGCTCCATGCAATTTAATTTCAGTTTGAATCCAGCTGTTCTTTTAAGGTTTAGAGGTTTGTTAGAGAACATCAGTGGACAGAAAGCATCATGAAGACCATGGAACACAGCAGACAGATCATGGAAAAAAGTTGTGGAGAAGCTTAAAGCAGGGTTGAGACAAGCTTTGGACGAGCTACAGAGATCACAGCTCTGTTAAAAGGACAACTATAAGTTGTGTGTTCCACAAGCAAGGCCTTAATGGAATAGGGGCTTGAAGAAAGCATTGTTGAAAGATTGCCAAAAGTCATGTTCACTTTCCAGTTGGACAATGACCCAAACGGACCACCAGAGCTACAACGTGGCATTTTACATCAAAGCATATTCATATGTTGGAATGGACCAGTCATTTAAACCAGACTGAGAATTTGTGGCAAGACTTAAAAAAGGTTTTCATGCAGTCTGACTGAGCTTGAGCTTTTTCGCAAAGGATTGGCAAAAACCTGCAAAACCTGCAAAGGAATATTCCAGTTTTTTCTTCCATTTTGTTTCGGTCTATCACATAGAATCTCATTAAGGTTTGTAGTTGTCACCAAAAAAGTTCAACAGTTATGGTTGCTTGTATAATGCACTGCATAATGATAGAAAATGTCATTATTTTCCATATAACCAAAACAATAGAAGCTTGACAACATTCTTATGTAAATTTTTAAGAAAAATCCCATCAATGAGTTACACCTCATCCATAATTTTGCTGAATGTCTTTCCTAAACTTTGTCCAAACAGCTTAAATTGCCCTGTCATTTCCAGAGATTTGCAATGTTAAACTTAGGTTTAAAGAAGAAGCCTTCAGATCACAGAGCTACATGCATGAAGATCAGGGCTGAAACGATAAGTCGGATTCATCGTGATGAATCGAATAATTGAAACAATTGTCAACTAATTTAGTAATTGATTAATTGTTAATTAGTATACAGACTCAAAAAAGCCATTTGCTGAAAGAACAACATACTCAGAGAAGTAATTAAGCCATAACTGTGCAAAAAAAAAACCTTTGTCTGCAAATATGTTCTACCCAGAACTCTTCAAGTGTCATAGTTTCAGCTTCACCCGGTTCACATTCTGTTAAAAATAAAAAAAATCTCCTATTAGTCACCTTTTGCAATCCAATTATGAATTAGTTAATCCAAACATAATCAACAGATTAGCCTTACACTGTATTGATTTTAAGTCTAGCAAAAAGGGCTGAGCTTTTCACATGTTTTGTGTTACAAGTATTATTTTTAGCGACAGGTCCATCCTTTGGTACAAATGATCAAGTGTACACTAAAGAAATGCTAAGTTACTGCACATTAAGTAATAAAATGTTTATTTTCTTATTTAAAAAACAAAATTATTTGTTTATTTCATCTTTTAATGTATTTCTAATGTATAAAAAAGGTTTATGTGGTTAATTGAAAAATCTGCAGCATGTGCTCATTTTTATCCAATTAATTGATTAATCGTCAGAATAACTGATCACTAAAATAACTGGTAGTTGCAGCCATAGTGAAGATGTCTCATTAGTCACAAAATCTCCCTGAACCTTCCTCCTCACATCAGGTCGCATCTCCACCAAGGCCATCTGTCTGCAGGACCACCGGACCCAGGTCAACTCCAGCATGTGTAATCCCCACACCAGGCCCACACTGGGTTCCCATCTCTGCAACACGCAGCCCTGTCCAGCCTAGTAAGTCTTCAGACTGTGTGTGGGTCAGAGCTTGTCTTTGTGTCTCCTTACTTGTGGGAAATGTGGCGGAGGTTCTAATGTTGCCAAATTTTCAGGAACCCATGGAACTGTTTTATTATAGGTGCACACACAGACGCACGTATGCGCTGTGGTCGCACTTCTTGCTGTGGTCTGCCGCCACTCTGCACACTCTGTGTTCATCTCATTCCTCAGCCCACTCTGTAATTTTTCCTTTTTCTCCTGTTTTTCCTCCTTAAAATAGGAAACATTCTCTGACACAACGACACACACAGAAGCTCTCAGGAGCTGCTATGCCTTCTTTTCTCTGTTAATGTGAAAGACAGTTATTGCGGTTTGATGACTTTGATTTACAGTTGACACCAGAAGTTTACATACACTGAATAAAAAGACATACTCATTTTTTTCTCACTGTCTGAAGTTAAATCAGACCAAACTTCTCTTATTTTAGGTCAGTTAAAATTACCCAAACTATTTCTATTGGCTAAATGCCAGCAAACATAGTGAGAACTTTTTTTTAGAGATTTATTTGTAACTTTCATTGAATTCAGAAGTTTATATACATTTGTTCAATATCAGGGATCATTGTCTTTTAAACTGTATGACTTGGGTCAAACCTTTTGGGTTTCCTTCCACAAACTTCTGATAGGTTAACTGACACATTTAAGTTAACTGGAGGCTCACCTGTGGATGTACTCAAGGCCATATCTGGAGCTCACTGCTTTCTTGTTTGACACGATTGGAAAGTGAAAAGAAATCAGCCAAGATGTCAGGAAGAGAATTGTGGAGCTGCACCAGTCTGGTTCATCCTTGGGAACAATTTCCAGGTGCTTGAAAGTGCCGCAATCATCTGTTCAATCAATTATACACAAGTATAGACATGATGGGAATGTCCAACCATCATACTGCTCAGGAAGGAGACGAGTTCTGTGTCCCAGAGATGTTTTGGTCTGAAATGTGCAGACTGACCACAGAACAAAAGCCAAAGTGAAGATAGCTGCTGAGGATGGTAAGACTGTCATTATCCACAGTGAAACGTCTCCTGGACCAACATGGGCTGAAAACTAGTTCGCTAATATACCCATGCTAGCTAGCTAGCCCATAATATGCTGATATTTGTATGATATGTTAGCCTATGATAGACCATGGGTAATGTGCAAATTTATCACCAGTTGGCTGGACAGTGTTCGTTTTCACCCCTGGCTCACTTCTGATGCCAGCCCATTTAAGGGTAGGTGTATTCAGTGAAAAAAAACTTTTAAGCTTGGCGCTATGGTGGTTAAGTCTGTAGAAAGCCATATGGTATGTAAAGATATATTTATAGTTTTTTCAATCTTAAATGTCATTTAAGGTGGCATTAAAAATCTCTTAAAAAGTTTTAAATTTGGCTTGCTGAAACCTGCAGATACCCTGATTTAACTAGACACTTTGTTTCTGATTGTAAATTAGACTGGAATCTCCAAGAAGATTGTAAAACCACGCAAATAAGAATTTCACATTCTAGATTTTAAAAAATTACTTATACTCTTAATAATCAATGAAAACATCTTCATTGATATTAAAGCAATCAAAACAATAAAATCTTGTTATTGCTGAGCACCATTTTGCTGATATCATTGGTAGTTAGTTTCAAGTCTTTGAGTTTGGAATCTCTGCTTTCCATCATCCTCATTTTTAGCTCCTCCATAGATTCTCTGTAAAAATTTAGGTCTGGACTATTGGTGGGCTGCTCTAAAATCTTAATATTTCTTCGAGTCAGAAGTAATAATCAATAATTTTGAGCTTAAATGTATATGATATTTCTACCTAAAAAAAGACCTTCTTACTTGAGCAAATGACCTAAAAGTAGAATAAATAGAACAGAAAACGCAACTGAAGCAGGCTAAACAGATGGAAGAAATCATCTAAACCTTGTTAGATTGATTGTTGCTCTCTGAGCATATTGCTCCTGACATGCATGTTTCAGCACAAAGAGTCAGATTTTCTCAGCGGAAGAAAAATATCCATGTTGCAACGAGGTAGTCTAGACAGAGCACTTCATGGTATGCATTTTTAAAAGTGAGTCTGCATTTAGGAACCAACACAGCATGCAAAGGAGCAAACCAGGCGAAAGCGCATTGGAGTAAAGAGATGAATAAATGGGCTCTCTCCTTCTGCATGTAAGCATTTGGCTGGGGGAACTGGAGCTAGCTTGATTTACAGCACTGCCCCAAAAAACAGGCAGGGGTCAGAGAAAGTACACACATTGACACAAACACAATTGCACTACCCAAATAAAATTTCACGTGCACACTTTCTCTAAATGTTTGATGCTTAAATAATAGATTTGGAGTTAAACCACAAGGTAAGTGTACAGCATGGCATCCCAGATGGAGCTCTGGTCCCTGTTAGCTGTGCTGCAACAGGTCTGGGCCGAACTCTCTTCTGGGAGGGACTGAACAAGCTAGACAGCTATCGGTTACACCTCCAACATGGAGCCTCTGTTTCCCACCACCTGAGAGGAAATTTCCTGCTCCTAATCTTAAGCATACAGTTTCTCTTATCTCGGTGAAAGCTATGAAACAGCCCAGTTGTGGGTCCTGAGTTTTCCGACTTTTTTGGGTGAAAAAAATAGCTCCAATGTTAGAAGGATTGTCTGTTGAGTTAAAAGCAGCAGCTTGACACCCAGGAATTGTCTTCTACATAAAAGTAGACACTGTTTCTGAAGTTTTTTGTGTACAGACCAGTTTATGTATGCGCCACCAGAAGAAAGCAGAGTTGAGTGAACAGCATAAAAGCCTTAATGACTGCATTAAGATCTCCAGGATGTATGGACTCGCATTCAAGAGCCCCAGCAGAAAAGAAAAGCTGACAATGAGGTGGGATGCACTTGAAATTTGTGTGTGTCTGACAGGGGGGACTATAAGAATGCCTGTTTTTATCTAAGGAGTGTATCACGAGTGCTGACAGCCCTGTCCATGTTTCATTGTGCAGAGACGGAGGGATTCCTGCGGGGCCCAGCCAGTCTGGTCATGGAGAAGTTAAACCCCAAAAACAAGCCTGATTCCCTTCACTCCCTCAGCTCTTTAGCTTTAGGCACGCTTGTAGCCTCCTCTCCCTGCACTGACTCGATGCTGGACTGTGGCGTAGCAGTATTTCTAACATAAAACAGGGATACAGGAGGGTTTTTTTGTTTTTAAAAAGAGCTCCATCATTGCAGCTAGTTGCAGTTAGATTTATATTGTCTGTTATTTTCTTAAAACCTTGGCAGATTGCGTCTGTATTCAACTCAATGTGGGATTTTCCCTGCACTGCGTAAACACAAAATCTTACCAAGATTCAAACAAAGAATCAAAAAAAAAAAAAAAAAAAAAAAAAAAAACTTCCCACAAATATTGAATTTTCTATTAAATGTTTTGGATTAATCCACACTGCCCCACCCATTTGTGCTACCAGTTCTGTGGATGTGCAATAGGCTGCTAACAAAAGTAGGAATTTGGCTTCACAGAAGCTCAGTTTCTGGATGTATTCCTACCTTAAAATATACATCAGCTTTTGAGATATTTGAGATATACAAATTATGGCTACATCTGTATTGGTTTTGCAGCAAAGCGGAGTGGCACATCCGCCACTTTTCTCCAATGATATACTGTTATTTATAAGTCAGGGAAACAGATGGGAAAAAGAAACAAACAGCCCTCAGGCCAAAAGTCCCCGAACCGATGCTTTGGGTCCACAACCTTCCAGCGTCCAAATTGCGGTTCAGTCCTGCTGTTTCATTTGTCTGTGGCATCTGAAAGGGAATGAAAGCATTTTTTCCTTCCCCCGGAGCAGGTCAGCAGCATGGAGGAACCGTCTCTTTGGTAGCTTGTCGTCTCGGAAATGGACGGATCCATCTGCTCATCTCTTCCCTCTCCCTCTTCTTAGCATGCGGTTGTCAGAGGTCTCATTTGTTGAGATTTGCCCCTGAGTCATGATGCCAAAAAAGAAGCTGTTTTCGATGCAGTTGGTTATGTGGGTTTTAATGGCAAAGCAGGAATTCAAAAACGAGGTAAAAAAAAAAACCCTGGATAAGTGTGAAAGGAGTAGAAATGAAGTGATGATGGGACAATGGACAGAAACTAATGGGGGAAGAAAAAGTCTCCACATTTGTGTTTAGTTTTATTGAGTTTTTAGTTTTCATATGAAAAATGCAAGTTTCATATGACAATTTCGTTTATTAACAGAAAAAAGCCATCCAAACCAACCTGGTCCTATATGAAATAAGTAATTTATTGGTTCAGTGTCACAAGCCACGGCCAGGTCTGATGTTTTTCTGGAAGACAAAAAAAAAATCACTTAGATAGCACCTGTCTGAATAGAACAGAAATATCTTTTATTGTCCCTCCAGAAAGGACAATAAAGGATATTTATAAGGGGAAATTCAGATGTAACAGCAGAGCAAAGTGACAGGATGTAGGTTCACACAAAGATAAAAGTATAAAATGATATAACAAATAAAATTAAGAATAACAACAGCAAAATTACAACATAAAATACTGGGCAGTTATCAAAAATAGGGTACTCTGCTCCACGGGAAAGTGCAACTGAGTAGGATAATTTAAACAAAAAAATTACAAATGCGGATGTGTATTTGTGCATTAAAAAACAACAGGCTATTTCCAATTTTTACTATAAGTGAAAATAAAACTGTGCAAACAACAGAGATGTGCAGATACCAGCAGAAATGTTATTTTGAAATGAGTAAAACTATAAAAATACCAGCAGGGATGTAAACACATGTAACGGGTGCTGGGAGGAAGGACCTGCGATAACGATCCTTTGTGCACCTAGGATGCAGCAGTCTGTCGCTGAAGGAGCTCTCCAGTTCAGCAACAGCTTCATGCATGGGGAGGGAGACAACATGAAGTAGGCTAAATGACCTCAAAAACAAGCACATCATGTCTCTTTCTAGAAATTTAAGAATAGAACAATTTCAACAAACAGTCAGAAACAAATGGAGAAAACAGGAAACAGAGGTGAACCTTCTCACTTATTTTGATGATCCCAAAGATGTTTGGAACTTCTAGGAAGGTGTACATCTGGTGTTACATGATGCACATCAGAAAATCT
Organism: Anableps anableps; assembly: GCA_014839685.1. Taxonomy (NCBI): domain Eukaryota; kingdom Metazoa; phylum Chordata; class Actinopteri; order Cyprinodontiformes; family Anablepidae; genus Anableps; species Anableps anableps. The sequence continues at coordinate 7,074,092 of CM026067.1, read as the reverse complement.
TGTGGGAGAATGCCTGGCTCAAAAAGAGAAATGACAAAATGACATTTTTGAAGTGGCCTAGTCAAAGTTCAGACTTTGAGATGTCCTTAAACAGGCTCTTTATGTGTAAAACTCCACCAACGGGTCTGCATTAAAACAGTTGTGTTCAACAACTTGATGTGAGTTGTCGCCAGTTGTGGCACCACCAGTTATTAGGTTTTGAGATAATTACTTTGGAAATCTTTTTTTTTTTTTTTTTTTTTTTCCCCAAATGAAATCATCATTTTAAAGTCTATTTTTTAACTCACTCATGTTATCTTTGTCTCATATTTCTGTAACAGTAAAGCAATATCAAAGCAATTTGATATTGCTGTAGCTGTGGGTGCAAATCCCCTCTTTTCACACTCAGTACAGTGCGGTTGGCTGAGGAAATCTGGGAAAGCTCTTCTGCAGAGTTGTGTACAATATGGTTTTATGTTTAGGTTCAAAGTAAATGAAAGGATGATGATGAATGGAATGGTTGGGTCATGGATATATAAATTGAGGTCAGGATTTCTGCTTCACAATGAATCATAACTTTGGATGTCAACCTGTTTGAAGTTTTTAACAGCTGAATAATTGGAAGTTTTATGCAAGTTTTTTTTTTTTTTTTTTTTTTTTTTTTTTTTTTTTTTTTTATGGCAATCACTGATCGCTTACATTGTGACTGTGTTCTTTAAGGACGGAAACAAGCAAAGCAAACTAAGGTCTAAACCTGTGGTTGGACACTGATTAGGAGCTCAGTTATGTGGTTGGCCTTCTGATAACAGAGGCTGAGTTCAGCCTGAATTTAAACCAAACTCCTGCCGGTTGCTGTTGCCTTATGCAAAGCCTCTGTGTCCCCCCCCACCCCACAGCTGGGCCACAGGAGACTGGGGGCCCTGCAGCCGCTCATGTGGAGGAGGCCAACAGACCAGGATGCTGCGCTGCATGAGAAAGGTGACCTACCAGAGGGATGAGGCGGCGGCGCACTCCCTCTGTCCCGTTATCTCTCCGGCCCAAATCCAGCCGTGCCACACCCAGGCCTGCCCACCAGAGTGGAGCTCAGGATCGTGGTCCCAGGTGGGTTAAAATCAGCGTTTGAAAAGAACTGTGAGCAGCTTTTGCTGTTGGGTACTGTGGTCCATTTCTATTGAATCTGTAAAGAAATCTTACTTTCTTTTTACCTCTTTCATTTCTTCTTTGTTTGCTTAGTAAATGGATTTCTTTGACAATTACTATCATTTTCCATGTGCCAGGTCTGCCTTCTCATTTATAAAGATGGAGTACCCACAAACCCTGAAATTGTCGTATTTCACTTTTCACACAAAGGTTGCGATCTATAGAAAACAAACTTGATGGGAGACTGTGCGGTCCCAAATCTTATTTTTTTTTTTTTTTTTTTTTTTTTTTTTTTTTCCCCTCCATATTTGACTTTTTCACAGCAGTCTGACTGGCGCAATTCAATTTTTTTCATCCCTCCAAAAAATCCGATTTGAGCTACCGTACTTCCATATGTGGTGCTAAATCGGATATGAATCCGATTTTTCTCAAAGCGCCTGCCGTCTGAACGGACATGTTGCATTTAATCCGACTTTGATATCATTGATGTGAGACATGCGTCATAACTCTCACATCTGGTCTGGCGTCAGAAGAAGCCAGACCAGAAGTAAACAATGGCTGAAAAATCATAATTATGTATAAAGTTTTGTGTCACTGAAGTGCATCAGATCACCGTCCCACCACTCCTGGTCCGACTACACATCCAAACAGGCTTCTCCACAGAAGCTGCAGTCGCTGCTGCACAAAACGCCATTGCTAATAGTTGTGCTTTTTTCTATCAGCTTCCTTCGTGTTGTGATCTTGTGACAATACTGTCGGCTCCCTTTGCTGAATGACTTTAAACAGCTGTAAACATTTAAATACCGTGGTGACACTCGTGTAATACTGCGCAATGGAAGAAATGCGTTTTCAGAGATCATCAAGATTTTCTGGCTATAAGTCATACATGGCTCCAACATGTACCTGACAAATTCAGAGGCATGGTGGCCTGGCTTAACACATGACTCCTTCATCCTGGCGCAGGGAATGTGCAGGCAGGTGCTATACATGATGGCTGGCTTCTTGGTAAGTCAATGAAAAACGTATTAGTGAAAAACTGGTGGTGGTCAAAAGGGCTGATGGCACAGTATAGCAGCCTCGCTTCTGTCAGCCTGTGGCTACAATCCAGTAGCTTGCCATCATCAGTGTGTGAATGGGAACGATTGATTTCATTGTAAAGCGTCATTGAGTGTCCTAAAAAAGTGCTAATAAGATGTCACTTTATTTCATTATTTTGGAAATTCAAACTATTTGAGGCTGATGCACTGATGCATTCTTCTGCTAGAAGCTGCAGGGGACAGTGACTACCCCCTCAGGTTTGTGGCTCTTAACCACCTTTCCAAACCCCCAGATTGCAGAGGAGGTGCGCTTTAACACCAGTGGGAGCTCAACTGTGCAGCGTCCCAATAGCCTCCTAAAATACACTGTTCCTTTTATTTGTCACGCCGCTACTGTGTCTACCAAAGATGATATTTTTTTCGACTCTCCACCTCACTCGCCAACACGTCGATTTCTGCCTTGGTGAAATTTTGTTTCTTTACTATTTTGTCCCATTGTTGACCATAAAATAACATCGATCAGCTGACTCATTTAAATACACCTTAACATTCATGAGGTTCTTTGCATTAGAGTTTAGATCTATAGCCTGAACCCAACCCAAAATTCGGACTGGGTCAGGCCAAAATTATATACTTGATGGTGTTTCATCAATTGTCAATACAGAAAAAATGTAAAGTCATTTTAAACACCCTATTAGTGACATGATCCATAGTTATGCAGAAGGACCTTTCAAATGGAGCCGAGGCGTAAATTCAGTCTGGAAGACTCTCTTCAGCCTCGCCTGCATCACCATCCTTCACGTCATGCACCTCAGCTGCAACAGACCATCACTGGTCCACGCCTCGTTGTAGCCAATCATCATGCAAGTCCCCCTTTTATAAGGCCCTCCATCCATGGCTCCAACTGCTCTTAAGCCAAGCTACAACCCACCTCCACCCCTTCTCCACCCTCATCCTCTCAACTCCTCCAGGCTTTCCTTCTCTCTTCGGCCTCCACCACCAGTGTCTGGCCCCCGGGGGGAAGACCTCTCTAATCCTAGTCCTAGGATGTTCATCCAAGCTTATGGCAATTCTCAGAATCCAGGTCTTCTCCCGGGGTCTGATTGCCAAAGAACTTTTACTTATTCATGTTAAATAAAACTCTCTAATTGCTACTTTCTCTCCATGTGAGTCTCTCCAGGTTGAAATAAGAAAAGGCTGAAAAGGCCCATGCTCACCTGCACATCTAAAAATGTCCTCTGAAAGAACATAGGCGTTCCATTTAAAAGGAATGGTTTAACCAGTTCTGTCAGAGGACATTTTAATAACAAACATTATATCTCACCTTTATGTTTTGAAGGTGTTGATGCCATTAAGCCTAGTCAAGCAGGTGGTAATATTAAACAGGAAAAGGAGCAAGGCACCTCTGGATATTTTATTTAAAGAGTTTATTTCCTCCAGCCATGAATGAGGATCTATCTATTAATGGGTTGCTGTGATTGACCCTATTTTGTCTTTATGTTTTTAATTTGATTTTATAATACTGATTTTTGAGTTTTTTTACTGTGGAATTATGATTTTTAGAGTTTCCATGACTGCTATGTGTAATTTGAACATGTCAACATTATCTTTTGCACCTGTGGGAATGAGCTAGGCAAGGTGATTTTTTTTCCCTTAAAATTTTGGTTGGTTCAGCAAAGAACCTATTTCTGAGCAAAAATCATCCCCTTGGATTCTGATTGGTCAGCCTGTTTATGTGCAAATGTGTGATTGGTTCATTTTAATTTTTTTTTTTTTTATCTTATACTTTTTTATTTAAACTAGAACAGGGACTTTTAACCTGTTAATTTTGATTAATTAAATACATAGATTTTAAACCCTTAAAAAAATGTAATCACATTTTTTTTCATATACACGTCACAACACATGTTGTGGACCTTTGTATTCACGTGTTCTTGGTATTCACGTAAATCTGACACACAAGGGACATCTGCAAACAACAGCGTGGACCACAAAGCTGCTTCTCTCGGCCCACTGGGGGTTAATTTTTGCTTCAAAAAAATGATCCGATGGGACGCTGGAAAAAACCACTGTTGTGTGCAAGTTGTGTAAAAAGAAGCTGGCCTATCACCAAACTATACCAACCTAAAATAGCATCTCAATGCAAACCATGTTTGCATTGAGATGCTAACATGCTAATGTCAGCGTCCACAGTCCACATTTCTAAAGGATTTTTTTCAAATAAGTTTCATAAATGATCAGGGGTTCCTGAAACACTTGAAAGCTAATTATTCAATAATTTAGCAGCAAAAAGGGTTTTTGAATTGAAAACGTTGCTTATTTTGTCGATTATATAGTTTTTGTATAAACTGCGATTAATTAATTACAGACCTTGCAAATAACTCAGTTTAAAATTTTGAGTCCCACCACTAATTTAAACACAAACACAATTCAAATTCAATTCAAATTCAAAAATACCTTATTTATCCCAAAGGGAAATTAAATTAAAAAAATAAAATAATAATAATAATAATAATTATTATAGTTCAGCAACAGTAAATGTTTCTGTTGCAAATGTAACCAAAATGAGATCTTTGGAAGATGAGTTTAGTTGTGTAATTTGTCCCCTTTTTTGGTATTTTATACTTTTTTACTTTTCACACATTGCATGACATTCATTTGTTTATTAAAAAAAAAAAAAAAAAAAAAAAAAGACAAAACATGTGTATCAAATTCTAAACACACTGTTCCCCAGAGCAGACATGTGAAAACTACATGAAATTATATGATCGTGAAATTAGGGTGTAAAATCTAATCTATCTATCTATCTATCTATCTATCTATCTATCTATCTATCTATCTATCTATCTATTTCATGCATTAAGATTGTAGGAAATAATTTAAGAAGGATCCAGAGTAAAGTTGTCATAATTTATGCATGAAATGGCTTGAGATTATAAACTGCGAGTGTGTAGCTAAATGTGATAGCATCACTTATAAATCAACTCAGCAAAAGTAAATAAGTATTTCACTCCAAATGGTTTGGTGACATTAACTATGACTTATGAAAAACAAAATATTAATTATATATATATATATATATATATATATATATATATATATATATATATATATATATATATATATATATAATTTTTTTTTTTTTAAGTTCTTCATTTGTCATTTATTTCTATCAAAATGAGAACAAACTGATGCACACTGCTACCTCTGTTCAAGCAGCGAAACGTTTCCGTCAAGCTAATATAATCCTTTGCTGCCCCCTGCTGGACGTTTAGGAGATACTGACAGATAATCGAAGAATTCTGATCTACCATAGTGCAAATAAGCCATTTTTAAAAACTCTGATCTAATCAAAATTTTTTACAATATTAATTATTCACTGCAGTCTTAGTTTATTTGTGTCCCTTGTGCTGTTGTTTTAAAATGAGTTCAGCAGGTTTTTGTTGGAAAAAAAATGTCAGAACTACAGTGACAGCAAAGTGCACTGGACTTAGTTCCTTTTCTTTACTTCCTTTGTCTCCCTTATATTTAAACTCATCAGTTGGTCAGAATATACAAACCTCCAGTCTCTATCTACATTTACTCTGTGCAGTGTAGATTGGTCCTCTTGAACTAATGAGGCTCTCCCTGCCTGAAAGGACATCTGTTAGGTGCTCAAACGTCTGGGAATGATTAGCTGGCATCACCGGTACAATCTGGACTCCACTGTCATTGAGCCATCACTCTTTGGGATGCTCGTGGTATTTCTTTGCACAGCAGTCTTCCAGAGGCGAGGCCAACCTTCGCTGAAAAGATCAATCAAGAATGTTCGATTTGCAGAGTACAACTGTGATGTGCATGATGATCAAAAAGTGTGTGTGTGTGTGTGTGTGTGTGTGTGTGTCTGTCTGTCTTATATGATAAATGAATAAGACGCTGTCGGATAAAAGCCTCTCTGGCTGTGGCTCTCAGTCCCAGCGGAGCAGTTTGACTCCATTGTCCGTCTCGTTGCAGTTCATGTGGAGTTTACCGCAGCTCTGCCTCCTGTTAGTGGACACACTGATGGGGTCACATTCATCTCAGAGCTATCGGTTTATCGTATTTCATAATGTGTTGCCATCAAAGCAACGACCTTCTGTTTGCTTGTCCAGCACACAGGCAATAACAAATTCATCTTTGGTGTCTGTGCCAATGATTTCACCTCTTAATGTGCACGAACGTGAAGGAAACTGAAGGAAGGATAAAACAAAGACAAGTCACTCAAAGTTACAAAGTATGAGCATGCATCTCTGATAGAGTCATTAGATCTTTGCTTAATGGCTCACTAACTGCGTCAGGATCTATGGCAGCTTTAACTCCAGCTTACTTCCTCCTTCTCTATTCTTAGTGCTCCAAGTCCTGCGGCCGTGGACTGAGGAAGCGGACCGTGTTCTGCCGCAGCACGGATCCAGGCGCCCACGCGGTGGTGGTGCCCGACAGCATGTGCAAACAGCACCACAGGCCAAAATCCCAGGAGACGTGTATCCTAAGGCGCTGCCCCAAGAACGACAAGCTGCAGTGGATCCCGACGCCCTGGGGAGAGGTGAGACAAAAACGTGGCTCCAAATAAGAATTGCGCCCTGCTAAAAAATTCACATCCCTTTGGATTTTTTTTTTTTTTTTTTTTTTTTTTTCACATTGATCACGATATACCCCAAAGATTTTGATGTGTTTTATTGGGATTTTATGTAAAAGAGCAACACAAAGTAGCACTTAATTTTAAGTGAAAATGACACATGGTTTTCAGCATTTTTCAGGTGCATTTGCTCTCTAGTACCGCACATTTTCTTCAGAACTTAACTAAATCGTAAACCTATCAGTCCTCCCTATGTGTAATTTAACCTCAGTGTAATATCTTTACTTGTTTTATATACATTTTAATTAGGGGAACGACCAGTTATTTCAGACTGTGGAGCTAGCTTATAAAGCTTACTAAGCTTAGAAAATCTAACATACATTTAGAGAGATGGGAAGAGTTTACCATTTAAGCTCTGGAGGAGCTCAGAGAACCACAGCTAAAGTGGGATAATCTATAGACAGTGAAACTTCATGGTGGGCGCACTTCCGCTAATGCACTAGCAGCGGAGCAAAGTTTTTGTTTAGTTCTTTAGCGTTTTTGCTAACTTTGAAAATGCTTAGAGTATTTAGCTTTACCCAAAATAAGTTTTCCAAACAAATTCTAAAGCGCTAATTTACTTTGCTGTTTTTTCTTTCAGTTGAATGAAGTTTGACGTTGGTGTTGAAGTTTTGGGTGTCCGCTGTTGAGAATTTTTCAAGTAGCCTAAGACATTTATATCCATGGTCTTAATTTGAAGTCTGTTTACGCAGCAGTTCCGTTTCCTCTCCTCACATTCCCTTTTTTAAAATACTTTATTGACCAAGTGGCAAGTATACAACAAATGAGTGGATAAGGTATACAGAAAAATACAATATTTACATGAACAAACAGAGGTGTTATTAAAACATGTTGGGTGTCAACATGGTTGAAATTGGTGCTTTAGCATTAGCTTCCGCTGATTACTGTGGTAAACACATCAAATATGTGGAAGAAGGTGCTCATGTATGATAAGACCACAGCTGAACCTTTGGAATACCTGCAAAATACTAAATGGGTGGGATTTATGCTAAGTAATGTAAATGAATATCTCTTAACACCCCCTGGTAGCTCATAAGGAATCTTCTGAAATGTTGAGGCCTGTTTTCTCACTAATCTTGTTTGCAGAGTTCCAACATTCAAATGGCCATATCTTTTTCATTTTCTTTTTGATTTCCATGCGTTTGACATCATTAAAAGCTTAGAATCCACACTTTCACAATCTGTAAATAACTCAAAATGCCCCCGGGGAGCCTTGTTCCTGGTTTTGTCATGGTCAGTCAGTTATGCTCAAATTTAATGGGGCTAAATACAGGGCAGTCATGTAGGAAAAACTGCCTGAGGCTGAAAAAAAATCATTGGAAAACGGTGCAGTAGTTCACCTTCCAGCAGTTAATATAGCCAAAGCAACTGTAGTCAAATAATAGTTTGGTCCTGTGAAAGTCCAGACCTAAATTTTGTAACAAAATCCGTACCAACACTTGGAAAAATGCTGTGCACAGATCCTCTCCGTCCAATCTGATGAAGTGTGAAGCTGGTAGAAACATAACAAAAAAGTCTTACAGCTTGAAATGTAGCAAAAAGGGTGCTGAATACATCTTCACATCACTCTTTTAGATTTTTATTTGTAAAACAATGTGAAAACCACGTATCCTTTCTTTCCACATCACAGTTAAGCATTAATTTGTCTGTAGAAAAAAAAAATCTTAATAAAAAACAAAGGTTTGTGGTTATAACAAAAAATAAAAAAGACTTTGAATACTTTTGCTCAGAAATAAGTCAACCAACAGAACAGTCTTTTTTCTCTGTACTTATTTCCTTCTCAGCAGTTTACATGTTACAGGATAATACAGTTATTATACAATATAATGTTTCACACATACAGTAAATCTTACATATTTCTTGTTTTCCCTTTTCTTACATATTTATCAGTCATTTATAGAGAAATTCCTCTCAGAGCAGAGAAATATGTTTCACTGCTCACAGCTTCAACAGATTAACATGCAAGGCAGCTCACTTCATTTGGAGCTATCGTTACTGCTCAGCTTTACCTCCATGTTAGAACCTTATTGAAAATAACACCGGCAAAAAAATAATAATAAAACAACCCCAGCCTGAGCAGAGAGAGAAAACATGTTGCTCAGATGAAAGCAACTCACAATTAGTGTTTTAGCTGACTGCAGTCTGATCATTGCCAATTAATTTATTCAATTTTATCAAACAAACAGGATTTTCCTCTTTCTACTTTTTCATATACAGTTGTTAATTGGTTTCCAGTTGGCTGCTTTTTCTGTCCTTGTAGCAGTACTACACAGCTGTAATCATTTCACTGCCGAGATGAGTAATTGTCTGATTGTGAAAAATAATGAACGTGATGATAATGAGCAATCAGTGACGGTGCCAGTCGTTAATTTCAGAACAAAAGCAGTGCAAAGCACTAAGATTTTAATAATAAACAGTAACAGGTCTGTGGATCAATTATAGACATTATTATTGTTGTAAAATATTATTCAAAATATACATATTGTTATAAATTTTATCCAGAAGTCACACTGCTTGAATTTTATTTTGTGTTGTTAAATAAAAAATATTTAAAATGGTTTTTGAAATTAGTTTTCCAACTAAAAATCTGAAAAGTGTGGCATGCATTTATTTTCACCCTTTTACTGTAACACCGTTAAAGTTCAACCAGCTTCTTCTAGAAGTCATCTAATTAGTAAATAGGGACAATGTGTGTTTGATCTAATCCCACTGGTTTGTAATAGAACATTAGTAAACACCATGTATGAGAATCTGTCAACAGGACAACTATTAGTTCTGCCTTCCACAAATTGGTGGTTAATGGAAAATTTGCATGAAGGAAGCCAATATTGAAAGAAAGCTATGAAAAATCTGTAACAAGCCATGTAGGTGACCCAGGAAACATGTGCTTCAAATGTTATTGTTTGACAGAAACCCATTCCCACTCTAAAACATGGTGGTAGCAGAATCATGCTGTGGGGATGCTTTCCTTTTAGCAGGGGCAGCGAAGATGGATGGAGCCAAATATAGTCAAACACAGTCAATCAATTTGAACATTCCTGAAAAGTTAATGTATTTCAGTAACTTAATTCATTACGTACATTACAAAATAATTATTCTACATTACGTAGAATAATTATTTCTGTTAAATATGATTTTATGCTTAAATGAAAACACATTTAAGATCTAAATATTACATCAGATCACAAACAAAAATCATTTTTATTACAGAAATATCAGTTTAATGAAAGTACCTCCCTAAGGGTTGTTATTTTCTAAAGGTACTTTTATTCTGATAAACAAGCCTCATCGGAACACATATTCTACCCGAAGAATATGAAAATATATATGAACAAAGTCTTGAGAGCGAGAGAGAGAGGTTCACATTAAAGCAGGACAACATCCCTAAACCTAACTATATCGCAGCCAGAGGTACAATAGAATAGTTCAGATCAAAGTACAGCCCTGTGTTAGAATGGCCAGTTTTAAAATTCAGTTTTTAAAAAATCACCTTTCATAGCTCTTTTTTTTTAGCTGTAGATGCATCCTTTGCTCCAAATGATCAAGCGTTCACTAAATGAATGCCATGTTATTACATTTTAGGCAATAAAAAGTTTATTTTCTTATTTAAAAAATGGAACATTGTTTATTTGCATCTTTTAATTGGAGCCCTATTCATTTGTGTTGGTCTATCATAGAAAATTAAAATAGAATGCATTGAAACCTGGGATTGTAACATGACAAAAAGGAAAAACAAAAAAATCTTACCAAGTATTTTTGTCTAGTTTTAAGTCAAAATATCTGAGTACATTTGAAATAAGACATAACTAACTTAAAAATAACTTTTCAGCACCATATATAAGCTGTTTTTAAGTCAAATATTCTTGAATATAGATATAAAAGTAGTAGTAAAACTAGTTCCACTGGCAGATTCTTTTCACTTATAACGAGCCATTTTTCCTGTTTTAAGTGAAAAAATCTGCCAGTTGAACTCATACTTTTTGTTTCTATATTCAAGAATTTACGTTGCTGAAAATTTACTTTAAATTTATTTCTTCAAGTGTACTAAAATATTTGCAATAGAAACTAGACAAAAATTCTTGGTAAGATTTTTGCAGTGGAGGCGTTCCAGGGGTATGCATATTTCTGCAAGTCCATCATGTCCTTGGGTAGAACTCCAATTTCACAAAAAATAAAAAGGCACATCACATAAAGTGACTAAAAAGCGCTAGAATAAAGTCATTTCTGATATACGCTGCGATAGGAACCCTCCGCTTCTCCTACTGGCACTCATAAAGTTCATTTTCTAAAATGCTCCCTCCTGCCTGCCATCTATCTCAGTGCTCCAGCTCCTGTGGCTCAGGCATCCAGAGACGAGAGCTTCACTGTGGGGAGAGAGACTCACAGGGAGGGTGCGTGCCTTCAGCTACACACCAGGAATTTCATCACACTTTAATACATCGGCACAGACGCTGGAGACCCCGCTGCGTCGTCCGTGTGCCGTCGTGTCTGTAGGAACAGTCGTTTTGAGCAGACAGTGTGGCTGTTTCTGCACAGGTATGTGGAGTACCCTGTGCGGCGGTGCAGAAATACGGCCAAACCTTCGGTGGATCTTCAGCAAGTCTGCAGTCGAACTCCGTGCCCAGAGCTCCCCCGGGTGGTCCCTGGGAGAACAGCCTCCAGCGCTGCCGTGTCAGGCTGGTACCCTTCTCCCTGGCAGCAGGTACACGTATTCATACTTTGGTTGCAAAATGTGTACATTAAAGACTTTCAGGATTATGAGTGAATTCCACTAAAACATTCAACCATGCTGTGTATAAATCACACTTTTAGCAAAATAGTTTGTTGAAATAACATGAGATGTTTGGATGTGGGGGTTTTGCTTTGGGGGAACATAATTCAATTACTTGAACAAAATCAAGTAACTAATTACATTTAGTCACATTTTAGTTATTTTTTTTTTTACAGTTTGTCACAAGCCATTTTGGGATGGCGGTGGTGGCAAGATCATGCTGTGGGAATGTTTCCTTTAGCTTGGAGCAGGAAGGAGAAAACCTAGTAGAAGCTGCAATGTTTTAGATCAGTGATTTTTCAGTCTTTTAGAACAAGTTCCACCTCAGAGAACAGATTTCCCAATCCTAGTATTAAATAGTAGTAAAACAGCGTTTGGAAAAAAAAAAAGAAAAAAAGAAAAAAAAAATCAGATTTCTATCCTTTGCACACTTGCCCTATTGGTTGAAGGATGTGGTGTACGAATGCTTTCCATTTTTACTCAAAAATTAGAATTTGGAAAAATGAGCAAAAGCTCCCTAGCTTATTGAAGTTTATTGGAACAGTCAGAGGTTTCTTACTGACATCGATCCCTGAATCCAATATGGCTGCCTTGCATCCAAAACTCAGAAATGCTGCAGCAAATAAACTGTTTTTTTTTTTTTTTTTTTTTTTTTTTTTTTTTTTTTTTTTTTGCTCTTTAAATTATGTTTATTTAATTAAGTCATTTACACACACAGTGCTACCCGACATGCTTTTTTGAACATGTAGCTACAGTGTTTTTGCAGATAAATGCACTGTTATTAGCATATATTGCTAATAGCTTTTTCTGTCAGTAGCTCCAACTGGTTTTTTGACTTGGAGCTGGAACCTGGTTAACTTGGGCATAATGTTATTCAATTTGTAATTTCAGAGGTAAAACAGTACACATCCTAACAGTGATAGTTCCCGGTCCACTGTTATCCAACCCGTCATAGTCAGTTTTTTTTTTTTTTTTTTTTTTTTTTTTTCCAACTTGCAAATTAATAATATCCAATTTTTCATGAGTACCACTGAAGCCAATGGCTGTGGTACCACAATTTTAGAACCATGGGTCTAAGTCAAAGCATATACATGAGTGAGAATGGTCTAGTCAAAGTCCAGACCTAAATCCAATCTGTAGCTAGACTTAAAAATAGATGTTTAAAAATGTTTATCAAATCTGACTGAGCTGGAGCTATTAGGCAAAGAAAAATTTGCTAAATTCCCTCACGGACTCTTGAGATCTGAACATATTAAACTGGAATCTTCATTTCCTGTGTTTGACTGAAATGTGCTGTATTAATAAATTGGACTAGGACTTGGAGAAAGGGGGCAATATATTAGTCTCTAGATGTGCAAAGCTGCTGGAAACATACCCCAAAAAAGATTTTTACACACGATTTTCTGATTTTTATTCATCAAACTCATGGTTCTAACATGACAAAATGAGAAAAAAATGTAAAATCTATCCATAGCTTGCAAGGCAGTGATATCTAATGGAACTCCAAGCTGATAACTGGGCCCATCATTATTTTAACAAGAAAAAAAAAATGCATTATGAAGTATCAACTAATACTTTTATCTAAATATGTGCTCCTACTCTGTAAAAGTGGTAATGTAAAAAAGATCTGCAGAAAGTGCAAGTCATGAAATGTATTTTCCACCCGACTTCTCCCATTTGATTGATTTCAGTTTATCAGGCTGTCTTCTCTGGAAAGTTCTGGCATAAATAAGTTCATTTTAAAGCTGAGCTGGAGCTGCTCAGTTCAAGACATTGGACCCTGTGAACTGTATCCTCTGTGTTATTATCTCTGGAAGCACAGAGACAGACTCTGCAATGTAGGAGGTGTGTTGCTCACACATGTAACTCTGTTCCTAGCCAGCAGTATAATAATGGCCGTGGGGAATGGGCCTCAGATAAAATCCTAAAGCTCCACTCTCTTACCGAGCGTTTTCGACTCGAAGGTTGTGTGGCCTAACTGTTGCATCATCTATTATGCAGAGAGTCTTACGGGCACAGTGTCTCATTCTGCTTGATCTCAGGCTTGGGATGCTCGTAAGTTTGGACCAGAGAAGATGTCTCCTGACAGCTTTGCTAGAGGGCGAGAACATGCTGCTTGGGATATTTGTATTCATCTGTTCTTGGTCTCTGCAAAGACTTTCCCACCATCCACCCCTCTGCCTCCCTCCTGCGTCTGCTTTCATCACAGATGCTTTCACTGCAACACTGCAGAGTGTCTTGTGTTTGTATCTCTCTTGCCCCCCTGGTGATTGCCTCTTGGAGATGCATATTCATTTGTTTTTGCCGTAGTGCTCTGTATCCTGCGGAGGAGGGGTTCAGACTCGAAGCATCCAGTGTCTCCAGCAAGGTCGGCCCTCGGCCGGCTGCCTGGCCCACCAGAGGCCCGTCACTTCTAGGGCGTGCAACACAAACTTTTGCCCCGCTGCTCCCCCGGGTCTGGCACCTCGCCCTGGCAACCGTGTCCCAGCTGCTGGACCGAGTCTGAAAGGTAAGGCCCTTGAAGGGGACCGGCACTCCCTCCCTGGTGGATGTTTTGTGTTTTCACTAGGTCTACACAGTAAAAAGCAAAATGCAAGTAGGTTTGATGTCCGTTTCTGATCATAACAAAATGTTAGCAAGGGAAGCAATGACAATCACTCTTAAAGGATGAATATTGTAATATTTTCTTTGTGTTGCACTCATAAAACAATACTTTTGGTGAGAGAGCTTAGAATATATTTGATTGAGTGCAAAAAAACAATTTAAAAAATAGTTTTTTTCATCTTCACCTTTGTATGAACAATATTTCAAAGATACACTCAAAACAAATGATGATTACACAACAATCCCCCCCCCCCATTGTTGCAAATTCACCTTAAACCACCATACAGCCTAGGTAGCATGGGTATACTACTAATGCCAGTTGATGCAAATTCTACACATATTAAGACCCTGTTTGAAGCACTTTGCTGCCATCTAGTGGTCAAAGTCATTCTTAATTGCAATAATTTGCAAACTGAGCACCTTATTGGCTTTTACAAATCAATCATGATCAACATAATTTGGCTTTTTTGACAAACAAAAATTACAAAAAAAAAACCAAAACGTTAGCGTCAAAGGGAAAACTGATTTCTACAAAATAATGACAGTTAAAAGTATGTAACATAAAATAGGTGCATAAATATTCACCCCTTTTAAGTCAGTATTTTAATAGATGCACCTTTGGCTGCACCACAGCAGGGAGTCTGTGTGAATAGGTCTCAATGGAACTGCACATCTGGATGCTGCAATCTTCTTTGCAAAACTGTGAACAGCCCTTTTCCAGTCTGGATGCTTCGGGTCGTAGTCTTAAAGAAGGACAAATGAAATGTTCTCCTGCAGATGGAAACAAATTGTCCTCCAGGTTTTCCCTATAGTTTGCTGCATTCATTGTACATTCTACCTTTACAAGCCTTCCAGGGTCTGCTGTGGAGAAGCATCCCCACAGCATGATGCTGCCACTACCATGTTTTAAAGTGAGGATGGTGTGTTTGGTGTCCGCCAAACACAGCGTCTTGCTTGATGCCCAAAAAGCTCCATTTTAGTCTCATCAGACGAAAGATCTTTTTTTTTTTTCCACTTGAACATGGAGTCTCCCATGTGCCTTTTGGCAAACTCTAGTCAAGCTTTAATCTGAGTTTTCTTCAACAGTGGCTTTCTCATTGCCACTCTCCCAATAAGCTTTGACTAGTGGGGAACCCGGGCACCAGTTATTGTCTGCAGAGTCTCTCCTACCGCAGCTGCTGAAGCTTGTAGCTCCTTCAGCGTAGTTAGAGGTGTCCGGATTCACGCTCTCACTCGTCTCCTTCACTCGGGTTGTGAGGACGGCCTGATCTAGGCAGAGTTTAAGTGAACTCCAGGGGATGTTCAGTGCCTTACAGATATTTTTGTATCCATCCCCTGACTTATACTTTTCAATCACCTTTTCTCTGATCTGCTTGGAGTGTTCATTTGTCTCAGCGCTGTAATGGTGGCCAGGAATGCCGATGAACCAGTGAACCAGACACAGGTGTCTTTATTCTACAATCACTTAAGGCACACGCACTGCACTCAGGCGATCTCCATTCCACTCATTGTGAGACTACTCGCACAAATTAGCTGTCACTTTGAAGGGGGTGAATATTTATACAATCACTTCTTTTGTGTTTCATATTTTATATCATTTTAATTTTTTTGTAGAAAAATTTAATTAATTAAAATCTGAAATTTTCCATCATACTGTTCATGAGATGAAATTTATTTTAATGAGATCTCAGAGACAAGGCTGTTCTCCGATCAGTTTTCTCCCTCTCTCTTTTTTCCTGCACGCTGTCAGTCAACTGTGCATGTTGACCTTCCACTAAAAAGATGAATTTGAGCTGATTTTTTTTTTTTTAGAAATTGTTTTAATAATTTTTTGTGTCTTGATTTGAAGTAAACATTGGGAGAAAGCTGCAAACCTTCTTTCATGTTTGAAGACAGACTACAGTAAAAAAATATCTGCTCTGAATCTATGAATTCATCTTGAACTTTTGTTTTACACTTTAAAAAGGGAGCAAGAAAAGCAACTCTGTAAGTCTGACTCTGGAAAATATGGGATGTTGTCATGAAAAACTAGTAGAAACCCTGCACTTTACTGAAGCTATTCTTTTCTTCTGTTGGCAGATGAACGCTGCATCGATCACTTCAACTGGTGCCACTTGGTCCCCCAACACGGCGTCTGTAATCACAGGTTCTATGGACAGCAATGCTGCAAATCCTGCTCCAGCAAGAAGCTGTAGATCTCTCACTGCTCTCAGTTTGTGCCGTGCAGCTTCTGAAGGACAACCCCCCCCCTTGCCTTGGAAAGTCAACCGGGAGCCATCGCTCACTACACACACAGAACTGTGCCCAAAATTGTGTGTTTTCCTCCTGGAGTTCCTGACTGATGCAAGCAGTGAAGAAGTACAAGAGACATTGCATGGACTCAGTCACGCTCTCCGTTACAGAGGGGAATGTAGCTCCTGGTACTCCTCTGCCAAAGCAGTGTCAGTCCATCAGTGACTTCAGATGTATGCATATGGCCAGGAATCGTCTACCTTTGAGATCTCCAAAACTAGGAAGCCATCAAGAGAACAGAACTTTCTCATATGTTGTATATTTAAATGCATCTGGTTACGTATGTCTTTTTTAAGTTATTATAGATCGTTGTACATCATTTTCTATTTTGTCCATCTGTGCAGTGGACATGTTATTACCGTGTTTGGCTATACTGCAGGCCTGGATCCACGCGATAAGGTTTTTTTTTTTTTTATGAGCTGTTAGTAATCGGTGATCATCAGTTCTCCTTCACACATTATCTGCTAACTCCGTGTGCTACTGCTGCATCACAATAGTACGCCCCCCCACCCCACCCACCCCGTGCATTCCATTTGTGTTAATACAATGAAAACCTGCCTCCTCTGTGCACGTAAAACATTTTATTCAGCTGTGCTGTAGCCTTTCTCTCTCCTGCATATCTGTGGTAAAAAAAAAAAAAAAAACAAACAAAAAAACTTGGCCATCTATGTGTTGTTTCTTTTTTTTTCTTCCCAGTGTTCTATCGATTGCTGACAAAATGAGGTGCATAATGAGCGAGGCTATCTGCAGGCCTCGGGGAAGGGAGAGAAGAGGAGGGTGAAGAGCGAGAGAAGAGGATGATTGCCTGACGAGCGTGGGTGCAGTCTAGATAGCAAGTGCTTGTTAAGAGAAAACAATGTAGGTGTGTTCTCCACAGAAGTCTGGTCAAAATGCTGGAGCAGATTGAGATAAGAGATGACACACTTGCATTCAGTTTGATGCTCGGAAAACATGAAGAGGAAACGATTTGAATGCTTCTCTTTACTCTTGGACAGAGACATACCTCCCTGTTAACTGCTCATATAAACAAATGAACACGAGGTTTAGTACTGAGTCTGCTTCTCATGGTGAATAATGAGCTTCTCCTCTGCCAATAACACTGCCTGCCAACTGGCTGAAAACATTTCAGTATGAAACACTGACAAAAACTAAGTCTTATATAGTTGCTATTGGATGAAGTTAACCTTCTTGTTTATAGGAAAACTGAGAAACCAATTAGTATTTTTTGGTATGTTGTCCATTCATTTACACAGTCTAAAAGCCAGAGTCCATAGTTTTGTCAAATTTCAAATCAGAGTGAATTGTGTACGGTGGCCCAAAAGAATCAAGAAATTGTGAAAGCTGCAACACAACAACAAAAGTCACAATGGAACTTATGCTGAAGCTGAAGCCATGCTAAAATGACATTTGTGCTCAAATGTAGTTATGCTAAAAAAGAAGTTATTTTAAACACAAGTAATGCTAAGAGGGAGTTAACGCTAAAACAGAAATTACTTTAAAACAAAATATAAATTAAAACAGAAATTACACTAACAGACATATAGACAGTAATCAAACTTTTATGGCCCAGCAGTACTTTCAACTTGACAATTTTGGGCCACATTGCAAAGACTTTGGAGACCTCTGAGCCAGTGTGTACCACAGAGACGACAAGGCCCCCGTTTCCCTTAAACCCATAGCATCCACTAGAGCTATACAATATACTCAAATGCAATCAGTATTCCAATTCTGAAATCACAAAGGACTGCTGGGGTGCAAAATCTGGAGGGTTATGATATTTCAGATGTTAGGCATTAAAACTCTCCTTGATATTAATTGATATTGGCCAACTGGATGTACTTTTACTGTCTTTGATTCTAACACCTGATATAGCTCCTAGTAATGTAGCTCAGCGAGATTAGTGGGGACATGGCAATGACCGATGAATGAAGGATTCCCTCAGTACCTGGCATCTTTGACCCTTAGATTTCAACTCAAACTGATGGGAGGTTTTAGAGCACTTAAAAAGAAGATATGATTGCATAATAAAAAAAATTAAAAATGTTATATTTTGGAAGAATCCTTATAGGGAAATCCTAAGGGTAACAGTGAATTATTATATACCTTAGATATTTGGGGTTGGTTTGGGTATCTAGAAGATCTGGCCTGTAGATCTTAAAGAAATAATAGATGAATTTAGCAAAAATATATTGCACAGCAATCCTACTAACAATAATATTCAACTTGTCAGCTTTAATGTACTTGTTGATTGATCTGTATGGAAACTGGATAGTGATATTGTCTTATATTTTTATGTTTCTTATGAAGACAGTGCCTTTACCAACCAGATGCTAGTCTGACCACTTAGTGGGAAAAACTGCTTGTACTGGCTTACCTCGTGCCAACCCAATCACCATATTAGATCGTTTTGAACCCCACCCCAATAAAGTTTGAACTCAAGATGCTAGCTGAGATTTATCCTTACCAAACCGCGTTTTTATGGTGATTATGGCACCCTTTCTTGTCTTATGGGAGCTGCAATTGCTCTTTAATCAAAGCGTCTGCATGAGTCATTGAGCTAAGAATCCTCACATCATCTCGGCTGCACGCCGTTTCCCACCTCGCTGTGACCCAGACACCACAAGCTGGGGCTCTTGCACAAATCCGAAAGCTCCACAAATATCCATACAATTCCACGTAATTACCACGCTGATTTTCAAAGTGTGCTATTAGAAGAAAACTTTTACAACATAGGTGTGAATGCATATTTGAAATGCTTTCTCCAGTGCTTGCATTTACAAGAAAGGACTGTGTTTTAAAGGCTGAGAGTGGATGCTGTGCATTGTGAGTCTGGCTTTCAGAGGGGTAGTGTTTTTTTAACAGCTCATCTGATGGGAGAATTTCTCTTACCTTGCATCCTGTTGCAAAAGCTTCTCAATTTCCTTCAGCCATATTGGCTCATAATTAAATATTTTTATTATCTTAGCATGGAAGCCCACATCAGCCTGGTGCATTATTATTGTGAACAGGGTGTCCGCGCATCCTTGAAAAGTCCTAAATCAATGTAGCTAAAATTAAGGCCTTAAAATGTATTAAATTCACAAAAAATGTAAGTTGGCCTTAAATATATTAATCAGAGGTCTTCGATTTTGTTGTGGCCAGACTGTTTAATCTAGTATTTTCTAGGTAGTTTTTTTCTCGTTGGACTTTTCAGCCAGGGAAACATTTGCGTCACATGTAGACATCTTTATTCCGTTCTGACTCGAGGCAGTTGAGGCTACCGCTAACTAGCTGCTAATATACCCTTGCTAGCTAGCTAACTAGCTTTTTTGCGTCTGTCATGGGTAAGTGTAAATTTATCTGCAGTTGACTGGATGACGTTTGTCTTTACCTCGGTCTCACTTCTGTTGCCAACCCGTACGATGTTGCGTGCATTCTGGGCAAAAAAGCTTGCCACTACTACATACAATATGCGATTTTCTTTTGTACATTTCTGTCGTGATACAGGGCTTAAATTTGATTTGTAATGGCCTTTAAGATGTATTATTAAGCCTTAAATTTGAGTTGGTGAAACCTACAGAAACCCTGCATGAAGCTATACATAAGTCATGGTTTGAATAAAGTCATAAGCTAAATGTTTATACAGTATGCTTATTAAAACAATACCATATTAACAGGGAAATGGTTCTGCAGCCCTACATATTAAAAAGGCAAATCTAAAATCCCTGACAATGTTAAACTATGCAAACAACTTATTGTACACAATAAACTAAGAGGTTCAGCAAAAAATGCATTATTAATACAAGCCACTAAATAAATATATGTTCTCCTGTACTTACATGGCCACATCTGTAAGCAAAATTCATGGTAAATACATAGGAGATTCATATATGTCCATATGCAGCATTTATGTGTGGAAACATACCTGGAGGCTTGTTTGATATTTCCTGGTTCTCAGTGCCATCTCTACTCTCCTGTTTGGGTGAAAACAAGAACAAATGGGAGAAAGAAGTTACCCACGCCCACAGGAACGTGCATAGCAGGTAATAGACAAAGGCTTATTTAGCAACAATGCTAATGTTTATTTTAAAATGGCCGCTTAGCCTACGCAGTGTATTTTTCATGGATGGTTTTGTATTTGCTTTGATATATGTGTTTATTAGAACATTTTGCTAAATCCAAAAAGGTTCACAGGGTTGCTCATATTTTTTCATTTAGGAAAACTGGGACACACTACACCAAGCCAAAGTAGATACCTTGGTCTGTCAGCTCCAAAATAGGGCTGTCTCCCTTAATACCTTCCCTAGCCAGGCTGATCGATGCAGGTATTTCTTTCCTGTTTTCAACATGCTCTCAAGCTCCGTCCTTTTTTTTTTCCAGTTGGCAAGCCCCCATTCGTTGACTTGACTTACAGCCGGACCGGCTGTAAGTCAAGGCTGGTTGTTATTTCCAGCCCTGACATCTCTCCACTAGCAGTCTGTCAAGCAGGCTGGCTAAGAACGTCGTTTGTGTGCTCTTGGCGTGCAGTGAACCTTGATAGGACCCTTCACTACTGACAGTCAGCCTAATCACATCTTAACAGAGTACCATCTTAGTGTCTCTGCATGTGTGTGTTTGTGTGTTGGAGAGTGTGCAGAGAGAGAAAGTGAAAGTGATCTCTTTATTTCTTGCAGGGCTTACTCCAAGGACAGACTTCACAAGTGAGAGCTGTCATATCTCAGTGCCACCTCTCCCATCAGCACTTGTGTATCTGACAGAGTTCACCAGGCACGTGCCCACACACCCACACGTCCTTTCACTGTCCCCCACCTCGTCCTTCCTTTCTTTTGACACACACACACACACACACACACACACACACACACACACACACACAGTTGCAGGCTGCACAGAGGATCATGGAGGTATAGGCGAGGCTTTAGAGGTGTGCAGCTGGGTGGGAACAGCAGTGTGGAAGGCTCATTTGTTGCTGCCAGGCGTCTCAACCGACGTTAAGAGATCTGCACCTCACAGATCTCCGTGATTAAGAGATCAAAAGACGACTGGCAGCTCTGCGTCAAGGCAAGGCCACTCTTTGTGTCTCTGTCACAGTGGATGATTTAGAAGTGGAGCAAAGACTCTTGGATCGCTTGCTTTCACCTCGATAAACCTCCTTAGCTCTGCCGAACACTCACCTGTGAGCTTTCCTCATTATGTGCTCCCAACTGGCCTTTCATTATTAGCTTTACTATCCATTTTCTTTCTATGTCCACCTCCTATCAGCATTCTCCCTCGCTTCTGAGACTGAAACTTGTTTCACACATCTTCTCTTCACTTCTTTCTGTAAACTCCAAGGAAAATATTGTACCATTTGTTCACTTGTTGTGATTCACTTCTTGTGCCCAGTGCTGAAGGGACTCTAACCTAGGCTACTTTTTCATGAATTTAGCTGGTCATCTCCTCTTCATTAAAGGTGCAGTATGTAACTTTTAGGGAAAATATGTTTTTTACATATTTGTTAAAACTATCATTATGTCATGACAGTATAAGACAGATCTGTGAAAATCTGTGAAAAAACTAAACTCCTCTGCCTTCTCCCAGTGTTCCCAGTACTTACTGTAGAAATACACCACTCAGTCAGAAACAACCAGTCAGAGCCAGGAGGAGGGTCTTAGTGCTGTCAATCACCGTCATGTACGCACCGCTCACACACTCCGCCTTCCTCTCTGCCAAGCTACAGCTGGTTCACCACAACATAGCCTGCTGCTAATGCTAAGGCTAGTTAGCATGGCCACCGGTGACGGAGGATAAACAGTTTTCCTGGAACGGTAAGTTGTTTAATCACCATTAGCACATTTAGCAGCAGGTACACAAGGGTGACTGACAGCACTAAGCCCCTCCTCCTGGCTCTGATTGGTTGTTTCAGGTCGGGAGTGGTGGATTTCTTTAGACGGCAATAGTAGCTCTATTACTATTGCAACAACACATTATCAGTAGGGTAAAACTAACCTGTCTCACGAAGGTCTAATCCCAGCTCACGTTCCCTATTAGTGGGTGAACAATCCAACGCTTGGTGGAGGAGCTCCAACTTTTCACAGATTATCTGTCTCATACTATCACCATGTCATAACAGTTTTAACAAATATGGAAAAAAACACATTTTTGTAAACGTTACCTACTGCAGCTTTATTATGAAGAAGAGACAAGACTGTGATGTCATAGAAGCAGTACAACACTGAATTTATCCCAATACACACACACTACAACATGTGGGAGCATCTCGAGTGAGAACCACACTTTGTGGACATGAAAGGACTCGATGTTCTTTTCTTGAGGTTTAGACCCACATATGTATTTTTAGATGCAGCAGGATGCATGGTGAGATGAGAAACAGACTGAAAGCAGCTTAAAAAAATGCTGTCTCTGTTTGTGGTAGTGCAGCACAGGCTGCATGTGCACCACTCTTGTGAAATGTAGTCCACCTGCCTTTTTTGCCCATCTTCTCAGACCCCAGAGATTATATGCTTCTCTCTTTTTCTTCTTTATTTTTTTGCTAATGAAAGAAAAGGCCATCTCTTGCTCCCTCTCAGGACTATAAAGATGCTTTTTCTGAGCATCCCTCAGATCTTGTAAGTAAAAAGCTTTTACTTGACGCATTTTCTCCTCAAAGCTATGAATACTATTGATCTGTGTGTTTACAGTGACTCTCTCCCATCCATCTTCCTCTGAGTGTTGGATTCTCATCATCCCCCAGCCGAAATGTAAGAATTGATCAGGATCGTCTGAGCCGGCCCTGTGCGGGCACCAGCTGCTTCTTTGTCGGCCTGCCTGTTAACCTCGTGCCCTTGGGGGAAACAGCATCCGAGTTGCCTCAGATGGGTGTCTCCTTCCTTGTTGTATGATTCTCCTGCTCATGTGCACTTCCATTGTGTTTGTATGTGAATTAATCAACTTAGGGATCATCCATTTTGTTCCGAGCAGCTGACGCCTGAGCCGCCTTTCTCTCTCTCTGCCTCCCTCCCAAGAGATCTATCGTTTCACATTCCATCAACTAAAAATTACAGATCCCTGAACAGTAAATATCCACACGTTCATACACACCGGCTGCCTTTGAAACGATTTTTTAAACCTTTTTTTTTTTTTTTTTTTTTTTTTTTTTTTGCCATTTTAAAGCACAGATTGAGGGACACAGAAAATTCAACATTGTTGAACCTGATCACTAGAGGGCAGTGCTCACTCATTTATACCATGGTGAAGTACGAAGCTTTCTTTCCCTTATATTGTTGTTGGATACATGCAAATCTGCTTCCACTAATGTCCTCTTACTTCGAAACAGCAATCTAAGCATCAACCTTTTTGACCCTTGTGTCGCAGCTAAAGAAGCCTCTATATGCACAGCTTCTTTTGGACAAGTGTCGTGTCAACATTTCTTGCTCATTTTATTCCAAAACTGTGGTCTCAAGCCTGTAACACAGAAAGCAATTCTTCAATAGATATGGAAATTCCACAAACCTATCAATTTTTCAGACCTTTTAGTCTGGAGTGCCAGCCGAATCTCCGAGGCCATCCTTCTATTTTTTGCCCCTTACAGATCAGAAGATGAATAGGCAAATACATGTCAGGCCTGATTGTCAGGACCACCGGTGATTTCCTAGAGTAAATAAAGTGCTCCCCGGAGATCTGAAGGCTGAGCTGAATTTCAATTAATTGGAGGAAACGTCACTGGATGCAAAAACAAACAAACAAACAAACAATCAAAAAAACCAACAACAAAAACAATGGTCAGGACTCTTTATGGATTAACAAGGACTTTTTTTGTGCAAGGTCAGCAGCAAAGGTAAAAAGAAGGTGAAATTTTCCCCTTCAGTTTGGAAAAAAAAGGAGGGGCTTTGCAGGTAATTGGCCAAGGTTACAGAGCTTGATAAATCAAAGGCATGTTCGCACTTCAAACAAGGACGCAGCAGTGGTTGCATTAAACTAATACATACATTTCAGACACATCTTACCCTCCTGCATCCTCATATATAATGACTGCACTTTCCACCACCAGCTACTCCCCCCCCTTATAGGACCTCTCACTGTATGCTCTGTAGTATGAAGTGGCACATGAAGAGCCTTCACATCAGCCGCACCTTCAACAAGACTTTTATCCAAGCAGAGCCTTTGTGAAGCCGAACAGATTGCATTCTGAAAATTGAAAGCCTGAACGGAATGCCTCTCTCTCGAGTGAGATTTGCTTTATTTGCTACTATTTCAACCAAAGCGAGGGTAAACTTTCTCTCTAGACGCTTTGAAATAATCTAAGATGACAAATGTGGTATAAAGTTGAACTTTGGGAGCTCTGATGACTTTAATAGATCAGAATAACCTTACAGAAGGCACAGGGTTACCCTCAAGCGGTATTCATCAAACCAGTGCAAGAATTCAGCAGCTGCTGTTTGTGATCAAGAAAAGTTGGAGAAGGCATCAGGAAATTGGTGTTAAGTTTTTGTACAGTAAACTTGCATGTTTAAATCTGAATTGGAGATTATTATGATTATGAAAGCAGCAGTGCTTCATGTAACATCTTCCAGTGTGTGGAAGAACCTTAGATTTATGGGAAACTAGTGGGGATTTTAGTGAAGATGCATAGGAATAAATAAAAAGGGTCCCTCAAGTAATATTATTTGGTATAATTGCAGGCACTTTTGGAATAGTATTCATACTACTTGAACTTTTGCAACAACAGACTTCAATATATTTTGGTGGGATTTTATGTGATAAACCAACATAAGCAGTGCATAACTGTAAAGTGAAAGGAAAATGATACGTTTTTTTTTATGACTTCCATCAAATTCAAATCTAAAGAGTGGCTTTAATGTATGCGTATTCAGCCTCCTTTACTGTGATAAAAACAACTGCTTTCAGAAGTCACTTAATCACTCAATAGAGTACAGCTGATAGCAAGTAATCCAGCTGTTCTGTGAAGGCCTCAGAGGTTTGTTAAAGCATTGTTTGTCAAAGTGGGGGCCGCATGGGAGAGCTAGGGGGTCTCAGACAGTTGGAGGGAAGATGAGAAAATAAAATGCAAAAATAAAAAAAAATGTATGAAAATGTATAAAATCTAATCTTTTTTTAAATAATTACTATAAAATGTAAGTTAAAATAACTTACTGAAATGTTATTTGCCATGCTCATCTTTCTGATTGGCTGCCAGTCAAATCTATTAAGCTGCTTTGCTCCTCAAGCTAGCATACATGGCAAAAACACAAAATCTTATCAAGCATTTTTGGTCTAGTTTCTAGTGCAAATATCTTGAATACACTTGAAATAAAGCAAAACTGATTTATAAATAACTTTTCACCACAATAATAGGAGCATGTTTTAAGTCAATAATTCCTTAATATTGATGAAAAAGTTCTAGTTATGAGTGAAATCATCAACCAATGGGATAAGATATTTTTCCCATATTATAAGTTAAAATGTCTCGTCCCACTGGCAGATTATTTCGCTTATGACTAGAACTTTTTTGTCAACTTCCTATACAAACTCCTATATCTGCTGTAAAGTTATTTGTAAGCTAGTTTTGTCTTATTTCAAGTGTATTCAAGATATTTGCACTAGAACTTGACTAAAAATACTTGGTAAGAGTTCGTGTTTTTGCAGTGTAGAAAGAACAAAATGGACAAGAAAAAGACTAGAGGAACCATCCAGTAGCCCTGCAGTGGAGGACACCGCTGCAAAGAAACTAAGAACTAAGGTGGAACAGTGAGGATGAAATAAAATTTGATGTATCATTATAAGAAAATCTGTAATATTTTATATCAATCAAAAGAGGGGATTGTGATGAAAAATAAAGTCATAATATAATACTTGATAATTTTTTCCACCACAGAACTCATAGCCAACCAAAATCAGAAGGTATAAGGCAGCATTTATGCTAAATGAAAGTAATAATTTTTGAATAGTGAATAAATTAAGAAAAAACATTCTGAAACATGATGTTTCTTTACATATTTTGAAGCATTGTCAGTGAACTTGCAAAGGCCACAAACTAATGCAGTTTGGCAGGGTCATGGCATGGAAACGTTTAGGAACCTCTTTGTCAGAGAACATTAGAGGACCAAGGAACACAGAAGACAGGTCAGGGATAAAGTTATGAAGAAGCGTAAGCAAGTTTTGAGATCAAAACAGAACCTTGAGGCCGACGTGCAAAGCTCTCTGTGCCACAGAAAACTAAAATTGTACATCACCATCGACTCTCCATGAAACATGGTGGTGGCATCATCATGCTGCGGGGATGCTTTTCCTCAATAGGCAGGGAAGCTTCTTAGAGTTGATCAGAAGATGAATGGAGCTAAACACAGGGTAGTCCAAGAAGAAAAACTGTTAGTGGAGGTTCAGCTAGCACACAGCTAGTTTGTTTAGCTAGCAAAATCCAGACCGAAACCTCATTGGACATTATTAGTTAATAATGTCCAAAATGGGCAAAAATTTCAGTTTCTAGTGCAAAGCTGGCCGAGACGTACCCTAAAAGACTTCCACCTGTCATTGCAGTAAAGGAGTCTGCAAGGTATTGACTAGGGGAGTGAATTCAAATTCAGTATGTGCCAAATTTTTCAGTTATTTTCCCAAAAACAGAACCAAAAAAAAGTCAAAAACCATGTATCATTGTACTCCCACTTTCACTTGGTCTCTTACATAAAATCTCTGAAAATTATTTTAAAGTTTGCTGTTAAAATGTGATCAAATATGGGAAAATTGTGAAGGGGTATGAATTCTTCTGCAACGTACTGTTATTCTCAACCCAGTGAAGCAAGCATGGATATGCTTTTATCTATATGCGTATATATACATATAAACGTTCGTTGGCATGTGCGTGTGTGAGCGTTGACAGTGAAACACAGTGAGTGAGACAGACTAAGACAGAGTTTGAGAGAGGAGTCTGACAGATTTCGGTGACAATGTGCCTCAGAGACACTTCCAGAGTGCTGTATACCCGTTGCCTCTGGTGAAGTACACACATAAAAGAGAAGCAGGCATTGCATGCAGCCAAATCTGCGAACAGCCAAATTACAAAAACAACTGTCATCTGCATCCGAAGTCGCAGAATGTGCTTCTGACGTCTCCCCTCACTTTACCTTCAGCAGTTTGTTTACAGTCATTTTAAACACTGACAAAGTGGCAAGGAAGGAAAACCAACCAAAAAAAACCCCTGGCATGACAAGATGACCACTAATAACATCATGACCTCATCACATATTTCTTCGTTTTTTGCTTCTCTGGCCGCATTTATTTGTTTCAGATTCTCAAACTCATTTCATTAACCGACAAAGATAACCTGAGTGGATAAAAAAAAGCAGTTTTCAGATTATTTCATCTTCTAGGGGAAAAAGCTATCTGGCCCCGTGTGAAAGTAATAGCCACTTAAAAGTAATAGCTGTTGTGGATCCCTTGGCGGCAACAACTGCCATCAAGCTGCTGTGATAACTGGCAGAGAGTCTTTTCCACCTCTGTTGAGTAATTCTTGCCCTCTCTTCTTTGTAGAACTCTATGTATTTAGCCACAAGTCATGCAGGTCCTGAAGTAGCAAAGAAGCCCCAGACCATCACACTCACTCCGCCATATTTTAGTGTTTCACACCAGATGTAATGAGACACACTACAGAAAGGATCTGTCCCGTCATTCATCAGAATGTTTTCCTCATAATCTTGGTGATCATCAATTGTGAAATGGGCCTGTGTTCTTTTTGGTCAGCAGTAGTTTATGCCTTTGAACTCTCCCATGGATGCTATATTGCCTGGATTTGTTGAATCTTTAGCCCTGACCTTAACTGAGGCAAGTGAGGTCAGCAGGGCTTTAGATGTTGTTCTGAGTTCCTTTGTGTCCTCCTGAATGAGTGGTGAATTAGTGCTAGGCTTGGAGTAATTTTGGTAGGCTGATTACTCATGGGAAAGTTCACCACTGTTCAATGTTTTCTCCATTTGTGGATAATGTCTCTCCCTGTGCTGTTGTCCCAAAGCCCTAGAAATGGCTTTGTAACCCTTTCCAGACTGATAAACGTGAGCGACTGTTTTTGACGTTTATTTAGATTTTGGTAACTCTCTTAGGACTACTTCAAAAACTAATATTTAGTCTTCCTTATCTCCGCTCTTGGGAATACAGCCAATCAGAACCAAGGAAAATGAATGTCGCTCCTGGATTGGCTGCTTTGCAAACACCAGCCAATAGAATGTCAGGAAGCCTTGCGCCTAGCTTCCCAAGCTGTATTTTCTTTCAAATATTTTAGATATGCTGTTGCTTTGAAAAATCCGTAAATAGTTGAATCCGCAAATACTGAACCACGAACTGGCGGGGGACCTCTGTAATGTGTTGTTTTCTGAATGAGCCTCCTCATTCAGAAAACGTGGTGAATCAAGAAGTCACTGAAATAGGACATTTCAGTGATTTCTTGATTCTACATGTCTGGAAATAAATGGTTTCAGTTATTTTTTTCACATAGGGCCAGGTTGGTTTGGTTACTTTTCTCTCCTTAATAAATTAAATCTTCATTTGAAAACTGCTGTTTGCATTTACGAGGGCAGGGACTTTAATGCATTAATTTTGATTAATCATTGACATAGATTTCAACACAAAATTTTTTTTAACGCAATTAACTGCATTTTTTTTTTTTTTTTTTTTTTTTTTTTTTTTTTTTTTTTTTTTTGGTAAATACAAAAGTCCTGAGCGGGAACCTTTGTACTGTGCTTCTGGTTGGCCCGTAAATCTGACACACAAGCAACATCCGCCAACAACAGCAATGGACAACAAAGCCACTTCTTTTGGCCCACTGGGGGGCAACATGGTTTTCGATTAAAATGCGATTAATTCCAATTAATTATTTACAGACACTGCAATTACCTCGATTAAAAAATTTAATCGAGTCCCACAACTAATAATTACCTGTCATTTTTGTCTGATATTAAAAAATGTTTTATGATCTTAAATACTTAAGTAAAAACAAACAAAAAGAAATCTTGAAGGGGTAGATACTTTTTTTTTTTTCAACACTGTAGCATTGTTGTCCTATTGACAACAAATCAAAGACAAGTGAAAGTAAGTCAAACAGCCTAGCTAACCAACCCCTCTCATCCCACCACAACCTGCCTCCCATTAGAGGAGAAAGCTGTTCCATAAAAGTGGATTTTCACTCAAAAAGTTTGCTTCATTGTAGATTGGGTTTCCTTCCCGCAGCTTTGGGAGGCGAGTGAAGTAGCAGAGAGAGGTGGGCAGGTGTGTCTGGCTGTGCTGGTGAGATTCAGTTTTCTTGTAACGTTTTCTACACCTCAGCTAATCATCTAACTCAGTGGTCGGTCCACCCAGCAGGGGACTCCTATACGTCACCCCCTCCCTCTGCCTTTCCCACACTGGCCTTAATTAGTGAGGAATTAAAGTCCTGTTTCATGAATAGGATTCATGGGGGACACATCTTCTTAATTACAACAGCTCTCCATGTGCTGCCAGGGACTGATTGCAAGGCAAGACATCTTCCAACTCAGCATCCCCCCCCCACCTCCACAGCCCTGTTTGGGGGTGTCTGGAAAACAGTGTTGTTGAAATCAGCAAGCAGATGCAGATTAGCTATTCAGATGATACAATGGTGCGGTGCTACAAGTGTCACTGTAATTTTTTCACTTTCTTATCATGCTGCCTACAACAAGTCCAGGGAGAGAGAGGAGTCTTTTTCTCCCCCATAAAACTGAAAACAAATGACAGCACAGCTGTGAAAAAGTTTTGTTTGAGAGCTTGTGTTTTGTCACAGTTTGTACAATCCAAGCAGGGAAAAAAAGCCTGACAAAAAAGGCCAAGATTCCATTCAGCTGCTCATAGGATATGCTATATGCAAACATTAAAAGAAACAAAAAAAATGAATGAGAACAAAATCTCTGAAAACCTCTATGTCTCTGGAGTTGATGTGAGATAAAGTCTTCCTTATGAAGTGTCATTTGTAAACTGATACAGTTAAAAATTAACAGCAGTAATTGGGGTTATTTAGCCTGTTATAAGAGAAAAAAAAATAGAGTTCATTTTTCTGTCATATTTTCAGTGTTATTTATTAAATTATAAATGTCAGTTTCAAACTAAATATTTTATAAGCAGCTAAGTATTTAGTTTAGAAACAAAATATTTAGCTTGCTAGCAAAATATTTAGTTTGAAGCTAAATATTTAGCTCCAAAAATATTTAGAGAGCAAGCTAACTAGTCTCAAACTAAATATTTAGCTCTGAACAAGCTAAACATTTAGTTAGCACTGAGCTAGCTAAACATTTTGTTTACAAGCTAAATATTTAGCTACCTCAGAGATAAATATTTAGCTCAACTTTTAGGACACTGTTTCTAAATATGTGTAAATAGAAGCTTCAAAAACTGGTTTGTGACTGTCACTGCAATGACACTCTATGGTGTAGATGCCTTTCTTTTCAAAGAAATAATGGCAAATTGAATTCAATGTATCACTCCTGTTGTTTACTGAGAAAATACTTCATACCGAAGGTAAATATCTTGCCTTTTTACTCTTTTCATTGGAGATGATTTCTGAGTCTTGCTTGCAGTTTTAAACTCTGTGGCTGGCTGGTCGCACAAACCATAGGTCACCCCTACAACCTTACATCCACAGGCGACATTGACCTGCCCCTGTACAAGTCAGTTATTCTGGGGCTGTTGGGCCTCATCTGCCGAGTCTGGTACGGAACAGAGGCGTGCTGACTTTTACCCTCCCTTGGCACATTGGTTCTTTCTCAAAACATGTGGAAATTGCAAAAAGGCACCTTCACCCCATCTTAAAGTGGCTAAAGGGGTTCACCGAGCCACTAAACTCCCCAAGTATAATCTCTGAAGTCAGAGACAGAAGAGGTGATGTCTAATTAGGAAACTAGAGGTGGGCGGATCGATACTAGTGTAGTAAAAGTGATACTTTTGTTTTTTTGTTTCATATTCGTTTTTGAAATTGTTGTAGTTTCTCAATTCTACCTCAAAAAAGATTTTGTTTTTATTTTCTTTTAAATTATAATGTTTTTCACTTTATTTATTTAGGAAAAAATGCACATGAATTAGTTTTGTTGTTCTGTTGCTTCTGTTTGTATCTTGTAGGTATTTTATTTTGTAGACACCTATAAATTTTGTTCAAATTGTTTCTAAGATTCTAACAATATAATTCAAAAGAAAAACCACAAAAACACCTAAATATCAGAAGTTTGATATATCAAACTTAAAGAGTAAAAAGTAAAAAGCATTGGTATCAGTATTGTTATGGGCAATACTGACCTGTATTTATTTGGTAATGAATCGATACCAAAATATGCAGTATTGCACACCTCTATAGGAAACTGCAAAGGACTAGAAAACTGGACACTTTTTGCTTTTTACATTGTCTTGGAAAGGAAATAAAAAAAAATGAAAGAATAGTTAACAGTAAGTATGCTTCTATGTATAAATTCAAAATTTAAACCTGTAAAAATTCCACAGGAAAGAAAATTACACCTCCTATGTCCACAGCTCACATCTCAGCATGGCATTTTGTGAAAAGTCTGGAATAATTGCTTTATGTCTCTGCACCTTTATTACACTGAAAAACCAAAAACCCTTCTTGAATTTTTATGAAAAAAAAAAAAAAAAAAAAAAAAGCTCGTAAGAGGTGCTTGTGCCACGGGAAAGGCAAAGGGCTAAAGTGGATGCAATATGCTAGAATTAGCAGTTATAGCTAAATGCTCAGGAAGGTAAGTGGGTACGCATTATCTTAGGTTATTTTTAAATTTCATGTTTGAAAGAACAAATGAAAGAGAGTGAAGGGGAGGCTTTTTTTCCCCTGGAAGTGGTAACTACCATAACTACCACCTTACATGAAATATATGTTTAACAAAAATGTAGGACATAAAGAGAAATACCTTTTTACTTGTGTCAGTATTTAAGAGTTGCATCCTTCTTTCAAATTTCTCTTTGAACCATTGAGCCTTTGATAAATAAATGATTTCAAAACAAAGGTTTAGTCTTAGCCTCCCAAACTGCAGAGATGATCTATTTTTCTTACTGGAAAACCCAAATGAAGGCTACATTCGCTGCAAGACAAATGTCACCAGGCTACCTTCTGCATTGGATTTAGCATTTAGTATCAATAGTTAAGGAGGTTCCATAAATCAGCTGAGACAAGTTTTTTTCCAGTCTTGTCAGGAGTTAGATTTACAGTGGTGTCACTGATGCCATGAGGGATGAGCACTATTGTCATTTTTGCAGAGAAAGGAAGGAAAAAAACTCCAAAGATAGATGGATAGATGCTGGGAAAGACAGAGGGGGCCAGACAGAGCATTTATGCCAAAAAAGAGAGGAGTGTCTTTGCAATGCCACATCAGTTGAAATATTGTTTTTAAATTTTCTTACCTCTCTGACCCCTGCAGGTGTACATCCCAGCCAATTCAGATTGAAGTAGATTAAAAGCATCTACATTATTTATAGAAGGCCTTTGATCCTGTTCCCGTATGCATGCATGTGTACATTCAAATATCAAATATGCCCTTTGCAGATTTAGGGCACATTTCAAAAAACCTTTAACCCATGAACGATGCCAGCTGCTACATTAACATAGAACTTCACCCTCATACATTAGTACTAGCTATAGTAATTATTCACTTTTTTTCCCCGTCTTTCACTGTACATTTTGTATTTTGTCTGTTGGTAGCACAAACAGAATGTTATGGTGAGCACTTCGACACCACATCAAGAAAGTCTGGGGTTCAAATATTGCCTGGAGATCTGCATTCCACCCCTGCACCCGGAGTCGGTTTTTAGCATAGGCCACACAGGTGGTGCCCAGAGCGCCATGTGCTAAAGGGGGTGTTGCTGCAAGAGCTACAAAACAAAACAAAAATAAATAAAAACAGAAAATAGATAAAAGCAATAATATGTAGCATTGACTGGTACCATTTCATTATACTCTGTATTAACAAGAAAAATTTTGAATATATGAACAACCCCTGTGCCCCTTTTGTTTCCTATTATTTAATAGGCGTACTGCAGCCGACGTGTCTTAACTAGTCCCTAATAATTATATTTTGTAGTGTCTAAGGGTATTTTCACATCTGAAAGTCTGGTAGATGTGGTTCGATTAGGGAGAAAAAGTGCAACATTTGCTACATTTTCAGCTGGTGTGGTTCGCTTTCACACTGCACTGTGTCAAACGGACCAAACCCTTTGAAAGACCTGTTCACCCCCTCACCTGTGGTGGCGCTGCAGCAAGAACCACTAAAGGAAATGACACAAAAACCTCTGAAGAAGACACTGAGCACACCTTCCTTCTGCACAAAATGGAAAGAAAAATGGAGTGGTGTCAAATTTTAGCAGTTGTAGGATTTCTCTTTTGTCTTTGGCAAAAGACCACGAGCCATTTCTCCCGCTTGCGCTAGACTCGCGCATTTGGTTTGGTTGTATTTACCCAGAATGCCCTACCTTGTAGTCCACTTCCTGCATTTGGAGCGGACTAGTGTCTGCTTGGCATTCACATATGCATTCAAACCAGAGTTCATTTCAACCGAACCGAGACCTAGGTTTGTAGGTGGACCAGAGTTTGCTTTTTGGTCTGCATCAGAGTTCAATTACGCATTCAGGCCTCCCCAAACGAACTGGGCCTTCTAGCCAAAACGAACTAGCGTTCGATTAAAGCTGACTAAGCAGGTTCTGGTGGGATTGAACTTTAAGAGTGAATGCTTACCTTTCTAACATTTTCCTAAAGCAACAGTTTAGCTAAGTAGTGTGAGCAGCAAGGTTCTGCTGTTGTTACGTGCTGAAGCTAGCATTAAGTGTGTAGCTTCTGAGAAAACTTTCACTTATTTACCTGCTGAACTGGAAACTATGAATTAGAAGCTAACCTCAGTGTCATGTTTTCTGCCTGAAACAGAGTGAGCTGATGTTAAAATAGGTTTATATGAGTCTACTAGCTGAATGGTTGGACTGTATTTCCTCTGTGAATAAAACATAGCAGAGGCCGTACCAAGTTGAAAATTCATGAATAAATATTATTTAAAAAGCTCAAAAATATCTTTTTATGACATATCATTCCCATTAGCATTTATAGTTATAATATTGTAACTTTTAATTCATGTGGACTTGATGCTTTTGAACAGAATATGAGTCTCTGCTGATTTTTCCCATCAGCGTTAATTTCTATCATCTGGTTCATTTGCATGGAAATAAGTCTGCTCTTGGGAAAGAATAGAAACACTGTATCTCTACTTTAAATGATCGGTAAAGATAAGATGCTTTAGATGAAGTCTATTCATCTTGTCTTTTTTTTTTGTTGCAACTAAAAATGTTTCACAAAATAATCTGAACGTTTCACCTATCATTAATCACGTCCTTAGTGTTAACAGAATAGGATAGCAAAAAATTTTAATGAAAAAGTAAATAATTTTTTGCTCCCATTTAAATAGTTGCTGAATAAATTACTGGAACATGGCTTTATTTCTGGTGAAGAACAGAGCTAAGACTATATGCTAGATAAATGTTTAAAATACAAAGAACCTTTGTTAATAGTTAGGATATGTCAGGATCCACAGGTGTTTGCAAACTGTTCATTTCTGGGCTATTTAATATTGTTGTTAAGTTCTTGTATTTAGTTCAGTCCTTTGTGTTGAGTTTCTTGCTGATTTTTCGTGTTTTCTGTACACTCAGTTTAGACTCTGCTGCTAGTGTTAGGCTTTTCCCCTTTCTCTCCCCCCACTGTTCTGCATCCCTCTGATTAGACTCACCTGGTGTCAACATCAATATTCCCTCGTCCTCAGTATCTCAACTCCTTGGTTTTCATTGTTTACTGCTGGTTTCTTCCATTGTGCTCCTCCAGGTTCCATGTCCTGTTCTTCTCTTCCCTATTTTTATCATTAAATCCTGTCACCACATTTTCTGCTTCTGGCCTGCCTGGGGTTGGGTCCAACAACCTTAGACTCCTCACAAAACATGTGAAGAAGCTTCTGAAAATAGATTGCGGGGCGTTTTTTGATACAGTGATGTTTTGAGAAAAACTAAATCCAGAATGCTCTGTTTTGAGATGTTTGAGTAAGCTGTTAATTATTAATGGAATCTGACCCCATCTTATCAGAACCACGATCCAGACACACTAGGTCTGGGATTTTCCTACAGCAAGCAAAACACAGCAAAATAGCTTTTCCAAATACTTGCACTGTATTGCCAAAAGTATTCGCTCATCCATCCCAGTCACTGAATGCAGCTGTTCCAATCACTTCTGTGAAAAGAGCTGTTTAAAATCCAGCACCTAGGTATGCAGAGTGCTTGTACAAACATTTGTGAAAGAATGGGTCATTTTATACTGTGATAATAGGTTGCCACCTGGGAAAAAAGTCCAGTAGCAACTGGGAGCGTCTGCAAATCAGCTGTGCTGTGGTAAGAGATGTAAAATCACAACCTGGGGTCAACAGATGCTCATAGTGAACAGAGTTCACCAACTTTCTGCAGAGTCAACAGCTACAGACCTTCAAACCTAATGTGGCCCTCAGATGATCAGTCCAGGTCAGTACCTAGAGAGCTTTAAGGTTCCATGGCCAAGCAGCTGCATTCAGTTTTTACATCACCAAGTGCAATGCAAAGGTGGATGCAGTGGTGTAAAGCAAGGCACTACTGGTTTATGGATCCAGTAGATGAGCCTGAGTTTGGCAGTTTCCAGGAGAAAGAGACTGTGTGTTGTCATGAGTAAAGTTTGGCGCAGCAGGGATTATGGTGTAGGGCTGTCTATCATTATCTGGGCCAACCGACATCAATAAACCCTTTGGATGCCACTCAACTTCACATGTAAAGATAAATGAGTCAATACTTTAGGCAATATAACTTCAGCCAGCTTGCCTTGTAAGGTGTCATCGTGTCATTTGATCATAACATTTCAACACATGCAAATCACCTGATTTTGCATTTTTGAGGCTGTGGGTACAAATTCTAAACTCACTGCAATTTCAAAAGACGAATGTATGTCTCCTAGGCTGCACTTACAATAAGTCCTCATAAGACATGACTCAGGGTTTCACCCAGCATTGTGTTTTTCTTTTTTGCGCCGACATTTAGTTGCTCATTATATTTCGAGGACAAGAAAATCTAAAGAGAAATTTGCATGTCCCAGGGTGTGGCCAGAACCTCTAAACCCAAATGTCTTTAAATCCTAGCTCCATATTTCTCCTACTGTGAACTTTCCTTTCAATTTAACAAAGTAAAACAAGTCAAGCTTATTTGTACAGCACCATTCAGATACAAAATCAATCAAAAAGCTTTATAAAAAAAACAAAAATACCATGACTAAAATTCCTTTCAATATTTGACTTTACATTGAAAGAAAGGAACAGCAAAATGTACATTTAAAACAAATAAATAGCAATTATATGATGAAGATAAATAAATAAAATAGTAATAATCATAGTAATCTAGTCTACTAATATTCAGCAGAAACAGGAAAGGACACCACAACAAATTTTTCAACTTGGCAAGAATAAAAGCATATTGTTTTTTTTTTTTTTCTGTAGGCTGATTTAGTAATTTATGTGGTTGTTAAAGTTTAAATGAGAAAATGAGTATGATTAAAATGAGGTTTCTGCACAAGTTGTATGTTTTAACCTCTCTCGGTAGATTATAATGTTCTCTAACTCTACATTTCTGAGATAAAAAATAATGACTTCAGTCTTTTTTTTTGTTTTGCATTAAGCTTTAAGTTTATCAACATGTTTTTCTGACAGGAAGTTATGCTAACATTTGGCGCAAGCAGCCCAGCCAGAGTAGCAACTTGTATCTGATGGAGAATCTGTGGATGGATCTAATGATGAGGTACATGGTAGATGATAAATCATCAAACTAGCAGTCAAAACATCCAAAAAGCTGGCTAGTAATTATGAAAACACTGTAATGGCAATAAAAAAATGTTTTATTGGTTGTTGGAAAGGGTATAAATCGTATTTATATGCCATTTTTTAAAATAAACGTAAAAACTAAAATAAAAAAATGTTGATATTGATACTTTGTATCAGTGTTGTATTGTTTTAGTGTCTCTTGAGAAACAGCTGTATCATTTCCTATCTGAACATTCTTGGTTGAATAAAGAGAAATACACCCAAATATGCCAATAATGTTGGGCTTAACTGTATAAATCTCTGTTGTCATCACCGCAGACATGCTAAGAGATGTTGTGGGTTCTGACACAGAAGGTCAGAACATAGGCTCGATATGTTACACATTAAAAGGCCAGTGATACAAACCATTTATTTTATAAACAGAATCCTATTTGGGTTTTTCTTAGCCATTCATTGGAAAAACATGGAACAGTTTGATGTAAAATGGCAGGGTTGGGCGTTGGGATTAAACCAGTACCCCCTGCTCACCCCCGTATTTTTAACACCTGGTAGAAACCATCAATAACAGATGTGCTCTGTTAGAGCACATCAGAAAACCTGACAGGATAAAGCCTTTCTTTCTTTCTCATCATTTTAAAATTTGTTTTTTGTTTTTTTTTTCAGAACCACAAATAAATCTGTCAGCACCTGCACACAACCCTGCAGCATCAGCAGATTTAAAGTGAAAGTCCCTATTCTACTGATTGAGTCTGACATCCACAGAGAAGGAGAGAAGGAAGAAACAGCGGAGGTTTGAACTCGTAGCCATTTTTTTTTTGATCCAGGCAAAATAGCTTAGAAATCAGTTTTTATTTAAAGTTCTCACTCCCAGTCACTGTTATTGCTACAGTAACTGTCTGCACAACAAATTGTCACTTGTTGCCGCCCAAAAAGCTCTCAAACATGCTAACACATCAAAATTATATAATTAATTTTATACAATGGCTCCTACTTGTAACATTCACCACCACTGCGATTAAGGGGAAATAGGTTTTGTCTGTGAAGTTAAGGGCTTAAAAAAAAGTCCATTTGATTCAATTTCACTCTAGAGCTTGGTGTGCAGCAGAAAACTCATTTTATGGCTGACGTTTTAACATGTCAGCCCATACCACTTAATTTTTTTCTTGCCTCAATGTATTTTATTGGGGTTTGATAGGGCAGATCAACAAAAAGTAGCCCACATTTATAAAGTGGGAGAAAAAGGATACACTTTTTTTCTAACAAAGAAATACGTAGAGAGAGTGGTCTAAAGGATTTCTAACATGGCCAAATTCAAGTAGCGGTTAAAGTATGGTCATTTAATAGTCGATTTTAACAGTAAATTTTGAATTGTGTGGTATTTTATTTAGAAATATGAGCTTTTATCACTAGTTATCAAGGGTCCAGAGACAAAATCCATGGAAGAAACTGTTATGAACCCACAGTGTGAGCCAGTACTCAGCCAGGGATGCTATAACTGGCATGTTAAGTGTGACGTACAACCGTGTTTAATCCCCAAAATAAAATCCAGTGCAACTAATTACCTCAAGAAATCCCTTAATTGGTCAAATTGACATGAATAGCTTAAACTCAGTATAAATACATGACATTGTGAATCCATCAGAGGTTTGTTAGTAAACATTAGCAGCGTGAACAGCACCAGGAAGACATAGGAACATATTAGGCAGGTGAGGTGTAAAGTTGAGGAGAAGTGTAACACCTCACAGAGCAATGTTTAATCCATTATCTGAAAATGGAAGGAGCATCTTACTACCGCAAACCTACCAACACCTGACCTTCCACTGATAGGCCAGGCCAAGAGGCCCAAGGTAACTCTGGAGGAGCAGTAGAGATCTGTTGGCAGGTCACAGTGGTGCCTGGTGAAAAAAGTTCATCATTGTTAACAATTTAAAAAAGGAATCTCAACATTTACCCAGAGCAGTATTAGCATCATGCTAACCAGAGCAACATGAGTGTCAAATAAACCACAGCAACGTTAATATCTGATTGTCTGCAAAGGCCAAATGATAGCAGCTGATGAACAGAAAAAGAAAACAACCAAAAAGAGCAGATCAGTAAGGTAACTAAAACTAATAAAACAGAAGCTGTAGCTTACCATCCATCTGTAAAATCCTAGGCACATAATATTAAGGAATAGAGATTAATACAATTATTTTAATCATGCTTATAGAGCATGATTAAAAACATCAGGGAGGGCGGTACCCCAGCACCCCCTATGGACCAGCCACCACTGGCAGGTCATCAATTCATCACTTTCTCACCAAATCTTAGCCTCAAGTGAGATTGTCAGAAAGAAAGCCATTAAAAGTTATTTTTACAGTTCAGACCAGCCATAGTGGATGTAAACATGTATCAGACAGTGCTTTACTTTGGCAAGTTAAGTTTATTTGTATAGCACATTTCAGCAGCAAGATGCTACACATCATAAAAACATCAATCAAGTATACAGCAGAATCATCAAAAACATCTAGCAAAATCATGAAAATCATCAAGCAAATACAAATGAAAATCATGAAAATCATCGGGAAAATATCAACGCATCAAAATCACAGGGATCATCAAGCAAATATAGTTCAAAAATATTGATCAGTGATCCACTTACTTTATTTAACTGATTTACACTCAAACTTCCCAAAGTTTGAGTGTAAATAAGGCACATTCAACACAATAATCTCCACCTTTTTCTCTCATTGTTTTTTATATTGAGGAGTCTGGCCCCCCTGAGGGCTTTGATGTTCCGGAACCCGTTTTACCTTACAGAGGCACGTCTGCCTGCTGGCTTTCTCCTTTAAGGTGTAGAAATCACTAAACTCACCCGCAGAACCTTCACTTTGTTCTGCTAATTTCTTAACCTCCCTGTACTCCTTACAGGGTGACTGGCCCTCAGCTGATGTCCTCCCTCCACCAGCTCTGTAGTCTGGAGGAGAAGGCACCTTCTTCAAGACAAAAGCCACACTTTTTGGCCTAGATTTATAACTCTACACCTAGTGAGAGTTAAGAGTGTTTTCACTCCTGATAGTCTGGTAGACTTGGTTAAATTGGGAACAAAGTGGCAACATTTGTTACATTTCTAGCTGATGTGGTTCGCTTTCACACTGCACTATGTCAAATGAGCCCAACCCTTTGTGCAACCTGTTTACCCCTGTGGTGGTGCTGCACCAAGAACCACTGAAAAAAACAAATCAACCTCTGAAGAAAACACTGAGTGCAACTTCCTTCTTCACGAGATGGAAACAAAAAGGGAGTGGCGTCAGATTTTAGCGATTGTAGGATTACTTTTTTTGTCTTTGCCAAAAGTCCACGAGCCATTTCTTCATGTGTTTGTTTTGGTTGTATTTACCCAGAATGTTCTGCGCTATGCAATGCTTCCTGCTTTAGGAGCGGCCTCCGGTCCGCTGGGTGTTCACATATGCATTCAAAGTGCACTTCAACCGAACCGAGACCTAGATTTTAAGACGGACCAGAGTTTGCTTTTATGGTCCATATCATAGTTCGATTGTGCATTCACTCCTCCCCAAACGAACTGGACTTTCTAGCCAAACAAACTAAAGCTCAATCAAAGCGGACTAAACAGGGCTGGTGTGAATACACCCTAAAACACATAATCCTCATGGAGAAACTCACAGTGGAGTTTTAAAAAGCAGTCTCTTTATAGCCAGATTATAGTGAATAATTTCAAATTTTAAGAGCAAAATGTCAGGAAATAACCAAAGCAGCTCCTTTTGTTCAAAGGATAAAAGATCAACCAAGAAAGAGACAAATTAAGCATTGCTCTTCCACCATGATTAAATGCTGCCAAAAATCTTCTTGAGTATCACCCTCAAGACAATCAAAAGGTGGCCTTTGTCACTGTGGTGTCTGAGAATAATGCTGCTCTCACTTCCTCCTGCTTGACACCCACTGTTTCACTCTGAAGGAAGAAATGTTGAAGGTTTGACACTCGAGACAAAAACGAGGGGAAGGGAAAGCAGCGGATTTGTTAGCAGCACAAAATTAAAATGTCATTATGTACTTCTATTCTTAGCTGAGACTGCTGCGGGGATCTCCCTGCAACTCTGTCTTTTGTTCCTAGAAGTGGCATGTGGTTGCACAAAAGTTCACAGTTTTGTATGACTCCCCAAGGACTAATGTGCTATTGTCTAACAGGAATTTAATAATGTGTTCACAAAGTGTAACACACATGAATGCACAGGCAGACGCCACTAATAATAGTTACAGCTGTGAAATGGATTATCTCGACAAGATAACAGCAAGTTATCGAAATGTCAGGGTAAACTTTAATAACCTAAAAGTGATGTTTTTATTGAACTTCTAAAATGCTTTTGTGACAGGAGACAGGAAGATTTTATCAATGCCATAAACAACCTTGCGGATAAACACACCTTGTGACTTTTTAGTTAAGTATTTTTCTTTGTTGTAAAATGTTTTTTTTAAAATAAATCTTATCCTATTAGAAAGCCTGTTTATTCCCCTTTAAATAAGGCTGCAACGTTTCAGAAATGAACATGAGGAACCCCCACCCACGGCTTCTTGGGGCTGCAACCACCATTTCCTGAGTGGCGTGACTCTCATGGCCGCAGCAGTGGTATGCTTTATCTGTTTATGTACTTCCAGTTACAATATATAGTATTTAATGCAGATTCATTTGATCACTTGAATGACACATCCGGCTCAGCCAATAGAAAACTGACCCAGTGTATAAACAGGAAGTCTCACTTTAATGCCTATATATATATATATATATATATATATATATATATATATATATATATATATTTAAACCGCCTATGAGCAGGGCTTTTGATACCAACATTCATATGGCCTCATGAGTGCACAACAGATCATATTATACCCCCAAAACCACTGAAAAATTAAATTTGTTGTCATGACCCCTTTATCAATATTAATTTACTGTCTGTTAATCTGTTATCATAATTTGGTCTTTAAATAGCCATAATTATGTTGGCTAATACTACTGTATATCAAATAAATAATTATCCAAACTCAATATCCTAAACCATCAATCAAACCACAATAATCTACTAAAAACAAAACAGGAATTGAATCAATCATAACACACACTCCCACGTACTCAGGTGTACTGTGTGTATTCTGAGTCGTGCGGACCCCGTGCACACTGTCTTCTACAGATTTCATAGTCAAGCATACTGATTGCAATCCATTTTCATGACAAATTCCTTCATTTCCCACAAACCGAGTAGATACTAGAAAGTTCAATGAGCTAGTTGGACGCCTGGCCCGTTTCTTGTCCACCAGGGCAGCCACCACACACCAGTTAGTGCGGCACAGATTGCAGTGTAGCCGCTGCGTGTCCTTGCAGCAGTTTGTGCCGACTCTCAACCTTATCGGCTCGGTGTTGAATACAAAACAGTTCGATGTGAACACTGTTTCCCGGAGAGCAGTTTACTGTGCGACACAGAGTACGCAGTCGCAAAAAGTTTTCTTTTGCGCGGACGTGTCCGGCAGATGTCCCCTTTGAGTGTGCGCGGACCTCCGCGGAGGGAAGTACGCCCGAGGAGGCCTTTAGTGATTCTGCTAAGAATTATTTGACCACTCCACTTGGGGGTACATATAAAATATGTAGATTATTGAACTTTTAGCCCTAAATGTAATTACTAAAGGTCTTATCTCACCACTTGTGTGCTACTTTTAGTTTGTATTACATAAAATTCAAATTAAATAGATTAACATTTGTGGAATTATGTGGCAATATTACTAAACAAACACTGTATTTTAGTCCAGATTAAAAAAAAAAAAAAAAAAAAAAGCATCTCTTAGATCATTCAACCCATTTATTTGTTAATTAACTTGTTTTATGTTGGTTTCATGTATTTTTGGTCGAGTTTTACCTTGTTGGTTTCACTGGGGGGAGCTTCCATCAGCTTAACCCCCATTTCTGATATTCAGCGTATTTCATTCACTCCTAATAGTGTACGGAGAACTCACAAAGCCTGTTCATTTTTTACTATTTTTTCCAACTGTATTAACATAAATACAGACTGTCAGTTTCGTCCTTGTATTTTCAGCTAGTGTTGAATCCTCCTCCCTTCTTTTTGTCCCACAGGCAGTGTCGTGGGTGTAAAAAGCAGCCTGTTGAGCAGCCATCAGTCTGCTGGCATTTGATCAATGCCCAGGCCCCTTTGTGCTGCTAAGCGACAGATAAAAGAGACTGTTATCAGCTCCACGGCATCGTCTGCTGATAGCTCCGTCGCGATGGCAGAGGGTGCCTACCGACAGAGCTCTGGAGGAGGGGTGAGGGCATCGCTCGACACAGTGCTGAAAAGGGGAGTCATGGAAAAATGGATGAAGGGGAGGAGAGGTGGAAGAAAAGGGCAACAGTTTGTGGGTCAACACCTTGATACAAGGTTTTACAGCTGTCACAAACCCTCTGGAGAGACACGCAGGCAGGGAGGGGAAGGGGAGATTGATGGAGAATGAAAGCGAGGCAAAGATT
Source organism: Anableps anableps (assembly GCA_014839685.1). Taxonomy (NCBI): domain Eukaryota; kingdom Metazoa; phylum Chordata; class Actinopteri; order Cyprinodontiformes; family Anablepidae; genus Anableps; species Anableps anableps. Next base: position 7,030,294 of record CM026067.1, on the reverse strand, counting down.
AAACAGAGCAATGGCATGAAAGCCACACTGAAACTACACGAGGAGTGAATTGGATACCACTGTTTTCACTGAGCTACGCTGTTGGCTTAGAGCAACGGCCAAAGCAAAGGGCTGCTCAAAGTCAACATGATGCAGAACATAGAGCAACAGAAATATGCACATACACAATCTCACAGTGCAAAACGTGCATCAGTCTAATTATTGTCTGCCTCTGTATTATAACTAAAAAAAACACACAACCAAAGTTACTGTTATCTGATCGCATCTTCTATTTCTGCCTACATCCACCGTCTCCCCGTGGCTTCAAACGCTGCCCCCTCCCTCTTTGAAGAGTCAGTAAGGAGCATTGATTAGCATGTTCAGACAATTTCCCTCAACAAAGATTTCAGTTGACAATTTTGTAAACACCATCTGCCTTTTGATGGAGACAAATATATTCAATTTATGGCAGCCCCTTGACTGAAGCAAACAGAAACTTTTATACTCGCAAACAGCCTAATGGATTGAAGTGTCCGATTGTGCGAGGCGATGAATGGTACAAATGAGCGACACGAGGAATAAAACGGATTCTGAAGCAATGCGTGACAAGCAGAGTAATGACACAGTGCTTGGAGGGCTTTCTTGTTTGAAGTGGATTACTTGGAGCGACAAAGGAAACAATGCTATGACAAAAGGCTGACAAGACAGCAGAAATAAGCTGCTAGACCTTAGACAGAAATAGATTTTGTCTCTCGTTTTGGGAACACGGAGGAGCAGATGTTAGCTTATTTACTTATTTTACCAAGTTGAGGTCAAAACTAGAATTGTGTTGATTCAATCATTTTTGCAATGAAAGGAGAATGGCAGCTGCTACTTGACATACATTTTCAGCAACATTTGCTTTCACTGTTAACTTTAGGGTAAAATACAATGACTGGTGAAAAATTAAGCTCCTGGAAGTCATAGTTCAGTTTGGATGTAATCTGGTAAACATGCATACATTTACTGTGAGTCGGCACACTTCAGGCGTCACAAAGGGAGCGATAAATACAGGCAAGAGCCAAAGTGTCTAACAATCAGTCAAAACAGTTAGTAAGTCAAGGTACATACATAGTATGATGATTCTGGATGCCTCCAAGGCTGTGTTCTCTCTCCAGTTCTTGTTCTCTCTTTTTACACACAAATTTGTGATTAATGACCAAAGCTGCATTTTAATTAGTGGTGAGACTTGATTAAAATTTTTAATCGAGTTAATTGCAGGGTCTGTATTTAATTAATCAAAATTAACTGCATTTAAATCGAAAACCATATATCGGCAAAATAAAAACATTCCATTCTAAAACCCTTTTTGCTGCTAAATTATTGAATAAATAGATATATGAGCTCAACAAGAAAGATATTTATTGTTTTTAATCTGTTATTGAGGTTCTTCAACCATCAGATTTCTGCAAATTGCTATTATACCCATTCAGCTGTTTAAGGAACCCCTGATAATTCATGTAACTCCTTTGAAAAAATCTTTAGAAACATGGACTGTGGACGCTGACATTAGCATTGAGGACGTCTGTGCTGCTGCAACATGTTTTGCACTGAGATGCTATTTAGGCTCGAATAGCTTCAGTGATAGGCCAACTCCTTTCTGCACAACTTGCACACAATTTTTTCCAGCGTCTCATCAGATCGTTTTTTGAAGCAGAAATGAGCCCCCAGTGGGCCAAGAGAAGCGGCTTTGTTGTTTGTGAATATCGCTTGTTCATCAGATTTATGGGCGTACCAGAAACATGCAGATAAAGGTTCTGGCTTGGGGCTTTTGCATGTTTAAAAAATGCAATTAATTGCATTAAAGTTTTTGACGTGCTAAAATCTATGTAATTAATTACTCAATAACAATGCATTAAAGTGCCGGCACTGATTTTATTTAAACACACTGATGATTTGGCTCTGGTTGGATTACTAAAGAAACATGATCCTACAGGCGATGCAGTTTATTTATTTTATATAAAGGCCCTGGAGACATGGCGCTGTCAAAGAAAGCTAGATATTAATGTAGCCAAGACAAAGAACTAATTATATCCCCTAAACAAGACTTTAAAGTGGAGCCAGTTTGACTCGATGGCCAACCTGTTGAAACTGTGGCACATTTTAAATACCTAAGCTCATTTCTGGACAGTCAGCTCAGCTAAAAAAAAAAAAATACAGACTATATTTTTAAGAAATGATCAGAGACCTTCTTTTAGGAAAACTCAGTGGCCTTGGGTCAGTCAGCAAATGTTAAGGTTTGTACAAAGTGATTTAGTGTTTTAACTTTTCATCTCCCTGCCTAGTATGGTTACCTGAGTTGCAAACTACAAACAAACTTCTGAGAATTGTTTCAATGGCAGGTAAAATAGTGGGCAAGCAACAAAAAGCTCTGTCTCAACTTTTTTGCTGAAAGTACAAGGAAGACATCAGCCATCCTCTTTTTTGCCAGTTTGAACCTTTGAGCTCAGGAAGATGTAATAGGGTCCCTCTCGTAACTAAAAACATCTACATCATTCCATTTATTAATCCCAAAGGGAAATTAAATATTAATGAATCCATCCTTCTGCAAGTTTTATCTCTCGTTACTCAGTTTGATCACCTTGTGGTTGGTTAACAACGTGATGGATGGAAAAAAGTGGACACAAACACACCAACGCACAGTTTCAGTGGGAGTTTTGTTAAACAGGCTTGTGAAATTATCTCTGAATCCTCCCTGTGCTGCTTTCAGGTTCCTTCCATTAGAAGCAAACTGCAGCCATTGGGTGAATCTTTGCAAATGAGGTGGACTGAAAGTGAGAGCACAGTTTATGTCCACGTTTAGTCCTAATTCATTAAGTCTGTGAATGCACTGTGAACAATCACCCCACCATAATTGTCCGTGTAATTGGGACAAATAAAACAGTGCGGAAATTGTCCACTGCATGTGCGTGTGTGGGTTCCCAGCTGACAGACATTCAAGGGCCTTTAAAAAGGAAAAAAGACGACAAGGATGACAGCTAGGGACAATAAGAGACAGAAGGAAAGTGGGAGATGAAGATGAGGAGGAGGGGAAAAACAAAGAGACAAAAGCTCCACACAGCCAGATGCTTTTAATGTTTCTTTTTAAAATGTATTTATTTTTTTAATTGTTGTAGCTTCTCTTTGCGATAAATGAAAAATAACAAGAATTTATGTTTTGTGGTTGTAAGGATGCCTACTGACTTTTATCCCCTCCTCCCACATATTTCAGCCCATGTTTTGGGATTTTCTCAGCTTTCATCCAGGGTAAGTTAGAACAAAATGGAGGTCATTTGTCTCAAACTGCTATATAGTGGACCCCTGCCTATTCGTGGATTTTTCTGTGGAACGTAACTACTAATAGTTTGCAAAAACCTCGTCTATTCGCAAACTTTTTCAAAAATATTTGAAAGAAAATGTAGCTTGGGAAGCTGAAATTCCTTGGCACAATACTACTTGAAATGCTATTGGCTGGTATTTGCAAAGTAGCCAATCCAAGAGCACTAATTATTTTCCTTGGCACTGATTGGCTGTACACCAAAGAGTGGAAATAAGGAAGACTGTGGGTATGAGTGTCTGTGGTAGTGCTGACGGTTTCCACTGTGCAAATTAATGCATATTAAGATATATTTGGTGTTTGAACCATTAAAATCAGCAGTTATAAGTGTTTTTAATATTTATGGATTTTAGCTATTCGTCGGCATCTGACATGAAACATCTGCTAAGTCTGTGTGCATGCAGCAGTGGAGTGGGTTAGACTGCTGTGTTGTGGTAACCCTGTGTAGGAAGGTACCGAAAGGACAACAATAACACTGTATTGTTAAAGAGGCTTTTATGTTAGAAATTACAAATTGATGTTATACATCAGTACTGGTCATTAAATTTTAGTCTAATCAGACCACAGGACCAGACATCAATCAATCAATCATTTCTCCATGATTAGGTGTGATTACTTCACAGGGAGAAAACTGGTTTCCAGAGGCAACAAACCGGCTGTTGCAGGATAAAACCTGTGCATACAAACATAAAGCAACACTGTTAGCAGCAAGTTGCCAAAAATCCATCCGTCCATTGTCTTTACTCGTGTGTCTTTGCAGGGCCGAGAGGAGGGCCTGTGCCTACCTCCAGTGGTCATTGGGCAAAAGGTAGGGTACCCCAGCCACGCAACCACAGGTGTCAAACTCCAGGCCTCGAGGGCCAGTGTCTTGCTACTTTTAGAGTTGTTTCTGCAACAACACACCTGAATCCCATAATTAGGTCATTAGCAGGACTCTGTAGAACTTGAGTGCATGAGAAGGTGATTCAACCTTTGATTCAGTCATTTTGGACTTGAGACACATCTAAAAGTTGCAGGACACTGGCCCTCGAGGACTGGAGTTTGACACACCTCCCCTACACTGATCACCAGTGTATCACAGGGCGGGACAAGACACATCTCCAGTAATTCAGGTCTTTGTCCATGAGTTCATTTAGAAACTGTAATCTGTCTTTTTAAATTGCTTTTGGAGATATGGTGTCTTCCTCTCTAAATGACCAGTCAGTCCATATCAGTACAGGACTTGTTTCATTGTGGATAATGACACTCTCTTACCAGCTTCAGCCATCATCTTCACAAAGTCTTTTGCTTTTGTTTGTGGGGGTTAATGCGCAGATTTCACTCCAAAACACATTCATCCATGGAACACAGAATCTGTCTTCTTCCTGAACTATATGATGGCTGGAAATTCCCAGGGTGTTTCAATTTACAATGTACGTACAAAGTGTCAACGTTTAAACGAACCAGACTTCTCTTCCTTGTCTATTTTTTTTTTCTTTTTCAATAATGTCACACAAGGAAGCAATGGATTAGAAGTTTTGCCTTAAGATACATCAACAGATGTGATTCCAATAAAGTTAAATATTGTTTAATTAACCTTTCAGAAACTTATAAAGCCATAGCCAGTGGTGGGCACTGCAAACTAAAGATTTTGTTGCGTCAGCCTTAAATTACTAGTTGAAATCATTAGTTCCACAAACGCTACGGCACTATACCTACATGGTTGTTTGTTCATTTAAGTGTTGTACGCTTTTGTATACTTCGTTTGTTTGTTGTATACTTCACATTTGCTCAATAAAGTTTCTTGAAAAAGAAAGAGAATGTGAGAAGAGAAAATGGTAACTGCTATGTAAACAGTCATCACCCACTTCAACATAAGAGGATGAATATAAATGTCTAACTACTTGAAGAATTTGTAAGAGTCAATGTCCAAGACTTTAACACAGATGTCAAACGTCAGGTCTCATTTAAGACCTGTGAAAGTTTACAAAACAGCCAAGTAAATTATTGCGTTAGCTTCCCCTAAGTGAATTTTTCTGGATAAATTCTAAGTATGCTAAACATTTTAAAAGTTAGCTAAACAAAAAGTTAGCTCCGCTATTAGTGGATTAGCGCGAATGTGGCCACCACTGGAACATGGCATAATCTGCGGTTTCCGAAATTGTTTAAAAGCAAAATATTTTATGCTTTGAATTTGAAGGAAGAAAGACATCTCCAAAAATGTAGCTTGCTTGTTATTTTAGCCTTTAGTAAATAGAAACAATCGGTTTAATAGCAGTGAGATAAATGATATACGGCGTATGTAAATGTCTGATTCCACCGCCTTTCATTCCTATTTGATGTTTGTTTCTACCTTTAGAGTAGTCATCGAATCATCTGACAGAAAACAAAGTGTCAGCTGTGAGACTTTACTGGAGACAACTTTCTCAAACCTTCAACATGAGGAAGCCAAGCTAAAAAAGAAAATAAAAGTTGAGATGATAGGTTTGTTCGTGTGTGTTTTCCCGTCTCCTATATTTGTGTGTAAAATGTGTATGTGCCATACAGGAGGTGGCAGATGGCTTCTAACGTCGCCTGGGAGATTGACGTGCTTTATCGCACGCACAAGCGAGCTCCCATCCTCTCCTTGTCCAGTGTGTGACATGGCCTATCACACCACTTTGTCACAGCAGGATAGAGGTTATAACACAGGAGCGTGCGCGAGCACACACCCAGACACACACCCTCCATTTCAACTTTTAGATCTGAGTGTGCGAAGGGGAGGATGATGTCATGGTGAGAGATAAGGGGAAAGAAGGAGCGGAACAGATTCTTATTCACCAGGGAGAAAAGTGAAGTGGTGGATTTGAGAGGCCTTTAAGAAGACAGACCCACATCAAAAAAGGAGCTGCTTTCTATTCATGAACTGAACAAGAAGCACCTGTGTGAGGGCCAGAACACACAGTGCAAACATTCTTTCTGACTTATAGAAATTCCTTATTTGGAGGCCTGCTGTTATAGCTCCTCAAACATCTAAGCATCAAAATAAATCGGTGAGCCCTGGCAGCCTCCCTACCATCCTCCCAGTGCTTGTTTTTTTTTTTTTTTTTTTTTCCCTGTATTACTGCCAAGAGTAATTCACGGCTGCCGCTAGAGAAGTTTGTTGTACGTGTACATCTTAATGTTTCTGACAGCGGAGCTTTTTCATCAAACGCAGCCCACCCAAACTCAAGTGTTAACAACACTTTTGTGCGTATAAATTGCTCCGTCTTAATGCCAGATGAATGCAGCGCGGCTCAAAAGAGAGCTCTCTTCAAAAGGCTTGCAAAAGCTTGTTTTATGCCAAAGAGAAACAAAGCGGAAGTGACTGTTTCGCGTGAGTCGCATCGTGTTGAAGCGGCATCATTTACCCTGAAAGCTGTATTGGTTAGATGTAAACAAGTGTCATGAGTGATTATTTTAGACGGAGAAAACTGGCAGCAACAAACTCACTGCTGGAGGTTAAAATCTTTCTATTCATATACAAATGTAAAGCAAGCCTATTAGCAGCAAAATTATCAAAAATCCATTCATCTATTGTCTGTACCAGCTTATCCTTGCAGGGTCGTGGTGGTGGTGGTGGGGAGTCTATCTCCAGCAGTCATTGGGCAAGAGGCAGGCAGCACCCTGGACACATCGCCAGTCGATGACAGGGCAACACACAGACACACGGAGCATACAAACATCCACACACACACACCTAAGGGTAATTTAGAGAGATCAACTAACCTAAAAGTTGGACGGTGGGAGGAAGCTGGAGTACCTGGAGAGAACCCAACCACACAAGGGCAGAACATGCAAACTCCATGCAGAAAGACCCAAGACTGGGATTCACACCCATGACTTTCTTGTTGCAGGGCAACAATGCTAACTGTTCCACTGTGAAGCCTGCCAAAGATACAATGCTATGCAAAAGTACACAAGGGCCTACTTCTTGGGTGTTTGTGTAGGTTTTCTTCATAACAGTTGTCCTGAAGTAAAAAAGTAAAAGCAAAAATCCTTCCATCTGCACAGTATCCAAAACCAGAAGGATTAATTGCGCACATATGCCTCAATCAAAAACAAAAGTCTACAAAAAGAACAAATCAGAGTTCACAAAACATACCTACTCCAACCTGCTGCCACCATGAGCGGCGCAATCCTAGAATTGACATTCATCTGTTATCAAGGCCCAGTCATAGTCCAGACTTAAATCTCATTCAGATACTGTGAGAATACTTGAAAGTTGATCTTCACAGAAGCTCTTCATCCAATCTGAAAGAGTTTGAGCTTTTTCTATGCATAGAACAATTGATACAAATTTCTATTTGTAGATGTTCAAAGCTTGCAGAAAGATACCTCAAAAGACTTGCTGTAAAGAATTCTCAGGTGGCAGAATAGAAATGCACACCACACTCAGATCTTTTATTTGTAAAATAATTTGAGAGCCATGTCTCCATGAATGAATATTAAACATTTTTTTTTGTTTTGAAGAAAGTATCAATACTCCAAAAAAGTAGCTTTCCTTCTCATGTAGACATCAATTACGACAAGCCTCTGTCTTCACTGAATGGCACTAACAGCAAAGTAGTGACTTGAGATGACTGGAGGCCAGATTTTGCACAGTTGAACAAATCTGTTTATGGCACATAGAGATTTCACTCATCCCATCAGTGATAATCAATAAGGTTGTAGTCAAATTTGTTTGTAGCATGTTCTGCTAAAACCAACATCACCAAAAACAACACTGTTATCTCCTCACCAGACAGCTCCAACAGAATTAATGGATAAATTGCATGATTAGAATGTCGGTAGCTTTTAAAAGAGTGGTGTTTCAGGCTGATACAGTCAGCCTGATGTCTAAAATGCAGCTGCACCATTCCAGATGCTTAGAAATGCTTCCACGCTGGAAGAGAATCAAAGCCATAGAGATGTCGGCTTGCAGAGAGACTTTGCTTGTAAATTGACTTGCATCTGATCACTCCACAAAGAGCTTTTATAATCAGAAAATGTTTTATAAAGGCACAGATGAATCTATAAAAGACTCCATCTAAAATCACTCTGAAATCACTTAAATTAGCTGACTGGTTGTTGTAAAAGAAGCACAGAAGCATTTGAAATCCCTCTCCTTATGTTTTCAATATTGTGTTTTCTGAAATATCAACAGCATTAGGTTAGATTTACAGTTTATTTACAGTGAACAGGACATCCAAGAGTGTGCAGAAAGTACTATCTCCAACGCCACCAGTCTAGAGATTGCTGAGCATTGGCAGTAAGTGGTGTATGTACATCTGCATGTAACAGTGAGGCAAAAAGTTTAGGGCTGGAACTTTATGAAAAAAAGGGCAGCAAAACAGTACACAATAGAGCTGTTATAACAGACACATTTAACAACATGTCTGCACTTCCAGTAGTTTAGTAGTAATTCATAAAGATTTATTTTTTACCTTTCTTGACAAGCAAAATTAAGTTCTCTGTGAGACTGTACCTGTAGATAGCAAAGTAAAAAGACAGCACAAATAACCTTAGCAAAGGAAACTTGGGAACATTGTGCTTGGTTGACTTTTTTGTTTGTTACAACAGTGATTGTTGTCAAACATATCTTACACTATTCAGGAGCCAGTTTATTTTTCCTTAAATGGTGCTACATTAGTATGGAAAACGCATTTGACAGTTGAGCAGCAGAGTATATGGGTTGTACCCAAAGCCTTTCTGGGAATTCCAAACAGCTGTAGGTGGAGGCAGAGGGATGATGTGGAGCATCATCTCCCTAACTCAATTCAATAACCTAAGATGTCAAGGCTTGGCCCAACAGAGTGGCGCTTATCAGAGACTACCTCCAGAAATTGGGAGTGGAGTCGATGTAATGGCCTACCAGCAGTCCTGACCTGCAACAAATGGTTACCCACAGCAGTGTGTGACCAAGCTGGTGACCAGCATGAGGACAACATGCCAGGCTGGTGTGGCAGTGTATGGTTCTCCTACAAACTATGGAGGTCTCTATTTAATAAACAAATTGTTATATTGCCAATATGTCTTGTTTCTTCAAACTTCCTTCCATCCATCGTCTTCACCAACTTGCCCTTGCAAGGGGAGGTAACACATTTTTTCTCCACTTTTTGTGCCATGTGGAATTCTTTATAAGAATAAACAGTATAGAGATATTGCTACATGAACACAGATTCAAATGATGAACCAAAATGTCCAGAATCTGCTGTAGGCTTTGTTCAATGTTCAGCTATCCCCCCCTTAATCTCCTCAAAGCTGCAAGATGTTTAAAAGCTTTCTCGTATACACTGCCCTTTTCAGATTCCTCTAAGACAACATTTTAAATGGATTATAACCCAAGCCCTTGACTTTTTACTTTTCACAACTCTGCTTTGGTCTTTCAGAGGGACCTTTGTTGAATTCACTCTTCTACTGAAGGGTCCTCCACAAATCCTACAGGAAGGAAATGCTTTGAACATCTGCCTCTTCAGACAAAAGAATGATGAACAGATGTAAACGAACAGGAAGAAAAGCATTTGAGGATTTTCTTCTGTTACCCTTATTCTTAAAATTTCCATCATCGATGTGCACTGAACACCAGTATTGTGGGTGAATAGCTCTACTTTAGATTATTCTCTCAGAGAACATCTTTGAAGGAGTCCTGGGATGAAAGAAATCGCAATGTTTTGAAAATCATTCCAAGTGTTGAGCTCTGCAGCAGCCAGTCTAATTATTAGAAAAAAAGGATATTCAACCAGCAGCTATCACAGCCCACATATACATACCATACAAATATTGACAAACTGTTTCTTTAAAAACACAATTGCCATCTACATTGAATATGCTAAACTTAAAAAACACTATTGTTTACTAAACTACTATTCAATTTGAATAATTGCTGTAAATTTCATTAGTCACTTTTATATCATCCCTCTTCATTAAAACACCAAATGATAAGCCTCTCTTTATGAACCATTTTGCTGCAGACATCACAAAAGTCAATATGATGAGATCATAGGCTGTGTTAGCTTTCAAAGCGCATAAACCAATGAGGTGTGATCTTTCGCTCTGCAGCACTAATAAGCTGAGCATATTCAGAAGATGTTTGGCAGAGGAATCCACTATATTAGGGTTAAGAGTCACTGCCCATTCAAAGTCTATCTCAGATCAGACAAGCACTGGAAGATCATCAGTCATCTGTTTTGTTCAAGGTTGGGGGTGAAACCAAAGTGGTTCCACAATAAAAAGTCCAAAATTTAGAATAAAAAGTTCATTTTTAGCTTGCACAGTGATTTTGAGGATCTCAACACAAAACACCAATTAGGGTCAAGAATAGAATCTGAATCAGCTTTATAAGGAATTTGACTTCAGTTTTACAGACATTAGGTATAAATATCTAAACTTTTGTGAAAATATAATAAATGATAAAAGGAACAGTGTGTATGTGTATACAGGCCTTATAAAGAAAAGAAAAAAAGTAAGGCAGGTTGTGATTGTGTTACAATGCTTATTTTGTTTCACAGCGAAGTAGCTGACTACTCTGGCTGTAAGGAAGCCTGGTAACAACCAGCCCCCTGTTCCATGCTTTGCTTCGTACAGAGGGTCTGGAGCCTCGGCTATTGAGAAATGATTGCTTCCTAGAGGCGTGAACTCTACTGAAAAGTTGTAAATTTTACCCAGTTGCTAACATTTGCCCGTGATGTATGTAATGCGCCAGTTCTTTGGTTGCCATTGCCAAACTACAGGCAGACTGCAATTATAAAGCAATGCAGAAAAATGACGTAATCATTCACAACTTCTCCTTTTGTTCACTGATTGGCCCCGTTGAAATTCTACTGAAGGAATCAAAGTCAATGGGAGAAAGCTCAGACAGAGCACTGAAGGAAGATAAGAATCAAGTGGAATTCCATAGTGAGACAATGGGCTGGCTCGTTGTAAGGTGTTCATTGAGTTCATCAGAGAAGCAGCCATGGGTAGAAACTGTCTCTGTGGCAGCTGGTTTTTCAAACAGTGCTCTGTAGCGCTCACCTTAAAGTAGAAGTCCAAACAGTTTGTGTCCAGAATGTGTGCGGTCTGCAGAGATGTTAGTTGCCATTTTTCTGACCGTAGACCTGTACAAGGTATTGATGGAGGGAAAAGTCAGCCCCAATTATTCTCTCTAACCAATAACTGGGCCTGCAGAGTCCAGACCCGTCCTGTTCTCTGGATGAGCCAAACCACACAGTGATGGACGTGCACAGGACAGACTGAATAATAGCAGTGTAGAAAATGACCAGCAGCTCCTGTGGAAGGCTGTAATTCTTGAGTTTCTACAGGAAATACAGTCTCTGCTGAACCTTCTTCTGAATCCGGCCTTTGTGTAAAGACCATCTCCGGTCCCGAGATAGAGTGGTGAGAGAATACACCCCTGGGGGACACTGGTGGTGATGGTTCTTGGTGGGTGAGCTTCTGGTGGACGATGTCTGCGTTGATGACGTTGAAGTCCAAGCTGAAATCCACAAACAGGATCCTGGCATACATCCCTGGGTGGCCGAGGTAGTGCAGGGTGAAATGTAGTCCAAAGCTGACTGCATCATCTGCTGACCTGTTTGCCATGTAAGCAAACTGCAGGGGGTCCAGCAGGGGGTCTGTGATGTCCCTCAGATGCGAGGGAGGCAGTCAGCATTGATGACAAGGTGGGAGGCAGTAAAGGTGAACAAAAACTGATTGAATGAAGTCTACCAACACAACCTTACTAGGTGAGTTTAGAAGCTGAGAGGGGAATCTTTTGTAAGTATCACGTAGCAGTAGGAGCACTTTTGAAATTCTTGATCACATTCACAGATACTGACCTGTTTTTTAAGGGTTTGGGAAAATTCTTTAGATCATGGCCTGATTGTGACACAGACAGGGTGCAACTTTAAGGCACAGAAAAAAAAAATCAGTTATAAAGGAAATTGTGACGACATCTCTATCATGTCCTAAGCAGTGGAAGTTGACAAAACTTGCAGTTTTGGAAACAAAAAAAGAACTCAATGCCACTATACTACCTATAAGTTCCATTATCAGTAATTAGATTATGTTTAATGGTTTCATAGTCCAGCAATTAATGTGAACCTCCTCACTTTAGACTTCTTCCTGATTAGTTTTTTTCATAACATGACAAAAAAAAAGAAGCACAGCAAGAAAGCTAGTTCAGGTTGAATGCATCTCATACCGACAAATAGCTTCTCCAAATGGATCTCAAATAATCAATAGACACATTCAGGCCAGTTTAAGATAATGGCTTTGTTCCCCTTCTTAGCGAAAAGAATGTGCTGTTTTAGATTTGATAATACATACTTTGTATCATCTTATGTTGAGATTAATATTATTACTTGGAGTGTAACTCTGCAAGACAGCTCTTGGAATAACAAAATGGGACAGTTAATTGCACAAGTGTGGCTTCAGTTAAAAAAAAAAAAAAAAAAGTTACATGTATAATATTATGAGTGTAGGCTGATCATCATTCATCATTGCTAGCTGTTTGTTTTTGTCAGGCCGTGACAGATTAAGCGTGTCCCTCCCGTGCTGACATCTGCTGCGACAGCGCATGCTTTAACTGCCTGCAGCAGTGCTCTCCTGTCGACCAATCAGACGAGCCACAGTCACAGACTTCCCTACGCTGGGACAGAGACAACTCCCAAACTGGATTTTGTTAGATCAAACCAGGCAGAGGAAGACCATCACATAACTTGTAACATTTTTTCGAAAGACTAACAGAACTGTATAATGCACCTCAGCTGGGAACATGTTTGTCACTGAAGAAATACAAGAAATTGAATCAAACGTCCCCTGTTTTTTTTTTTTTTTTTTTTTTTTTTTTTTTTTAGAAAGTATTGCAGTTGACAGCTTCCCTTTTGCTTTGATCTGTAAAAAGCAAACTTGTACACCTATCAGCGTTTATCTGAGCTGCTACCAAGTTATATTTGAACGCACAAAAAAATGACAAAACACAATGCAAAAAAGGATCAAACTTCCCCCACAATATATTGCAAAAGTATTCGCATTCCTTGAACTTTTCATATTACAACCACAAAATATAATGTATTTGGGCTGATTTTAAGTGACACATACAAAGTAGTGGATAATTGTGAAGTGGATGGAAAAGGATGCACACTTTTTAAAGGGATCCATGACTAGTTGAACTTGTGCCCTAAATATGTTGTAATTTTCCCATTAACCTTAACATAATTGTTTGTGACATGTAAAAACTCATAATTACTTCAAAAATTGTATATCTGTATTATATTTTTCACCTGTGGAGGTCGCCAGTTTTTCACCTACACAATGCATGCTGGGCCAATGACGCGGGTAAGGCCAAGTGGAGTCGAGTCCATAAACAAAACACAAGAAGTCGAGTTGGTGGAGGCTGACTAGGGCAGCCCATAAAATGTCTGGATGGAGGCGAACTGCTTCAAAGTTTTCATTTACTGTTATACACAAGATACATGTTGAAACTAACAGGTGTAATCGGCTTGTAAGCTACTGTTCATTATATTAGCTAGAGCTAGTACCTTTAGCTAGAGCTAACACTAATAGCTGGAGCTAACGGGAAACCAAAACCAATTGGAAGATAATGAATGGATGTTTAAAGTGACAATGAAGCATCTTCAAGTCTTTGTAGCACAACATTCTATGTTTGAGAAAATGTTTTATTCCCGATGCTTACCATGAACAGGTTGAGTTAGAAAGTGGAGATCTTTGCAGTATAATGTTGGATTGGCATTTCCAAGCAGCAGCAACACAAACCCCAGCTCTTTCAGCCGAATCTCTCCTCTTCTTCCATTTGGTCCTCCTCATCTTCATTTCCTCTCGTCATTTCTCCATTCCCTTCTATTTCAATGAGCTCCGGTTCAAATTTAAAGGACTGAATGTTACTTATTGTGCAATAATTACTGTTCCCGTGAGACGGAGCTGACGCTGTAGGTCCTGGCATACATCATCTACCCAGAATGCATTGCAGCATAAACAACATGGTGACGTCCATGTGACAATATTTTATTTAATTTTATAAAAACTAAACAGCTAACAGTATTTTTACTGTATTGTTTTTACATCTGAAACAAACATTTCTCAAATAAAGTCTTATTACAACTAATCGTGGATCCCTTTAAAAATATTTTACAAATTAAAAAGTGAAAGATGTGGATGCATTCTGCCCCTTCTACTTTGACACCGATAAATAATATCCAGTCCAAGCAAGTGGTTGTTTAAAGGCCTCAAAGGCTGGTTAGAGAACATTATTGATCAAACAATATTATTAAAACTAAAAGAAGACATCAACCAGTATAGTTAAGAAGTGGTTTAAAGCAAGTTTAACTTAGACTCTTCTAAATCTATATCCTGAAAATAGAAAGTCTATACTACAATCATAAACCTACCAGCTAAAATCAGACCTGGGGACACAACAACTATTATCATCTGGCTTTCACTGAGAAGTGAAGGAAGAGTGCCATTGTTGAAAGAAACCCATGGGACGTCCATTTATAGTTTGCTACAAGACATAAAGGGGACACAGCAAACAAGTGGAAGAGGATACTAGGGTCAGATGAGACCAAACTGAAATGTTTTGGCCGGCTTGGTTTACACGGGGGTAGAAAACTAATGGCTCTCTCATACTCCGAAGGTGAACAGTCGACGCGTGGTCACGTGGCTGTGAGATGTTCGTATTCCCACATATCATCACGCTTGTCTTGTTTCATCAATTGTTTTACAATATCTGTTTATATGTAACTGTGTCACCAAAGCACCCAATAATGAATAAACCAAACAAATACATTTGGTATTTTACTGTGAACAAATCCAAAATGACAACATTTTGCTTAATTAGATGTGGTACAGTATCCAATTACATGTATCTGAATTATAACAGCAAAACAAATATATTTGGTATATTACTGTGAACTCACAACAAATCCAAAATGGCACCTTGACTACATAAGGCCAGTCCTATTACCCTCAACCCTAACCAAGCCTAACCAAGTCAGAAAACCATTAAAATATTTTTAAATTATTTTTGTCTCTTGGAAAAGATTCTGGTTTTTACCTTTACAAAAAAAAAAAAAAAATATTTGTTGAAACTTTTAGACTTTTTTCCTATAATGACTGAACATTTTTCTAACACATGAACATTTTCCATTTTGACAGCTGAGCTGAAATTCAATTTCTTTTTTATTCACCCAAGAAAGTCGTTTTTGTGGCAACAGCTGAAACTCTGACCATTAAAGTCTTGTCTTTTGAAGCAAGGCATCCCAGGCAATAAAGTCACAAACTATCACACATTGAGCCCAGAGTGGCTTTAAAGAATGACACTTTTTTTTCTCCTTAGACAGGAAAAAGTGCCCTGTTGTGTTTTTATCTCTTTCTTGACTGAAGTTGCATCATGTGATAGTGGATGTATCGAGTGAAACATGTTAACAGCACGTAAAGTTTAATTATAGTACTGGTCAATTCACTGACTCAGTCAAACCTGTTGATAATGAGTAATGATTGGGTGTTTAAAATCACAAGAGATTAATACAAACTGGATTTTGCCATACAGCCTATCTACAATAATGCTATTAAAACGCAAGCTGGATGAGGCAAGGAAACTCTCAAATCAATATCCTTTTTATTACCTACCTTGTGTTCCCACCCTCTAACAACAGCGCTGTCAGGAACTTGCTAATGTTTGTGTGCAGCTATCTTTGCGAATGCATGTGTAAGAGTTCATAAGCATATGTCTCTAAACCGCACCCCTGCTGCTTTCATGCCTCACCGCTATCTTCGTTTCTGCCCCTGCACCTCATCAGCAGCGGGTCTATCCGTCACGGTGGAGAGAGCATGACGTAGTGAACATTTTCATAATCATTTCCCACCACACGCATACGGCCGCCTCCTACCCCTTCTCCAGACATCCCTTCAGGCGGTGTGAAGACTCCATATCTTCCCACCTCCACCCAGACAAACGTGTGTGTGTGTGTGTGTGTGTATCAGCGGTATCACTATACCTCTAACTGCAGCCATCAGCTTGTGAGGCGCTCACTTGTTCAAGGCTATGATCCACGGATCCTCATCCATTGAAAATTACAGTTAAGAAGATGAACTTTGGAAAACAAAGGCCATCGGGGTTCCTTTACAGCCTGGTCTTACCAGACTTTTCTGTTTCTGTACTAACATGGGTTTTGTTTGTGCTCATCTGCTTCATCTTTATTAAAAATAAATGGAAGTTGCAGTGGCTGGACAGAGGGAACAGACCAATTTAGTTGCCCGATCTACATACACACACCTACAGATCTGTCAAATTACTGGTAATTTGTGGCACGTACAGTGCTGTGTTTCTCCCCCCAACAGATATCTTCTGTTTTTGCTTGCTGGGGACATAATTTTCCGTTTTGTTAAATTATGAATCAACTGTGATTAACTAAAATTTTGTTTCAATTTCACAAGCAACACCCAGGCCTGATTACCGCCAATTCTGTAGAGTCAAGAAACAACTAAAACAGAACCTGTCTGCTAAAATGAAATCGCCAAATAGATCTCAAAAAGCAAGACATTCACATTATCACAAAGATAAGAAACAAAGTTAGTGATATCTATCAGCCCCTAAAGGTGGCCAAACAAAGCAATTTCTGAGGTTTTGGGACTCCAGTGAACCTCAGTGAGAGCTGTTATCCACAGATAAAGAAAACATGAAACAGTTGTGAACCTTCCCAGGACAAGGCAGTCAACCAAAATTTAACCAAAAGCTCATCTATGACTGATCCGGGATGTCACAGAAGAAGCCAGAACAAACTCTGAATTGTTGCAGACTTCTCTTGCTTCAGTTAAAGTCAGTGTTCGTGACTCAATAATAAGAAAGAGCTCCGCAGCTGACTCCACCAGAGGTCTCACAGCATCCGCAGAGTTCGTCAGAAGTTGAGATTGTCATTCGAAAGTGCTGAAACCACAGTTCTTCTGTAAAATTGCCCACTACAATGTCCCCAAAACTCCGAATAGTTACGTAGCCACTCATCTGTCGCCACCATGATTTTTGACGACTTATCGCATGAACAAGCTTATTCACGTGTGACTTTAATTGCATTTCTTATTTAATGGAAACATTGTAATTGTGAACCATATGTGTTTTCAGCATGAGCAGAATATTGACAAAGTTTTGCGCACATTTGTAATGGAAACACAGCTACTGATGGAAAAAGACTCACTGTCTGTCAGCACAGATGGGAGGGAGCATGCAGCAAACAGCAAATGACCCAGAGTCGGAAATCAAATCCCGGACGAGGACTAATACCCTCCATATATGGGACGGCAGCTCTATCTCTACACCCCGAACCCCTCCAGGAAATACGTTTTAACCGCACTGTAGGCCTATACTGTGTTTTTTTGTTTGCTTTTTACCTCAGCACTATTTGTTGGGGTTGAAAGAGTTTTAATTTCTGATCCAGTCCTTGCTCTTCGGCTCATTACATGGCAATATACTGTTGCCATAAGGAGCGGGGGATGTGACGTTGGCGTGGCCAGGGTGTTAAATGCTACCCGTCTCTGTTTAGGCTGTCTGGCCATGTAGATGGCCTCTTCTCACAGGCATTAGGCACAACTGGAGGAGTTCTCATCTCCTCCAGGGGGCATGCAGCACATCTGATAATAAGGTGTTGATAGAGGGAATTAGCTTGACGGTTTCTGCACCCTGATATAGCAGCAGACCGTGGGCAATATCAGACTAAGGGACAGGCAGGAAGTTACAGATAGCAAACAGCAATCACACGTCAATTCACATATCAGTCAAAAGTGAATTTTGTTGCTAGGAGATTCAGATGAAGCTTTTAAGTATGTTCTGTATGGCTGGACTATATCCTGCAGGGTATGATTTAGACTTGTTGCTTTCAGCAAAATGTCTGAAATTAACTGAGGGATAGTTTTCACAAAAAACTGTGGGTTCTGACTGTCAACTGCTTTAATAGTAGACCTACAGCTTCAAAATCGAGCACACTCAAAGTACTCTCCTACTTTCACATGATGATTAGTGTTTTCATGACCACTGCTGAAAGCAAGCTTTTAAATAAGCTGAAAATGGAGCCTTTTCCACCAAACCAGTTCCAGTGCTTAACTGGTGCTAGAGCTTACTAAGCACAACTGGCCCAACTGGCCCCACCAGAGAATCATGTTCATGTTACAGAAATGCATACAGAGTCATCTTCTTCTGTAATGTAAAACCCAATAAATAAGTGAAATTATTATTATTTTTTTCTTTTTAGCTGTGCTTTCCTAAAATTTTTACTGGCCACCCCTAAAAATTTTTTTTTTAACTGACCAGCACTGTTTTCTAGAAGTCGGACATGAGCTAGGTTGGGAAAACTATTACATGGATCCCTAGTCGCTGATGTCTACGGATGGGAATAGATCAGAATTTATCAATACCGATTCTATTATCGATGTCACTTATCAATTCAATTCCTTATCAATTCTTTTATCAAATCTCACTGAGTTATAAAATAAATGCTTTAATTCAAAATATGCACCATGTTGTATACGATTCAATCAAAACTAAAGCGGCCTTTAAAAAAATAAGAATCCCTCTGTCAAATGAATATTTTAACATGAGATGCAACTTTTTGCACATCAACAGTTTTTGTGCAGACAAATCTGCATGTTTGACCTTTTCAGGAAGGATCTTTCAAGACTTAAAGGATGTTTTCAAAAGGTGCTTTTAATCTGACAAACAAGCCTCATTGGAACCCATATTCTAATTTATTGAACATGACTGTAAATGTTAATATGAGGTGGATATTATTCATACAGCATGGCGCTAACATTAATACAATAGCCAGGACATGGAGGAGTTTTAACACTACCTGAGACAGTCATGACAGAAGACGCTGTGCTGGAAGCTCTCCATCACAAGAGTCACCGTTGTCACTAAGCAACGTATCAAATACTTTACCTTCATACCAACCAGTTTCATGCTGTGTGGTCAGCTGTTTGAGAATGTTGGGGGTATTTCATCCTTTTATTGTGATTAAAGCTCTGCACATGATGCAACCAGCCCTAGTATTGTCTGTTTGTGAAATGTAATCATTCTTTGGAGAGCTTCGGCTGCGACGCCATCTTGGATATTTTCTAAATCAAAATGCAGAGCGTATAGAACACGTCATCACGCAAATATGTCTGACTTTACTGGAACCGTTAAGCAGAATCGTTAAGCAGGTCGGTTCGATTCCAAGGAATTGAACTACTTGTCACTGAGCAGACGATCTCTCACAAGCTACACCTTGTACAAGCTTAATTTCTGTCAACTTAAATACAAATAAAATACGACTGTTTAAAGCCCAAATTGTATATTTTCTAAAAAAAAAACAAACAAAAATCTAGTGATTCAATCCTATTATATCCAATACATCCCTGCTAAAACTAAAGGATAACTAATAAATAATGTATGGATAACATTTTGTCAATTTGACCAGTGTGTTGTCGCACAGTTACATCCTCACAAAGAACAGACTGAACCTCAGCACTTCCACATGACAATGGTGCAAGTGGTGCCGCGAGCTTAGGTCACTTATGTGAGCTAACAGTAACACATGGACACACAGCATAAATTTCACAATTAATTCCAATGTCAACATATTAAACCTTGCAACATAAAAAGTGATGTTGGCTGCCTGTTTATCCATAAATAACTTTGACTCACAAGACTGAGTTTCTGCAGCATTGTCTGTGGCTTGGTACTAGCATAGGTAACAGGTGTTCTAACGAAATACCCTACTAATGCATGTAGCTTGTGGAGTCGCACAACGATAGGAAAATTCAATGAGGTCATTCAGTTGGTCAGAACTCTGACCCGCACCTCTTAAAGCTTTGTGTAACTCATGGTACTGGCCTGGCAGAGGTTCACTACACATGAAAGCTGCCAAATTTTTAAAATGAAGTCACAGCTGAATCATTCTCCACCGTGGCAAACTGAAGCCAAACTGAGCTAGCCACAGAGCACTTTCATGCACCATCAGAAGACTACTTCTTTTATTCAAGTAAAAATTAGCTGAGAGTACAGTGACGTTATGTGACAACTGTTTTTTAAAGACGAGATTTTTCTGTTTTTGGGCCTGCCTGTACAGCCTCTGAAAAATAGGAGCAACTAACTTTATTTCAGACATGTAGATGAGTCTAACAATTCATTACAACCAGTGTTGTAGTCAATTTCATTTGCAAATTTTATAGTAACCAAAACTGTCAACGGATCTAAAGGGTACATTCATGCCATGGATTACAGAAACTAAAAGAGAGTGTTGTATTTCTGGGAGGAGTATAAAAATTCTAACATCAGTGAAGAGTTGGAATCACTTTAAAGCTCCCGAAATCCACAGGGACATCACAGAGCTTCTACAAGCTGCATCAGTGAGGCAGTGGATCTTACAGTGAGTTTCAGATGAAGAGTAGCAGTGACAACTTTCCTTGGGAAGCAGGGGATTGGTTTTTAAGGTCACAATCAAGAGCCATACAGCGACAACAAAAGGAATTTTGCTTCATGAGAAGCTTCATAGTTTATGACTAACAGCAACTGTCATCATATGGACTCTCACCGTCATCCCAAAAGGACATTATTCAAAGCAGCCCTGATGCTACAACTTCAAGCATCATCTCTGAGATCGAGATGGCAACATGTACTCCAAGATGAGGCAAGGAATCACTCCTCAGGGCAGCGTCAACCCTAAGGGGCTTGCTTAAAGAGAAATTTCTTGGATTTTCACAGCTTGCGCCATTTGATTCTAGGTCCATGCTGACACACCAAAGGAAGGACTCGAGAAACATCGAAATGCACACAAAAAATGTGTTCTGGAGTTCAACACGGTTGTGTTTCTTATGGGGAAGCAGTGGAATGTTTGTAAGAATAATCCATAAATTTAATCAGAGGCAGAGAAGGGTTATTAAAATGTCTATCAAACTAACATTATCTTTTGGTCCATTCACAGAGGAAGTGTATGGAGATCTAAAGGGAGAGTTCAGGAGTTTTTTATGTAAGGTTCTGTGAAAAGGTTATCAGCATTTAACGTCTTGTTGTCCCAGAGAAGCGGGCTAAAAATGTTTACATTTTCACAGCAGTTCATGCAAATGCAAATGTTATTTTATGAATCTTTAAATCGTTATCTTGTTTATTTGGGAGGTTATTTACATAGAAGTATAGAAATATTTACACAGGAAATGTAGTCTGGAGGCAGTATGACTCTAATGATCATGCTGTGTGAAACATACAGTAAATGGAACAAAGCAATTTCCCAGTCACAGTTAAGAGTTTTTAGATAAATAGGGCACTGTAAAAATCCATAAAATAGTGTTCACATAAACTTTAAATTATTACTAATATTAATTTTAATATCACTTGTATATTGGGAAGTTACTCTGAATCTTTACCTCTTACCTGTTTAACACAGGAATATTACTGATTGATTACCACCTTTTACCTTTTTTCCTTGTGTGAAAACTCAGCACCCTCTGTGTAAATATCTGCCCAATTCAAATATTTGGAAGGCTATAAAATAGCTAAATGTTCATAAAATAGAGTTTGCATAAATTTTGATGTTTTTCAAATAGTAGTCAATCTATGAGGCCCCTTCGTTCTTGGGCCACGTTAGACTAGCCGTTAGCTTTAGCTCCTGGGAGACCAAAGCTTAACCAGATGAGATCCAAAATGCTTATAAACTTTTAGCAGAACTTCACTCCGAAAAATCCTTAACTACGCCTTAAACTTCTTTATCTTGTGGAATTTGTTGGTCATATATATATATATATATATATATATATATATATATATATATATATATATATATATATATATATATATATATATATTTAAAGTAGTAGCTGAAAAATCTTTCTGACCAACTAAATCAAAAGGCGTTCTAGTTTTTGACATGTCAGTTTAAGGTAATTTTTAGTGATTTGCCAAAAAAAGAAAAAGAAAAATTTGATCAAAAATAATGTATATGTGTGAAGTATTGAAAATGTGGCTATATTTCCCACTGAGATTACATCTTTCTCAAAAACAGCTATGTAGTAACTGTTAGTATGACTTTTATAGTCTTTTCTGGAAGGCAGCATTTTGGCTACTGGGAAGAAAAAATGACTTAGCCTAAATTAGTGTTTGAGTCCAATTTTTATCTAAAATAAAGGTTTTTAAGCGATCTTGACTGCTAATATCTTCAATTTAACATGCAGCATATTTAGATTGATCAAACCTGATCTGCAGTACAATATACTCAACATATATACTTTAAAACAAAGCATGTGACTTGTGAAACCTTGACCTTGGTTTGTAAAACATAAAATGTCTTAGTTTTCTCAGAAATATTAAAATACTGGCTTGTCTCAGGTCTTAGATATCATTTCTTTAAGGCTAAGTTTATATTCAGAGACAGGATCAAATATCAGTTTAAAAACGAATCTAAAAGATATTGCTTTGGAAAAAGAAATATCCCATAAACATTCCATTTTATTTAAATTAGTATAAAAGACACCTTAGGCAAATTTGAGTAGAAAAGGCAAGATGTTACATGTGATTGTCTGGTCAGACTTTGAAACAATGCAGAGTCTGTATTTTATTCTTTATGAAAAAACATTGTGCCTTTCAGAAAAGGGACCCAACATTTTAGCTTCAGACATTAAAATTAAAGATGTGTGCTGGGATTATCAAGAATAATAAACACTAGCTTGTAATAGTATAGGCTTTTAGTGTTCCAACAGTTTGCAGAAATATTCTTGGGTGAAAAACAAACTAAACCATCATTTGATTCATCACAGAGATGATTTGGTGTTATCCAGATTACCCATAGGCGGGCACTTCCTTACTAAATCAGACAGAGCAATAATATTCAACATAATTGAGATCTGAGAAATAAACAATGGGAAGAAAATAGTGAGAAGGGATATGCATTAGAGCATGCAACACAAACTTTGGTGTATGGAGGACAAAAAAGCGAAAAGAAAGGACAACCTAAATGAGAATCAGAAATCTACAAAAGGAACTAATGAAAACTGTTTAACGACTTATCCAGTCACTCCACGCAGACAGACACAAGGAAAAACATGGCACGCTGTGTTTATCACCATGGCGCCATTATTAGGAATCATACAGATTAGCGGTGACATTCTTAGAGATGAGAGGGTTTACAAAGGGAGCAAGCTTTTAGCATGCTAATTCACCCCAGCAGAATTCAGACTGGACTTTTCATCCTGCCTTAAACCCTCTGTTCCAGTGAAAAGTGTCCAGGTATCTTATTCCTAAGTATTAAGCTGAACCACATGTTCAATTGGCCTGTGTTGAGGTGACAAGACTATGTTATGTATGGATTATGCATTGAATAAAAAAAAGTGTTGAACTGATCTCCCCAGGGCATTTGTAGCAGTCACTAGGCAAGAAAATCTGTGGTTTTGCTACTTCTGCTTCTTTCTCATCTGCCCTCCTTTCTCTCACAAGATGGCAGTCTATCGCTTTGGTTTCCTGGTTCCTGAGAAAGAGAGTAACCAGGCTCCCGGACATCACCAATATTGCCAGATTGAACTTTGAAGTGAAAGCCATATCAGTCAAAGTCTACAAAAGCCAATAGTAGAATCTTTCAATTCTAATAATGTGCTGCAAAGAGTATTGCATTGTTTTATTGATTAGACAACTTGGGCTGAATGAGAAACAAAAGCTTTGGTTAAAAGAAAAGAAAAAAGTCAGGGTGTACATACTGGAAGACAGTGGGTGTGGCCTTGTGAATGCATGCATGGACAACAACTAAGTGAGTTCTATGGGTGCACATGTGCTTCAGTTGTGTTGTGTGAGATATGCAAGCATTGTCTCGTGTTACTTAGCATTGATAATTTTTGTTTCATCCTTTGTGCATGCAGCTGCATCGTTTGTTGATTAACTCATGTAGCTACATAGAAAAAAAAATATGCATATTTCAAATATGCATGAAAAAGGCCTCAACATGTGATTCTTTAGTTGTGACTTTAATCGTCAGCCTAGTTTTCATTTTCAAGGATAAGTGAGCTTTAAAAACCTTTTGTCAAATGAGGGCGTTATATAGGGGTTTGAACATGTCTTCAGAGGCTTTTCATGTAGTGTTTGATCTATTTTATTGGGTTATTCTCAACGACAAAGAGTCTCAGATCTTTGTTCTGTATATTGCCACAACCACAAAGCCTCTCTTAATGGATCAATTTTGTCACTGACATCATACAAGTGGATCTGGTGAGTTTACAGGGCTACGTATGCTTTCGAAACATACAGCTAAGAAATGGGAACCAACCGGTTTTAATAAATAAATAAATAAAAAAAAAAAAAAAAAAAAAAAAGAATTTTGAGAATATCAGTTTCCCAGTGCCTGGTGATAACATCAGTTTTGGATGAAACATGATTTAAATTGTCTCATGCTTCCAAAAGACTGATGTGGCCTGAACAGCATCAAACTGGCTGGCTTCTTATTAGCTTAGCACAGTGAAGGTAATAGCTGTTACTTCTCCAGGATTATCTCATGAATTAGTAGCTGCCCTACCCTGCACAGGACCACTGCTACTAGTTTAAAACTGACCACTGTTTCCTATCTTGCCATATATGCTGCTGTTTTGAAAAACACCTGTTTCATGAGTCTAAACGTAAGGAACTGAATGGCACTTTCTGCAACAGAGTTCTGTCAAGTCTTTAAAGTACAGTATGTGCCGCTTCTGATGCAAGCCCATTCCGAATAGTGTGTGTACACTGGGATCAGTGGAGTGGAATTCGCAGTATTCTGCTGTGTCATGACCAGGTACGTTATTTTTCTGTGACATTACTGTCTTTTTTTTCATTTCATCCTATAAGTTTGTTTGATCATTGGGGCCTGCCACAGCAATGCAAGGAGAGCAGTGCACTGCCTCCCATGCAACACATGAAAGCACCTATTACTCTCTAACTCTTTATTTATATCTGTATTATTATTCCATCTCTTTTAATGGAACCCGAAATGTAGGGTTTTTTGAGATATGATCTTAAACTTTTGATCTGCTGATGAACAGGGTATTTCAGTTTAATGGCTGTTTGCAATAACATACTTACTCAGATTTTTTTTTTTTTTTGTCTTATTATCATTTCCTCTTTTTGCAGTTTGAAGCTCTACTTAGAACCTTCTTAAGATCCAACAATGCAAAATGTGAATTCTTGCCATTTTTCAACTGGTCTTAGATGTCTAATGTTTGCATACTGAATGGAATAAGTCAGTGTTAAGCAACGCAGTAGTGATATTCCACACAGCATTGACATAATTTTAGCTAACCTTTGCATTTTAGCTAAATATACCTTATACACTTGTTTGCATACTAGATAGAGTACATTACTGAAGGTCAAGATGCTAGTGATAGCCATCATGCAAATGATATAATCTAAGCTAAAATTAGCATTTAGCTAATTTTGACATGAATGCCACATTTAATATTCTGAATGGACTAAGTCCATGTTAGTTAACATGATAGTAACAGTTCCAGTGCTATTGACATTATTTTACATAACCTTAGCATTTTTGCAAATTTTAGCTTATAAATTGCTGTTTGCGTACGATATTGAGTATGTTACTGAAGGTCAACATGCTACTGACAGCATGTTAGCAAGCCTTAACATTTTAGCTAATTTTGGACATTTTCAAGACATGATATTAACACAAACTATCCATTTTAAAATATCTGTTTTGGCTTTGATGCTCAAGCTTGAGGCCCACAGAACCTTACTCAGCATCAGAACTTCTGATTTGGGTCTGACCGATACGCACACTTTGACAGGCCACTTTTAAATTTCTTCAGAAATTTTCTAATTATATGTTAAAATTCTATCAGTTCCACCCAGGGGTGAGGTTATGTTTCTTGGACAAATGAGTCTGACAATCTGTCAGGTGCATCAGTTCAAGGATCCACCAACATGAGTAAAACATTTCCATGGTGTTGAAATAAATGATTTTGATAATGATTAATTACTGTAATATTTGAGTCATAATTGCACTGATTCTGTTGCACTGGTGTAAATGCAAAACTTTCAGGACATGTAAGAGTAGTGGTGCTCATGCTGTGGAGATTTTCAAAATGTACAAAAATATGATTTACATACAAAAAATATGATTTAAATTCAATGTAGCATACATTGAATTATGTATGCTGTCTGACATGTATAGGAAGGCAGTGTAGGAGCATTTTTCTTTTCTTGTCACATTATGTCTTCCTTTGCCACTGGAAAAAGGTAGGCATGCATTAGTGTGACAGACTTTGATCAATGGACAGTTGGGAGATGTACCAAGGATGTTAGCAGTCTAAGAATAAGCAAAATAGCATTCACTTAAACTCCCACAACATTTAGGATTTTAAAAGTTTTACTCTTATACCTTAGGTAGTTTTTCTGAGCAGAAACATTTCATGCTATGTTCACAGCATCTGTTACACAGAAAGATCACTGATAATGCACCGCCTCTTCCTTTCAGTAGTGATGGGTCATGCAAAGCATCGGCTCTTAGTGAATCGGAAGAGCCACTTCCTATCAAGTGAGAGCTGACTCCCCACTTTTATTTTTCCTATTGCTGCTCCCACTCTGAATAACTCAAGTCTTTAGTAACTTTAGTCTGCTTTAATCATACTCTAGCTCATTTGCCTAGAAAGTTTGGTTCGTTTCAGGAGGTGTGAATACACAATCGAACTCTGATCCAGACCAAAAAAGCGAACTCTGGTCCGCCTATAAAACCTAGGCCTCAGTTCGGTTGAAATGAATTCTAGTGCGGTTCAAGTGCATATGTGAAATCAAGTGGACCAGAGACCTCTCCAACAGCAGGAAGTGGATGATAGTGCAGGGCATTCTGGATAAATACAACCAAAGCAAAGGTGCGTGTCTAGCATTTACGGGAGAAATGACTCGTGGTCTTTTGCCAAAGACAAAAGAGCTAAAACAACCACTAAAATCTCACACCACTCCATTTTTTAAAAAATTTGTGAAGAAGAAAGTTACGCTTAGTGTCATGTCCTCTTCAGAGGTTTTCATATTGTTTCCTTCAGTGGTTCTTATTGCAGTGCCGCCACAGGCGAGGGGGTAAACAGGTTGCCCAAAAGTTCATTTGACATAGTGCAGTGTGAAAGTGAACTACACCAGCTGAAAATATAACAAATGTTGCAATTTTGGTTCCAGATCAAATCTACTGGACTATCAGGTGTGAAAACACTAATAGCCGTTTGGGA
This sequence comes from Anableps anableps, assembly GCA_014839685.1. Lineage (NCBI taxonomy): Eukaryota > Metazoa > Chordata > Actinopteri > Cyprinodontiformes > Anablepidae > Anableps > Anableps anableps. The sequence continues at coordinate 7,002,774 of CM026067.1, read as the reverse complement.
GCCAAAAGAGTCAGCTCTTCTTTGGGAGCTGTGCCACAACATCCAGCTGTCTGATGAGAGCCGAACTTCCGATCACTAAGTTCCAGTTGCATGTACACCATCATCAGCTTTTCTATGTAAAACAACTCATAAAGTTGCTTTTGCATGCACTGCTATTAGGTTTTTGACAAGACAGCTGTTTTAAGATGGCAGAAGTCTGCTTTGGTCTTTGCCACTCTAGGACTAGTCGGTAGCTGAACAATTCCTTTGAATTTACATTTTGTCAGCTACATGACTTTTTTTTTAAACTGAACTTGTTACTGAACTTTGTTCTGTACATTTGGTTTGTAAGTTGTTTCAGAAAATAATAACTACTGACAGGTCCTCCTGGTGAGGTTACTTCTATTAAAGAAGCAGAAGTTATATATCAATAGAAAGGTGAAAGATAAGGAGGACAAACTTGTAGTATAATGGAAAAAAGAAGATAAAGTAGAAATCAAGGCAGAAATAGGAATTGTAAAGGCTTTATGTACTGATACAACCACCATGTATCGCCCTCCTGAGGTTCAGAGTCTGAGCTCTTTATAGGAGCATCTTAACATCCCCGTTTTCTCTTTGTCTTTATGTCTTTTCGTTATCTCATCTCATTCCATTTTGCCCTGGAGGACCACCACTTTAGTGTTTGCAAGCTTCCATCAATTTGCAACTCAAGTACAAAAATATCGACTGTTCGCTGTCAGTCCCAGCAGATAGACGCCAGCTTATTGTTTCAGATCAGCCTCCAAAAATCAAGAGAAGTAGTGCAGAGTTTGATCTCTATTAATTAATAATTACACAGCTGGAAAGCCTCGAGCTGTGTATGCTGGGGTGTGTAAATAGACCAGACACACACAGTGAGGTTGATGGTGGAAACAGTTTCCATCCTGTGCTCTCTTCAAGCACTTGACCTTTCAGCTGGACACAGTTTAGCTCTCCATGTGTTGAAGGAGCTCTTGAAGAGCTCTGTGGAAGCACTATGAGCATCCCCGGTATTTATGTTCGCTCTCTTTTCATCAGAGCTCAAGTGACTGCGGTTACAAACCAATGCAACAATGCAGCAACAGACAGCTAGTCAATACTGTACCCTTCTGTTGGCTTTCACTCTTGTGTGGTCCTGAGACTACACTAAACTATGCTGCTCTGCAATTAAAGCTGCAGCATGTAACTTTTATGAAAAATATATTTTTTACATACATGTTAAAATTATCATTATGTCGTGACAGTATAAGACAGATAATCTGTGAAAAAAATCAAGCTCCTCTGCCTTCTCCCAGTGCTCCCAGTAGTAACTACAGAAATATACCACTCAGACAGAAACAACCAATCAGAGTCAGGAGGAGGGTCTTAGCGCTGTCAATCACCTTTGAGTACACGCTGCTCACACACTCCCCCTTGCTCTCTGATACGCTAGTTCATAACAACATAGCCTGCCACTAATGCTAAGGCTAGTTAGCATAAACATTTTTCCTGGAACGGTAAGTTGTTTCTCCACCATTAGCACATTTAGCAGCGTGTAGATGAGGGTGACTGAGAAGACTAAAGCCTTCCTCCTGGCTCCGACTGGTTGTTTTAGGTCAGGAGTGGTGCATTTCTTTAGTTGGCAATAGTAGCTCAGGGAGGAGGTGGAGGAGCTCGATCTTTTCACAGATTATCTGTCTTATATTATACTATCACGACATGGTGACAGTTTTAACAAATATGCGAAAATCTTGTTTTTGTAAAAGTTATATACAGCAGCTTTAACACAAAGATTTGTTTATTTAAATCTAACAGTACAGTTACAATACTTCTGCATAACCCTGTCCTGTTTCACCAGAAAGAGAAAACGTGACACATAACAACAGTGTTGGCTTCACTACATTGGCTCCCAGGCACTTATTGAACAGATTTTAAGATTTTATTGTTAGTTTTTAAAGCTCTTAATGGTCTGGCTCTGTCTTATCTTTAGGATCTTCAGGATGCAACTCCATTCTTCATCTGGAACACTCAGGCCAAGTAACCAGGTGTTTTCAGATTGTGGTTTCGCTGTTGCAGCTCCCGTACTTCACCTCTTGAACTTTAAGGTGCCAATAAAGACTCACTTCTACTCTATGGCATTCAAGTAAAGTAAAGACTGACAACCTGATTTAGCTGTACTTTTATTGTTCTTTATAGGATGATTTTATTACTTTGTTTTTACTTTACTATTATTATTGCTTGTTTTTACTGTTTCTGTTGTACAGCACTTTTGTACAGCTCCTGTTGTTTTTTTAAGTGCTTTATATATAAATCGACATTAACGTTACCCCCAAAACTCTCAGCTTTAACAGCAGAAAAAAGTGGTTCTCAGAGGGTGAATTTGTACAAATGCACACTGGGCTTTTTGGATATTTGTATTTACACCATTAATTATTTCTTTTATGTTTGTTTTGGGAGCTAGTGGCCATTTTTCAATTTTTCGGACTGTATGTAGACAGGAAGGGGGCAGAGGAGGGGGTAGTTGACATGCGGCAAAGGTTCCCAGGTCAGAAGTCGAACTCGGGACAACTGTGGTGAGGACTATACCCTTCGCATGCGGGGTGCCCACTCTACCCACTATGCCACGCAATGCCCCAATTATTTTCATTTCACTCTACAATTATGAGCTACATTAATTTGGTCAGTCACGTAACATTTCATTAACACACATAAAAGTTTGTGGTTGTAATGTAACAAAGATTGAAAAAAGGCTTAACCAATTTCACAAATTTAGGTTTGGGATTAAATATTGCTTATCCTCAAATGATGTGAGCTTCATTAAAGCCAAGGGATGAGTTGACAGCTTTGTAATGCTTATCTTTAGGGAAAGCTGACCCCCCCACCTCCCCATCCCCCTTATCATGAACACATTTAACTACTGTTGGATTTGATAATATGGAATGCAGAGCAACATAACCAAGTCTAAATGGACTATGCACCATATTCTCATATGATGGGAACAATTGCCATCAAGAAAGTAATTTAAATATAAAGTGATTTTCCCTGACTTCATTCATTCATGCAATGCTTTTACTTTTACTGTCAACAGCTTGATGCACTACCTAGCTAATAACATTTAGGATTGCTTGAAACCAAAAAGGGCCTTTAAACAACTTTAATCCTACTGCATAAACTACATGTTCTAACTGTGCAGCCTTATTAACAGTTGGATCCATCTGTGTCTACACCAGGGGTCTGCAACCTGCGGCTCCGGAGCCGCAAGTGTCTCTTTGGACATTTCACAATGCCTCTTAATGACTTTGCTAAAATTATGAAGAACGAACTGATGTTTTTAAATATAATTATAATGAGACAAGCCAGTTTTGAAACACTTTAATGGAATAATTGTATTAAATTTCTACAGTAGAATGACACAAAGTATCAGAAATATATTTTTTTAGATCTATTTTTCTTGTCATTAGGTAGGAGACTATCGACAGCAACTGCACCAGCATCTACCACAGATATTTTATTTTCTAATATTTGTAATTTGTAATACTGTATTAGTTTGTAACTAAGTTTTTAATTTGCAAACTAAATATTTTGTTTTGGAACTGACATTTATTAAAGTATGAATAACACTTTTTATGTTATGACATACATTTTAATTTATTCAAATAACATCAGATTTACTTATGCATGATGTTTTAACAAAAGTGGAAAAAATATGACTTTTTCTGTCACAACAGGCTAAAACTGACAAACTTCTTATAGTAGATATTTATCAAAAATGAAAAGGTCATGCAACATTTGTGCCTCTAAATAAGTTTTATGTAGCTCAACTGAGGGCAAAATGTCTCTTTGGATTGTAAAGACCCCTGGTCTATAGCATGAAGACAGAGGGACTAGAGCCAGCAAACATCCTAAGTCATATAAGCCAGTGTTAGCAGAAAGGGCCTCTATTGTTCATTTTTAAAATACATGTCTGAGCTTCATCTTTCCACTACAGCACAGCTAAGTGGCTAAGTGCACTGTGGGTAACAAAACATCAGTATTAAAACTCAGCATGTCATTCTATAAGAGTTTCTCTGTCATCACGTGGCTGCTGGCTAAACTGAAGGTCTCAAAGTGGGCAATGCCTGTCTGGGATTTCACAATTCTTGCACGGGATATATTAAAAACTCAGTCAAATGAAGCTGAAGTGAGTTCAGCATTGGTAGATCTCAGTACAGTGCTTTACCTCAAACATTGACTTTCTTAAATAAAGAGTTCAATAAATGAACTCCATGCAGAGATAACAGGTATTACAGCGTTTATCCATACACTGTCTTCCGCTTATCTGAGGTCGGGAGAAAGAAGGGGAAAAGGACATAGCACATTGCTTTGTTTTCAAAATGGAAAGAAACAAATCAAATAAATAAATAAAGCCACTATTTTCTCTACTGTATATCTTCAGTAACATATCTACTGTAACTTTTTAATGATTTGAATGATATTTTGTGTGAAAGATCAACACAACATAGTGCATGATTTTGAAGTGGACAGAGAATGGTACATAGCAAACAACTCAGGGTCACTCAGACTGGATGAAAACCATTGATGAATAGCAATTTTCAAATCTTGCAGGAAATTCTCAATGAATACTCAATGAATATGGACAGTTTTGAAAACAATGTTTAAAAATTTGGTATGTTTACATGTGTTGGTGAATCCATGAAAGAAAGATTCTGTTCATTTTGTGCACTATTATGAAAAAATAAAAGAGACATATCCCAGAAACTACTTTTGCTTTTAAAAGAGAAGAGAAGACTGAATACAGAGTTACCTTGAGTGAAAATCAAGGTAATATAAGGAAATCTTTTCCAAATTTTATTTACAGACAGAACAGCTCCACTTTTTAGTAGCCATCCTCTTCTTAAATGGAGTAGCCAAACATGCTAGCACGACTTAGCCCTTAAATTAGCCGGTGTATCAGCTGGGTGGGGGGCCTGTTTGCTTGATGGTGTGCTCTAATTGGAGAATATGAATTACGTAGAACCATAAACTGTTCTCTGATTGGTCCGTTTTTGAGCAAAGAAACAAAGCTGACCGCCTATGAGCAGGGCTTTTGATACCAACTCTTGACATTCACACGGCCTCATGAGTGCACAACAAATGAAATTCGTTGCCATGACCCCTTTAAATGCAGAAACAGATTTAGATTGTTTTAGCTCACTGTCAAGACTGTTCTGTAAACTGACACCTTTAACTGAAACCCATGCTTAACATCTTCATTCTGATTGGCAGAAGACTTCTCTGTCATAACAGCTACAATCAAGTGGAAACTCACTAAACACACATTGTTTAGAGCTGATAATTATTTCCTTTTGTCGATCAAAGCTGTTCATGAGTTACCAAGGGGAACTATATAGTTCTGTCTGGATTTATAAGCATTGCCTCAGATCCTCTCCAAACCACAAGATTGTTGGTAATTTTGCCATCACCTGTGCCCCTTTGGGCTGGAAGCTAAGCTCAAATCCTATCAATTCCCTGGGAATGGTACTCCTCTGTCTGCAACTTGGCAGACATGCAAATGATCCTGTCAATAGTGCCCTTGCTCCACACCCCCACGGCTCCCCAAACCTGCAAATAAGTTGGGCCCATTTGCTGAAATGAGAGGCTGTGACCCTGACTGGCTGTCGCAGCACATATAGCCTGAGCTCAGTCACTGTGGAGACTGCACTGACATCTCAACTAACGGATGGGAAAGATAGCACCAGGGAGGGGGTTAGACATTTATATTTGGCTCTGACTAGAGCCACTTTGGCAACATTTAGGGAAAAACATTACAAATTCCTTGCCCAGACAAATATGCATTAGGACAACAATGACAGTCACATAGCTGTTCCAGTTTCAACAGAGCCTGGACGAACATTTCTGTCTCCATTCTAATTGTATGGAATACCCTGTGCCAAGAGGCCACATAATGCAACTTTTTTGCTTCAGCCATGTTTATAATTTTTCAAAAATAATTTGTTTTATTTGAATTATTTAACAAAATGTTTATTTGCATTAAACTTCTCCAGTCCCAAGCTGATTTTTCTGAGAAACTATTTTCTGTGATTTTTTTTTTTTAGATCCGACTCCTCATGGGTATCCATATCAGCACATGAGAATGTTGGGATTTTTTGCATCTCAAGATGCAAATGTGCTCAAGCTCGCTCAACTTGGATAGAAAGCTTCTGTTACAATCTGTCTTTGGGTTTTTCCAAGAGATTTTCAAGGGATTTAAGTCAACGCTTGGGTTGGATGACTCAAAGACTTTTCATTTTTGCTGACAGAAGTTACTGAAGTGTAGACTCTGTATTGTAAGTAGAGTTCTTGTGTTAGAATTTATTTTTGAATCCGTACGGGTATGAACAGATAGTAAGATTGAAGTTTTAAATGTATTAATTCATGTTTTGATGTTTCTGTACGCTGAAAAACTCGATTTGATCCTGCCTACTGGATTTGGATTTGGCTTGGCTAAAGTAACTGTCTAACATTGTGACACGATGACGTCTTCACTCCGTTCGACCCCTAGAGCCTTGAAGCTGGATACTTTGACTTGTATTACAGAGGGAGGATTGAAATGAAAAACCTAGAATTTGGATTACTAATCAAAATAAAACAATACTTGGATTAAAGCTGTTTTTTAAATTAATCTAGCCATTTACAGAAATCAAATAACCCTACAAGCACACAATCACAGTGAAGGCAGTGGTCAGCATAACATGCATGTTTTTGGACTCTGGAAGAAGGCCACAGTACACACACAGAACCCACTTAAGCATGTAGAGTACATACAAATTCCACAAAAATATGTCTAATAAACCTTTTATTGAGAAACAATTTAAATTTGAATAATAAATTTCATATTAAATGCACACTCTGACAACTTTATTATTTACAGTTTAAGGAATGTTAAACACCTTGTTGAATCTATACTACAAAGAAATAAGGCAGTCAAAGCCAAACGTAGGTCTAAACAGGTGCTAGCAAAGTCCATATTAAGATGACAAGGGACCCAAATACTCAGGCATACTTCACTTTGCGGAGGTTCACGTGTACTCGAGGTGGACTCAAAGCAGACGTCTGCCAGACACGTCCACGCAAAGTATGTGGGAGCCTACAGCATCACACAATTGCTACAGTTTTGTCAGCCGGACATCCATGATGTAACTCTCCCATTCTATAACATCCTAAACAGGCTCTGTGGAAGTAAAATCCTGATGGAAGTACCCTTGAAGGGATGGACCTGGTCTGCAACAATCCTCTGGTAGGCTGTAGCATCTGAACAATGGTCAAGTGGTTCTCAGTGGGAAAAAGATGATGCCAATAAAATCTTCCCTAGACTATTACGCCTTAGGTACAAAGCTGGATAGAGCCAAGCTTTCATACTGATTAAGCTAAATTCTGAAACTACCAACAGGAAACATTTTTCCAATCTGTTACAATCTAATGCTGATGAGCCTGAGTGAATAGTAGCCTCAGTTTCCTGTTTTCCAGAACTATCATGGCCCCCTGCTGTTGTAGCCCATCTGCCATCAGAAAATGCAGAAAATCCCAGTTGATCAGTAGATTCTGAAATACTCAGACAGCCATGGCACATTGAAACTGAAAAAACATCCGTTCTTCCCCATTCTGACACTCTCTTTGAACTTTTGAAAGTCATCTTGACCACGTGCAGATACTTGAATGCATTGCCATGTGATTGGCTAATTTGCTTTTTGTGTTATCAGATAACTGAACAGATGCACCTGTTAAAAGGGGGTAAAGAGAATAAAGATTGCTTTTCTGTTTTAAATAAAAGTCACTCAGATCATGTTATGCTTGTGTTTTTAAATTTTGCTATAATATAGCGAAACTGCTATATTTTTATTCATGATTAACATACAGTGTTACTCTCATGCTGACTGTTGCCTGGCTGTTACTGTAACAAGAAATAAACAGGTATACCTAATACAGTAGCCGGTGAGTACATAATACTGTATAAAATTGGTTTAATGAGAAATTCCTTGGTTAAAGTATAAACACTGAACATACAGTAGCTAGCACTAGCTTGTGGTATTTATTTAGCTGCTAAAAGGCTGATGTTAATTTAAGCGAACAACCTTCTCTAGTGTGAATTACAGTCATTGGTGGTGCATGAGCTGCATGTACTGTAACACATCTGGGTTTCCCTGTTATAAAGATACAGAGCCTATGCCTGGAATTTCCCAAACATTCAATATGATACCCTCAGTTTAAATAAGCAAATGTGGCAAAAAAAAAAAAAAAAAATTCTACAAATCCTGTGTACAAACACTTTTGGATTTCTGTTTGGTAGAGTTTTCAATATTTGATCAAAATGTTAAATTGGATTTTTAGCTTGTCTGAATTGTTTGAGGAAATCCTCATTATGCATGTTGCTTTTTTTAATAGAGTTTCTTTAATATGTGGAAAGGTTTTAGATGAAGATATCAATGTAATTTATTATTGATCTGATGTGTGTTTTCATCAACTGATCAGTTTTTACAATCTTAATCCTGAAGCTGATGGTAATCTCTTGGAGTTCTTATGCAAGAGATAGCGTATCCCCACCATGGACATCTCACCAGTCCATCACACATCCAGCCTTTCAAACTCAAACTTGTAGTGCCTATAAAAAGTATTAAGCCCAATTTTGTTGCTCATGATTGAGGTGTAAAAACAACAAAAAGGGTGTAACAACCAAGGGAGTGAATACTTTTTTTAGGCACTGTATACCTCACTAGAAAAGGGCTTACTTGAAAAGCTAATGAGCCTAACATGCCTGTTTTTGGACTGTAACAGGAAACCAGAGTATCTCTGCATGCACACTGCATGGCTGTCTTTCCTCTGTTGGGTCTATGTGATGGACAGGTGACCTGTCAAAGGTGGATCCTGCGAGAAATAGGTACCAGCCCCCTCGCGACAGGATTAAGAAGGTAAAGACAATAGATGAGTTGGAAGTTAAAACAAATGTATTCCATGACATAGTTTTATTTTATTAATGTTATATTTGTAGTTAATAAGTAAATGTGTAATTAACATTCCACCCAACCCATACCTCTTTCAGTTAGAGGTAAAGGTAAAGATTGGAGACAGTGACAGCTTACTGTAGCCTTATAGGCTGACATTTTGGCTTGTTGAGAAGTGTATCCGTGTGTGGTTCAGTGAGAGTGTAAAAGGTTGGTGGTGGGGGCTTCTCTGTTTACTGGGCACACTGCCTTCACAAACAGCCCTTGTCTTCACCTCCGAACAACAGGAGACATGACAGCCATACGGTCCCCCTTCAGCTGGCTAATTGTGTGCAGCCTGATTGTGGAGTGGCTGCTCTTGGTTCTCCTTCCACTCGGTGTTGATAATGGAAGAAGGAGACTTGGTTTTGTGCATCTCATGGGTCTATGCTGACACAGAACCATAAGAGTTAGTCTACAGTTTGACTGATCTGAAAACTTCTGCTGTTTCAGTTTTAAATATCTACCTGATTCCTTCAACACCTTTCAAAGGGGCAGTATTATGTGTTTTATAGGCACACATAATCATTTTATAGCATAATCAAGTAACTATGTTACCTTCAGTTACAAAAATACTGTACATATCAAATATTACTCAAAAGAAATTTGACTTCGAAATTTAATGCCTTAAAATTGGGCCTCTGTCTCTTTAAGAAAGTCCTGCTCTTTTAAACTCTCTGCCTTCAGGAAGTCATCACAACATCGCTCCTCCATTAACCCTTTAAACAATGTTTTTACCAGCATTGCACTGAGAAGTAGCTCGTATAATAAACTCAGCAGATGCGCAGTTCCACCAGGTGTTTACTAATTGCTGCTGGCTAGTCTGAATGAGCTGAGTGGGGAAGTCACTGGGGAGGGTTGCTCTGTGAGGCAGAAGCTTGGAAGCTTAGAAACTGCAGTTCCGAGGAAATAGAAACTTTACAGAGCAATCTGTGTCCCGTTGCAGTTTCTTTGTTTCATTCACTGCCATTAATTAATTAATTAAATTTTCTCATTTCCTGGTGTTAAAATCTCTTACGAATTACATGTCTTACTTTTATCCAATTGGTGAAGATATTTTTTCATGTAGATTTACAATCTGCCACACTGCATGCATAGGATGGAGAAAAACCCCCCAAAACTTTTTAATGACTTTGCACCAAAACTAAAAACTGTCGACTGATGTTGCTGCCAATTTTGGATAATTTCAGGCTCGAATCTCAGATAACACCACTTGGACAAAAGTGAAGAAAAAAACAAACAAATGAAAAATACAAACTCTACTACAAACTCCCTCAGATTTAGGATATTCCATAGGTTGTATTTATTCAAAAGATCACAACTAGATGGGGGATTTCATAGCCAAGTAATGCTGAGATTTTCTCAGTGTACAGTCATAAAAACTGTTCTTGGAGAAGCAATGCAAAAATAAGGCTCAATGTGAGAAGCATGCTTGGCATCATTTCTTGGTAACAAGTTTGTTTATGTTTGTTCTTAACTGTGGAAACTCATGATGATGCTCATCAGTAGTAGTTTTTATGAGCCATCATGTTTTCATTTTCCTGAATAGTGATAAGTTGTACAAATGAGGAGAATTTGAGCCACCTGGATGTAGAGTTTGAGCAACATCTCTGGGATAATGGGAGAAAAAAAACTTTGCAGTACCCACGATGAGGCCAATAAATCTGCAGTTCTAGAACTACATCTGGTTGTATACAAAAGTTCTGTTCATGTTAAAATTGAATGGATTACTAAACATATTTTTTTGTGCTTCAAAGTCAGTAAGGGCTCATGTGAACTCTTTCTTCTTAGTTATTCAACAAAATGTTTACTGCGTGGCTCACTCCAAGCGTAGCTTATCCACCTCTATCAGTAATTCTTCGGTGCACTATGGAAAAAGCGATTGATGTGAGTGCTGTGTAACCTGCTGGTGGGCATATATGAGAAAGTGTTTGTGTGTGTTGGGAGGATTGATACAACTGTATCCTGGGCTGGGGCTTGAGCTTGATATATCTGACCTAGGGTAGGCAGTGGCAATCCCGACTGCACTACAGGCATTTTGTAAAATGACAAGAGTGGATTTATATCAGTGCAGAAATAGTGACTACATGCCATGCCACAATATTACATACCTTAATGCTGGGTCACTGCTTATCAACTTTCTTTGTAGGTGTCTAACTTTCCAAGCAGGCACAATCAGGCCATTGCACTATGTATGGTAGGAACATGCTTTAAAGTTATTTTCTTGGAGTCATGTATCTCAATCACAGCTGCATGAGGAAGAAAATTTAACACTAACTGACCATTGATGAAAAGCTTCAACTAACCTTAACCTTAACAGTGTAGGTCATGCCTAGTGGTAGTACAAAGGGAGTCAAGTCCTGTTTTTTAACTCTGGTAATCAAAAATTAAAAACAGGATGAGATGGCATTAGATGATTAGTATAGTAACTGAGAAAAAATGTCAGGAAACATAAAATAATCAACATTTTAAAGATAAATGCAACATTATTAAAGTATGAGAATATGTCATGACTTACTACTTTATATTTCATTCAGTTAAACACAGCTCCTGACAAGTAAGTTCATGACTATATTTATGCAGCAATAAACAAAGAGATCCATCGTTACTTGCCATATGGAAAGTAAAGCTCTTAGAGAAACTGCTTTGCTCACCATTACTTTGTGAGGGTTATGAGGTCCAGATAATTTGGACTTCATCACTTTACAGTAAAAAGGATCATTTTCAAGTGGAAAACAGACACTTGAAAGTAGTTTTCTCAGGAGTGGACATCCCAACAAGTTCTTCACCCTGAGGTCTAAAAGTTCAAGGCATGAAGAAACTTCAAAACCCAAGAGCTCTGTTGCAAACTCTACTGGGCTGAGTTATTATGGTAAATGTTAGAGTTCGCAACAGGACAATTAGAGAAGGACTGAACAGGTATGGCTCTGGAAGGCTTAGTTTGGAAGGATTGCCAGGAGAAAGCCTCTTTTCTCTGAAATTCTCTAAAAAAAAAAAAAAAAAAAAAAAAAAAAATCATCATTCATAATTTAAGTTTAAACTTGTACGGTCTGGTAGCAACCTGATTGGGTGAATGATGTTAACTCAGTCCTTGCAGATAACTGACATTTGTTTAAGCTTAAAATACAAAATAAAACTAAATTAAAAGGAGTATGAAAAAACAAATAGTCATTTTATGTGGATATAAAATCTTGTTATTTACATAATGTAAACTGATTGCACAAATATTGTATAATATATCCTGTACTGATGTTTATACTGATGTTTTGTTGACAGAAATATAAACTTGGATTTCTTTAATTAGGCATTAAAACTAAATAAAGACAATACTTCTTTAATTTTAGTAATGTCTTGATTGTTAAATTCACTGTTAGCATAACTTTAGACCACTACAAATGGCTTGTTAGTATTATTGAATCTATACTGCTGATCATATTCTTAACACTGGTAAAAAAAATTAAAATTATGTGTATGTTATGCTGGTGTATCATAATCAGGTTGTAAGTGAAGTTCTAAATTAGAAAAGAAGAAATGTGAGCAAAAGAGAAAAAGTCATTGAATTATTAAAAACTGAATTTAAACTCTGTTTGTTCATCAACTAATTGAAAGGTGAAGAGTATTAACCCTGAAAAATGTAAATCTGGGTGTAAATCTGCCTTTCATATTAATTTCTGTCAGATATTCACTCTCACATGACCCTCTGATGGCAAAGGTAAGAAAGGCTTTCTGTGTATGAGCATGGCAGGGAATGTTGAGCTCAGCAACAAGGGCTCTTGCAAGATGCCATGTTTCTAGGTTGGCTGCTGTAAGACAAACATGATGAATTTCTCTCAAAAGATCATCATGGAGTTGGTACAAAAAAAAAAAAAAAAAAAAAAAAAAAAAAAAATCAAGTGGTATATCCAAATATGGTCCCTCTGGTCTGTCTGTTCTGATTTCAACACTCCTTGAAGACACTGATGCTGACTGCAGCCCAAGAACTACAAGATGGCATCTGTGAGAGAAGGGTTTGAAGAGCAAACAAACAAAGCCAAAATTTCTACATCATCTACCACAAGACGATTCATAGGAAAGATATTGGCTTTGATCTTGTGATGAATTCTGCTGCGGAGATCACAAATGGTGTCCACTCCAAAGCCAAACACCCCCGGATAGTCAAGCTTTTAGTGGATCTGTTGGCAGAATAGGGTGACCTGTTCGTGGACACAAAACTTTGTGATTTTTGTCACTTTTGGTTGAAATCCAAGCATCATGCAGTCCAAAATACTAAAATGTCTTGCTGTTAGAGAACTCGAACATCACAAGGAAACTGAACCATTTAAACTGTGAGCAACAGGGTAAATGTACAACTGTCACTGTCATAATAAGCACTGTAAAGCTAAGATGAATACTTTCTCTGTACAGCAGCAAAGAAAAACAGTCCTTTACTTTCCCCCATTCAGACAGTACTCATTTACTTCTGGATCTGGGGCTTTTAACAAATTGCTCCCAAATGGACTTTAGCAAGAGTTCAGGACAGGTTTGATTACTTTGAAACATGTATGTCATTCATTTCAAATCTTTTTGTGCAGGGGGACATTACATGCATTACTGAGGTCTTAAGTGCACAAAATGACTAAGAGGACATTGGAATGGTGGACACCGAAATCAAAACATTGCTGCAAAAAGACCTCCATACTGAAGCCCATCATGGTGCAACAAAACATTGGTGGCTTGTGAATTCAAAGGGAGAAGATGGATGTGAGATTTTATAAGAACTAACTGCCTTTTCTGAAAAACCTACTAAGCAATAGACCTAATTTTAGTGTTGAGGCTACATGTTAACGCTCTATTTTAGTGGTTGGATATGGAGATAAAAAAAAAATAATGAAGTCTATAAGGGTGTATTTACACCTGACAAATTTGAATTACTGTGCACAGAGTTTCCCCTGTTGGTCCAGACCTTTAGTACAGGTGTGAATACACTCAAGTAAACCCTGATGTGGACTAAACAACCGGACCCAGACCCACTTTTTGAGGCGGTCTCAGTTCGCTTCCAAATGAACTCCGGCCTCAATCAGAACCAACTACAGGAAATATGAGCCCTTCAGTGTTGCTAACGCTACTGCTGTATGCACAAACTGTACTGAAATCATACCTGATCTGCTGTTTTGTGCTTAGCAATGCTGTTGCCAGCATGTTGTGGGTCAGGGGGCGCAAGGCATCTCGTTTCATACAGTAGCAGCTCACATTTGCCGACAGCATTCCAAAATGAGCTGCTCTTGACATTCAAAAAAATATTGCAAATGTACACAACAGAAAAGCAGCATGCAGGACTTCCAAAGTTTTTTTTTTTTCTGGGTCTGTAATCTGTCCTGCCCCAGTAATTTCTGTCTAATGGGAGCAATGATCCTCCCAGTACTGGAAGCAAACCACACAAAATGAAAAAAAAAAAAAAGTCAGCTTTTGATCCGGACCAAAGGACTTTCCTGGTGTGAATACACCCTAAATTATGTAAAAAATGCCAGTTTCTGTCATGATTTCTTGCTTGCTCTTCCTCCTTTTACCCCTGCTGGCTGCTCCCGCCAGGGCTGTTGCCTATATAAGCTCCTGGTTTGCACTCAGTGCAAGATTGTCATCATCCTTGTTGCAGCCTTTGACCAGTACATGTCTGAGTTCCTGACTGAATACCTGACCTGTTTTCTGCCTCCTGACCATTGCCCCACCCTGCTCTCTGACTGCTCTGTGAGTTAGTTTGCTTTTGGTTTCAAACCTTACGTCATGTACCTAGTCTCTGATTTCTGCCTAAAGGATTCTGGATTTGTTCTGCCTTATCGTCTCATGTTGTTGCTAACCTGGACCATTCACTCAACTACTGAACTTCAGATCATGGACACAATAACCTCTCACCTTCTCATGATGAAACCTAATCATTGGAATAGTGTGTGAGATCTGACTTACCTTGCTACCTGAGTTTCCGCACTCTGTGAGGTCATCGTCCCCAGTTTCTAGCATATACCCCTCTATATGGTCCTGTGGGTGAAACAATCCCCAGTGAAAGGACACACTCCAATTAAATTAAAAAAGTATTTTTGAATTGAACTGAATTTGAATTATTTGGTTTTTGGTGTAGATAATCTCTTTATTGTTGAATGGATCTTGGCATTTCAATTTATTATTTTGTGTTAGTTAATTTATTAATTTCTGCATTGGACTTTTTTCCTTAGATAAGTGTTCTTTCTGTCCATGTTAGTCTCAGGTTTTTCCCTTTCTTTAACCTTATCGCAGTGTTTCTCAATTCCTGTCCTCAAGACCACTGCCCCGTATATTTTAGATGTCTCTGTTCCAGAACATCTGATTCAAATGATTGCATTCCCTCCTCTGCATACCATCAAGTACTCCAGCCTGTTAATAACCAACTTATTTAAGGCAGGTGTGTGGCAGAAGGGAAACACCTAAAATATGCAAGGCAGTGGTCCCTCAGGAAACACTGCCTTATGGTGTGGTTATGGTGTATCCCTTCCTCCTGCTTTATCTGCTCCCCTTCCCAGCTGGCCCTCATCTCCTAATCTCCCTCAGCTGTTCTATATTCTCTCCTGATTAGTCTTTCTGGTCCTCATGTCATTTGTGAATGACATGAGGACTTGTTGCGGACTTGTTACTTGTGCACAGTAATTCATATCAATCCACTTGGTGCGGATTGAATACAAATGCATGCCACAGTTTTCACATTTTTATTTATAAGAAATCTTCAGAACTATTTTCCATCCGCTTCACAATTATGAGCTACTCTGTGTTGGTCTGCCTTGTAAAAATTCCAATAAAATACATTGATTTGATGTCATGCTTTCTAATTTTTGTGAGATATAAAAGAGTGAATATATATATATATATATATATATATATATATATATATATATATATATATATATAAAACAAAACAGCAGGAAGGAGAACTGAAAAATAAAAAAGGTGAAACTACATATAAAAGCAATATGAAAACTGCCTTCAGGAAGAAGCACAGAGTTGATATAGCTCGCAGTAACTGAATGAATTTGTGTAAAATAACCAGTGGAAATACATTTTACATAGTAAAGCAAAGAGGAAAAAAATAAACAGGAAGAAAGGAAAATGTCAGGCCGGCTGAAGACGCTGTGAGAATACCCCAGCTTCAGGTTTAACCTTCACACCAGCAATACAATAAGCTGATCAAAGCCAATGACCTAGTTTTTCTTGCCTAACTCAATCTAGCCCAAATGTACCTTCAGGGAACAAAAAGGGAGTCCCTGAAACAGTAGGAATCCCCAAGGAGAAAGCATAATGTTGGGGGAGAGCTACAAGCACCAATAGAGAGTGAAATAAAAAAAAAACTCCAAGTGAGATGCAGGTAGCCACCTCCCATCACAACTCTTTATGGCAGTGTTCATCAAACATTAACAGAGCAGATGAACTCCATGGAGGAAAATATTTTTGCTCGGAGAACAGTGATGATGAAAAGCCTCCAAATGCATCTGACAAGGAGTAAATATTGAATTGAAAGATAAACAAGGTGAATGCCCTTCATTTTTCATGCCAATGGGGAGACAAAGGAACCTGATAGTGTTGAAAACAACATGCTTTATCTGTCTGGCTCTCTTCTAAAGCTCCATCTCAGACACACAGGAGACGGGGTCAAGGCAAACTCACGCAGACTTCGCCTTATTTCTCTGCTTGACTTTTCCCCAACAGAAACTACATCTGTGGTAAAACATGATCTCTGTACTGAATGAGGCCATTTGTTTGACTGGTTCACAGAGACACATCTAGTGGTGGGACTCGATTAAAATTTGTATTAATTGCTAATAATTATTATAGACATTATTATAAATTGAGTTAATTGATAGGTCTGTAATTATTTAATTGCAATTACCCACGTTTTAGTCGAAAACAATATATGGACAAAAGAAGCAACATTTTCAATTAAAAACCATTTTTGCGATGAAATTATTGAATAAATGGACATATGAGCTCAACATCAAAGATATTTATTGTTTTCAGTCTGTTATTTAGGTTATTCAACCATCAGATTAGAGCAAAAATGCTATCAGACCTATTCAGCTTTCAAGTGTTTCAGGAACCCCTAGTCATTCATGGAACTTCTTTGAAACATTACTTCTTTAGAAATGTGGACTGTAGACGCTGACTTTAGCATTGAGGACGTCTGTGCTGCTGCAACATGTTTTGCATTGAGATGCTATTTTAGGCTTCTGTGATAGTCCATCTCCTTTTCACAATCATATTCTTTTCCAGCGTCCCATCAGATTATTTATTTTGAAGCAAAAATTATCCCCCAGTGAACTGAGAGAAGTTCCCTTATCGTCCATTGCTGTTGTTTGCAGCAATGGACGCTTGTGCGTCAGATTTACGGGCATACCAGAATCATGCAAATCCAAAGGTTCCACTAAGAACTTTTGTATGTAACAAAAAAAGAAGAAAGCAATTAATTGCATTAATAATGTTCATGCTTAAATCTATGTTATTAATTAATTTACATTCAGGGAGACATGTCTATATGTTGCATAAAAAGAATTGTATTTTTCATTAAGTGTTTGATTTTATTTAGTTGTTAAATTATTTGCACACAAGAGGGCAGTGTAGTGCCAGAAGGAATAGGTGTGGTTACCTGGCCTTTAGTGAGACCTGTTTGCTTTTGTTTGGCTCAGTTTGCTGCTCAGTGTTTGGCAACCACAGATATACTTTTGGTTTGTGTGTTTTACGTAATTTATGTGAAACAACAAGATAAATGTGAATTTATTCATTTGAGTTTACTTTTTTTTCACCAATAAGATTGTGTGCATAAATATTTGTTACATTTGGATGAATTTAAAATATGCAGTTAAAATCTTAAGTTTAAGGTGTGGTACGTAACTTATGAAAAATCTGTTTTTTACATATTTGTTAAAATTATCATGTCATGACAGCATAAGACTGATAATCTGTGAAAAAAATCAAGCTCCTCTGCCTTCTCCCAGTGCTCCCAGTACTAACTGCAGGAATGCACCACTCAGTCAGAAACAACCAATCAGAACCAGGAAGAGGGTCTTAGTGCTGTCCATCACCCTCATGTACACACTGCTCACACACTCCCCCTTGCTCTCTGCTAGGTTTCACAGATTATCTGTCTCATACCATACTGTCACAACATGTTGACAATTTTAACAAAATTACAAAAATATGTATTTTGTATAAATTACATACTGCAGCTTTAATGTAAGTATGGAATAACTTTTATCAGGTTTATTAAATTTGGTGAGTGAAGCAAGGATTTGCATTTATGTAAGTTTGTTTATTGTTTAAGGTTATCAACCTATGACTCATAGAGCAACTGGAGAAAATAAAAGACAAAAGAAGTGGAGTTGTCTTGTGTGCCCTGTTGGGTGCCAATGCCTAGTTGAGTTTAGGCAAAAAAAAAAAAAAAACCCTCAACAATGCCTGTGGTCTAATGAAATTAAGAGTTTGGCCAATATGACCATAGATATTTTTGGAAGGAAGAAGACGGAGGCTTGCAGGCCTCAGAACACCAGCTCAGCTGTGAAGCATGGTTGTGGCAGCATCAACTTGTATGGCTGTTTTGTTGCAAAAGGGACTGGTACACTTCACAAAATAGATGGCATCATGGGGGAAAGAAAATTATGCAGAAATATTAAATAAACACCTCAAGACATCAGCCAGTGAGCTTGGCCACAAATGGACAATGACCCAGTTTAATAGAGTTGGTTAAGGACAACTTATCTGGTTTTAACTGTATATCATTCTCATAGACTTATGTTTCAACCCTGGACTACTTCTGTTCTTTAACTTCTGTTCTTTAACTTCCGTCACCTCATGCTTTATGGATGACAAGAATGTGGCCCCAGTGCATCAATTTAAAATTATGTGCTTAATTATATTTGTGCATTACGTGATTTATATTTTCTCAGACAAGTCACTTGGGCAAAGAAACAACAAACCCGCTTCAAGTCAACACTTTCCAGTGACTTCTGGAGAAAAGAACACACTGTGCCGCAGGAGAGGGCTCAGCCTGACACATTTGAGAGGAAGATGTGCCGCTGCTGGCTGAAAGAGACAAAAGAGACCTAGAAACAGGCTCCTAGTATCAATGGTAAAGAGGCTTGTCAAATATACAAACCTTCCATACTCTGCTATAAGCAAAACATGTGTTTACAGCCCTCTTCACTGACACTGGAACAAATGGACCATGCAAAATACAACGGCCTGCAAAAATATTTATTTATTCCTTGAACCTTTTCACATTTGCGCACATTACAAAAACATGTGATAGAACAGAAAGCAGTCCAGAGTAGTGATGTGGACAAAAGGGTCTTTAAGGTTTGAAAATGCTTTTACAAATACATCTCTGTGAAGTGTGCATTTTGTTTGTAGTGCAGTATTTGTATTACTCAGATGCCTCAAAACAAAATCTGATATTACAAAGTGCCTTAGTAAATAGAGTCCACCTGTGTGCAATTTAAGTTTAGCATAAGTCTCAGAGGTTTACTGGATGTCTTGTCTGTCTGTGTTGGGGAAGTGAACCATTGGTTGTTCAATAATGAGCCAGTAATCAATTTAAATAAAACAGTGTCAATGTGCTTTTTGATTAGAAAACAACACCTACAACAAAAATTTCCAATTTATCTACAGAATGAAATGATCAAAAATGTAACGATTTAAATATCTTGGGCTGTTTTTAGACCTAAAACTAAAATTAGAGAATCATAACATTTCTAAAAAAAAATAAATAAATAAATAAAATGAAACCTCAATTGTTTCAAATTAATAAGACCTCATATTCCTGTACAGGTTGCCCTTCGGTACATGTATGCCATATTTTCTCATATCTCATATTGTATGACAGCATGGGCTCAGGGTACCACAACAGCCATTAAACCAGTTGTCTCATTATATAACCAAACAATAAAAGTAATGGACAAAAAGCCAATAAAGATTTCATCACCATCTAATTCTGGAGAAAGATAATTAAATGAACTTTGAAAGCTTTAGTAATTTATGTGTTCTTAAATTAATTTTTTAAGTGTATCAATAAGTTAGCTCCAGATCCATTAAGTTCATTTATAGAAAGGCCAAACAGTTACAGAGTCACTAGAGGATTGTTAGGACAGAAATGTTTAGCTTCCCTATGTAGAACCTTGTTTGGTCAGACCACTTTTCATATAAAAGTCAAGTCAAATTTATTTCTATAGCACATTTCAGCAACAAGGCAGTTCAAAGTGCTTTACATCATCAAAACATGTATAGAAATGCCAAACCAGCGACTGGAGTTGCGAATTACCTGCAGCTATATACTCTTGGTGCAAACACATCAGTTACAAACTTGTTCTGTTCTAAGTTTGTGTGCATTGTCCCTTTTCAATAAATGAAATGAAATGGAGAACATCAGTTCACAAACAGCATCAAGAAGACCAAGGAACACAGCAAACAGGTCAGGGAGAAGTGTGAAGGAGAAGCTGTCTGCAGGGTAGCCATGAGTTGTGGAGTGGCATTTCACAATTCTGGCCTTTGTGCATGAGTGGCAATAAGAAGACCACTGTTGAAAGAAAACCTGTTTCCAGTGTGCCACAAGACTTTTAGGGGGTCACACCGAATATCCAGAAGTCTAGATGTAAATCCTTTTCATAATCTGATTACTGTACACAAATGTTCTTCGTCTGAGTTTGAGCTCTTCTGTGGAGAAGAAAAATGTCAGTGTCTGCACATTAGAAGCTGGTAAACAAAAGTTACAGCTGTAATCACAGTGAAAGATGATTCTACAACCTATTAATTTAGGGGGATGATTTCAAACCTTTCAGGTTATATTTGTAAAAAAAAACCTTGAAAATCCTCTTTAAGTTCACAACTATACACTACTCTGTGTTGATCTATTACAAAAAAAAATCCCATTATCATAGAAAACAGTATGCTGTCTCTTTCTAACATTACAAAACTTCCAAAGGTTTAAAAAGTATGTGATAATTTGCAAGGGGCCTATACTCTTTTAAATTTTCTTACAAACTCATATTTCACAAGCTTTCAAAGCTTATGACTTCCATAAGCTTTGTTTATTATTGTGCATTGGAGAGGCTAGATAGACACAAGTAAGGTATTGTAAGAAAACCTTAAAGCTGTTTTTACGTCTGTTCATTTACCTCTTGTATGTAGCTACAACTACCACATCTGCATGTGTTTTTGAAGCCTTGTTTCCAATTAGCAACTGCTGCTGTTTATTACTGCCATGTGTAACATAGATGGCAGCACCACCTTCTGATGACCCTCTACAGACTCGTTCGTTTGCTGCAAACCAAAGAATTAAAAAGAGATTGATGTTCACAAAAAGTTTCCCTCAAATTCTCATCACGACTAAACAGAAACATATTCAGAACCAATATACCCCTGAGCCGCAGCTCAGCTTTAGCAGACATATGCAAGGTTAGAACTATAAATGGAAGTGCTTTCAGCGCAGACGGAAGTGATAACATAGTACCTGAGGAAGGACATTTTAAATCCAAACGAATACCATTACTGTCCTCACACCTCCTGTCAACACCAATTAACAGTTGTTGAAAGGCAAAAATCACCACATACGACAGTAATGTTGTACAACAGATGGCTCCTGGTTATGCAGTGTTAATCCACTGGCTGATACATTGAAAATATTTGACTGTATTGAGAAAAATGGTGAAATTTGCAGAGAAAACAATTTGTCAGATTTACTCTGTTTCAGTTTTTTTTTTTCAATTTTAACTGTTTCAGAAATGCTTTAAAAGCAAATCAGGGCCTATGTGAAAAAGTTATTTCCCCAAAACCTACTAATTGTCTGAGCCACCATTGGCAGCGCAACTATCATCAATTGCTTACGATAACTGGCAATATGTCTTTAACACTTTTGTGGAGGGGTTTCCTCAACTCAGAACTGTTTTAATTAAGCCACTCCAGAAGGCCTATTTAAGGTCATGCCACAAAATCTGAACTGGATTTTGACTAGGTTTCTCCAAATCCATAATTTATGGTTTTGGAGATATCATACATTATTCTTTATAGACTTCTGCAGGGAAACCATCAGGTCCTGGAACTTTGCTATTACACAAACTTGTAAGTGCTTCATGGAGTTCACTTACCACAAAAGGTAACTCCAGAACTTTTTTTTGATAATTTATCTTGGAAGATTAACTTAATTTAAAAATCAATTTATTTTACAGTTGCAGGGGAATCAATTTTATATGAGTATAGATTTTGGTTCTAAAAATTGTACCAACTATAATGCATTTGTCATGTCTTATGTTTTTTTATTTTTTTTCTTGCCTGTACCTACCACAAGGTTCATACAGGTACTTGAAATTCTTGAAAATGCTTGAATTTCAATAAGCTGTTTTCAAGGTTTAAAAAGTGCTTGATTTCTGTAAATAGTTTATGAAAGTGTTTTATATTCTATATGCACAGTTTTTTTAATAAAGCTGTAATAAATTATAAGAAGAAAAGACTCCTTATTTATATTGTGTTTAAGTATTTACTTTGAGCAGGAAGGTCACTTACCTTAACACAAACCAATTTGTTCAATGTAATGAATA
The DNA here is from genome assembly GCA_014839685.1 of Anableps anableps. Lineage (NCBI taxonomy): Eukaryota > Metazoa > Chordata > Actinopteri > Cyprinodontiformes > Anablepidae > Anableps > Anableps anableps. The sequence continues at coordinate 6,980,201 of CM026067.1, read as the reverse complement.
TTTATTCTTCCTAATGGCTCAATGAGTTATTGATCTGTGTAATTGAAACAAAGGTGATCTTATATTTTATACATTAAAGCTTTTGAAATTGGGGGATTTTTTTTAATTTTTTTTAGTTTGTGTTTCGTTCTAAGCCCAATCAGGTGTATAGGGTGTGTGTGAGAGACAATTTTCAAAACATAGAATTTTATTATATTATAGTTTACCTCCTTGTCTCTTCTATGTAGAATACTATCACAAGACATTATTAATAACAGTAATAAATGATGTCATATAATAGGGAATTGAAACTGATTTTACTTCATTTGTAATGTTTTTTATCTCCGTGTGGTGCTGGAAAAGTTTGAAAACTATTGCTTGAAAACTGCTTGAATTTTACTGTGGGAAAAGAGTACGAATCCTGACCACTAACTGCCAGTTAAGATTCAAGGTAGTTTTTTGTACAATTGGATTAATATTTAGGTTTTGACTGTCAGTGCTGCAACCAGGGATTTCTCTGGGAGATCAGACAGCCTGATTAGAGAGGCTCAGGTGGATTTTCGGAGAAAATGAGATTATTAAAGTCTCCTTTACCAGTGATAGGCATGTTACAGGCACAGAGGGTGAGGCAGAGAATTCCAGTGACTGAATCAGTCATGTTTCTCTCTTTCCTTCAAGGGGGCAGGAGTTTTGTTGATGTGGGTGGACAGGTTTGTTAATGCCAGTAGGTAATGTTTTTTTCACAGTCTTTCTCTTTTGCAGTTTACAGTGCCTATAAAGAGTGGTCCCTAGGGATTGTAGTATAAAGACAACCGGGTCTAGAAGGTCCATTCACTGGTTAATTAGTATTCCTGGCTACTATTACAGCATGAATGGTAAATTGGCCTGTACTTGTATAGCACTTTATCTAGTCCAGAGGACTCCAAAGCACTTTACACTACATTCATGCACACATCCACTGAAGGTGGAGCCACAGCTGTTGTGGGGCAGACTGGTGGTCAAAGGCTGCCATACAATCGGCAGCCTTTGACCACCACCTTGCCTTAGGACATGACTAAGACAGACAGAGCAGGGGTTCAAACTGGCAACCCACCAGTTACAGGACAAATTCCTACCTCCTGTGCCACCGTCATGAAGACAAAAGAACACTTCAAGCTAATCAGACAAAAGTTTATTGAAAGGAATAAATCAGGGGATGGATATAAAAAAATCTCTAAGGCCCTGAACGTCCTCTGGAGTTCAGTTAAATCCATTATCAAGAAATGGAAAGAATATGGCGTTGTGTTTATTTTAGAGTGTGTTGCAAACTGACACCACCAGAATTGCACTTATACATTGTAATTACCATTGATGTTATGCACATCATAAACCTTTTAAACTGGACACAGTCCAATCTTTTCATTTAGAGACTCAAACTTTTGTCTCGGAAATGGCTTATTTAAGATATCTGTTGAGCAAAGCTTTTGTTGTTTTGTCCATTTTGCACACATTTATGAATGTAGTGGTAGCAAATGTCTACAGTGGCTTGCAAAAGTATTCATACCTCTTGAACTTTCCCATATTTTGTCACATTACAGCCACAAACATAAATGTGTTTCATTGGAATTTACTGTGAAAGGCCAACACAAAGTGGTATACAATTGAGAAGTAGAAGGAAAATTATACGATTCAAAACATTTTTTTTTACAAATAAAACACTGAAAAGTGTGGTATGTAAAAGTATTCAGCCCCCTTTTCTCTGAGAGCAACCAGTTGTCTTCAGAAGTTGCCTGATGATTGCTGATGACTAAACAGAGTCCACCTGTGTGTAATCTAATCTCAGTCCAAATCCAGCTGCTCTGAGACGGCCTCAGAGGTTGGTTAAGAGAATACTGGGGAGCAAACAGCATCATGAAGTCCAAGAAACACACCAGACAGTTCAAGGATAAAGTTGTGGAGAAGTTTAAAGCAGGCTTAGGCTATGAAAAGATTTCCTAAGCTTTGAACATCTCATGGAGCACTGTTCAGTCTATCTTCTGGAAACGGAAAGAGTATGGCACAACTGTATACCTACCAAGACGAGGGCGTCCACCTGAACTTCCAGGCTGAGGAAGGAGAGCACTGATCAGAGATGCAGCCAAGAGGCCCATGGTGACTCTGGACGAAATACAGGGCTCCACAGCTCAGGTGGGGGAATCTGTCCACTGGACAACTATTAGTCATGATCTTCACAAATGTGCTCGTTATGGAAGAATGGCAAGAAGAAAGCCATTGTTAAAAGAAAACTAGAAGAAGTCCTGCTTGCAGTTTGTGTTGGGGACACAGCAAACATGTGGAAGAAGGTGCTTTAGTCAGTTGAGACCAAAATTGAACATTTTGGCCAAAACACAAAACACTATGTGTGGCGGAGAACTAACACTGCACATCACTTTGAACACACCATCCCCACTGTCAAATATGGTGGTGGCAGCATCATGCTCTGGGGGTGCTTCTTTTCAGCAGGGACAGGGAAGATGGTCAGAGTTGATGGGAAAATGGATGGAGCCAAATACAGGGCAACCTTGGAAGAAAAGCTGTTGGAGCTGCAAAAGATTTGAGACTGGGGGGTTCAATCCAAGTTCAGTTAGTAGTTGTCTCAGGCAAGTTCCTTCTTGTGTGGCCTGGCTTAAAGCAACATACTCATCTTCTACAGTTGAAAATGCAACTGTTGCCTGTTTCTTGCTTAGCCAACTGACTGTTTCTCCAGCAAGAAGAAAGATGTTTCCAGTTATAGTTCGCCGACTATCCTGAGCACATGCCCAATCAGCATCTGATAATCCAACCAAAGCTCCTGTTTTGGAGTTGCTACTGGATTGGCACTACCTATTTCATACTTTAGGGGTATATTTTCAACGTATTGTCTCCGACAAAGTATAACATGGTTTTTTTTGCCTTGTCTTGGACCACTAAGATGCCCAGAATGTAGGATAGCTCTCCCATGTCCTTGATTTTGTAGTGTAGGGCTAGGGTTAGGTTAGTCCGTATACTGACTTGTTCAGTTTGCACACCAGATGTTCTTGTCCTGATCTGATGTAACCCTCTACCTGCTCTATGTAGATTTACTTTTTCAAATGTCCATTTAGGAATGCAGCTACAATATCCATTTGATGGATATTTAGGTTGTTCTGCACAGCAAAGGATAACAATAAATGGAGTTAAATCATACCACTGAAGAAAACATTTTAACATAGTTAGCACAGTAAATCTGTCAGTAGCTTTTAGCAACAAGTCTGCACTGTTGTTTCTTTTTACTCGTCCAGCACTGTGATGCTTGACTTGATTGCTTTTGCAATCCTTAGGTAAATCCTAAGCCCTATATGTTATTTTCCATCAGTGACTTGTATTCCAGATTAGCTGCTTCTTGCCATTCTTTTGCGTTTGGACTTGACGTTGCCTCTTTCAGTGTGTTTGGCTTTATGACACAACAGATGTTGACATAATACTCAACTGTTACTATGTCAGCAAACTTGCCATATCCATTTCTTTGGAGGCTTTCTGATCTTGTGACTTGCCTTTCATCTGTGTTTAGTGTCACCTCATTTTCTGAACAGGAATTACTGTTACCCTGGTTGCGTTTAAAGTCTGCTTCATTGAATACTGCATCTCTGCAACTGAGTACTCTCCTCTTTCTTGATCCCACAGACAGGAAACCTTGGCATTAGTTGCATATCCTAGGAAGCAAACTGGGGCAGTTTGCTCCCGCTGATTTTGACTTGTCCTTTATATTTTCATGAACTTGAGATGACTTAGCTGATGCACCACTGCATACTATGCTATTATCAGTATGCACCTGTTTTTGATCCTCATTTATCAATACTTGTTGGACAAACTATGGTCTCAAATTGTCCATCTTTGTCTCCAGTGCAGTAACAACTGTTACATAGCTGGGTGGTAAACCTCATAAAAGAGTGGCAGTTTGGTCCTCCTCCTCGATCACTGAATCTATTGCACCTAGCTGGTCAGTAAGCTCCTTCATTCGTTTCAAATGGTCATTGAGGTTTTTCCTTCATTTTACACTGGAAGTACTTTTTCTTCAGCAATAGCTTATTAGCAACAGTGTCTCAATCAATTTGACCTTTTAACACCTCCAATGCTGTTTGGGGGGGACTGGGATGTGCTCACATTTAGCACCAACTCTGAAAATGTTTTTTCCTCATTTTTTTTTTTTTTTTTTCAAACTCAGCTTGTGTGTTAGTACTACCATCTGCAGCTAACTGCTCCATCTATTATACCACTCCCCACAGTCCCTTTGTGTTCAGAAAATGCTCCAACTGAAATCTCCATTCTGCCCAGTTTTCAAGTCTGCTCAGCTTGTCAATTAACAGTTTATCTTTCATTGTGAATCCTACAACACTGTTTATGACTCACAAAATCCATGTTTAGCAGTTTTTTTTCTGCAACGTCTGGGCCCATAACCTGTTGTTTTCTTATTGTTTTCTTATATTAGAATGTTACACAGCGGTGCCACCAGAGGGGAGTAATGTCCTTACAATATGCATTGTAAAATTACTATTATAGAATTTGGCACATATGTAAACCTGCCCAGGCCTTCCCCACAAAGTGAATGACCATGCAAAAAGGAGACTAGTGAGAGAGGCCACCAGGACACCTAGAGTATGGAGTTACAAGCTTTAGCAGCTGAGATGGGAGAGACTCTGCCGACAACAACTGTTGCCCTGGTTCTTCACCAGTTAAAGCTTTATTTGAGAAAGACAATGAGAAAGCCACTGTTGAAGAAAACTCATATCAAAGCTTGACTACAGTTTGCCAAAAAGCATGTGAGCAACTTCATTGTCAAGTGGAAGAAAGTTCTTTGGTCTGATGAGGCCAGAATGGAGCTTTTTGGCTATTAGACAAGACGGCATGTTTGGCGGGTACCAAACACTGCACATCACCACAGACACACTATTCACATCATGAAACATGGTGGTGGTAGCACCATGCTGTTGGGATGCTTTCTAGCCGAAGGCCCTGAAAGGCTTGTCACGGTAGAAGGTAAAATGAAAGCAGCAAAAGATAGGAAAAACTTGGAAAATGGGGCGCTGGGTTGCTCAGTGGGTAGAGCATGCGCACCATGTGCAGAGGCTGTAGTCCTCAATGCGGTTATCCTGGGTTGGATTCCCGGTCTCGGGTCATTTAGAGCATGGTTCCCCTTCTCTTCTCTTCATTTCCTGTCTATGTACTATTTAATAAAGGCTCCAAGAGCCTAAAAAAATATTTTAAAAACCTGGAGGACAAATTGTTTCCATCTGCAAGAAAACTAGGGCTTTGGAGAACATTTATTTTCTAGTAAGACAAGGATCCGAAGCATCCAGCTGAAGATACACAGAAATGGTTTTAAGACAAAAAGGTGGATGCTCTGGAGTGGCCCAGTCAAAGCCCAGACCTCAATCTGATAGAGAATTTGTGGCTGGACTCAAAAAGGGCTGTTCACAACTGATCCCAATCTGACAAAGTTGGAACAGTTTCGCTGGAAAAAAATGGAGTAAAATTGCAGTGTCTAGATGTGCAGTCTGATTGAGACCTATCTATATAGACTCAGTGGTGTGATTGCTGCCAAAGGTGCATCTACTACATACTGACCTAAAAGGAGTGAATATCTATGCAGTCATTTATGTTTTATTTTCTTTTAAATTGAATAGTCATTATTTTGTAGAAATCAGTTTTCACTTTGACAATAAAGGGTTTTTTTTGTGAAAAAGGCCAAACTTTACTGATGATGATTTATTTGTAAAAACAATAAAAAAGGTAAAACATCCAGGGAGTGAATACTTTTTACAGCCACTCGTTTTCCAGAGTGTAGCTCTAAGACTGGATGAGACTCAAGGTGATTTCTACATCCAAATCTAGAGCATATCTGTGAAGGTATTAGTGAATGCAAACAGTTAATGGGTAACCATTGAAGATTCTCCATTACTGACATCAAGACAGTACAATCTAGAAGTCTCACTAGATTGTATTGTCTTGGTGGTGACATAGTCTGGAGGGACAGTAGTCTAATGTTGGAGAGTCCCAGTAGATTTTATGTATGAGAGCAAAGGGAACCCATTTAGGTAATCCAAGAATCATTTTCCTTCCACTTCACAACTATTCGTTTCTTTGTGTTGGCCTAATCTGATAAATTACACTGAATTTTGTGGTTGTATCATGACAGTTTTTCATGGTGTGGATTTGAATAAGTAAAGCAAAGATTGAAAGAATAGTATGTGCCAATCTGCCATTCTGATGTGGGGCCAGACACCATACTATCATGCACCCATGAGATCCAAATACAGACGACAAACACAGACGGATACACAGCTAAACCCCGTCCAACTATAACTTGGCAGCCATTTTACTCAGAGACAATCTTCATCATCATTAAGCTTTCCACTTCTGTGGGAGAAAAAAACAAAACAGGAGCAGAGTGACCCCGGCCTCAGTAAACATCCCTTTCCAGCTCTTTTTGGCTGCAGTAGACCAATCCAGTGGCTGGCCACTTTTTGAGCCAGAGTTATGATGTGTCTCCGGGTGCTTCAGAAAAGTTTTGTTATTAGTGATTGCTGATAATCTCAAGTTTAAGACCAACCTAAATAGAAATTCACCTAGCCAATAATGAACTGGTAAAAGTTAATACAGGAGCAATGTTGGAAATGATTGTTGGAAAAACTGCATGTATAATTACAATATGGCTATTATGCGTAACATAACTTAACATAAGACAGATCAGCCATGTATCTCACTCATACTGTCTCCTCAGTTCATTCATCCACCTTGTCCTTCCATCAGACACAGGGGGATAGCTTTGGTTGAAGTATGTTTGGTTTCATAATGTCTCTTTAGATTTCCACTCTTTGAGTTCAACTGACTCAGAACATATGAGGCAGACTGGCCTTTCATTTGCCAGGGGTCGCATTAACTGAATATTTGGCACAGTTGTTTGAGCGGTGACGGAAAAATCTGAAGGCAGTATTTTAACAGATTGCACACACCTGACCGCTTGGTGCAAATGCTCAGAAATTTTCAGCATTATGCACAGAATACATCGTAGAGATAACTAAAATCAATTAATCTTTTAAAAATCCCATCTGAGTATCATCTCTGACCTGGACACTGAACTCAATGCATCTCGTTATCTGGGAGCTGAGCGCATTGAAGAGTTATGGAGGTTTTGGAGCGCATCTGCTGCACCTGAACCGCTGCGGGAATCTCCTCTCACTGAATGTTTGCGGGATCAGGTAGCCCCTCAGTCAGAGAGTTTTGGCAACTTCTGATCACTTGAAATGTTCCCTGATTTCAAAATGTGTCACTGCAGAGAAAAAGTTAAATATATTCATCTGCCTGATGTGTGATGACATCACACATCGTGTCATCACACATCAAGCCAATAAATATAATTAACTTTTTCAGCTGCAATAGATGCGCTCCAAAGCCTCCATAACTCTTCAACACACTCAGCTCCAGATAGCGAGATGCACTGAGGTCAGTGTCCAGGTCAGAGATGATACTCAGATGGGATTTTTAAAAATTAATTGATTTTAGTTACTGATGTACTCTGTGCATAAAGTTAAAAATGTCTGCGCATTTGCATCAAGTGCTAATGTGGATTCTAGGTTCAGCTTGTTGAATATTAATTAAACCGGATGAAAAATAAATGCAATTGAATATGTCATTATAATTTATAATGGGATTTTTTTGACCCCGTCAGTCAAAATGATGAACAATGAAAAAGTCCAGCGCAACCTCTGCACCCAGAGGTAAAATTAATGTTTCTATAAATTTATCTTTTAATGTGCGATTTTCATAGGCCACTTTACGTATTTTTGAAAAATACTGACTCATCTGTGCACCATCAAGTACCGCCAGCTTGCTGTGTGTGAGCTTCCAAGCTAGTAACTTCTTTAAAGGACCCCAGGATGTCGCTGACCCACATAGCTGCCCGTTGCGCCTGTTGAAAAGTCAGACACTGCTGCCGTCAGGAAAAAAATCTCTAAATGCAACTAGTGAATTAGAAAATTCTTTGCGGTCCGGACATAACCTTCTCGGGGTCTGTATCTGGACCAGTGTCAGGGGGTAAAGTACTTGCTGTTCTTTATGTTGTTATGTCATCAAATCAGCAACACACAGTTCTAGAAATTATAAATAACTAATCTGGTCACCAAGAAAAATAAGTATCTGATGTGTGGGGTAAAAAAATACTAATTATCTCTTCTTCATGGCACTTGTTAGAAAGTGGGGAATATTTTGGGCAACTAGTTCATATTTTATCCTCAGACTTGATGTGCTTGAAGTAGAAAAAGTGTCGTTAGGATCTGCGCAAATTTGACTGGGTCAGAGCATTTTTAAAACTGATCAGTGTCAAAAGTGGGGAGTGAAGGTTGGCCCATATGGTCTAACAAACAAATGAGGTACAGTAGCTGCAGAACAATTATATCCTAAGAGAAATGTGTCATGGTACACAGTGCACTGCAGTTTGTTATATAGGGAGCTGCATAGCAACAGACCAGTCAGGGTGCACATTTTGACCCCTATCCACTACCAAATACCCCAACAATTGGCACATTAGAATCAGGACTGGACTAATGGATAAAAGGTGGCCAGGCCTGACTTGATGTAGTTTTACACTTTTTACAAGGTAAGTAGATTAGCATTCATACACTTCTTAAGTAAGTAAGATTAGTAACATGCAATCAAAATTATTGCATCATAGGGAAGGTCTAATCATTTGTAACCATAGAGAAAATGCCCCACCATCATGTACCCTACCAAGTACGAAAAAACTGGTAAGCATTGAGACTTTTGTGAATGTTTAAGTCTGCTCTGGTGTAAGGGGATGCTACTATGTGACATAGTGGTATAAATCATGTGGCATGAATTCAAGCAAAGTCTGTGAATTGATCAAATCTACGAACACATCAGGGAGGGTTGGTTTCTAAGGTAGCTATTTCCAACTTTTGTAAATACCGCTATCTGTGAGCCCCAACTAGGTTTGCTACTTTCACAGACAAATTAGCTCAACTTGAACAAGTGGAAGCCATGGCTAAACTGGCAAAAGCAACTTGGTTAAACAATCACAGTGGCTCCATTCAATACTCCCACCCTTCACTTCCAACGTCCATCATGTGCCTCAACATGATTACATGACGTATTACAAAGGGTCAATATGAAAGGATGCATGTACATCACTTACCTGGAAAACACATAACACTAGGATGCAGAATGGGAAGAAGGAAACCGTGGATCCTGCCATCCATGTTGATGTTCCTTTGACACCTACTACGTACTTAAGTGGTGTTACAGATCATGTACACCTGTTCATGGAGACAATTTTCCCACATACAAGATCTTTCAACAGTTGACAGTTATTTGCTCCCTTTCTCTTCCACCCTTTTGCTCCATGAGTATAATTTCTCTTTGCCTTACTGGTAGACCGTTATCATCACAATAAACAAGAATAACAAAACACATCACTGGTTTTTTTTTTTTTTTTTTTTTTTCATTTTGCAACATCTCCCTCGGAATCTCATTTGTTACCACGCATAGTTTGAAATACATTACAAAACATTGTTTCTCATAGAGAAAGAGGGAGATAACAACATAGTATATAACTCATAGCTCTCTCCTCTTTCTTCCCTGTGTATATATTTTATTTCAGTGGAGCCTGGGCCTTCATTGTCAACCATTCGTCGCTTTTTTTCTAGCTGAGTAAGAACGCACTCCTGCACCCTCTCAGGCCAACTAATTATGGACTTTGATTATTCCCATTTCGTTCTACTGAGCGCCGGCGCCTCGCAGAAAGGCCAGCACCATTGATTGTCTCAGTTTCAGGCCTAATTGAGCCAAATGGGAACGGCCGTTGCCAGAGTTCACTCTTCTCCAGTGTTTACGCGCTGATCCACCAGAGAGATGTTCATTACCACCTCGCCGAAAACTCCTCTGGACATCTTCATACATACACATAGGAGCTTGCATTTTGTATTCATATGGATAACAGGCCACGGCTCTCGCCGGTCTGAACGTACAGCTGGGCCTGCAGATGGGAATAAATGCTGTTTTCTAATGCTGCTGGGGTCTAGATCACAGGAGATGCTTTCACAGGCATGTTTATTGCGGTCAAATGATTTGACATCAGAGACAAAGAGTTCATCTGCAAACAGTTATTTAAACTCAACTTCACTTTTTTATTCTGCTGAGCCTCTGCTTAACCTGCACTAGGCTTTCATTAAGGTGAAAGCAATGATATTTAAATAAATATGTTTTGTAGTAAGTCAGTTATGATTTGGACTTTTGTAAAAGGCTCTGTCTGTTCATTTTAGATGTGCTGTAGTGTGTGATTATAAACCAGCAACAAAAAGATCTCTCTTCCTCCTCCTTGGTTATGAGGTCACAGAGCAATCTCTCAGAACAGTTTAGATCTTTTGTTGTGAGTTTTGGCTCCTTGCCATGCCCTTAGGAAGGATAAAAGTGTACCTTGACTTGGGTGCCGGTGGAGATGAAGCCTGGAAATTTTAAACTTGATTCGGAGTGGTTTTGTAAGTCACCTTTGCTGCCTGAACGTTAAAACCATTGTGTGTGTGTGTGTGTGTGTGTGTGTGTGTGTGTGTGTGTGTGTGTGTGTGTGTAATTTCTTTGTGGTGTTTTTGCTTTATTATTTCCCTCTAATGTTAAAACAGTACAATTTTTGGGTGAACTGTAATAATCTGTGTTTCTTTGTTATCATTTTTATGAGTTAGTGGCACTCAGGGGCAGGCTGATGAGATATGAGTTTCTGCTCTGAACGTTTTTCATTAAAGAAAATAAAATCCACACAATGTACCTGAGAATGTAACGAAGTTGTCTGCAGTTATTCGCATTGTACTGGAAAAAGTAATTTGCTTTCAAAGATATTTTTTAGTGGTGGGACCCGATTAAAATTTTTAATCTATTTAATTGCAGGGTCTGTTATTAATTAATCACAATTAATCACTGTTTAATCAAAAACTATTAACTGACAAAATGGGCAACATTTTCAATCCAAAAATCCTTTATGCTGCTAAATTATTAAATAGGCATATAAGCTCAACAAAGATGTTTGTTTGTAATCTGTTATTTAAGTTATTCAACCATCAGATTGATGCAAAGTGCTACTTTACCTACAGTCATATGAGTTTCTAGTGAAGCTCATTTGTCAGATTAAAAGTACCTTTTGAAAACTGACAACCTTAAAACAGGTATATTAAACATACTTTTCATTAAGCCCACATTTCTGCATTACAAATGTTTTTTATTGGTCTGACGTGACATTCTAATTTGAAATGTTATGTTTTTATTAGCTGTAAGAGGAAAATCGTCATAATTAACAGAAATAAAGTCTTTCAAACATCCATCTGTATGTAATTAAACTATGTAATGTGTTTCACTTAGTGATAAAGTTCCTGAAATAAATTGACTTTTCAATAATATTTTAATTCATTGAATGGTTCTGTATTCAAATTTCAAGTTTTTCAGGAACCCCTGATCATTCAGACCTTTGAAAAAATACTTCTTTACAAATGTGGACTGTGGATGCTGATGTCCCCAAGGCGTCTGTGCCTTGGGGACGTCTGTGCTGCCTCAATATGTTTTGCACTAAGATTGGTATTTTAGGCTTGAATAGCTTTGGTGATAGGCAGACTCCTTTTTGCACAACTTGCACACAACAGTAGCCTTTTCCAGCGTGCCATCAAATTATATTTTGAAGCAAAAAGGAACCCCTAGTGGGCCAAACAAAGAGACTTTGTCATCCATCACCTTTTGCGGATGTCACTTGTGCGTCAATTTCAGAAAGTGTACCGGAAACACAATACAAAGGTTATGGCTTGGAACATTTGTATGTAAAAAAAACGTGATTGATTGCATTGAAATTTTTAATACATTAAAATGTATGTCAATAATTAATCAAAATGAATACATTAAAGTTTTGGTATTAATATATTCTTTGTCCTGTTCACATTTTTTGCACATTAAAATCACAAACTGTCTTTTGTTGAAATTTCTGTCATGGACCAATACAAAGTGTACATTTATGAAGCGGAAGGAAAATAATACATTTAAAATAATAATTCCAAATAAAGATCTGAAAAGTGTGGCATGTCTTCAGCCTTGTTGAGTCAACACTCATTCCATTGCAACTCTGACTGTATATTTGGACTCACTGTCTGGCTGGAAGATAACCTCTGCCATCTCAAATATTTCTTTCTGGATTGCCCTGACTGCCATCCATCTTCCCATCATCTCTGACCAGCTTCACTGACCCTGCTAAAGAGAGACAGTGTCACAACTTTATGTTTCCACGACTATGCTTTGTATGATTTTCAGTCCAATTTCTGTCACAAATGGCCAGAAGCTTAAATTTTGGCTATGTCTGAAAAGAGCCCCTTCTTCCATGTGTTCACTGTGTTTCTTACATGATTTTTGGGTGACTGCCACTGGGACTTTGAAAGATTTTCTTTCGATATTTTATTAATATTTAATTTCAATATTAGCCTTCTCCTTGCCACTCTTCTAAAAAGGCAAGTTTTGTGGCATGAACAACTAATAGATGTCCTATTACCAGATTTTCAAAGACATGGAGGGTGAGGTGCAGTTTCCCCAGGTGAGGTAGTCCTACTGTGACCAATGGAAAGGGAGCCCCACCAGAGCTGTTTTTTGGCCCACTGTTGGGCTGACACGCAAAACCATGGATGCAAACAAGGAACCCACCATGCTGAGATGTAGCCCAAGCCCTGTACAAACCGGATGCCCCTCATCCCACCCAACACCGCCAGAGCCACCATGATCATCCCCACACCACCTGTCACCACTGAGGCAATAGTGGACCATACTGAGCCTCGTAGACCCTGCCCTCCCAAACTGGTGTTTGTCTGCTTGTTGACAACAGACTCCCCCAGCCCAAACCCAAAGCCTTATGTATGTGCAATGCATTAAAATTTAGGTGCAGGATGGAGGCAAGAAAAACACTGCAAAGTACCCCTATGTCTAGAAGGCCCATCATCTCACATGCCAAAACTTTACAGTTATGACTCTTTTTCATGCAAAGGAACAGTAGATCTACTCTGTGCTCCCTTGGATAATGGAGATCTGCACTTTATCTCCAAGAATGAGCCCCGCCACTCTATGTTGGAAACTCACTGCAATCACTTGGGTCTGAGATCTAATTCTTTTGGAAATGATCTGTTTCTCATGACCATAGATTAGTGTCATAACATAAATGTACTACTAAATCAAGTATTTTGCCTTTTGGCTGCGCTCTATATTTACCATGACAGACTGGAGCTCTTACACTACTATAAATTAGGTCTGTATCTGTCTGTCCATCCTGCACTCCACTCTACCATCACATGTGAACAAGACACCAAAGTCGCTTCTCCACTAAAGCAGCTTTAACCAGCTCTGCTTCAGTCCTGCCCTGCCAGATTCATCTCCTTTAGTAGATCCTGCGAGACTCTGTGCGATCTGCTCTTCCCCTTTTTTCATATTCACTTCAGGGGTTGTACAAGGTGCACCAAGCCGTATATTGCACGGAACCGATTTGCTTGACGGCTGACTGCATTCCTTGATTGGCCCGTAATTGGCCTGTGATTTACGTCACTGCAAACTTCTAAAAACAACATTTCAGCCACCACAGTGGACCTGCTATCAGCGAGCTGCACTGTGTGGAGGAGCATAACTATGAGTTTAATCACAAGCAGCACCAGGAACACATGCGACAACTTTTGGAGCGGATTGACCATGATTTAGAAGTCCTGCAAGCAGCACGTCTCTCTGAAGAACGGGTATACAATGTAGAAGTGAGAAACTGTGTAGCTCTGCTCAGTGTTCTGTCAGAGTTACAGTTTTGTGCCGGCCAGTTTGAAACACCCGAACTACATAATATCAGTTTGCTGTGATGTCCATATTATTCTTTTTTTGGAATTTTCTTTTAAATAAAGTTCATGCATGGATATTGGTTTACATCTTAAAACTGTATTACCTAAATCCAAAAGGTTTAAAAAAATAAAGTAATACAGATATATTTATATGTATCGCAAAAATAAACAGCTTATCTTAACCGTTTTTATTATGTTTGGGCCAGCAATGAATTTCTGTAAAACAAAATGAAACATTTGGGTTCATTTGAGTCCATCAAAACCACAACCTCGAGGTTCTCTATTGCTAAATATTGCTACAAACAACATAATCAGCATAATCAGCTCCTGCACCCTCACAGCCTTCCCATGTTCCTGCCCATATTCATGCCCACAATAGTGAGGAACAGACCATAATGGAGACACTCCAAACTGGGGTAGAACCGAACCAGACATTAACCGGTTAGAGTGAGACTTGCCAGCGGAGAAGCACCTCTAGATACTTTATTTCCTTGTTTGAGTCAGACACTGAGGTGCAACTCAAAGGGAGCAGTCCACCTCTATGTGGTGAGAACCATAACATCATTGACAATTGATGGAAGGATAAGTGGAAGACAAAGTCCGGCTGATCTTGAAAAACACCTGAAACATCTTGTTCCTCTTATTTACCTCTCTTCAAACTAAACCTAGTACATGGCAAACCCCCAGAGAAGACAAAAATATAAATTTACATCCCTCTATGGTAAATACAGCAAGAAATGAGCTTCTGTGTATGGATATAAAGCTGTTTTTCATTCGCCATGTCAGACTTTCATTGCAAGCAGATGATCATGCAGAGTAAATAATGCAAAGGATATACATACAGTTGCTGCAAACATATGGATCATGTTATTAAGGTGCAATATGCCAGGTTGGGATACTGACACCCATGTTTATGGGCTCCACACAAGCTGCATATGAATCTGAAAGTCACGCCATGGCTGTGTCTCACAGTTGCTGTCTGATTTGATAGACTAAAGTTCTTGGAGGGAGAACTGATGGTAGACTGGGTGGCATGTGGGTTGATGCATCAAGATAATTCACTTTACATTCTTCTGATGGACTCCTTTTCAGCACAGTCGTTAAAATGAAAAATCCCTTTAATAAGCTGGCCGCAATGTTCATTATGTCATTATGTGGGAGTGCAACATCTCTTCTTTTACAAGTGTATTTCTCTTCTTTGACTCGTTCTGTCGTTAATAGAGCTGAGTGGGGGACATTTCAGCCTGACAACTTTTGAATGGATCATTATCCCGATGTACCATCCTCGTCAAAAAAACGTCTGAACACGGACTCAGGTAACCCGTGTTGCCAAAGGCAGAAATGAACAATTATCATAACACGTGTCTCAGCTGCCATTGATAGAAGGATCTCTTTAATGGGGGTGATTACTGTAACCACGTGCAATTTAATCTGATCGACTCAATGGGTGATGGGACTTTAATGCTAGAAAAACCGTGTCCACCTGAAAGGCTCAGGCCAATATTGACTGTGGCAGAATTAAACATTTAAGTAATCACTGCACTTAGCTAAATGATTGTGTAATGAATAATAAATGAGATGAAAGGCGGACAGGGTAATAGACAGTCAGCAGAATAATATCTAGCCATGTGAAATTCTCTGTATCCACAAGAGCTTTGCTTTTTTTAATGGAAGCAACTTCCTCACTTTCTTGTGAATCGGGGGCATTTGCCTAAAGCAATACACACACACACATACACCATGCCGAGGAATCATTGGGGATTTAATCAATTCACATTACTCTTGTGGACTGTTCAATGTGAGTGCAGCACTTATCCCCCAAGAGTTAGACTGCTGTAGGGCAGTTTGGTTAAATATTGCAAAGAACATAGATTTTCCTAACTAAATCTCCATTTATTCTGGTCTGTTTGACTCCCTATCTATTCTGCTCTGAGAACAGATACACAACATGAGCAAATACAGATTTATAGCTCTATCAAAAACATTGAATATGTAGTCGAACACAGAATTGCAGACTTTTTGTTCCTTTGCTGCATCCCTACCACTCTACTTTAGTTCTGGGCTGCAGGTTTTAAACATCGGTTGTCCGAGCAGGCCATGATGCCAATAAGGCCCGTTCATGCACATGCGCTCCTGCATGCATACAAACATCACACTAACTGTGCCATACATATGTGTGTGTGCAAGATTGTGTGAAGGACGCCTCTTTCAATCACTTGATGCAAATGGCCTAAGGCCTGTTGCGATTTACAGCATGGCCCTGTTGCGTCTCATAAATCCAGCCCCGTCTCTGTGTTTATCATGTCAAGATGACTTCACTCCTGTCCCTCTTTAGTCCCTGCTGTCTAACCCGGGCGTGCACAGTTCACTCGTAGCCGCTCATTTCCTTCAGTGAGTGGGGGTGGTGAAGGTGTACGTGGAGTGTAGGGAGGGGGGCATGTGAGCGAGACAGCTTGGTAATTAGTTCTCGAGCATGCCCCTGCTAAATATTTCTGCTTAATGACAAGGCGAAGAGGGTGTCTAACGGCCTGGGGTTCAGTCTGATTCAAAGTGCTCTGATCACAATCCAAACCTGCAGTGAAACTATGGCTCAGTGCAACAAATTAAATAAATAAATGGGAATAATTAAAAGCAAGTAGATGTTGGGGCATACTTTGAATTGCACATCAAATGTAGAGATTTGTCAGCCATCAATAGTATTTCCAGAGGTTAGGCCTTTCGCTCTCTCTCTCTCGCTCTCTCTATGTCTCTCTGTCTCAGTCTCATTTAGTTAGATGATTGCTTCTCACTGCCCCAGGGACCGATAACAACCACCAAGTCTATTACTTCCTACAGCATTTACTCCTACCAATATGAAACACTCGATAACAACAGGGCCTACCTGATGTTCACTCCTATAGTCCATTAGTGAGACACCAGTTCTAACCAGCAGCATGCGTCGATACAAGGGAACCCCCGAGTAACATTATCCACGTCGAAATGACTCGCAGGAGAATCAACCAAGTCGGCCCCATCAAAATGAGAGTAATGAAAGATTTTTTTTCTTTTTTTCCTCCCTGGGAGATACATGAGTGAAAGTCATAAGGAAGAAACACACACCAAGCAACAAAACAAACCCAGTGGGGCTGATGGGTGAGGTGCGTTTGGCACATTTTTAAAGGCCTCTTTCAGAGACATGGAGCTGGAGTCTGACACAGCTTTCCACGAAGACTGTTGCCTTGCCCCAGTCATCTAATAGCCAGATGCTGTGCATCCAGATGCTAACCTCTCCATCTTCTGAATCCAACAGGGCTCAGCGCATTGCAGTGTCTCTGGGCTCAGGTGTTAATTTATGCTAGTGAACTACTTTTTCTCCCCAACTAGCCTCAAAACAGCACGTCCCATGGTACAGCCATAACAACTTCAAGCAGGCCAGATTTGACGACAGAACCTTGCATAATATTCAAACCCCTTGAACTTTTCAACATTTTGTGATATTACAGCCCAGATTTCAGCATATGTCATTAGTATTTAATATGACAAGCCATCACAAAGTTCAACTTATTTGTGAAGTTTAAAGACACTGATACAAGATTTTTTTTAATATTTCTACAAAACAAAATACTAATGATGCAACTTGTATTTGTTAACAACTTTCTGAATCAATACTTTGTAAAACCACCTATTCATTGAGAGTACATCCATGCCAGCTTTGCACTTGTAGAGAGTGCCATTTTTGCCCATTTTTCTATTCAAAATAGCTCAAGTTCAATCCCAATGAATTGTGAGCCTCTGTGAACAGAAATTGAAGTCTTGCCACAGATTCTCAATTGCATTTTGGTCTGGATTTTGACAGGTCCACTTTGATAAATAAATATGCCTTGATCTAAACTATTCCATTGAAATTCTGGCTGTATGTTTAAGGTACAGATTTTCCCAGATTTTATGTAATTAATAGCTATACTGTAAATTTTGTGTTGTCCAGTTTTCGGTGGTGTTACTGAGAAATAAACTGGTAAATTTGGATGACATTTTCCCAGTTCATCTCCCAGTTCATGTGAAATATTAATGTTTCTAATTTAATAAGGTCAAAGTGTTGAGGCTGAATGTGTCATGATTTCCCTGTTTCTGTCATGCTGCTCCTCTGTGCTACCCTTCCCACGCCTACTGGCTACTGATTGCTAATCTCCTCCACCTGTTTTGCACCTCTGCTCTGCCTCTCCCACTCCTGCTGATTGCTTTCACCTGTTCTGCTGCCAAATTAAACTCTTGCTCTGCACTCACTCAATGCGAGATCGTCTGTCATCATCCATGTCATAGCCTTTGAGCATTTTCATATCTATGTTCCTGATCATGTACCTGACCAGTTTTCTGCGTCCTGACTAGCACCTCTTCCTGATTCCTGCCTGCACAGTGAATTAAACTGATTCTGAGTGTGAACCTTGTTTAATGTACCTGGTCCCTGATAGCTGCCTCACAAACTTTGCATCTGTTCTGCCTCCCCTGCCTGCCTTGTTGCAGACCTGGACTGATTCCTCGACCTTTATGTACTGGATTGTGGACATTGAAACCCCTGCCTTTTCTGTGATCTGCTTTGATCATTGGATTAGTTGGTATGATCCAACTCACCCATATATATATATATATATATATATATATATATATATATATATATATATATATATATATATATATAGCTGCTGTACTGCTTACCTTTTATTTAGGCGACACATGCAGTCGCATCCCATCTGTCAGTCTCTCGTCAGTCGGCATGATGGCAGCACGGGGGAGCTTTGTGAATGAAATGCAGCAAGAAGCCACATCTCCCCGGATCCCTTGATTACTTCTGAATGCTGAACCACCCACAGTGCTCTCCTCCACTCACTATCTGCATCTTTAGGCCCATCTACTAAGTGCCCTCTGCCCAGCAGGAGTGACAGGGAGCAATAGGAAAACAGCTTAGGAAAGAAGCTTTCATCTGCATGCTCTGTGTGTCTGTGTGTGTGCGTCTGCAATGATGTCTCAGGTGATGTCTCAACAATGAAGGGAATGGACTGCTGCAACACCGCAGTTCATCAATAATGAACTGAAGTTTGGGCTCTCAGAGGCCAAGCGGAATTCTGCTCCCAACAGCTGAAGAGGCTTTGTCCCAGAAAGTCCTTCAACCACAAACATATTAGCCTAACTGGCCATCAGCTGCTGTCACCTCTCCCAACTATAAACATCTCTTCACTTTCTTCCTTTCAAGAAACACAGCGGTGCATCCAGTTGCAATCATCAATTAAGCATGCTCTTTCTAGTACAAAACAAAAATGGAGGACTCACTATGTGGCCGCCTTTGATCATGTCTATTGCAATATACATTAAATATTTGTCTTACAAGACTGTGTGCTGTAGTTCATCTATTGTTTTGCTTTTTTCTTTGCCTGCTTTGGTTTAGGCATTGCTGCTCCATGATCCAAGTATTTCTACACCTACCATCTGTGATTTCCACCAGAGGCTCATTATTTGTTTGTTCCACCTTAATATGTGAAAAGCCACAGCCAGATCTGTCAAAACTGTCCTTGTTTTGTTTGCTTTGGTTGTTCTCTGTTCCACCAAGTTCCTTTTTCTCTTTAGCTTAAAACAGGATTCCCAAAATCTGGCCTTTAGAGAAGGGTGCCAAAATAAAAGCCACTGTTGCGAGAAAGCCACATGAAGTTTGGTTTGCAGTTTACCATACACCATGTTGGGGACACATAAATGTGGAAGAGGTTGCTCTGGTCTGGTGAGACCAAAACTGAACTACACAACACTTAAAACAGAGTACAACCAGAAATATTTTTACTCCCAAAAAATCTGGTCGGGCGGTGATACTTCGTGCTAATTGTGGATAAAAGCGAACACTGCCCACTACCCACCACACCCTCTTGCATGAATAAACAGGGTGGTGGAAGCATCATGCTGTGGGGAGGCTTTTCTTCAGTAGGAACAAGAACACTGATCAGAGTTAATGGAAAAATGACAGAAGCTTAAGAGAAGACAGTAATAAAAGAAGACCTGAAAAAGGCTACAAAAGACTTAAGACTGAGGTGGAGGTTTACCACCCAGCAGGACAACGACACTGAAGATAGAGCCAGAGTTACAATGAAACGGTTTAGGTCATAGCATATTCACGGTTTAGAATGATCCAGTCAAAGTCTAGAAGTAAATCATATTCAGAATATGTGGTAAGACTTAAAAGGTCTGAACCTATGCAACTCATGAAGGGGGTATGAGCAAAAATTAGTCTCTAGATGGGTAAAGCTGCTGGAAATATACCTCAAAAGACCTCCAGGTATAACTGCAACAAAAGATTTGACAAAGTATTGATTCAACTGGGCTGAAAAGAGAAGCAAGCCAACATTTTCTTTTCTTTTTTTCTTTTTAAATGTTGAAAATTATGCATTATCTGGTTCTACAATGTATTTGTCTATCACATAAAATGCCAATAAACTGAAGTTTGTAATGGTAACAAAATGTGAAAAAGTCAAAGGGTGAGAATTCTGTTGTGAGGCACTGTAGTTTATGACTCATGTCCAGAGAGAATGAGGCGATGGATGATTCACTTTGTTGTCCATCTTGACGGTAAGCCAGGGAACAAGGGACCTGTACTTCAAAGGCAGCCAGCCATGGCACCTCACTCACAATCCTGCAGAGAGTATGTCATTACATTCAGAGCTGTTTAGAAACAGATTTCATCAAATTATCCCTGTTTAGGGGCCTTTTTTGCTTGGCGCCACAATTTGCATTACAGTCTGCCTGTCTGTCTGTCTGTCTGTTAAGCACTATGACTGGCATATGAAATATATTTTGAGAGGGGAAAAAAAAATCAATAAAACATTGCCAAGAAGGTTTAATTTTCCCCTTGCTTTGAACCTGGGCATTAATGCCGGGACACATTAGGTGGTGAGCTGAAACCATCAATAGCACTCTGAGCATGGGAGTTGTTTGGGGAGGGAAGGCAGGTATTGAAATATTTATACAGGTAAACCCTGTGTATCTGTGCAGCTCCATTCACAGGTGGTATCCCAATGTCTGACCAAAGCCAGAATCAATAAAACACAATTATCACAGGACAATCCAGAGGTGGCTCTTGATGAACGACCGGAATGTGCTGGAATAAAGGGACTGCTCAGAATTTTTCACTTGCGTATCTCCCAGGGAAGACAACTGTTCTTGGGATCATTTAGTTTTCTTCTCAGCTGTCAAATCAAACTCCAATCATAAACATATCATAGCAGCTTATGTGAACCCTATATTATGAATCATTAAGCTGTTATCACTTTTGTGTTGGGTGGTTACTCACTGAGAAGCCAATGAGTATTTACATGGAAAATGGAGACAGGAGGGAATGCACTGCCAATGAGTTTCCAGTGTGAAATATTTACTGAGAGTCAGTTTGTTTGTTGATGTGAGGACCCAAGTGCAGCCAGGCAGGCAGTAAGAAGACAGGATGAATTTGAAAATACATATTTAATAGCAGGGCAGAAACAAAATCCTAATGAAGCAAACACAAAGTTTAGAAAATTAGAATAGCAAACAGTAGGATCTGGCAAAAACTGTCTGAACTAGGGAGGATTACATACTAGGGAGAATGATTACAGGATGAGACAAGGTGAAACTAATTGAAAAACTAGAAACAGCTGAAAGCGACTTAAGACACTTAGACGATTGAGGGAAATATTTGAGAGGGAATAGCTGGAAAGAAACAAATAAGGAGAAAACAGCATGAACACTAAAGAGAACATAAGTCAGCATGAAAAGGAATTAATATACAAAAATAAAAGTAACTGCAAGTCAGGAATAGGGAAACAGGAGGTAAATTGAGCACAGAGCACAATGGATCTAAATAAATAAGTAAAAATAATATTTTTTTAAAAAGCAGAAGCCAACCCCCAACTCCCAAATTACAAATAAAAAGAAATTACTGAGCTGGAAATTTACCCCAGAAGAGAAAAAGGCCCTGGTCGGGAAGTAGTAGTTTTTTAGTTACCAGGGACTTTAAGATGGGGTGCTAAACATTTTGAATTATTTGAATTCTTCCACATCACAATTCAGTCATATTAATCGAAACCCATCTTCAATTAATATTTTCTGTAACTTCATTCACAAGAGATTTTACATCATTGACATCTGCTTTCAGTCATATATGGAAAAATAAAAACAATCAGAACCTGTGTTGGTCACTCATAGATTTTAGGTGAAGAAATGAAGCATGCTTCTGTTTGTATGTGTGGTCAATGCTCCTTTAGAACACATCTTTCCTATTTTAATTATTTAAGAAATCCCAAATTTTAGTAATTGTATTTCAGCTTCGCAGTCTAAATGCTGTGAAATAATCATAGGCTTTGGCTAAAACACTGTCTTGCGAGATATTTCGGTCTAGGGTCAGACCCACATCAGAAGAAATAATATTAAAAAAGTGAGCTTTGGTTTGATGCAGCCTTGCTTCATAGTATGTTTAGTCACAAAATTATATTAAAAAATACATGACGATTTACAATTCTGTTCAGTCGGACCCACTGCCTGCTCACCACACCACCCCCTAGTGGTGCACTCCACACCCATAACCACCAGAATCAATTAAAGAGGCATTAATAATAAATCCTTTCCAGAATTTTTTTCCCCATTTAACTGAAGTACTACCAATAAGCCTAAGTAAACCATTCACATTAAAAATAACAAACAAATGTGTCTGCACATTTTGTGTGCATCACAGAAACAAAAGTGTAATCACTGTGACAAAGCCATTGGTTATAGATTTACTCCTGAAAATCATTGCTTTAATAAGGCCACATTCAGCTGCAGAACAAAACGACACAGATGCAGTGGGAGGAGTTTGGCTCAGTCTCTTCAGACGTAATGGCCTGTTTTTGACTCTATAGTAGAAACACACACTTAAAAAATAATTTTAAAAAGTCCTGTGCAAAAGAAAGTTCTAGGGAAAAAAATCAATCCAAGTCTCAGTCAAAATGTGCCTTTCAAGAGCACAACACAAATATTCCAAGTACAACAGTTCTTTTATATTGACTCCTTGAACAAAACGTAATGTTTTCCGCCAGAGTAGCTGCATGATACAAAATTAAAGCAGATTAAAAAGTAAACAAACTATTTCATTAATTTTTACTCTGCCTTTCCCTTCTATTACCTAGTTACTATGCCTGAAAACACATTTCTCTCTCAGTAAATGCATTTGACAGGAAGAGCATTGGTGGCAGACTAACTCCAACATCCATTTCTAATATAAATAATCATAGACTTTTATGTAAACGCCAACCCAATGGAAATCTGATGAAGATTTCTTCTTATTTTTTCCAAGAATTTCAATGATACTTTTTTTTATGTGTCCTGTCTGGCAGTGTGGCACTCAGAATTTATGTTTGAGTGCCAGGGTGAAACCCAACAGATTTACTTTCACTAGTAGAGCATTATGGCTTTGGCTATAATGCTTTACTTGACATAGTATCTAAAAAAAAAAAAAACTTTATTAGAAATTGCTTTGGATTTATTTCAAATGCAAGAGTAGAGGAGCAGAAGAAGGATAAAGATAATACAAGATAACACCCTTGAAGTCTGCTTCAACACCTGCAGAAAGGGAGAAAAAACCCTAAAGAAGCACAAAACCACAGCAACAAACAACATACACAGCAATAACAACAACAACAACGTCTATGAAAAGTTCATGGTACTAGTTAATGCAAGATGTATGTGGTGCCAACTGTACATATAATGTATTTGAAAACACCTGAATCCAAACACCTAGTATGTGTTTTTAAGAGAGAAGTTATTGTAAGATTAGCCTGGCCATTGCCTTCCTATGCAATTCTGATTCTGATCTTCCTTCACTTCTCCATATGGTCTTTCTCCCATTTAATTTGATTTCTCTGGGCCAATCAGCGAACAGAAGGAGAAGTTGTGAATGATGACATTGATTTCCTGCACTGTTTTAGTTGTAATCCTCCTGTAATATTAGTAATACCAGCGTTGGAAGTGAACTAAGCCATTTAGACTGTGTTGGCCATGCTTCCTAATTTTGAATTAGCATAAACAGCCATCTTGTTCAGCTCAGCACTTCAGTGGGGGATGGTTGTTTACAGTGCAGGCAATTTCTAGTAAGTTTCCGAGTGTCTAACTGGCGCATTACATATGTCATGGGCAAATGTTTGTGATTGGGTAAAATTTAAAATTTCAAAAGAGTCCACGCCTCCAGCAAGCAATAATTTCTAAATAGCTGAAGGTCCAGACCCTCTGTACAAAGCAAAGCATAGAACCAGGGGCTGGATTTTATGAGGCTATTGTCAAATGGAAAAAGTTCGCTTTCATCGTAATCATTCTTGTATTAGCCATTAGCTTCACCCTCTGCATCCAGCTTATCTGGATTTGTGCCAAATAAAAATGCCAAGGTGTTCATTTAGTTAATATGCTGTTGCAGGTAACCTATTAACTGCTAATAACAGCAATATAGGAATCTCATCTTAAATTAAATTCCTTCTCAGGTGTTACAAGGGCAAAATGCATGGAGTAGGATAGGCCAGGAGTGTTGGCATCATTGCTTTGGCCTTGCTGGCTTCTCTGGTGGTAATAGCATCTTAACAGCCTTCTCATATTGTCCCATTATTTAACAAACGCTTGTCTTTCTTTTTATTCATTCATTGATTCCTGATACCTCTGAGCTTTGACTGGAGTTAATGTGCTTATGACTCTAGCTGGAGAGACATGGGTGATACGCTTATCCTCACATAAATGGCTCCAACGCAGGAGGCAGGCCGGTAACCTTGAGAAACAAAACGATGGCGGCGCTCGAGCCTGCATTCACATTCACAGCAAATGCCACCAACAAATCAAATGAACAGCAAGTCAACAGCACTTGCTTTGAAAAGGAGCCTCCGGAGAAGCATACAGGCAAGGTCATAACGCCCAGGAGCCATCGGGTTCAGCTGTAATAGATTTGAATTGGATCACAGATGACTGATCTGCTGCAAGTCACAAGTGTTTCTGCAACATGCCAACAATGATTCTTCTGCGTGCGAGTAATCAGCGATTACACTTAACCTTGAGGAAATATCAACTTGATGCTGCGTGTGGCAAGCTAGCTGTGTGTTCGTATTGTTTGTGATGCTTGTAGAATGTGCTTATGCATGAAAAAAGGAAAAGAAAAAAACGGTGTCTCAGTGGAGGGTAGGGAAGGGAATAAACTGTTGGAGTCTGTCTGTGTGACCGTACACCTCCTGAACCACCTTCCACCCTCTAATAAGATTGAGCACCAAGCCAAGCTGAACCACAGCCAGACAATAAGACACCACCCAAACAGAGAAGACATCTCAGAAAAAAAGGGGAAGAAGGGAGTGGAGCCAGGGTGTTACAGGCAGGTAGAAACATTTCAGTCCTGCAGCTCGCTGTGGTGACAGATTCGTCACGGTCAAGGATACCTCAAAGAGCCCTTGTCAGGTAAATCAAGTATGACTTTTATTTCCTGGGGTGATGGAGGCACATAGTGGCTACCGAGATGTCCTGGGACGATATATTCACAGGGTGAGTGCGTGGGAAGAAGCTAATGTACTCCCATGCTCACCATACAGAACATTTCCTGTCTTGAGCAATTTAAAGTTTTGGCTTAAAATTCTACTGGAGAGTTGCAGCGATTCCTTTTCCTGTCAAAGCCAGAGTCAATGATGCATTTCAAACAAAGAGTAAATACAAATGATTTCAACAATTGAAGTTTTATTTAATTTTTAAATTGTAAATTATAGTCCTGCTTTTTGCAACAAGCTCTAATGTTTTCTTATTAAAGCCAAAGGTTTAAAGGTGGGATGACATATAGAGCCACAGTCTTTTTATGGTAATGGACATGTTAACGATAAACAATACGATAGATACCCATTCCTAGTCTAGATCACAACAGTGAGGTGATTACATTTGTGTTTGCATTAATATGTTCAAGGTAAATTTTTTATCCTTTGTAATGTCTATGTGACAACAGCTTTTGCGAACAGATGCAAATTATGCCTGGTTCACACATAACGCTAAAAAACCTTAGGTACAACAGGTTTGGTTATACAGTGTGTGGTGTCAAGTCACACGGCAGGAGCAACACACCACACAAGAACTGATATCACTCACCAACATTCAGATGTCAGATGAGAAATCTCGCAAAACCTCTCAAGATCAAACGTGAATTCATAGTAGAAAAACATGGCCAACCGAAGAGAAGCAACAGTGATAGTTTATGGACTATTTTAACAGAGAAGGACTTTTATTGTGCGCCATGGCAGCTGTTTTGTCTTCTGTGTATGTTGGATTCTCTTCCATGTTTCTGCACACTGCAATATCAGACCAAGACTATCCAACATGTTGAGTCTATAATAGCAAATATGTATTAAGGAAGACCGGGTGGTGAAATGAATTAGAAAGTGTTTCAACAAAACCTTGTCTAAAGGTGTACAAAAATATGAGAGAGCTAAGCAAGTGCTCCTTGTCTCTCTGCAGCTCTGTATGTCCCACTTTTGTGATTGCAGGGGGGCTTTTCATCCAAACTCATTTGGTGAGAATGGTTTTAAACACTGCCCGCTTGCCTGCCCCAGGTAGATATTACTTAAAGCTTAAGCAATTGACTATTTGCAGGACATCACTGTGGCCCTGTGCATAATGCCAGCTGAATTACTTCAGGGAAGTCTATTAAGGTAGTGCAGTTTCCCCAGCAATCACAGAGCCTTTTTTTGAAAAGGTTTTTATTACCTCTTTTTAAAGGTATGAAATCCATGGTAAATTAGCAGTAAATGAGTTTCATTCACTTCAAACACAAACTAAGATTTACATACAAGTCTTTCTTTCTTTCTTTCTTGCTTGCTTGCTTTTAAAAGTATCACTGTGAATAAATAAATAGAGAAATAAAGTCCTGGGTACAGTTGAGACTTACCTCATTTAAAGGTTTGTTGCAGACATCACAGATGCTCTCTTTGATGTCTGATCCAGACTCGCCACCAGCCTCTCACATTAGTTCAGCTTTTTGCTGGTAGGTTGTCGACTAGGTGAGGGTAATCTGTCAACAACCACTGGCTGTTTTCTTGATTCTCTTAACCTCCTGCGGGCCTTGAAGTGATTGATGACAGGTTAGGCACTGGTGGCCTTGCTAAATTTCCAATCATTCCACTGAGATATTGTTCATTTTTTTCACATGCCGTTTGAATTTACCAATAAAATGATAGCAGCAAGCTTTGTTTACTCATTATCATGTAAGCAGTGCTCTGAAAAAGATTTGCCTCCATTCAGATTTGTTCGGTTTTGTTTTTTTCTTTTAACACATAAATGTTTCGGATTATCAGACTAATCAGAATATTAGACAGTGACAAAAGTGTGAAATAGTGATTGCTCCCTATCTTATTTATTGCTCGCGCTACCCTTGGCAGCAAAAACTGCCTATATGATAAATAACAGTCAAGGAAGTTGAAGTGGAGGAATTTTGGCACACTCTTCTTTGCAGAATTGTTGTTATTCAGCAGCTAAGAAGGATTTTCAAGCACAAACTGTTTAAGCACATTCCACACCCTTTCAGCAGAATTTAAGTCCAGACTTTGAATAGCCCACTCCAGAACCTTCCTTTTGTTTCAGTTTTTTAAGCCAATCTGAGGCTGACTTCCTGGTGTGCTTCACATCTTTGTCTTGCTGCACAACCCTAGTGCTCTTGAGCAGAAGGTTACAAGCCAACATTTTCATTCCTTACCGTTGCTTAGGTTTTTTTTGGTAGTCATCAGAATTCATAAAATAGAAGAATAGAAACAGCCTTTATTGTCCTACAAAGGGGAAATTCAGGTGTGACAGCAACAGATATAAAGTTTCACACAAAAAGTTCTTAAAGTGTGAAAAACAATTAAAAAAAACAAGATTAACAATAATAATAATAATAATAATAATAATAATAATAATAATAATAATAATATATTGTACAAGACTCCAGCAGAAACACTGTGTAGTTATTAGAAATAGGCATAACAGATTCACGACCCTAGGGCTGTGCAACTGAGTCGGATCACTTTTTCCAAGAATGTACATAATGTGCATGTATATTGAACATTCTTTCATTCATTCTTGTGTTTATTACTGCCATGCGTAGAGTCACCATCTGACTAAAATACGATTTGCGTAGCCTGGCTGATTTGTTCCAAACCAGTAGATGGAAACGCGCCTAATTCGCTTTTTTTTTTTTCTTCTTTTTTTTGCAACATTTTAAAAGTTTGCTCAAAATTCAATTGGATAGAAACATAGCTAGTGTGATGCTCTTTTTCTGAAACGCTCTTGCTAGTTTTAGGCCAGATGAAGTAGGTGAGGCTTGCAGTGCTTTAGATCTGTTGGGTTATTGTTTTGGAATCTCCTGGATGAGTCATTGATGTGTTCTTGGACAAATTTTGGTAGGGCAGCCACTTTTAAGAAGATTCATCACCGTTCCATGTATTTTCATAGGTGGATAATGGCTCCCACTGTGGTTTGCTGGAATCCTAAAGCCTTAGAAATTACTTCAAAACCTTTTAAAGACTGACAGATGTCAGTTACTTCATTTTTCATCTGTCCTTAACTGTCTTTAGATTGGGAAATGAAATGTTGATTTAAAAAAAAAAAAAAAAAATCGTTTTAGCTTACTTTATGTTGTCAAACAGGTTCTAATTCAATAAATTCTTGATTGTACAGGTCTGACAGTAACCAGGCCTATCTATCTTTGCAGACTGTAAATTTAAGAAGGTTATTTGTCATCATATGGATTTATGCTGTCATTTAGGGACATTTCTATCACTTTATGGTGTGAATATTCCAGCTCCAGCCCTGGGCAGGCAATACCTAGGAGACCCTCAGCCTTTCTCTGTTTCATTCTCCTCTGTTTTGTATTCCTCCCCTCCACCACCGACAAGTGAAACAGTAATGATTGCTACTGCTTCAAAGGGCATGTCTTGTAACAGCGCTGAAACAAAATGGGACCTGTTTGGCTGTGTGTTGGTACCTGAAGTGGTCCTCCTTGGTGATCAGCTTGTGACAGCTTTGGCAGCAGGGTAAATGTTTTTTTTCTTGAGTTTGAGATTAACACTCAGTTATTGATCGGTTCAGTTGAACAAGTACTACAACATTTTATGACCACTGATACAAATGTCTTGAGAAGCAAAATAGTTTAAATGAAATGACTTTTTACAATTGCAGGATTCGTTTTCACCTCTGGTCGATATGTTCTGTATTAGGACTTAAATACAGCAACATAAGGCTCAGTCAGAACATTTGGATCAGTGCGCCGTTAGAATTTTCAACAATCAACCCAGACAGTGAGCATGAAAATGCCCGATCTAAGAGGCTTCTAAACCTCTATCTTACTGATGTTCAGTTGGTGTCAAATCAATTTCTGCCAGTAGAGTTCTCGTTATTCATCTCCCCCCACCTGAAAGCTGGTAAACATGGAAACCAAAAAAGCTGAATTTTTATGGGGCGCAGACTGAAGTGGTATTTCCATTTATGTGTCACACTGCAGTCTTCTGAAATGTAAAGTACTTTTCTTAAACATTCTTTTTAAGCCCTCCAAAGTCCAATATGAATGAAAAAGTGTGAGAGAAGAGGCAGTAGACTCCACTGGAAACTCTGTTAGGTTTGAACCTTATATATTCAAGGTTTCAGGTTTTATTTTCCCTTTTAAAAAGCCAGAGCAAACATCACATCCAACCCAGAATGAGCCTTTACTGCGACAGTGGCTTGCAGTATTTTATCATATAAATTACACTTATATGTTTTATGTGACAAAGTAACACATGTAAAGTGAAAGGGATATACCATGAGGTTTTGAAATGTTTTGTAAATAACAATCTGATAAAGGGGTGTGCATTTGTACTTCACCCCTTTTAATTTGATACCCCTAAATAAAATCCAGGGTCAGAGTTTGGGGTTGTTTGTGTTTGTGTGTTGTTTTTCTGTTCTGGAGTTACTGGGGTTCCCTGGAGTGTGGGGGTGAGCAGAGTGCAATAAATTCAGTTTAGAAATTGTGTGGCTGTATGTAATAACTTAAATATTAGTTAATTATGACATCTATTTAAGTACCAAGAAGTACTTTTGGTTGAGTAATTAACCATTTTCCCATATTTTTTGCCTTTTGTTGTGTGCAATGAAAAAACTGTGTCCTGAAATATTAGGCAAACTAAACATTCAGCCTCAGTCTTGGGAGGACCAGTCTTGGTTTTAGGAGATCTGATCTTGGTCTTGGAAGTCCGGTCTTAGTCTTGGAAAGTCTGGTCTTGGCCTTGGAGGGTCCAGTCTCAGTCTTAGGAAGTCCGGTCTTGGTAGGTCTGGTATTGGTCTTGGAAGGTTTGCTCTTGGTCTTGGAAATCCGGTTTTGGAGGGTCCAGTGTTGGTCCAAGACCTACCAGTCCAAGACCATAGTCTTGGACTGGTAGGTATGGTCTTGGATATAGGGATGGGAATTGATAACATTTTATTGATATCGTTGATATCGTTTCCATTAATCTCACCATTCGATTTGATTCCTTATTGATTCTCTTATCAATTATCATTGAGTTAGGAAATAAACTTTTAATTCAAAATATGCACCATATTACATTTGATACAAACAAAATTAAAGCCAGCTTAAAAATAAGACTCCCTCTGTCAAATTAACATTTTACCATGAATTGCAACTTTTTGCTCATCAACAGTTTTTGTCCAGACAAATCTGCATGTTTGCCTTTTCAGAAAGGATCTTTTAAGTCTGAAAGGTTGTTTTAAAAGGTGCTTTTAATCTGACAAACAAGCCTCATCGGAACCCATATTTTAATTTATTGAATATAACTATAAATGTTAGCATGAGATGGATATTATTCATACAGTGTGGCACTAACATAAATACGATAACCAGGATGTGGAGGAATTTAGCGTTACCTGGGATATTCATGGCAGAAGACGTTGTGTTGGAAGCTCCCCCTCTCAAGAGTCACCACCATCTCTAAGCAACGTATCAAACACTTTACCTTTGTGCCAGTCAGCTGGATTCTGTGTGGTCAGCTGAGGATATTGTAGGTATTTCATCCTTTTATTGTGATTAAAGCTTTTCACATGTTGCAACTGGCCCTAGTATCATCTTTTTTTGTAAAATGTATTTACAAGGCAAAGGCAATTTTTACTTTTGCAACAAGTATGGCTACTTAAAAGGGAGCCTGAGATGGCATCGCGGGAGTGCTTCTGGCTTCTGCTGCGATACCATCTTGGATATTTTCTGAATCAAAATATGGTGTGTGTACAATAAGTTATCACGCAAATACGTCACACGTTACTGGAACCGACAAGTGGAATCGTGATGCAGGCAGGTTAACGATTCTAAGGAACTGAATTACTGAGAACCAGTTCTTCATCAACCGTAAGCTTCTCCATTTTATTTTCAGTCATCTTCATTATTTCCCCAGTCTCACCTCTCACACTCTCCCTGCAATCACTGTTCCTGAACCCAAGAAAATACCCCGGATCAAGACCACCATCATTTGCACGTTCTTTATTAATAAACCATTTGAAATGTTATTCCTTTCTCCTGAGAGTGTCTTGCATATGGGTCTGAAGTCTAACTAAAACCATGACAGCCAGTGCAAGAAATTGCTTTGAGAAGTCACTTAATTAGTATATAAAGTCCACCCATGTGTAATTTAATCTCAGTGAAAATAAAGAAGTTCTGTTCTGGCCTCAGAGGTTTGTTTATGAACAAGCTGTATCATGAAGACCAAGGAACACAGCAGACAGGTTAGGGGAGAAAGTTGTGGATTAGTTTAAATCAGGGTTATGTTATCAAACAATATCAAAGCTTTGGTCATGAAAAGCTTTAATCACAGAAGAAGCCAGAGGTCTATGGAGGAGTAAGACTTATATGTATAAAAGCTTCTTTGTTCTGTTGTAATGTCAAGCGAATACACAGTAAACAGTATATATTGTCAGTGAAAGTACTTTTCCCTCTTCTAACATGTATACATTATGTACTTTAAGTACTTTAAATATAAAGCTTTATGTTGTAAATATGTAACATGTAAATAAAAAAACACATTTGGAAATCTTTGTTTCGGCTGCTTAACTTAAGCTAATTTATTTTACTCTTTAAAATAAAGAATAAAATAAATTAGCTACATAACTACATAATGTGCATAATGTGTACATAATGTTATATAATAACATAACTACACATTTTACATAATTTTTCTCAAATTAAATTAGATTTTATGATAAAAAAGTTCCCGAGTAGCCTTTTTACCAATTATTTTTTAACTTTAAATTTTTTGAATGACTACTTTTCACTTATACTTGAGTTAAACATATTTAGGTAGTGCTACTTTTTCTTGAGTACAAATTTTGGCCGCTCTACCCACTTGCTTTCACACTGCACTATGTCAATCAGACCAAACCCTTTGAAAAACCTGGGCGCATGCAGCGAAAGGTGGTTCTAAAAAAGTGTTAACTTAGGGGGGCTGAATACAAATGCACATCACTCTATTCAGGTTTTGATTACTAAAAAATTGGAAGACATGTCTCTTTTTCCTTCCTCTTCACAAATATCCACCAAGGTGTTTGTCAATGATATAAAATGCCAATAAAACACATTGTCGTTTGTAGCTTTACATTGACAAAATACGAGAACTGCTATGAAAACTTTAGCAAGGCACTGCAGAGGCAGTATTTATTGCTCACTCACTTGACTTTAAATCTTAAGTCATGCACATGGTTAATTACAGTTTGAAACAAATTCATGTCTTTATAGAGAAATGCAAATAGCTTTCATTGTAGCAGCAGTGACCCACATGAATGGCTTTTAGTTTTATAAATGTCATGGTACTGCTGTAGATGGAGGTATAAAAGCTGTCATTCCATTTGACAAAGAAAATTAGAATGCTGTTTTGTTGAAGAAAAGGCTTAAACATCTATAGAAACTGTAATTTATTTCCATTGAGGCTGGCTTTTCCTTTCTGACATAATGCTATTTATTTGGAGCTATTGTTCTTTATGTTACACCCTATTGGGTCACAACTTGATGTGATTTGCTTTCTTTTTCTATTTAGAGAAAAAAATTACATTGATTTGCACCATAAAGAGCATGTGTTTCTGTACACTATTTGATCACTAACCCACTCTTTTATTGTGTAGTTTTTTCTACTCGAGATACAAAACACAAAAATAAAACAAATCAATGAGTTTTGTAATTCATCGATCAGGCAGAACATTATGACCCTGTACAGAGGAACACTGCTTTTTGCTTCACGATGCAGTAGACTTTGTCAGATTTGGAACATGATACTGTTTCTTAAAGGTATCCAACAAATAAAATTACTGTAACATTATTAATATTTTATTCGAGCCATTTCTGCTTTTTGTTTTAATCAGAATACCACACACCATATTAATTCATAATAATATAATGAAAGCTTTCTTCTATTAAAAAACTGATACCCTTGTCTTCAGGGGAAACACACACACACACACACACACACACTTGCCTCTTTGTTAGGTACACCTTTTGCATTCAGTACTGCCTTAATTTTAGTATTGTAGTCAACACCAAGTTAAGAGCAAGACCAGAGTGTAATGAGACAAAACCAAGACTTTTCGGAGCTGAGACCAAGGCCTAGTCCACATGTAGCTGGAAATCTGGGAAACCAATACATTTTTATGTAGTTTTGGCCTGTCAACCACACAGAAGGTTCATTTTATATCACTACAAACAATTTATGACAACTCCGAGCATAGTGGAGATTTGAGAAAACTCCATATTTATGTTTGCGTGTGTACATGGGAAAACAGAGATTTAGGGTCTGCATTACAGTCTGCAACAAATAATGCACCAATATATCCACACACTTGCTTTGACACAATTCCTTATCATCTTGTGTTTTAATAACTTTATATACTAATACACTATTTAAAAGGACTTCAACCTATCTGACCACACAAATGAACCTCCTGGTGCCATGTTAATTCCTAACCGGAAGTTGTGGCTGTTTTGAAGAATTCTGATTGGCTGACATTGGTCTTAGCTTTGAGCTACACTTCCCCTTATTCATTTGGCATGTTTAAAACAACACTCAGTGCCTTGTTTGTGAAGGCTCATGTAAATTAAAACATTTCTGAAACCAATCCTATGTGTATTATAAGATTTTTTTTAAACAATGTGGCAGATATGTTAGTTTTTCTCTAAGACCCAGCTACATGTGTACAAGGCCTAAGTCGAGACCAAAATCAGCATCCCAGACTAATATTAGGTGTAGTTAGCTTATGCAACAAGGTAGGTGGCAAACAGCTAGTACCTTAAAACATACACTATATGGTTACTGTACACAGGTAGCTAACTTAATATGTATAGCTAATAATGACAAAATCTCTTTGTGTGAGGGCCAGGTAAAGAATTTTGGTACAGAGCCAGATTGCTAACATCAGCTAACACTTGTACATAGCTTACCTTTCTTTGTGCTTCCTTTCTAAGAGATGATAAAAGTTTGATGTTGTCTCCACCATCCCTTAAAGGGGTCATGACAACAAATTTAATTTTTCTTTGGTTTGGGGGTATAATATGATCTGTTGTGCACGGATGAGGCCGTGTGAATGTCAAGAGTTGGTATCAAAAACCCTGCTCATACGCAGTCAGCTTTGTTTCTTTGCTCAACAATGGATGAATCAGAGAACAGTTTATCATTCTATGTAGGATATCTTTCTACATAATTCATATTAGAGCACACTATCAAGCAAACAGCCTTCCCCCTCCACTTCCCTCATCCCACCAGTTGATATACTGGCTAATTTAAGCGCTAAGTTGTGCTAGCATGTCTGACTACTCCACGAGAGGAGACTATGGCTTCTAAAAAGCAGAGCTGTTATGTCTGAGGGTGCACAAAAACAGCTGAAAGTTTCCACTTAGAGAATCAGAGAAGAGTGGCTGAAGTTCATTTATGGGGAAGTACCACGCAATTTTAACCCCAATTTGAGATTGTTCAGTGCACTTTACTGAAGAGTTTGAAAGGGGTGGGGATGAGTGACAGTGGTAACAAAAATACATAATTAGCAATGAGTCATGTTACTGCTTGGATTTGAATCAGTACATTTTAAATCCAATGTAAGCAAGGATGTTCACAAATAAATTGGACAATATTCTGGCAATTTTGTGACATTTCTACAGTTGTGGTCTTGACTGCCTTCCTGTACAAGTCGGTTTGATTCTTATCTCCCTTTGCTACTCCATCTGGGCTTTCTCACATTCAAATTGATTTCTCTGGTAGAATTTCAACTGGGCCAATCAGCGAACAGAAGTAGAAGTT
Organism: Anableps anableps; assembly: GCA_014839685.1. Classification (NCBI taxonomy): domain Eukaryota; kingdom Metazoa; phylum Chordata; class Actinopteri; order Cyprinodontiformes; family Anablepidae; genus Anableps; species Anableps anableps. Next base: position 6,945,040 of record CM026067.1, on the reverse strand, counting down.
GTGAATGATGACATCAATTTTCTGCACTGTTTAAGAATTGTAGTCAGCCTGTAGTTTGGCAATGGCAGAGGAGCAAGTAAATTCAGTCTGTGTTTGGCACGCTTCTTAATATTGGATTAACATTAACAGTCAACCCATTTGGCTTGGACCTTCTCTCCTCGCCTGCTTTTTTACTAGGCTAGATTTTGACTGGTCTTGAAATAAAAACCCGAGTCCTCAATGTCTGAGACCGAAACAAGACTGAGTACAAATGAAGTTGAGTCCGAGACGAGACCAAAGCCATCAAAAAATAGTCTCAAGTACTAAAACACTACTTAATTCTTCATGGCAAAGGATTCAATAAGCTGTTTGGATGCAACACAGTTGCTACAGATACGTTGGCTGTACATTCATGATTCAAATCCCCTCTCCCACCACATCCCATAAGTTCCCTATTGGATTGTGATCTGGTGTCTGTAGAGGCCACTGAAACAAAGTGAACTTATTCTCACAATTAAGAAACTAATTTGAAATGATTTAAGATTTGCAACTTGGTGAATTGTTCCACAGGAAGTATCTATCAGATGATCATGCACTGTAGTCATAAAGGGATAGACGTGATCAGGAGCAATACTCATATAGGGCCTGGGGTTTAAACAATGCTAAGTTGGTCCTAAGAGGCTTAGAGGGTCCCAGAAATATATTCTCCATACCACCACACCACCACCACCAGCAGGATGGATCCATGCTTTCATGTTGTTAATGCCAACTTATTACCCCATCTTGAGTATCACAGATGAAATTTTGAGTCACTGAACCAGGCAGTGTCTTTCCAATCTGTTATTGCCCAATTTTGGAGAGCCTGTGTGAATTGGTAGCCTCAGTTTCCAGTTCTTAACGGACAGGAGGGACAGATGGTAGTGCTGTAACAGATCTGTTTCAAGGTTTGAGTTGTGTATGTTCAGAGATGCATCATCCTGCTTATCTTGGTTTCAATGAGTGCTTGTTTGATCCTCTATTGCCTTTCTATCATCCCTAACCATTCTGCCCATTCTTATCTGATCTCTGATATCAACAAGGCATTTTAGTCCACAGACATGCTAATCCTAGAATATTTAGTCTTTTTCTGGCTATCATCTGTAAACCATAGAGAGAGTTATGTGTGAAAATCCCAACAGATCAGCAGTTTCGGAACCACTCAGACCAGCACCAACAATAAAGCCCAGTTTATAGTCTCTTAAATCCAGTCTGCCTCATTCTTTCAATAGGTTTGACCTTTAGCATCTCTTATTTCTCATCTCTAGATGCCAAAATGCATAATGATGCTAGCGTGTGACTGGCTGATGCACTGTTTGCATTACCAAGCAATTGATCATGTCTACTTAATAAAAAAGCCAGTGAATGTAAAATGATAAAACATGACAATGATACAAATTTTATATACATACAGTACATATGGATTTTCTTCTTTATTTTGAGAATATTTACATTTTGATTGAAGGAAGCCTTTGAAAATTGCACCTGTTTTATATGTTGAACACAATGCATCTCAGTAAGACTAAGGCCACATGTACAAAGGTCATAGTTGCTTTCTTACATTAGTTACAACCTCTGTTAATGCCCGTAGTTCAACTGTGGTCTGATATGTAGCTAAGACAGCATTTTTACATGTGAAGTGTCTTTCAAGCTGCATATTTGCCGTTTAACTAAAATCTGCATGTACAGTTTTGTGTGTGTGTGTGTGTGTGTGTGTGTGTGTGTGTGTGTGTGTGTGTGTGTGTGTGTGTGTGTGTGTGTGTGTGTACATGTTTGGGAGTAGGTGGTAATGGTTGTGCTGGTGCAAGGGGTGGGCTGTCCCTATTGTTCGGAGACCTCTCCACCATCTGCCAGACTGCGCCTGGCCTCTGTGCCTGATCTTGCCTGACGAAGAGCAGATGTTTTCTCTCTCCACTGCTCCCCAGCAGGACCTCTCCTGCATCATTTCAGCCCACTTTGGCTCCCACTCATAAAAGCGAACATGCACTGCACCCTTAATTAAAACTACCGCTCATACAGATAAGGTCTAAATATGTCGGCATGACCATATGTAAATAAATACAATCTGTATGTGTTTCCTTATTCTATTGTGCCTTTACCAGCACACTTGCATTGATTCTAGTACATATGGCTTCTGGAACATCCAAAATGATTTAATTAATTATTAACTCATAAACTCACTTCTGTTCTCTAAGGTGCACATCCAGATATTTCTTGATTTCTCAGAAACAAACAAGGAAGGAATCTTAAGGGTAAATAACTATACTTATTACTGATTATTTACTTTTAGGAACAGGAATCACTCCTGCATCTTTGGGGATAGTGTCATTTACAGTGCTGTGAAAAAGTGTTCACCCCCCACAGACTTTTTTCTTATATGTCAGATCATCAAAAACATTTTATTCCAGACAAGAACAACCCGAGTAAAAACAAAAATCAGTTTTTAAATGATGTCTTCCTTTGTTAAATAATAAAAAATCCAAACCAACCTGACCCTGTGTGAGAAAGTAATTACTCCCTAAACCTAATAACTACTTGTCCATCCTTGGTGGTAAAAGCTACCATCAAGCATCTGTGATCATTTCTAATAAGTCTTTTGCATTGGTGTGGAGGAATTTTAGTCCACTCATATTTTCAGAATTGTTTTATTTCAACCACAAAAGATGATTTTCAAGCAATAAATACCTGTTTAGGGTGCTGACACATCTCAGTTAGATACAACCATTTTGTCCGATTCTTCCAGACTGACTGAACCACTTTAGAACCTTCATTTTGTTGTTTTCGAGATGTTCAGAGGTGGACCTAAGTGCTCTTGAGTTTTAGATCATGAACTGATTATTGGCTGTCCTCCTTCATGATTTTCTAGTAGAAAGCAATGTTCATGGTTTCATCAAATATAGATAGTGGGTCTCGCTGTCATCCACCAGAGTCCCAAAGCTTTAGGAATGTCTTTTCTACCCTTTGCAGACTGATAAATGTTAACGACTTTGTTTCTAATCTGTTCTTGATTTTCTTCACATCAGAGCACAGTGGGTTACGTTCTTGGATCATTCAGTCTTTCTTCAGGTTGTCAAACAAGTTCTGTTGGTTCTGTTTGTTGAGTCTTCCAACATTCTTCCCCTCGAGCATCTGAAATGTCTCTTCTATTCATGCAGTTTCTGTATTTTGAGGAACTTTTGTCAACAATGCATTACTCATCCACACCCTTTCCTCGGCACCAGTTCTTAAGTTTATTCACAAAAATCTCAGTCTGCTGCATTTTCTCTTACCTTTTCCCTTAAAAGTAACAGTCAGAGAAAGTACTTTTGGCTAGTGTATCAAGAAACTCAAGACACAGGATCCCAGTGGTGCCTCCATTTTATGTAGCCCACCTATACCCATTTGAAGTAAGTAAGGGCCCCTGAATTTGTTAAACCCATTAAGTTGACTTACAACTAACAAATCTAAAAAACGTAACCTACAACTTCTTTATACACTCTTGTGTTTTGACCTATCTGGAGTTTCACTCACCTTAACACTAGCACTTTATGTTCTTTTCACCCAATAATATGGCTCAGATTTGGAATAATAAATTATGAATATACTATAAAGCAAAACACAGACAACATTATAACCAAGTTTAATTCCTTACTCAAAATATTATTCTATCACAAATAACCAAACATCACACAGGATTAAAGTTTAGAAATATTTGACCATATATTGACTTAAACACAAATAATAAATTCACAGTAATGCCACAACGTTTTAGTGTTTTGGTTTCACAAAACCTATATAAACTAAAGTGGGCCCATGCTGTAATGTCCACCTAAGCTGGCAAATAATCAACTAAAATATAGCCCAATAAAAAAACCCCAAAAACAATTGCAAGCCTGACGTGATAGTGAAGCATTGAAATTGATACCTCAGTCTAAAGGAAAATCTGAAATCCCTCTGGAATTTACCCTGTCCTTTAGTCCCAGTTGGAAAGAAAAAGATGGTGCAGGATGTTGTCAGCCCCTTTTCCAGTCTCTTGGTCCACAGGAATTCGCAGGTAGCAGAAAAAGCCAGTGGAAAAACAGTCCTCCAGCACAGTCATATAAACTGTTAGGATAGGCTCATCTGTCTGCACTTGGCTTTTCTTTACCTGGAACAACAACAGAAACTGCATTGATACTTTGGTGAGAAATCACTTTACTCTTTCTTTTCATTTATTTTCTTCTTCGCCTCCTCCAAGTAGACAGTGTATATACCAATGCTGTATCGCTCCCTAAGAGGCTGTTGTCATAGCTGCACATTTCTGAGTGGAGTGTGGTTTTTTTAGCTGAGCTAAGAATAGTGCGAACAGGGGCGAGTGCTTGCCCACAAGGTCCAAATGGCTTGTGAATGAAGTGAACTCTGATGCGGTTTGAATGTATATGTGAATGCCAAGCGGACCGGAGACCACTGCAAAAGCAGGATGTGGACTATCGCGCAGGGCATTCTGGTTAAATACAACCAAAACAAACACAGGTGTGTAGCGCTAGCGGGAGAAACTGCTCATGGTCTTTTGCCAAAGACAAACGAGAGATCTTACAACTGCTAAAATCTGATGCCACTACACTTTTGTTTACATTTCGTGAAGAAGGAAGTTGTGCTCCATGTCTTCTTCAGAGGTTGTGTTGTTTCTTTCAGTGGTTCTTGGTGCAGCGCCACCACAGGTGAGAGAGTAAACAGGTTTTTCAGAGGGTTTGGTCTGATTGACATAGTGCAGTGTGAAAGCAAACTGCACCAGATGAAAATGTAACAAATGTTGCAATTTTGGTCCCCTGTCGAACCAAGTCTACCGGAGTATCAGGTGTGACAACACCCTTTGTCTCTACCAGCTTTACACATCTAGAGTCTGACATTTTGGCCATTTATCTCTGCAGAATAGCTCGAGCTATGACCAGCAACTCTGACAAGCATCTTTGTTCCTGCAGAAGAAAAGCAAACCTACTGCATGATTCTTGCTTTCATTAAATAAAGGCAGAATTTCTCTGTTGTGACATCTACTGTTTAAAGAGAGAACTGTAGTGCATACTTCATGCAATAATTGTCTTTCCACCTAACCCCACTACTCATTTCAGCAGCAGAGCTCCACAGTGCAGTTGCACAAGGCTTTACACAACTAAATCTGGATTTCACAACTGAGGTCAAGCATTTCCAGTGAAAGAGCTTCTTTGGGTGTTCTTCATTCAAAAAGCATGATGGATGATTTCTTGGAAAATATGACATCCTTCCCCTGCCCATTGTCTACCTCTTCTGGACTTTGAACCTTTTCTCTAGCATTTTTGTACATGTATGAGTTATGGAATATCTGTAGAAAGGGTAGTCAGTGTTGTATTCAGCTATACTGGGTTTTCAATGACCTCTGATCACTGATCTTTTTAAATATGACTAGGATAATGTATTTGAGTTTTTTTCTTGCTCTTGTTTTGCTTCCTGGCAGAGTCATTGAACGTTTATTCATTATTATAGGCATCCTGAACCACAAAATTCCAATGAACTACTTTATCTGATAGAGTTGAAATGATTAGTAATAATTTTACTTTCATTTGTATGCAACTTGATAAAAAGATTGTATTTAAAGCAGCCTTTCTCAAAGTCTGGGCACCAGTCCAGACCGAACAGCACTTCAATCTGGATCATGTCCAAGGTGCGGAAAATAAGGTCTGAATTGCAAAATTTGTTATATAAAAAAGTGGAATATCATGGAATTTGGTCATTTACATTTTGATATAATAAATCTCTAAAAATCAAAATGTATACATGTATATGGACGTTTATAGTAAAAAATTCATAGTAGAGAGTAGGGATGGGAATTGATGAGAATTTATAGATATTGATTACATTATTGATCTCGATTATCGATTTGATTCCTTAGCGATTCTCATCGAGTTAGGAAATAAACACTTTAATTCAAAATATGCACCATGTAGTATTCGATTAAAAAAAAAAAAAATTAAACCTGGCTTAGGAAATAAGAATCCCTCTATCTGTCAAATGAACATTTTAACATGAAATGCAATTTTTTGCACATGAACAGTTTTTGTGCAGACAAATCTGCATGTTTGCCTTTTCAGGAGGATCTTTCAAGACTTAAAGGTTGTTTTCAAAAGGTGCTTTTAATCTGACAAACGAGCCTTATCGGAACCCATATTCTAATTTATTGAACATGACGGTAAATGTTGATATGAGATGGAGATTATTCATACAGCATGGCGCTAACATTAATACAATAACCAGGACGTGGAGGAGTTTAACGTTAGCGGTAGGACTTGATTAAAATTTAGTAACGTTAACAGAAGGGTCCGTAATGAATCACAATCGCATTTTAATCAAAAACTATATATAGACAATATAAATAACATTTTTAATTCAAAGACCCTTTTTGTGCTAAATTATTGAATATCTAGGCAAATGATCTCAACAACAAAGATATTTTTTATTTTTATTCTGTTAGGTTATTTATCCATCAGATTGGTGCAAAGTGCTATTATACCTATTCAGCTTTCAAGTGTTTCAGGAACCCCTGATCATTCATGGAACTTCTTTGAAAAAATCTTTAGAAATGTGGACTGTGGACACTGAAAAAAAAAAGTGTCCCGGGAGTTCCTAACAGACTGGTCCACCTACTGCTGCTTGGTTAAAATTTCAATAAAAAATATAAACACACACACACACACACACACACACACACACACACACACACTATATATATATATATATATATATATATATATATATATAACTGGAGAAATACCAGGGCCTCAGAGAGGAACTGGAGAAGGCCTGGAAGGTGAAGACCACAGTGGTGCCTGTGGTCATCGGGGCCCTCGGGGCAGTCACCCCCAAACTGGAGCAGTGGCTAAAACAGATCCCAGGAACAACGTCAGACATCTCAGTCCAGAAATGCGCGGTTCTCGGCACAGCCAAGATACTATGCAGAACCCTCAAGCTCCCAGGCCTCTGGTAGAGGACCCGAGCTCAAAGGTTGAGAAAGACCACCTGTGGAGGGTGAGAAGGGAATTTTATATATATATATATATATATATATATATATACACACCTCAATAATGTGATGATTTTTATTCTGAGGTGATCAATGTAATTTTTGATTATGTCAAAATAGCAACCTTTAAGCAGGTATTAAATATACTTTTCATTAAGGCCAAATTTCTTTGTTAAAGTGTTTTTTTAATTGGTTGGAGATAATATTCTAACCTTAAATATCATGTTTTCATTACTCTTAAGCAGAAAATCATTACATTATCAGAAAAAAGGCTTGGAAACATCAATCTGAGTGTAATTAATCTATATAATGTATTTCACTTCATGAATCAAGTTTTTCTTCTCTTAAATGTAATATTTTTCTTTTCAACAATATTCTAATTTATTGAATTTGACTATTTGGTTTTAGTACATGACTTATTGAGTAAAGATTATTGTTATTCTAACCATAGTGCTGTTCCTTTGTTCTTGTAAATGCTCTTCAGGCAGCTCTTCTCTTTTCCCCATATCAAACTCTAAGCTTTGGTCCCTCTGGCTTTCTGTTGGCTCAACTGGGTCATCCTCAGCCACAGTAAGAAATTAGTATTGTTAATGTGTAAAGGGTTGTGTAAAAAACATGCCGTATCAACAAAAATATTCTCAAGTTCGAACTATAATATATGCTAACCTCGCTTAAGCTGCTGCAGGCAGTGTCATCTGACCTTCCATGTCTGGTGGAGGCTAATGTGGAGTTGTTTAATGTTGCTTTTAGTGACAGTGATTGACAGGTAATGTTCTGCAGAGGAATGAGATGACGAACTCGATGCCAGAGACAAATGGAGATTTAATTTATGTGGCACTAATTGGGACAATTCATTTCTTATTTTGTGAATGTTTAGTTTTTAATAAGCGCCACTGTTTGTTTTAGTAGTCCGGGGTTATTGGGACGAGCAGTGCTGATCTCCACTCTTCATTGTCAGCTCAGCTGGCCCACCAGCCCTGCAGGCTTGTTCATATGTTACAGATCAGCTCTGCTGCGCACGGCCGCAAAGCTGATCTGCCTGATCAGCCTTTTTAATTTAACCTTTATTTATACAGGTTGTCCCATTGAGATAGAAGATCCCATTTATGAAACTTGTTCTGATAAAACAAACAAACAAAAAAAGAAATATACTACCATTTGATATAAAAATACTTAGAGATGATTGACAGCTATTTCTTAATAAGTTATTTCTTAATAAGTCTCTAGTACCTCTTCGTGGGTCCCCACAACCAGTACTCCTTCGTGGGTCATCAGAGCTCCGTCGTGGGTCATCTTCCCCAGCTCCTGAGCTGTTGTCTCAAGGGCTCTTGATGGTAACTTTTAAACCCCCCAGCCAGTCATAAGAATGGGTCTTCAGGTACCGGCCTTAAGAGACTCAGTTTTGCTGAAGACCAGCGGCCACCAAGCTCCACAGACCTGCAGTCTTCAGGCTCCACCGTCGCTGCAGACCTGCAGCCTCCAAGCTCCTCTGGCCGCATGGCTGACCACTAGACTCTCTTCGTGGGTTTCTCCGGCCGTACAGTCGACTTCCAGATCCTTTTCGGGGGGTTCCTCTGGCCTCATAGCAACTACAGACACATCTATAAAAAAACAACAGAGATCATCCTTTGGATTAACCACAAGTTTGAAAAAAGATGACTATATTTACCTGTCATCCTGTTTTGAAGTTCTTCTCCACAAAGACCTGATTTATTCACCACTGAATAATGTTCCACTGCCCGCAGGAAATGCCAGTATTGTTCTCACTGTGCTTCACTGAATAGTGCAGTGAATTTCTTGCCATTGTACATTCTCACCCAGTCTAACCCCATAACTGCCATTAAAGAGAGAAGAAGATAATTAAAGTGCTCTATAGCTTTTATTCTACAAACTCCTCATAAACAGCGAGGTCAGCAGTTGGAAAAGGCATCCTGAGTGTGTCATTAAGCATCATGAAGAGGAAGGTAAAGAAATATTAAAAGATTTCAAGACTTAGACATAAGTGTATTTTAATAAAAAGCAGTGTCAGTATCAAAGATTGTGGGGTACTTAGATAATAATCTCAGGAATAGAGTCTTTCCAAACAATATTTAACTTTCATATGGTGGCCATCTAGCTCATAAATCTTTATATTTATTAATGTCCAGTCAGTCTGTAAAAAACTTGGAGCTGCTGCCAAAATTGATTTATCTTTCTGCAAGACAGTTTCAGTTTAAATACGACTGGCTCACTTACTCAAATATTGGGCAAGAATCATTTTATGCCTTATGGATGAACAACACTTTTCAATAAGTATAACCAAAACAGGTACAATAAATAATCTTCCAAGTTTCATATTTGATATAAGACCAGAAAACTTACAACCTTCTCTGCACTGCTTGATTATATTTCTTTTATTTTCTCTTCTGCTTCTGCCTCTGAGGAGCAAATATCACCACCATGTGTGCTGTAAAAGCAAAGGCTTAGTTTTAACTCAGCAGTGAATAGTCGCACAGTCTGCAGATGTTGCTAGATGCAGGTCTGTAAACAGGCTCCTGGAATTAATTTAAGCCTTCCACTTCAATAGTTATTCTGAGAAGAAAACTCCCACAAAAACATACAGGAGCAGACACACAACTCAGACGACAACTTAATGAAAACTGGGTAATATTTCAACACCAAGAAGAGTTTGAAAGGAAAAATATTGAATTTAGTAGCTGCTCCACTCAGAACCGGTCTTCGACCCTTTGTTAGCAATTTATTTGATTGAGGGAAAACAAAAATCACTTCCTGAAGCAATCAATGCTGCTCAAGTGTGGGCTCAAACAGGGTTTGGTGGGCACACTTCTGCTAAGACACTAACAGCAGAGCAAAGTTTTTGTGTAGCACTTGTTACTGGAAGATCTGTCCCGGAAGCACAATCCATATTACGAGCTCATTTGTGCATGCGCTAAAAGAAAGATTTGTGGATCACTGTTGTAGTGTAACATATTTATTTATGCTATTAGTTATGATATTAGTTAAAATAATATTTTATATAAAAATATCTATTTTCCCAGACAATGTTATAATTCCCTTAGTGAATATTAATTGTTATAATTTAGTTTGAAGATTATATTCCAGTAGAAAATTGTGTACTGGGATCACTGGACTGTAACATTCATTTTGTCAATGTGTCCTCTGATGGACCCATTATGGACAAGACACGACCTTTATTTTTTTGTAATACATACATCATTTATGAGATTAACTTAAGGTGTTATGGGACTTCACAACACTATATCCCATTTTTTTTATGCCATCTTTCCTCACATTTGATTATTGTACACGGGCACATACATCAGATCAGATTTTTTTTTTTCACAGAAAATAGCAGTCAAAGCAGTCTAGTGAAATTCGATTTAACCCTTTTTTCTTTTTGTACCCGTATTTTATGCTGTTCATATCAAATCATATATTCACAATTACAATGAGATACAAAAAGACAAAATGAAATAAAAAATACATTCCTGAAATTATTCCTTTTAGCACATGCACAAATGAGTTAGCGGTGCAGATCATGCTTCTTGAATAGATCGTGGAGTGACAGCGCTTTTGCTAACTTTGAAAGCATTTAGGGCACTTAGCTTCCCCTAAATAAATATTTCTGAATAAATTCTAAAGAGCTAATTTGCTTGGTTGTTTTGTTAACTTTCTGTGTTGACGTTTTGGTTGTCGACATAAGAATTCTTCAAGTAGCTAGACGTTTATATTCATGCTCTTTGAAGTGAGCAAAGACTGTTTACGCAGCAGTCCCATTTCCTCTCCTCATCTTCTCTCATTTTTCCCCCAAATAACTTTATTTCAAATAAGAAACATACAGGAACAAAATAAAACATGGACAGTAGAGAACAAGATACAAACATAAATACAATATCCAAGGATAGAACACATAAATTATGTCAAGACTAAATTGGTGCTTGAGAGTTGAAGTCTTTCAAGGAAAGATTTAATTAGAACTGATGTTAGCGCTTTAGCATTAGCTTCCAATAAATACCATGTTGGTGTAGTGCTTTAGCATTAGCAGAACTAATGTTTATGAATACTGCTTTAGTTAGCGGTGCACACCACTGCATTTCAACAAGTCAAACAGTGGCATGCACAAAGAACAATGTGGAATATACAGCTTCTCCTAACCAATTGTCACAGCCAAAGCAGATTTTTAGGATTCTGACTTTAGGACTCATTAGGGACAACAAAAATGGCTGTCTGATGTTTTTCTGCAAGGCAACTGGTGATTTCTTACCATAGATCCATGGTACTTGGAACCAAGAAGTTGTGTTTGTAGCCAGTCTGAGCTGCTATTTGTTTGACAATAGACAAAGAAACAGAAACATTCACACCAAGAAGCCATAAAGCAGTTCACATTTGTGTGATATAATAGGGGAACTATGTTGTTATGAAAGCTGTAATGGACAGCACAGAACACAAGAACTTAGTAGACTGAATACTTCAAAGCCCTGAACCATTTTCAAATTCAGTCACCTCACAACCACACATTTTATTTTATTGAGATTGTATCACAAAGATCAACTCAAAATAGGGCATACTTGTGAACTGGCATAGCAATGATACATGGTATACAAAATACCCCTTTATACCAATGTCCCTAGATGAAAATGTAGTGCAACAACTGCCTTCAGAAATCACCTAAGCAGTAAATAGAGTCCACCAGTGTGTAGTTTAATCTCAGTATAAATGCAGCTGTTGTTTAAAGACATCAGGGGGTTGTTCGAGAGCATTAAAGAACAAACAGCATCATGAGAACAAGGAACAATGCAGACAAGTCAGAGATAAACCTGTAGGAAAGTTTATAGCAGGGTTAAATACAATTTAAAAAAATCATTTGGCACTGCTCAATCCATCATCTGAAAAGTGGAGGTGTATAACAACATTTCAAACCTACCAAAACATGGCCATGACAATATGATAACAGGACAACTATTAATTATGCAGCTATTAAATCTGGCCTGCGTTGCAAGATTTCTGGATAAGAGTCTAAGAGGTTACTCTGGTCACATAGGAATAGATGGTCATGTGTGAAAGAAATGATCCCGGATCCATCACCCCCATGTGAAATACATAGTGGTGTCAGAATCATGCTGTGGGGATGATTTTCTTCAGCAGGAACAGTGAATTTGGTCTGAGTTCATGGGAAGATGGATGGAACTAAAAAACAGTTCTGGAAGAACACCTCTTAGAGGCTGAAAAAAATAGAAGACGCCGATAAATGTTCACCTCCAAGCAGGACCCTGAACCTTAACATACAGCCAGGACAACAATGTAATGAGCATTTATGTCTTATGACATGGTACTTTACTTCATTTAAGAATCGGTGGCAATACTTACAAGCTTAAATTGTATATGAACAATCATATCTGAATGATCTTAAACTAAGATGCAAAGAAAATTTAGCAAACATTTCACTCTCTAGATACTGTAAACACCCCCCAAAAAACTTGCAGCTTTAACTGCAGCAAAAGGTGTTGTACAAGGTTTTGACTGATGCCACACTTTTCAGATTTCTATTTGCAAAATAAAAATTGGAAATCATATATCACTTTCCTTCAGCTTCACAATTCTGCACTACTTAGTGCTGGTCTGTTCCATACAATCCCAATAAAATACATTGAAGTTGGACGTTGCACTATGAAAAAATATGTTTAAGGAGCAAAAATGATTTTGCAAGGCATTATATATATCATAAGGGCATTTCTGTGCCAGTGCACAGGGATACAAATACAAAGAGGTATAAAAAGTACAATATAGCTCTGCAGTTCAAGGCCCAACAGGGGTGCATTTAGAAATGGAACATTTTTTAGTCCTGTCAAAGGAGACAGAGCGATAGCCATATTACAGCAGACAGGGTTCTGTATTTGTGTGTTTGAAATGTTATCCCATTCTACTGAAGAATAAAAAAAGAAAGCTCAGCCAAGATGATCCCATTTTAGGCTTTTACAATCCCCTCTCTTCATCTCTCCGGGGGCTTTGGCGTATCGTCTTAGCCCACGATGACTCATTGGTTTAGAAACTAAAATCTTTTTTTGAGCAATTAAGTGCAGCTCTTTTTTCTCCCCCATCCTCCATTCTGACACACAAGAGACAAAGCTGCTGTACATCAGAGACGGATTGATCAACAGCACACTGAGCGAGAAAAAATATAAAATGCTAAAATGTGGCATACTGTAGCTGTTATGAATGATTTTCAGCATCTTGAGGTGCATTGAGTTAGACTTGGGTTTTGCAATTTAAACAACTGATGACTCCAACATATAATCAATACAGTTAAGCAGAAGTGTGAAGCATTCTCTTCACAGTGGGACACTTTTGATATAGTAAAATGTGAAGAAATCTATCTATAAGTTAATTATACATAACATTATATTCCTTACAGGTGAAGTGAGTAGCTTATATTGTTGCAATAAAGTTTTCTGGATTCAGGTAATAATTAGGATGTTAAATAACTGCCCCAAGACTGTTGCAGAAAGGACACAAACCCTACACTATGATAAGAATGACTCAAAATGACTCAAAAAAGCCCACCAAACAATCTGAGTTGATAACCAGGCCTCAAAATTAGACCAATAAAATCCAATGGGATTTGATTGCAACTCTGGAAAGTAACCCTGGTGCACAGACACCCCAGTGCCAACCCACAGGACCCGAAACATTCATTTATTCCTGTACCAGACACTGCTAGACCCAGCCAGAAAATGAACATTTTTGTTCTGACCAGACAGAGTGGTGGGAGTGGGGGGGGGGTTCCTGTAAAAATGGGACCTAATCAATTTTTTAGCAGTGTTTTCAGCAGATAAGGTTTGTGTTTTTTGGCTGGGGTTGAGTTCATTTAAATCTGCTTCAATTTTTGGGTGACTTAGAGATGGTGACAGGTCATTTGCATAGAGCGGATGGTGTGGGTGGAAGGGTATGGTATGTAATTGGCACATGAGGGTGTGCTGGGTCTTGTCCTGTGTCCCACTCTGCATCTAAAGTCAACATCTGACCTACACTGACTGCTCCTGGGGGTCTCCTTGCCCTCATTGTGGATCCTCCCTCAAATATCCTTACCTATCTATCTGTCTATCTATATATATTAGTAGAATTATATTATTTACAGTGTCTGTATTTAATTATTTACATTTTAATCAAATTATATATTGACAAAATAAACAACATTTTCAATTTTTAAATCCTTATTGCTACTAAATTATGAAATAAATAGATATATGAGCAACAAATATATTTATTGTTTTTAATCTGTTCTTTAGGTTATGCAATCATCAGATTGGTGCAAAGCACTGTTATACCTATTCAGCTTTTAAATGTTTCAGGAACCCCTGATTATTCATTAAACTTCTTTTAAAAATACTTCTTTAGAAATGTGGACGGTAGACGCTGACATTAACGTTGTGGACGACTGTGCTGCTGCAACATGTCTTGCATTGAGATGGTATTGTAGGCTTGAATCGCTTTGGTGATAGGCCGACTCCTTTTAGCACAATGTTCACACAACAATAGTCTTTTCCTCCCATCAGGTCATTATTTGAAACAAACCTCAGCTGTATATATACAGCTGAGGTTGTATATATACTGTATATACAGTATATATATATATATATATATATATATATATATATATATATATATATATATATATAAATTCCCTTCTCACCCTCCACGGGTGGTCTTTCTCAACCTCTGAGCTCGGGTCCTCTACCAGAGGCCTGGGAGCTTGAGGGTTCTGCGTAGTATCTTGGCTGTGCCGAGAACTGCGCATTTCTGGACTGAGATGTCTGATGTTGTTCCTGGGATCTGTTTTAGCCACTGCTCCAGTTTGGGGGTGACTGCCCCGAGGGCCCCGATGACCACAGGCACCACTGTGGTCTTCACCTTCCAGGCCTTCTCCAGTTCCTCTCTGAGGCCCTGGAATTTCTCCAGTTTCTCGTGTTCCTTTTTCCTGATGTTGCAATCGCTTGGTATTGCTACATCCACCACAACGGCTTTCCTCTGTTGTTTATCCACCACCACGATGTCCGGTTGGTTCGCCATTACCATTTTGTCTGTCTGGATCTGGAAGTCCCACAGGATCTTAGCTCGGTCATTCTCCACCACCTTTGGGGGTGTGCCCCACTTTGATCTCGGGGCTTCCAGTCCATATCCTGCACAGATGTTTCTGTACACTATGCCCGCCACTTGGTTATGACGTTCCATGTACGCTTTCCCTGCCAGCATCTTGCACCCTGCTGTTATGTGTTGGACTGTCTCAGGGGCCTCCTTGCACAATCTACACCTTGGATCTTGTCTGGTGTGGTAGATCTGAGCCTCTATTGCTCTGGTGTTTAGGGCCTGTTCCTGTGCAGCCAGGATGAGTGCCTCTGTGCTGTCCTTGAGTCCAGCTTTTTCCAGCCATTGGTAGGATTTCCTGATATCAGCCACTTCAGTTATTTGTCGGTGGTACATCCCATGTAGGGGCTTATCCTCCCATGATGGTTCCATGATGGTATATATATATATATATATATATATATATATATATATATATATATATATATATATATATATATATATATACACACACTAAAGAAAACCGGCTTTGTTGTCCATCGCTGTTTGTGGATGTTTCATGTGTGTCACATTTATGGGCATACCAGAAACACAATACAAAGGTTCCAGCTTGGGAGTTTTGTATGTAAGAAAAAAAAAAAAAGTGATTATTTGCGTCAACATTTTTTCATGTTAAAATCTATGTAATTAATGAATAGAAATTAATGCATTAAAAGTCCTGGCCCTAATATAGATATATTTCATATATGGTTTACAAGGATTCCTGACTCAGTGATAAAGAGGTGTGAGACGGAGTTTTATACCTGTAACACCCACGTCCAAGGTACAAAAATGTGAATAGGGAAAAACAATAAATAAAGTGCCATTCACCTGGGTGTTCGCTGACGTATGCACCTTGAATCATAGATTTAGAGTCTATTCTGTTCCCTTGACTGAAGCTGACTGGGTGTCCGCAGGGATTCAGCCGACCTCCACAGCACTGCCAAAGGTCACACAGCAGAGGTATGGCTTTCTAATGCAATGCCCTTTTGTGGCGTCTGAACTACCTGCATTGTATTCCCCTCACATAGACTTCTTGCTGGGAGAGAGGCTTTGAGAAGCGGGATAAGGAGAAAAGCATTGACAGCAGTTCTAAAGGGCAATCATACAGATAATGCAGTCCAATGGCCCTCTTTATTGGGATTAAGGCACCGGCACCTCTGATATTGGATAAACAAAACAACAGGCATTTTCTGTGATGGCCAAAGGACTCGGGGAGAGATGAAATGAGAGGTGTTCGAGAAAAAAGCTCTGTTGGTTCCTGGTAAAGTCTCTCAGGAAGAGCCTTACCTCTTCTCATTGTGGGTATAATTTTGTAGAAGGGTACCAGCAATAGGTTGAGATTAATAAAGAAATACACATCAAAATGTGATCATATTGCTGTTGATTCCCAGTCTCTACTAAACATGATGAAACCCATAAAGGGGTGGTGACATCACTGTATAAACTATTTCATGTAGTTAATATTGCTGCTTATGTCAATTCTTCAAACAATTTCATTAAAAAAAATAATGTCACCTTTTTACAGGGGCTTGTTTTGGCAGGCCATTTTTCCCTCCTTGGTAAAAGGGTTGGATACGGTAATGATATGTGGCTCTATCTAGTTGGCTTCACTCTGATTGGCTACAACCATATTTGGGAAACTCTTCAGTAAAATGCGTAGAACATCGTCTCAAATTGAGGTTATAATTGTGTGCTACTTTCCCATAAATGAACTTCAGCCTCTCTTCTCTGATTCTCTCATCCTTCGGGAGTAAAGTGGAAACTTCCAGCTGTTTCTGAACTCCCTTGAACATAACAGCTCTGCTTTTTAGTAGCCATCCTTTTCTCAAATGGAGTAGCCAGACATGCTAGCAAGGGATCTTTGTTTGATGGTGTGCTCGAATTGGAGAATATGAATTACACAGAAAGATAAACTGTTCTCTGATTCGTCTGTTTTTGAGCAAAGAAACAAAGCTGACCGCCTGTGAGCAGGGCTTTTGATACCAACTCTTGACATTCACAGGGCCTTATCAGTGTGCAACAGATAATATTATACCCCTAAAACCACAGAACAATGAAATTTGTTGTTATGACCCCTTTAATCGAAGAATAAAACATCCAACCTTTACCCATGGGACCCTTTCATCTTTTTCTCTGTCTTTTTGGTAGGGCACGACTGAAATGTTTTCTTCTAAAAGTGTGCTATTGTTTGTCACACTGTATTTTACAGTCTGTACTGCCAAAATTCCTGTCAATGTCCCAGAATACATTGCCAAAGTAAATATCCTTGCTTTCAGTGAGCTACAATTCTACATGGTCCAATTTTAGAATTTCATTAGCAATAAGCAGCTCGAGACAATAGATAGATGGGTGAATATAATCACCCTAATCCATCTTTAATACAGCTGACTCGCCAAGCAATGTGGTCACAGCTTCACAATGCAGACTCTTTGAAGGCTACAATGTGGGTGTCATATTGCTCGCTTGATCTATGAATGACCAGAGGCAGCTCAGATAGGAACATCTGCATTAATTGGAAATATATGTGTAAACCTATGGTTTGGCATTATGATGGGATAAAAACACTAACCAAGAAAAATCTTTGCCTATTGAAGCTGCATATTTTAAAAGGTGATTTAGAACTGGGTTAGTGTTGCTGTCCAAGTTAATTTCTAACATATTTTAAGGTGAAACAATTGAGGTGTTGGCAAGGTACCCAGCCCTCAACATTTTTGAATAACTGTAGGGTACTGTCGCTGGAGGACATGCGGACATAGGATGTCACTGACGAAGTCCTGTGTCATCAGGGTTCCCAAATCCCTAACCGAGGTGACCTGAAATCACACTCCACAAACCATTGGCATGAGGGGTATACCCTTGGAATAACCGTAGCCATACACAGTAGCCATAGAGTGGTATTCTATTTGCAGTGGTCAAGAGACTAAAATTAAATAGCGGTCTACTTATCATCCATATGGAAAAGAAATAGAAAAAAACATAGAGTGATAGAAGAAGCATGTTGATTTGAAGTTTCATTATAATACCTGTGTGCAAATATACAGTCATGGAAATTATTAGACCACCCAATTTATCTTCACTTACTTATTCATTTTAATGTCCGGTACAACTAAGTAAGAAAAATTATAACAGCAAAAAGTAGATCATAAGAATTGAATTTAGTAGCTGATATCTAGCCATTTTCCATGTTTTCTTCATAACAGTCTATACTTGATTGCATAACCATTGTGTTTGATGACAAAGGTCGTCTAATATTTTTTTTTCCAGGACTGCATATAATATACATAGCAATGCTGAGTATGAATTCTCGACATGCCTCTCTTATAAAATTAAACACAACTATCTCTGAGGTCTGTCAGCATAGCATGTTGTTGTTGTTGTATGACTTTTCCCCCCTTTTTAAGGTTTCCTGACTCAAATCAGTACATAAAAAAATGCAAGGATAAATGCCAAAACAGACACCATTAAAGTCTGAAAACCTACTGTAGATAGCATCCAGTTTTTTCTTGTCCAAAGGTAGACGAGAATCTCCTTGGCCTCATTTCCCCCTCGAAGATTGCTGATCAGCATGCCAGTTTCTCTACCATGACTCCCATCCCGGTATGGATATCCACCTGTTTAAAGGAGGAGACATGCAGAAGGAGCATTTAGGATATAGCGAAGTATGTTTTTATTCATAATTTATTAATCAGTCACCTTAAAAGAGTGGGAGTCGTTTGTTGATGGAATGACAGACTCGAATGGGGAGCTGAAGGGTGTAGATCTTGGGAGGAACAGCAGTGAATCTGCAGATGATGGACTGCAGAGAACTTTGAGGTGGCAGTTGTGGTGTTGTCAGCTCTGAACTGGAGCTCTTCGGAGGTTCAGCTAAGTTAATTACAGTCTTCATGGACTTTAGGAGTTCAGGCAGATCTGTACCAAGTAGATCACATATAAAAATGGTTATTATAGTTTTTTTATTGCAAAGTTTAGTTTTGCAAAAACGGATGATTTTATTTAAAGTGTATTATTCATTGACTCATTGTTAAATGAGTAAAGTGATACCTTGGACAACCAACTTCCTCAGTTTAATGTTATCTTCTTTCAGGCCCTGGATCTCCTGCTTTAATTCAATCACTGTCTGACTTTCCTCATATGGAATGAATGAAGGTGGAGTATCACTGTACATTTACAATTTATGTCATGTAATGATTGTGTTCAAAGTTAAAAGTATTTCTTAAAAAAAATTTAATAAGTTGTCGTTTTATGTATGCCACAGATTAAATACTTAAATAAAATTAAATATTTTCCAAAAATACTAAAGTTGTTAGTAAATTAAGTCAATTATAAGTATATGTTTGCTTTTTATCAACTCATGCTTTTCTCTGTAATTTTGTCATCAGACTGGGTTGTAGTTTATATATATCTATACGGATATCTATATATAGATATAGATACAGATATACAGATATATATCACATGTAGATTTTCTATTGTACTGTTTAGTATAGTTTAGTTTCACAGATAATAGCCCAACTCGTATGACTTTGATATAACATTTCTCTACTAAGGATCTTATATTCTTTGATTGGGTGTACTTGCATTATTATGCCATTACAATTATATTACTTGAAAATGGCCTTAAAACAACAATATTATAGTTTATTGCTATAACTTCTGAGACACTTTATCATCCAGCAAAGTTTGTTATTGTGTCAGGCCTACTGACAACAATATCTAAACAGGCAGTTAAACTGGCAGAATTTGGATGCATATTGGTACATGTCAGACCATCAACGGGTATGTAGATCATTTACATACAAAGAGCTGTCATGTTTAGAGCAGCCTTGAGAGAGCATAAATGCTAGCATGAGTGGGGTAAGAGTACAGAGTACTGAAGCAACCAATAGTTGGACGACGAGGTAAAGCTGAGCTTAGACTGTACGATTTTGGCCCATATTCAGCCAATTTTCCAGTCATGCAACAAATTTTGGGATCTGCCTGACTCCCAGCCTAATCGTGTATCATGCATTGTGGATTATAGCGGGGGTAACAAGAAGCTATTAACACTTAACAACCAACTCCCGATCAGCAATCATAGAATCACACAAAAATTGAATGTGTTTGACATTCTGGTCGCCCCTCATGAGAGTATTGAACTGGTTAATCGAAATTTACCTGAAACTCTCACACTCAAGTCACTCACTGAAATGCTGCTCAAGAAAGTGTATAACTAACCTGCCTTACTGTAATCAAGTATGATCAGCAATATAATATATTGCTATTATAATTAAATGTTGCTTGCTTGAAAGTAGACGCGTCAGTAAATAAGACGGGCAGAAATTTGAATATTGGAGTTAATTAACTTTAGATGTCTTCAAAGTCACATAAAATTAAATATTTTTTCCCCAAGCATTTCTGCTTGTATATTTAATTTAGGGTTCACTCCTCTCTTTCTGAAATTAGCATACACTTTGGCAGCAAAAAGGCAAGAAAGCCAAGAGAATCTCTGAAATCTGTTTGAATTTACAAGGCAATCCTACCTTTTTTTCAGTGCCAATTCATTTCAGCTGGTTTACTCTTCATGGCTTACAAAACTGTTTCTCATTACCAAGGTATCCCACCACAAGCATCTCAGGATGGGTAAAGGTCTCAAGACCTGTGTAACCTTTTTGTTGCAAGACATATTAATGACATTTGTTACAGATGCATTTGTAAACTTCTTAGTGTTCTGGTAAGTAATGCTGGACTTCCACCTGCTTTTGAGCACCCTCAGACATAACAGCTCTGCTTTTTAGTAGCTGTCCTCTTCTCAAGTGGAGTAGCCAGACATGCTAGCATGACTTAGCCCTTAAATTAGCTGGTGTATCAATTGGGGGGAGGAGGGAAGTGGAGGGCTGTTTGCTTGATGGTGTGCTCTAATTGGAGAATATGAATCATGTCGAAAGATAAACTGTTCTCTTATATGTCCATTTTGAGCAAAAAAAACAAAGCTGACTGTCTATGAGCAGGGCTTTTGATACCAACTCTTGACATTCACACGGCCTCATCAGTGCACAACATATCATATTATACCCCCCAAACCAAAGAAAAATTAAATTTGTTGTCCTGACCCCTTTAAAAGAATGTGATTTCACCATCAACCAGCTATGACCAGGTTCTCTTCACAAGATTTCTGACAGGAAAGTCAAAAGAACAATCAGATAAGTTGTTCAAGAGCCAATGAATAATCTCCCAGTGCTTTTAGAAAGACATGGAATTAGCAGTCAAAGTTTTTCTATGAAAACAATAAGTAATCTACTCATCCACAATAGCCTCTATGTCCATTCACCAGACAAGACTTCACTGCTGAAGAAAAGCATGTTAAAGTGTGTTTAAATTATGCTACTGAACAAGCCAAAGGAATTCTTTTAGAATCAAGTCTGGTCAGATAAGAATATAATAGAATATGATGGGGAAATTTCTGTGCAACAACAGCAAAGTAGCAGTGGCAGGCAATAAAAGAAAAAACAGACTCACAAAGAATATAAAAATATGTATAAAAAACAGAATATACTGTACAGTAAGGCAAAATTTCAACATAAATACTGTGTTGTTATAAAAAATACTTCAGTTCAGAGGAATTGGCAACTGAGTTGGTTAATTAAGTGTACAAGATGTGCATGTCTCTGAGCATTAACAATTCAAACTATTTACAGTTAGTGACAAAATGGTAAAGTTGTACAGATACTAGCATGGATATAAACACATTGATTTTGTTGAGAGTAATGATGGTTATAGAGTCTAAATGTCATTCTTAGGGGGCGGGGGGGACTGGAATCTACATCACCCCAAAAACACCATACCAACTGTGAAGTGTGGCACAGAGCGTGCCAGTCACACTGGGCATCCATGGGACTGGTTGTGCCAACTCTCAAACTTATCAGCTTGGTGTTGCATACAAAATAGTTCGATTTGAACTTTCTTTCCCATCAAGCAGTTTACTGTGGGACACAGAGCACACATGTGTGGTTGTAAAAATTGACCATTGCTCGCCTAAGTATGTGTGGGCCTTTACAAGCCAAGCAAACTCTCAGTTGGTATCAGAGAAAGAAAATAAAGCTGCCCTCAGAACCTCTTATATTTCAAACCAGTTTGTGTGGATAATGGGAGAAAATCACACATGAACAATGTACACCATTCATTTCTCCCTATAGGAGATGTCTTGAGATTCTGATTACTAAAACAGACTTTTCCAATCCATATTGGACACACATCAGAAGGTGTTTTTAACATTCTTAGACAACATTTTATAGAGCATTGTTTGAGTTTTTTCTAATTGTGGATTACTTGTGTTTGTTAGTGGCATCTGTTGGGAATAACAAATATATTTAGTGAGAAAAACCTTGACATGTTTAGCACTTATTTTACCAGTTTTAAAGCTTTTCTTCCATTTCCCAAGAACAGTTAAATTCTTTAGCTTAAGTCAAAATGTAAACAGAATTTCATGATTTTAATCTTGCAACAAAGCATGGTAGAACTTGTTTCCCTACACACTACTTACACACCTCAACACAATCTAAAACGTGTTAGCTCGAGTCTTCAGAATCATAGTTAAAGCTGTTAAAATATCAGTAATGATTTTATTCATCATCCTTGCAGGATGTAGAGTGGAGGTTTCTCCTCTTTACAATTATCTTCATGATGTTACTTCTTGAATTCAATACCAAACATTTTTATCATCTTTTCTGTTGCTGTGTAAAGACCAGCAGCTTGTTTGTATGTTTAAATATTCCTTTAATGTCTGCTGCAACCTGTTGCAAGAGCACACAATGGGAGCAGGAATACTGCTGGCAGATATGGGATTAGGGGGAAAAAGTAATTTATCCCCCTCCTGACAATTAGAGCATATTATCTTTGTAATTACTATTATTATCACAGTTAAAAAGGAAAGCATTTGTGAAAAGTGGTGTTCACGACACTGCACATTACCCCCTTATTATGTTAAAATTCTTATTAAAAATCTGAAAGTGCAATTATGTCAGCTGGCGAAGAGTCATTAAATCCAGTATGAAAGCCTCCCTGATATCAAATGGGGAGATTGTGCTTCTCTTCCAGCCAAACTCTCTCCACAGTACAGCAAAGCTTTGTCATACTCTGCAAAGGCTCAACAAAGGACACTGCGGTCCCATTAGCCAAGTAAACAAATCAGAGAGTAAAATGAGATGCTTTTTTTTTACTGAAACAATGGCTTTCCCATAGGAGAAAATATGGCTGGAGATGAAACCCAATAATGAAGCACGAGCTCTTCTAGAAACATTGAGAATGGTTTGAGAGAAAGAGGCCATATTCATGTAACGATGACTGAAAAAGAAAAATCTGATGCTGACTATTGGACTGAAATGAGAATGTGCTGTTTGGGCTTTACAAGCAATTCTGAGAAGTACAGTTTAATATTCACAGCAGTACACATGCTTTCATCAGGTTTTCAGAAGGTGGTTTCTACCAGCTCCCATTAAGCTTCTATTGCCAGTTTATACTGCTGTCTAAAAATATTTGCTCCCCTACAGATTTCTTATGGTTTTGCTTTTTTTGTCTTACTTCAGTGTTTTAGATCATCAAACAAATTTTAATATCATACAAGGATAACCTGAGTAAAAAAAAAAAATCTATTACAGTTTTCAACTGAGAATTTCAAACCAACCTGACCCTGAATGTAAAAGTTGTCCCTTAAACATAACTAGTGATGGCAACAAGTGCTATTAAGTCTACGTGACAGCTGGCATCACATCACGGTGGAAGAGTTTTGGCCCACTCTTCTTTGAAGAATTACTGGATTTCTGTTCCAATCTAGGGATTTTTATCATTCAAATCATTGTTCTGATGCATAACCCAAGTGTGGTTAAGCTTTAGATCATTAGCACATGGCTCGACGTTCTTCGGTATTTTCAGGGAGTGAGCAGAATTCAGGGTTCCGACAATTACAGCAAGTCCAAGTCTTGAAGCTACAAATCACCGGCAGACCATCACACTACCACCACCTCCACCATGTCTGACTGATATTTTCAGGAAACACTGCACTATTTTTTATTTTATTTTTTTTTTAATTCCACTTTTGTCTCATCATTCTTCAGAATATTTTCCCAAACGTCCAGGGTATCCTAAAGATGATTTTAGGCAAATAATAAAATGGGCCTTTTTTATTATTTTTTTGCTCAAGGTTTTGGCCTTGGAACTCTACCATGAAATGCTGTTTTTGCCCAGGATCTTTCTACTTGTTGAACACTGACCTTAACTGACTCAAGTGAGACCCACAGAGATTTAGATGTTCTTGGTTGTTTTGTGTCTTGGATCAGTCATTGACATGCTCTTGGAGTAATTTTGGTAGGTCAACCACTCTTGGAAAAGTTCACCATTGTTCCTTTGGTAATGTCTTTGTAACCCTTTGGATGTAAATGACTCTCATGATGTGTTGCTTTTTGAGGTAATTTACCCTACTTCATGTTGTCAGACAGGTTCTATTTAGGTGATTTTGCAATTCCACAGGTCCACCTGTAAACAGGTCTGGATGTGACTACCAGTGAGATCGAACTTGGCTTTGAGTTGATTCATGACTCAGCCAAGGCAGAAACTACTTTTTCACATAAGGACAGGTTGGTTTGGATATCCTCCCCCTATTTAAGGAAATCATGGCCAGTTTAGTTTACCTGAAAAAACAAAAAGGGTGACAAAAAAGCTAAAATCCAACAAATCTTGAAAGGGCATATACTTTTATGGCCATACAAGTCCTGAAAGTTCTAAACAATTTGAACCAATTTCTTTACAGGAACTTGTTTTACCTCAAGTGGGCAAATACTTTACACTGCATGGTAAGTGTCATATTACTGGAATGGCAACAAAACAAGAAAATCATGAGTTTTAACCCTTTAAGCTTTTAATGTAACATGTGACCAATGTGCCATTTTAAACCTACTTCTATGAATGCAAGGCTCCCCTTGTTACACATAGAAGATTAAGAATGTATGGTAACCATCCCTGTCTTTAAACATGAACCTCTGCTGGCTCTGGTGCATTCATCTGTGTGCAGTGCAGAGGAGACCCTCCCAGCAGTTACCTCCACATAGAGGCGCTTTAAACGTGTCTGACAGATTATCGATTCTCTCTGGTCTTGTGTGCAGGAGGACTACATTACCTCAAGACAGCCAAGCTGACATCTCAGACCTATTAAGACACAGATAAGCTAAAAAAAAAAAAAACAACAAAAAACTACAACACACCTTTAAAAACGATACCAGTAAAGAAACAGATTTTTTTTTTATTCACCCAATACCATGTAGCACCAGCAGTAACCATACCCCCCTGAACTTGGCACCTTTAGAATATTTTCTCACAATACGGCCACAATTGAAATGCATTTTATTGGGATTCTGTTGGTAGACTACACAAAGTAGTGCATAATTGTAAAGTGGAAGGAAAGTGATAAATTATCTTACAAAGAAAAACAACTAAAATATTTTGTGTACATTTGCATTCAGCTCCCCGAGTCAATACTTTGGAAAATCCCTTTCGTTGTAAGTGTTTCAGGGTGTGTCACAGTTTTGACATTTTTGTCTACTTTTTTTTTCCAAATAGCTCAAACTTGGTCAGACTGGGTAGAGACCATCTTCATGAGCTGGTACCTTACATACGTCACGACCAAATGTTAGTGACTGGGTAAAATCAGATCCACTCGTTTCAAACGTAAACAGAGTCCAGCAACCAATCGTTTCTCAATAGCCGAGAGTCCAGAACCTCTATGTGAATGAATTGCAGTTCATCTGGATTACATTACTTCGTATGGATCTTGTCGCTTAGGTGTTGGGATCAGTGGTGTGTGTAGAGGCATTGTTACTGGGGGTGGCACTGTCCCTGGGCAGAGTAAGCATGCAGGCATTTCCTTGAGTGGCGGCATGTCCGGCTTGAGGTGGAGCTTGGTGTTGGAGTGGGGGGGCGTTAGCTGGCAGCAAATTAGGTGAGGGTGGGTCACGGATCACTTTCCAGCTTGGCCCACTGCTGCTCCTAGGTAGTGGACTTGGGCTGGGGCCCTGGGCGACCTCCATTTGCTCTGGATGGGGGGCCATGGTGACAAAGGCTTAATAGACTGTGGGTGTGGGGCCATGGGTGGGGGATTTCTTTTCAGTCAATCACCACCTTAGAGTGGATGGCCAAGGACATACTGAGGGGCTTGGGGGGATTGGTAGGTCTACCGACCAGTCACAGCTCCCACTAAAGTTAAACTTCTGCGGTCTCCTTCTGGTTGTACTTGCATACACTTTCATATCAACATTAGCAAGAGCCTGTTGTAGCTCCTGATGATATTTTAGGGGTTTTAGAGACGTCTTTTCGCATACTACTAACTGTTTTCAGGGTAATATTGGTTGGATAGCTAGACCTGGCCATGTAAGCTGTTGTCTAGAACCTTCTTGAGTTGTAAACTATTTCTCATTCAGGGCCATGGCTGATTTCAAATTCTTTAGCAACCTCTTTAAACTACTTATCAGACTTAGACTAAGTGGCTACAGTCTTCTTACTGACGGCCTCAGACAGCTCTATTCTCAGCATGGGATCTCAATCCCACTTCAACAATCAAGAACACACCAAACTTAATGTCTGATGTTTAGAGCAAAATGCTGGGTAATAATGTTCATCATATGCCCCTCATGTGATACACCTGTGTTATTTGAGCCATTTTCAACAGTTAGAAATGTGGTAGTGTTCAAATGTATTGCTCCTCTTAAACTTATTTTGAATACATTTTACAGAATATTTTAAAATGTTCTTTTCTTCAGATCATATTTTTCACTTCAATACTTGACTTTTTTCAGTATTGGTAAAACTGACAATAAATACCCTAGTGACACACAGGCTTTCATAGAGTGTCTTAACTGTTCATGGATATTTCTATCAAATAAAAACTCCTGAAGTTCATTATAATAATTAGAAATGTCTAAAAAGTAACTGATTTATAGTTTATAGGGTTTAACGTAGTTTTATTTTAAAGTCAGTGTTAAACTAGATGTCTACCTGCTTCGAATGCTCTCCATGGATTCAGCACACCAAGATGGCATCTTCATTTATGACAAATCAAATCTAAATTTCATCACCAAATCTCCACCTGACAGCTAAGTATTATATCTGATATTTTCAAACTTGTTTTTGCCAGTCATGAAAATATCTGTTGAGTGTGTTCATGCATCTGCTTCTGCCCATCATACCTGAACACAGCTGCTCCCTCCCACTGTCTTTATTACACGTAATATTAATGTAGAGCAGGCCGACGCTTGACATTTTTATTGAATTATTTACAAGGGAAAATAATGACACTGGGGTCTCTGGGCTAAACAAATAAATAAATCAGGTCCCAAATCAAATCAGGTTGATGTATGTGGAGCACACTGTTATTAGGTTAGGTGATAGGTGTCAGCGTTCACACTGCCAGCTGTGGAAGCGTGCACGGGTTTGTGCAATGGAAGCAATTGGAATTTACCTCGTTTTTTCCAATTTATTTATTTTTTAGACATCTGGTACTCCTTTTGCAGAAGATAGATGTCTGGAGTTTTATTACACTGTTAGACAAAGTACAATGCTTTCGAGTGAATTATTAAAACACTTTTTTTCTAACCCAATTTTTTTCCACCACACTCTCATAAAAATTTAAGTTTGAAAATAATGACAGAAAACAAATAGAAAAAATTGTCCAGTATTAAAGATTTTCCAGTTTAGCATGTAAAATTTTAAAATCCCAAAGACCCCCAAAAAAGAGAGGAAAATTCCCATTAAGCAATGGAATTATTGACTGCGAACAGGAACTATTTAAAGCACATTTTTCTGAATCTTCTCCACTTTGTGAACTCTTTTAGATTTGCTTCAGATACACATCTCTTTTTATTTCAATGAAAGTTTATTAACTGGGAGAAATTACACAGTGTTGATTGAGAAAGATTGTATTTTATTGATGACAAAACATAAAAACAGAAAAGGAAAATCTATTTAAGTAATACTGCCATCACTACTGCTTTATAGTGCCTCGCAAATATAAACTTTTTCACATTTTGTCATATTACAAACACAAAATTTAACGTATTTTATTAGGATTTTATGTGACACAGTAAGGCTGCACAAAATCAGGAAATATTTAATTATGATAACATTGCTTAAAATTGTATTGTTGATACTGATTATGATTAACCCACATTTCTTTTAACCATTAAATAATGCACCCACCAATCACTGGGAGTTTTAACATGTCAGCAGCTAAAGATATATATCAGTTAAGGGTATAAAGAGCAGATAAGAGTCCATCCAACTGGCAAAATATATTTAAACTTTTTTATGCTTCTAAAAGGTTTTCTTCCTCTACAGCTGAAACCAAAAGTTTACATACACTGACTAAATAAAGAGATAATCCACATACACAAGCACAAAAGACACGTTTTTCTACAGTGCCTGAAATTAAATTGATGAAAGGCTCTGGTGACACGTTGTGTTCAGTTGCTTGCTTTTTAACAAACATACAAAAACTGTTGGCTTTGGCTTGAAAGTCTGCTGAAGGTTCCTGATGCACCGATGTCCGTGCTCCAACTCAGGATGGTCAGGAACGGCTCCGCTCCGCCCGTGTTCTGACGATCTATGCTACTTCGTCAGGTAAATTAATCCTGCAGTAAGTAACTCCAGGGTGACGGAGAGGCGGTTGTGTTCATTGAACTGGTTGCACCAAGAAGACCACCCTGCAAAGTCATATATTCATCCCCTTGGCAGCTACCAGCACATGGAGACGTAACAGCACTGTTCACCAGCCTCACAGGATGTTATTTAAGCACCCAACTGTGGACTCGTTCCTCCGGCTCTGCCCGTCTTCCTTTCACCCTGTGTTCAGCTTTCCTCGCGGCTGCAGAGGGTGATGTTTAATCCTTGGTTCATGTCTGTCAGAATGAATTAACATTTCATGCATAAGTCAAAACGTGTCATGAAGAGGAAAAAACATATAGTAGTCGCTCTGGACTACAAGTCCCAGGACCAGCCAGACTATGAATAAAACTACGACTTATAGTCCAGAAACTATAGTATAAAGAATTTTTAATTACAAATATAATGTATGTTCATAATCATGGTACAATACTACATCACACAATACTAATGCCATTTCCAGTTTCCTATTTGCACTTATTGGTGTGCCGATGTGTGTTCTAAATGTAAATCACTCTGATGGCAGGGACCCAGTTAAGGCCTTGGCTGGTGATCAAGAAGTACAGAGTTTAAACAGCTGCTGTTGGATTTTTGAATCTGTTTGTTAGATTTAGGAGTGAATGACAACATATCTGTGGAAAAGAGCTGAAATAACTATGTAGTCAAAAAACCAGATGGGTCAGATCACCAAGGTTAATTTGCTTTATAACTACAGGCAATGTTTCCAGACTCTAGGTCAGTAGTAGCAAGATATTCCCAATAATATGTCAGTGTTTAGATTGGACCAACAAATACTAGAGCCATGGGTTGTAAACTGCAAGCTCTTCATTATACTCACAGGCTCCTACAAAGGTTTCTGTGTCTTTGGAAATCTTCCAACATAGCTCTCAGCTACAGTTGTGGAAAGATAAAGGTGTTTTGCAACTTGTGTGGATTCTGCTCAGCAGTTTGTTGATTTAAAACCTTGTTATCAGCAGATCCACATGTTATTCTTGCAGATGTGTTAATTACAAATGAAAAAAAAGCAGAAATGAGGTAGCTAATCAACAGCTTTTTAAGCAGCCATTTAGAATGCTTCGCTGACAAAATACGGCTCCTTGCAAAAATATTTACACCTGTTGAAATGTTTTACAAAAGTATGTTTTGACCAACATGTACCCTATAGATGCTAAGGAAAATACAAAATGGTTTTTCAAAATGTTTTATGTATTTTTTTTTTTATTACATCCCCTTTACACTCATACCCCTAAATAAAACTGTGTGCAACTAATTGCCCTCCACCTATGAGCAATTTAATCTCAGTATGAATGCATCTGTCCTGTGAAGGCCTCAGAGGTTTGTTAGGGACCATTAGTGAATAAATAGCACCACTAATACCAAGGAACACAACAGACAGTGGGGCGCATTTGAAGCAGGGTTGGTTGATAGAACAATATTCCACCCATGGACCATTGAACAATTCATTATCCAAAAAGAAGAAAAGAGTATGACACAATGCATTCCTTCCAGGACTGCATACTAAGTTTTAGGATGAAGTATTTGATGAAATTTGTTCTTTTTTTATAGTTTTCAAACCAGAATTTCATTTTCAAATCTGACATTTATGGAAAGAAGAACAAAAGAAAGCTGTTGTTGAAAGAAAGCCACAAGAAGTCCTATTTGCAATTCCCCACACCATAAAGAAAACGTGTGGAGAAGACGTTCTGGTCATGACTAAAAATGTACACGGTACCTCACCTTAAACACAACATTCCCATGATGACCCATAGCAGAGGCAGCATCATGCTGTGGGAATGTTTTTCAGAAAAGCTGATCAGAGTTGTTGTAAAGAGGGATGGAGCTAAACATAGAACATCTGCAAAAGACTTGAGATTGATGCAGAGGTTCGCCTTACAGCAGGAAAGCTCCAGTTCCAGGGGAAAGGTTTAGATCAAATCACATCATCAGACGGTCAAATCCAATTGTGAATCTATGGCAAAAACTAAAGATGCTTTCCATTTAATCTACGGTCTTGTGAGTTTGCAAAAAAAAAAAAGAAAAAAAAAGAATGGACAATAATTTCCATCTTTTGATGTGCAAAGCTGGTAGAGACATATTCTAAAATACTTGCAACTGAAAGGTATTTCTATGAAGTATTGACTCAATACCAGAGCTCTCTCCACATTTCACATTTTTATTTGTAATTTGTAATGACTAAGGCCAAGGCTGGAACTGCTAACCTTGTTGCTGTGAAGAGAAAGATCCAGACCATTCTTATCTAAATGGTTGTTAAGAACTAACATAGTTTCGAAATGCTGAAGAAGTCAGTGAATAAAACTTTCAATGACACTGAATGGAAAATATTTCTGAATGCATTTAGAGACGTAATTTGGTTGAACCAGCTGGGATGAAAGGAATTAAATTGGACTTCTGTTCACAGCTGAAGCCCATTATCCAAACACACCACAAACGAGGGACACTGAAAGAAAGATATTGTGAGAGTGTGTCATGGTAAAAAGAGATGGCAACTGTGAAAAAGACAGAGAACAAACCCAGACACAGAGGGAAGAAGAGTTGAAAGCCATTAGAGGAAAAAAGAGGAAAATATAAGATTGAGAGCAAGCATGGCCCTGAAAAATACCTCAGGTAAAATGAGATAACTTTTACACTTTTTATGGTTTTCACAATGAGGTATTATCAGAAAAGGGCATACGGCAAGAAATTTAAGATGAGAAAGAGTGGGTAATGGTGAGGGAGAGCTCTCTATTGAAATAACCATACAAAGTCGAGGGCCCAAAAGTGACAGGACCCATGAGGAGCTCCTGCAAAGAGACTGAGAGCGATAAGCAGGTCATTATACCTCAAACTTCAATAATCCCTTGACAGCAAGGGCCCAGCCTTCTCCAGGGGTTAAAAGGCTTCTAGGAATCTATGGAGACAGAGGAAGAACATTAAAATGAGCCCAAAAAAAGGTTTACTGATGCAGTCGTTTAATTGGTGTAAGGTAAGTGAAGTCTTTGGTTAATTACAAACTCTTATTACAGTAGTTTGCAAGTTTAGTTGTAGTGTTAAGCTAAAATGTCAGAATGAGTCAAAAAATTTAGCAAGTGCAACAGTTATAGTATATATTTCAACAGTTCCTTATATTTCTCAAGCAATTTACAAAAAAAAAAAAAAAAAAAAAAAAAAAAACCCAAAAAGAAAACCCCCAATAAACATTTACTTGAGTAACTTCAAAATAATAATAGAAAAAACTTCTAAGACGAGTTTAACTACACCATACTATTTACCTCTACTTGAGTATTTATTTTGAAGTAACACTATTCTTACTTCAGTTCAATTTCTGGCTATGCTGCAAAACTGAAGTCAAATTCCTTGTTTGCACAAAATTTTGGTCAATAAAACTGAGTATTATTCTGAAAAGTATTACAGTTTTCCTCTTTTGCTCACAATCTGCCATAAAAATACATGCTTACCTGTAAGTGTTGTTTTCAGATTTGACTAAGAATTATGGAAGGGCAGAATCACATGATTTTTAGGTTGGCACAAAACACGGTGCATTAGCAATGAATTACTCTTGGAGCTGACAACATCAAAGACTTCTCTTAAATAACCCAATGGATGAGGAATGGCTTGCTTTTCCATTTCTGTTCTGCCATCCTCTCCAATGTTTTCAACTTTTACATAATCTTGTTATTGATATGTATAGAAATAAGCCAGTTTTGAGAATTTAGAGAGTAGAAATACATATGTTTGTGTTTAAATGCAGGGAATAAAAGTAAAAGGTTGTCAGAAAAATAAATAAGTAAAGTATATATACCTGAAATAACTGCTTAAGTACAGTAAAGAAGTATTTGTACCTTATTACTTACCACCTCTGGAAGTATGTGTGCCACTTTAACATACTCCCATCCTGAGTAATGCATGTGTATTGGGATCAAGGTTGTGGAAATTCACAGCTTCATGATGTGGGTGCGTTATTTTTCCTGACATGTCATCATGTTGTGTTTTTTTCACATTTAAGGATCAACTGACCTTCCAGAAGTTACATTTCAATGCTCCATATCTGCTCCCAATAGATTTGATATTAGAATTAAATAGTTTTTCTGAACAAGCCTGAGAAAACGATAATTTTCCATTTCTTTTGTAAGGCAGATTACTAGGGAATGGGAGTCTGCCATGGAAGCAAAATAACTTTTTATGGCCCAGATATACAGATTTGGGTAAATAAGGTTTTGAGTGCAATTTTCAAAACCAAGCTAATATGAGTGGCATGGTCTGCATGGAAGCTCTTAACTCTGAAGTAATCTGTCAGAGACGGCGTGAGCTCATTACTAAAATCACACAAGTGGTTTTAGCAAGAGCAGTCCAAATGAACATAGAGTCATAAACAAGTGGACATGTCAACCCTTTCATGCATGAAATTTATAGTCTCACTCTGGAATTTTTTTTCCCAACGTGTTTTTATTCATATCTCCAGGTGGACAAAAATGACCTAATTTTTAAACATTTCCACATTCACTCACTTGGACAACAAGTGAGGTTATCATAAAATATGAATATGAAAAACTAATAAATAATTTATATTTTGTGAAAACCTTATATTTTGAATAATGGTCCGTGTAATGCTCCTGTCTCATCCCTTTTCATTCAGCTCTTCATCTTGACTCCTCAGAATCTGCCCATTGCGAACATGTAAGTTCTAAATAAATAAAACCTTACTGTCTATGGCACTGAAAAAAAAACTTAATTACAACAATCCAATATTACAAGGAAGGAACACACAACCAAGTCCCAGCACACTAAACAGTTTTCAATCAATCAATAATACGTTTTTTTATCCCTTGACCTCTGTCAAGTAGATCTGCATCTTCCTCAGCATCTTTAACTATTTTAGTATCTTCAGCACTCTTTGCTCTCACATCTTCAGCTTAACAGTCTTTACATCCAAACAGAGGGGTTAAGGTCCAGTCTTTGGTCCTATCACCAATTCGGAAAGAGTTTTCCAATCAGCCGTTCAGTGGATTAAGGGCCCAACATGGTCAGACTGAAGTTAAACTGTCGATGTGCGGTCACATGGTTTCATCATGTTAGTTTTCACTCTCACCCTTCAAGGTCCACAAGACACACCGAGCTTAACTCCATGAAAAATGTTCTAGCTTCTAGAAGTTTAGTAGTTGGGACTGTTTTCAGCTTAAGCCCCCCCCCCCCCCCCCTCCAAAAAAAATACTGACCAATCATACAATAGTTTTGCATACAGAGGAAGGATAAAAGTTTCACCTCGGGAGTGACAAGTAGGGGTGGATGACATGAGGTTGAGACAAAAATTATGCAATTTTTGTCATGCAACTGCAACATTGAGGACCGATTTTGGCAGTTCAGTCATGCAGAGCCTTTAGGGTTTGTTTAAGCCAGGTAACATTTAAAACATGCCAGACACTGGATCTTAAAGATCACAATTACATATATGCCAGTCCATTTTTAGAGTTCATTAGCACTGTCACTGGCACCATCCTCATTTCATTTACTATATCAAGTATTATCTTTAAAGAGGTGGTGACATCACTGTATAAACTATTTCATGTAGTTGATATCACTGCATATGTCAATTCTTCAAAAAATTTTATTTAAAAAAAATGACGTCACCTTTTTGTAGTGGGTTGATTTGGCAGACCATATTTCCTTCCTCAGTAAAAGGGTAGGGTACGGTAATGATATGTGGCTCTACCTAGTTGACTTTACTCTGATTGTCTACAACCATACATGGGAAACTCTTCAGTAAAATGTACTGAACATCGTCTCAAACTGAGGTTATAATTGCGTGGTACTTTCCCATAAATGAACTTCAGCCACTCTTCTCTGGTTCTCACATCCTTCGGGAGTAAGTGGAAACTTCAATCTGTTTTTAGGACCCTCGGACATAACAGCTACTCTTTTTTTGTAGCCATCCTCTTCTCTATTTTTTTTTTATGTGTCCTGTCCGACAATGTGGCACTCAGAATTGTCGTCTGAATATCAAGGGAAGGCCCAACAGATTTGCTTTCACAAGCGGAGCACTATGGCTTTCGCTATGATGTTCCCCTTGGTATGTATATGAAACTTTATTAAAAATTGCTTTGGGTTTATTTCAGATGTAATGGACACAAAGATGAAAAAGGAAAAAGGGGGAAAGGAAAGAAAGAAAGATGCAGGACAGGTTTAAAGAGAAAAAAGGAGACAGAAGTAGAGGGGAGAAAAAAAGCACAGAGATAAAACAAGTCAACATCCTTGAAGTCTGCCTCGAGACCTGCGGAAAGCAAAAACAAAACAAAACCAAGAATCCACAACAACAAACAGCATATGCATATATAATAATAGTTATAACTTCAATGAAAAGTACACAGTACAAGGTAATGCAAGATGTATTTTGTGGCAATCGCAGCCCGACTCAGAGTGTATCTGACAAAAACTTGAATCTAGGCACCTGTGTGTGGGTGTGTGTGTGTGTGCATGTACTTGTGTCTATAAGGTTTCTCCCTAAGAGTATTTGATAGTAGGTGTGGGGGCCCAAAGATCCACCCCCCAGGACATGCGGATGGCATGAGGAAGACCGGAGCCACAGACAACTAGTGGCCACCCAAGCACGGAGCCCTGGGAGCCCCCCGCAGGGACAATCGGACCTCACAGCGCTCCCCTGCCAAGAGCGCAGCAGAGGCAACCCCCGGGCGACCCTCAGGCAGCCACAATACAGAAGCCCCAGGGGGCTGCAGCGATGGGCCCTGAAGGCACCCAGCCTTAGACATCAAGAGCCACCAATGCACCGGTGGGCAGAGGCACCAGCCACCAGAGGGGAGTGTGACGGGGGGAAATAAGCCCAAGATGATCCAGGAGAGGGGTCAGCCCAGAA
This sequence comes from Anableps anableps, assembly GCA_014839685.1. Classification (NCBI taxonomy): domain Eukaryota; kingdom Metazoa; phylum Chordata; class Actinopteri; order Cyprinodontiformes; family Anablepidae; genus Anableps; species Anableps anableps. The sequence continues at coordinate 6,909,344 of CM026067.1, read as the reverse complement.
CCCAACCTGACAGATAAACGGCCACACCCAAACACAATCACACAATCCCACCCACATGCTCACCTATAGACATTCACATCCACTTGCCCAACATAAATAAACAAAAAAAAAAGATGTCATACACCTACTTTCACACCCTATACACACTCTATACTCCAAGGACCGGGTAACTTCTCCCCTTTGGCTGCCCATGACACAACACATGAGCCTGCACCAGCCAGGAACCCGCATCCGAGCCTACCTACTGCCCCAGGCCAAGTACAACCCGCCAGCCACCCCCATACCACCTCAAAGTGCTCCCCACAGCCCCACCCACCCGACAGAGACTGCAGGCCGGCCCCAAGCCAGTAGCCAGAGCAGCAGGAAGAAGCAGCAGAGGAAGGCCAGCCAAATGCACCAAAGACCGTGCACCCCACCAGTCCCACACCACAGCCAAGGCATCCAAGCATAATTGTATTGTCCTTTCCCATAAATGAACTTCAGCCACTCTTCTCTGATTCCCTCATCCTTCAGGAGTAAGTGGAAACTTCCATCCATTTTTGAGCTCCCTCAGACATAACAGCTTCCCTTTTTAGTAGCCATCCTCTTAAGTGGAGTAGCCAGACATGCTAGCGCGATTTAGCCCTTAAATTAGCCAGTGTCTCAGCTGGGGGAAGGAGGGAAAGGGAGCGGGAGGGGTGTTTGCTTGATGGTGTGATCTAATTGGAGAATCTGAATTATGTAGAAAGATAAACTGTTCTCTGATTCATCCATTTTTGAGCAAAGAAACAAAGCTGACTGCCTATGAGCAGGGCTTTTGATACCAACTCTTGACATTCACACGGCCTCATCAGTGCACAACAGATCATATTATACCCCCAAAACCACAGAAAAATTAAATTTGTTGCCATGACCCCTTTAAGTAAAAGTCATACAATTGAATTAAACTGCAAATAATATATAGTTTTGGCAGAACCATTGTAGCATTGTCTGGAGTGACTCATTAAAGACAAAAGGGGTTTATATATAAGTGTTAACTCATTAGTTTCACATATACAAGAAAAGAGTTTTTGCATAGCTGTCCACTTTTTAAAAAGCACATAATTGGCATCCAACATAGGTGCAGCCTGTGTCCACAAACCGATATAATAGCTTTGTTAAAGATTGTGCTAGTTAATAGTTCAGATTCTAAATAATTACTAAATATAAAAGATTGACGATAACAGACTGCTTTATTAAATAAATGAGTTTCACCAAAGAAATACAAGACTAGAATCGTCATGCTCATTGGCTGTTAAATAACTCATCCATGGTTCAGGACCAAGGATACCGCTCATAAGTGAGGAAATTATTGGGTCACTAAGCCTAATCTCACATTACAAGAATAAGTAAAACATTAGAACTCACCAGATAAGTGGTTATCATCGTAGTCTATCCATAAGTTAGAGCATATGAAGATGAACCTGTTGAAGGCAGTAACTTTTCCATCACTGCCTGAAGACCCTCTTGTCTTCTATTTGTTGACCTTTGGACCAGAATCAATACAGGAGATTGCAACAACAGAGGTTCACAATGGTGAAATTGTGGGGTTGAAGCTGAAGTGTTGAAGTCCTCTTTCTTGTTTTTTATCTTGTCAGTCTGTTCATGTTGTGAAACTATCACTCTTAACTGATTTAGAAGCACCATAATAATTGTATCTTGAGTAAGTACTGTTTCACCCCTGGAACTTATTCAGATGATTTCTTATCCTAGACCCACAAACGTCAATGTATTTTTTTGTTATTTTATGTGACAGACCAATACAAGTCATACATAACTGTGGAAAAAGAATTAATGCAATTAAATGTTAGTATAAATCCTGTTCTGTGAAAACCTGAGAGGCTTGTTAGAGAACATGAGTAAATAAATAGCATCCTGAAAACCAAAGAACACAGCAGACAGGTCAGGGATACATATGTTGTAAATAAAAAGAGATAGGTTATAAGGCAATGTCCCAAGAATTGACCATCCCACAGACAGGGTTTTTGCAGTTTTTACCAATTCAAATTTAAGACTTTTTAGGAATGGTACAAATTGTGAGATGAACTATAGATATTGTCACATTTTTACTTTCCTTGAAGATATTAATTAAAGTTCTTTTTCATCTTTTCCTTATTTGTCATCATAGCTGCATCTGTGGCTCTCTATTCTCTTTTGGTTCCATGCGCTACTCCTTTTTCTTTTCTCCTCCAGCTCAACTGTATTTCTCTCAATAGTAGCAACTTTACTGAAATAAAATTCTTCAATAGACAAGATTCATGCTAGACCATTGTGCTTAAAATACACTAAACCTCTAACTTCAGAGTTTGCTGCTCTTAGATCAGTGCTAGTAGTAGTCGACCATTTTCTGTAGATCTTTAGCCACGCCACGGGATCAAAACTGTAACATTTCTGGAGTCTGTTTTTGTATAAATTTGTACTCATCCATGATCGGCACAAAAAATTAGCTAGCTAGCAAGGGTATATTAGCAGCTTGTTACCGGTAGCCTCAACCACCTCAAGTTGCAAAACGCAATGACGTTATCTGCATGCAACTCAAACTTTTGCCTAGCAGAAAAGTCTTGCGAGGAAAAATAATTTAAAAATACATAGAATATACGAAATTAAATAGTCCTGGCACCACAGAAAGACCTGTGATTAATGTATTTAAGGCCCAATTACATTTTTAAAAATGAATTTAAGGCATTTTTTTAGGCCTTAATTTTAGATACATGAATTTTGGACTTTTTAAGGATATGCGGACTGAAAATGGAAATGATGTAGCTCAGCTGCAAACCTACCAAGAAATGGCCATCCACCTAAAATACAGTTTAGACAGGGACTGCATTAATAAAGGAAAGAGCCAGGAAGTCCATCTTACCTCAGGAGGAGTTGCATAGACCCACAGCTCAGGTGGAGGAATCAGGAGTCAAGCAGAACTATTAGTTATCTACGCCACAAATATGATCTTCAGAGAAGAGTTGCAAGAAGAAATTTATTGTTGAAAGAAAGCAGTAAGAAGTCCAGTTAAACGTCTAGCACAGCAGGGGGACACAAAAAATATGTGGAAGAAAATGCTCTGGTCTTAAAACTTTGACAGTCACATTTTGTGTACTGTGATGGCAAGCCACACAGAATAAGATCCACACCTCACCACTGGTTTGTTTCACTTTAGTTTACTTTGTAGTCACTATTTTAAATATGTTTTACTTATCATCCACTATATTGTTTATTACATTTGTTTGTTTTCCCATCACACCTTACAATGTTTATATGGAGTGCACACATACCAACACTGTAAAGTCAAAGTTCAGTTTTATGTTGTATTAATACCTCTTTCTTTGTTTGAGTTACTGGGGTGTTTGGCTTCTCCATCCTGGTTGGCTAAGGGCTGAGATTACTAAAGTTCTTCTGACAGCCTCACTGGATTGAACCATGTGTTTCATTGCCAGAGTTGTGTTTTAGAGTTATGTGGCAGTCATTTTGTTTTCTCCTTGTATGTCCATGTATAGATAAACCAGTACTTAAGTCCCCTTATGTGTCATTTCTGCAGGTCAGTCTGTCCTATGTTTTTTTGAGGTTTCTTATTATTTTCCTTCGTTTAGTTGACCTCTTTTATTGGCTTGCCTGTTTAAATGTTGGCTTTGTTAATTATTTTTTCAGATTTTGGGGGTAAGTAAAAACCCACTTTTGAATTAAACACCTGCCCCCCCCATGTTTTACTGCTTGGTTCCTGACATCTACATACAAAATGCTTTATTTTCTTCAGCAGGAAAAGGGAGTCTGATAATAGTTGGGAAGTCAGAGGGAGCTAAATACAATCCTGGAAGAAAATTTAACGCAGAACCTCACCTTGCAACAGGACGACGAAACCAAACTCATAGCCAGAGCTGCAATAGAATGTATGATAATGGCCCAGTCAAAGTTCAGACCTAAATTCAATTAAGATTCTGTGGCAAAATTTAACTGTTTCTATTTAGAAACTCTCCAGCCAGTCTGAACAAACTTTAGGTATTTTGCTAAAAAAAAAAAAAAAAAAAAAAAAAAGCAAAATGTGACAGAAGTAATTCATTATGTCTAAATTTGTTTCCTCTTTTTTAGTTCTAAACTAAAAAGTGCCAACTTATTTCACCATTCTAATCAGCATGTAACTTAGGCAACTTTTAAAGTGGCCAAACAAAGGTATGAACAGTGAGAATAAAACAACAGTCAACATCAAAGCTGTCAAACTGCACAACAGCATGTGTACAAAAATAAAAGAAATTCCAGTAAAGCGAGTTGTATTTGGATAGATTACTGCATAGAAGCCCATCAGTTTTAGCTGTCTGCCCTTTATAAGCTCAGAATAAATTGGATTTCTTTAGAGTGACTTACCAAACACAATGTGAAGCTAACATTAAAAACAATAAGCAAAACATAACAGCATCTTCAATAAACTAACGATCCCAAACTAATTCTTCTTTTGTTTGTATTACAGCTGCTTTTTTTCACAGTACATTGTGTTCATGTGTTTATGGCAATCAAATGAGAGAAATATGATATGATGTGAAAGCTGATAATTTGCTCCATGAAATTATTCCATTATCATCTTGTAAACGAAAAAAAAAAAAAAAAAACATCCACCACAGGCATGTTGAGGGACAGACTGGATCCAGTTTCTCTGTTGTCATTCTTTCTACATAAAATGTTGGCAATTTCCCATATCTGTGATATTGGTCCTCTATCTTTGGCTCCTCAGGGTCCACCTTGGCAATATGTTGCCTCTGTACCTCTCTCTTTCTTGTGAGTAAGGTAGCTATGAATCAGATTTAAAGGCAACCAGGCAGAAAATGGCTACTGGGGCCATGGAGACAGGGGTTGAATGAACCGCAAAAGATCATTTTCAAAAAGGGCCCTAAAATTAGGACCCCTATTGCATTGTTAACAAAGTTACACATCAGCTGAAATCTTAGATATGGGTAAAGGCACCAAAATGCATTTGGGTGTACCATTTCCTATATGGTAAAAAAAAAAAATCTATATTTAATCAGAGACCATGTTGGCTTGCTACCATAAAAAAAAATTTGTTAGTGGAAGAATCAAATATTCCAACAACATACACAATTGTGATGAAGCTGTTCACCGTTGTGGGCACACTTCTGCTAATCTCCTATTAGCGGAGCAAATTTTTTGTTTTGTGCTTTAGCATTTTTTCTAACTTTGGAAACATTTAGCGCACTTAGCTTCCCTTAAATTAAGTTTTCCTGATCAATTCTAAAGCACTAATTTTCTTGGTTGTTTTGTAAACTTTCAGCTGAATAAAGTTCAACATCTGTGTTGAAGTTTTGGACATGTACTGTTAAAAATTCTTCAAGTAATTAGACATTTATATTCATTCTCTCAGAATTAGCTATTCTTCTCAACAACTGTAAAAACTGAAACCATGAGTGAAAGGTCTGTTCCGAAGAATTACTTCCTGAAGCACAATAGCGTGCAATAACAACTTTGACCTTGTTGAGAGCAGTATGCTGTGTTGTAATCTATGTTGATTCATTGGCATGGGGACGGTATCAACATGGTTGAAATTGGCCTTGTAGCATTAGATTTTGCAAAATATCATTTTGGTGTAGTGATTTAGCATTAGCAGAACTAATGTTTATAATTATTGCAATAGGGTTAGTGTGTTTAACTTTTTTAGTTAGCATTGCCCACCATTAGAGGTTCAGAACAAAGATGACGGAGGAAGAACTGAGTTTAATTTATATTAAAAATTATTATAATCCCAAAATGAAAACAAAACAGTATTGAAAAGAAGGTTTTTGGTCAAATTTGGCAAAGATAGTTGTATATTTAGACTGTACACCTAGTCTAGCCATGTTGGATGGTTTAGAGACAGTGCTAATGAGGAAAAGACAGGAGGCAGAACTGGAGGTTACAGAGCTCAAGATGTTGAGGTTCTCTTTGGGAGTGACAAGGATGGATAGGCTCAGGAATGAGTACATCAAAGGGACAGCTCATGTTAGATGTTTTGGAGAAGAAGTCAGAAAGGCCAGACTGAGGTGGTTTGGATGTGTTCAGAGGAGAGACAATGATTATATTGGTAGAAGGATGCTAAGGTTGGAGCCAGCGGGCATAAAGCTGAAAGGAAGACCAAAAAGAAGATTTATGGATGTAGTGAAAGAGGATATGAAGTTAGTTGGTGTGAGGGTAGAGAATGCAGAGGATAGGACTAAACGCAGACAGATGGTTCGCTGTGGTGACCCCTGAAGGGAAAAGTCGAAAGAGAGAAAGAGGTGAACATTTAGACTAATAATAAACATCTTCGGAGTTGAAAGTCTTCACCTTTGAACATAACTACAAATTTAGCCAAGATATGTATAAACCATTTGAAACTTTTCCACATGTATTTTAAACAAAAAAATGAGAAAATAATAATAATTGAGAAACCAATTATTTTTTTAATGCAGTTGATTCTTATTCTGAGATTTGTCTCAATGAATAAATGTACTTAAATTCAAGGTTGGAGGTTTGTTTATTTTCATTGTTCAATTATGTTCCTCTAATAAGGAATGGATTTAATTTAAGAGTTTTCACACATCTTTAATAGGAATATCAATAAATTTCATCTGAATCTGTGTGTACTATGTATTAAGGTCTATTGTTTATGCAGTCTTTTCCATTGACAGTGCATAAGAAGGTAATCTTAAAACAAACTGAAAGAAGCTTCCATACTCTTGCAGGAGTTATTGGTAAGGAAAGAGAGAGAAAGTGAAAAGAAACATCAACACTGCGACTTCATTTTCAGATCTGGTAATCATCCAAGTTCATTAACAAAAGCCTGTGTCTGACTTGCTGTGGCTTTTAGAAGCACAGAGGAGTAGTTGTGATACAGCACAATAAATATGTGATAAGATGTTTGGGTAATTTGGGAAGTGACACAACTTTTATTATTTACGGCCTAAACCCTGATGGGTGGGGTGGGTGTGGGGGGTGGGGTTGGGGGGATGGGGACAGATAACAATGAGCGAATGTGACAGGATTGTGTGGGTGGAATCCACTTAGAACTATTACAATCAAGCTTCATTTACATGAGCGGCCGACAACCTTCAGCCGACTTTGGGTCTGCGTTTGGGAATAGCGGACATGGGTATTACGGAGCATACTGATGCATTTGTAATGGGGGCAGGCAGCGGAGCCTAATGCTGACGAGCTCGGCAAGTGGAGGTGGGGGGGTGAAGAGCTCCAAATGGAAAGAGATCAATTCTCCCCCTACTTTGCACTGCGTGATGGATGTGACATTCATCAGTGCCCTGTCAACTAATGCATTTGGTTTTATATCACACCTGAGATTTTCCCCTCTCCTTTTTTCTTTTATGGCTTCAAGAAACCAGATTAAAATGGTAAAATTGGGAATGGATGTTAAGGAAGGGCATGGAAAGCCAAAGAAATTAGGAGTTTTGGAAAATGATGAAGAGGTTGATTATACGGGCCGAAAGCAAGTATTTTTACACGGTTAGGGCTTTCTACCTCATTTATTTTTATGTATGAATTTGCATATACAAGACATTAAAATTTTTGGTGTCTTGAGGTCCCCATTAAATGATCTCTCATTACAATTTGCAAAGCATTAAGATAGAAATCTGTTTCCAAATATCCATCAAACACTGTGATCCCAGGATTCTTTGTGATTTGGTTACACTGAAAACCAAAGTTAATGGTGTTCTCCCCTAACATGTTTCGTTATTATTCCATCATGGTTCCTGTGTGATTCATTCATTCACACATTAGAAAATCCCCACTGGAAAATAGAATACTTATGATAATTCAAGTAATGACACAGTGCCTTGCAGAATATTTTACATTTTTTCCACATTTTGTCCCATTACAGACACATACACCAAGGTATTTATTAGGATTTATATGATAAACCAACACAAAGTAACACGTAACTGTGAAGTGGAAGGGAAAAGATACATGAGTTTCAAAATGTGTTTGCAATCAAAAATCTGACAGTGGTCTCTGTGTTTGTGTTCAGCAACCCTGAGTCAATACTTTGTACAACCACCTTTTGTTTGACTGGTCTGTCACAATCTTACTATCTACAGTGGACCCTCACCTTTTCACAAATGTTTCTCTGGACATTACTCCAAGTTATTTGTGAAAAAAAATGTAATTATAGGGATTTTTTGTAGCTTGTATTTAAAATAATTAAACAATGCTTGTTGACATACTATTGGCTGGCATTTACAAAGCAGCCAATCCAGAAGGTACATATATTTTTCTTTGTGCTGATTGACTGTAGCAGAAATAGCAAAGACTGTTAGCCTCTGTGGTAGCGCTAAGATGGTTTTCACTTTACATATTGATGTGTATTATGGTATATTTTGTGTGTGTGAGCTATTAAAATAGGCAGTAAGTGATTTTAGAGGGGGTCTCAAGTATTTGCAGGGGTCCACTATACTTTGACGAGAAGAATCCTTCCAGCATGATGCTGTCACCACTATGCTTTCAGGGCAAAGATAACTCAAAGTTTTAGGGTGCATTCACAGCAGCACTATTTAGGTCCTGTATGGGGAGGTGTGAATGTGTAATCGAACTCTGATGTGGACCTAAAAAGCGAACTCTGGTCCGTCTCCAAACCTAGGTCTCAGTTCAGTTGCAGTGAACACTGACCAAAACAAACACGCAGGTCTAGTGCTAGTGGGAGAAATGGCTCGTGGTCTTTTGACAAAAACAAAAGAGAAATCCTACAACCACTAAAATCTGACGCCACTCCATTTTTGTTTACATTTCGTGAAGAAGGAACTTGTGCTCAGTGTCTTCTTCAGAGGTTTTCATGTCGTTTCCTTCAGTGGTTCTTGGTGCAGCGCCACCACAGGTGAGGGTGTAAACAGGTTTTTAACAAGGTTTAGTTTGTTTGACACAGTGCAGTGTGAAAGCGAACTGCATCAGCTAAAAATGCAACAAATATTCCATTTTTGGTCCCAAATTGAACCTTTGTGAAAAACCCTTAGTTGTCTACAATACATGTAGTCTTCCATGGAGCTCAGAAAGTTCAGTTCTGGTCTCTTCTGGTCAGAAGAGACCAGACCTCCTTCTACACGTTTGCTGTGTCTCCTGCAGGACTTAAACCCCCCCAGATTCCCAGACCTGAGTAGTGGATATTTGCAGCTCCTTTAGCATTACTATGGCCTCTCCTTGCATGGCCTTTCAGTTCAGCTAGAAAGCGATGTCTTGGTTAGCATACTCTTTCTCTCTAACCTGTCTGCTGTGTTCCTTCGTGTCCATGACGTTTGTTCTCTAACGTTCTCTAGCAAATCTGAAGCCTTGACAGAACAGTTGGATTTATAATAATCCTAAATTACACACAGCAAAACTTTGTCTGCTACTCATTTGACTTCTGAAGTTTGTTGGCTGTCATTTATTTAGGGGTATCAAAGTAAATAGGGGCTGAATATAAATGCATATTGCATTTTTCATATTGGTATTGATAAAACTTTTTGAAAATAAAAAATGGTCCTTTCACTTCATAATAATGCACTACTTTGTGTGGAATTTTAACACAAAATCCAATAAAATTTACAAAAATTAGTGGCTGTAGGGAAAAAATTCAAAGGATAGAAGGACTATTTTGCAAGACCTGCACATCTGGTATTGTGAACCAATATGTAGCCCAACGGTGAATCAAAAGAGGAATCAAAGAAGATTATCCCAAGAAATGTTCCTTAAAGCCATTCAGAGAGTAAAGGAGCTGCAAATTTATAAACTAAGCAAACTTGAGTCTTCAGTATATAAAAGGCTTTCATGCTGTTTTAAAACTGCTCAAACCATTCTCTGGGGCCTTTGGACATGAGGGGAAAATTAAACGTGGAAATGACTGGTAACAGCATGCATTTTAAATCAGGGTTCAGCCACCACTTACCATTAAAGTGAGCTATAATTTCATTCACAAGCACCCAGAGAGATCTGTTTTCCTGCTGTACTGAAGGAGATGTGGTTCCTGGATGACAAGTTAATCCAAATTAGTATTTTATGAGTGAAAAATCCTTCAAATGAAAAATTAATACATATGGTAAATGAAAGCTTCAGCTTCATAGTACTCCATTTCATTCCCTTAGTGTTATTTTTTTTTTCCCTGCTTTTTTTTTTCCCGTGGAAACAGATGCAAACCGACGCACTTCTCCATGCTGACACAGAGGGGAGCTGTTACGTCATTACCTCAAAATGGGAAACATGGAAACATCAGTGAAGTGGAGTAAAACTGATGATTTCTCATGATAGTCTATACAAGGTAGCATGTTTGTTTGTATGTATCCACCTACAAAGAACATCGTCCTTATGGTTCCTGTAAGGCTTTTTACCCCCTGAAATAGATTGATCCTAACTAAAGCACAGCTGGATCACAGCAAATACATTTCAGACAGCTCAGAATGCCCTTTGCAGATCATAATTGTAATTATTATGATTAGAGTTTGTCAAATGTAAACAACTGGCTCTGATAAACAGTCTTTCCTGAAAGCTCCTCTGCTTCCTGTGACACCCTCCTCTGGCTCTCCCATTCTCCCAGTAAGCTTCACACCTCCTCATTTATAGCAAGAGACACACTGATGGCTGGCAAAATAATAAAGGATGCTGTTTGTCACATTATGGGAGCCATTTTCTGCTTTTTCAGTGCTTGGAGGTCTAAAAAGCTGTTTAGTGCCATCTTAAAGTTTGGCAGGGATGAATTGTTGAATGTACCAGCAAGTAGTTAGGCTGCATAATGATTTCTTTGACTTATTTCTTCCACTTTTTTATATCCCTGTCACATTATTGCATATCTACCTTTTCTTTGAAGGGTGTAGGAAGACAATATATGCCATATAAAAATAATGGTTTTGCATTATTTTGCGATGCATTTGACACTGAAGCCACCATGGTTCTAGATGATTGTTGTCTGTGTTTTTTTCACTTGAGGATGGAGCCAAGCAGCCTGCACCTGACACCCCTATTGAGCTCATTAAACTGACGGTCATTCAAAACCTAGGGTAGCTAAGGATGTTTTGTTAAACATGTCAATAGAGTTATTCCATACAGGCAAGAATAACTGCATTAGCTTTTACACACCATGTATACTACAAATGTGCACCACTGCTAGAAAATTGATGTAATAGCAACTCGAATATCACAACAATGAATATTACTTGGAGAAGCAGCATTCAGCATTCAGTTTGTATGGACCACAACTCTGGAACAAACTTCCAGAAAACTGCAAAGATGCTGAAACACTGAGCTCCATTAAATTAAGGCTAAAAACCCACCTGTTTAGAGCAGCCTTTGATTAGTATTAAGTGAACCATTGATGTACATATTTGTTGTATATTTGATTGATGAATTTGATGATGGCATCTGACAAAATGCAATGTTTATTGCTGTTTCATGATCGGTTACTGTATTATTGTATAGTATAAAGCACTTTGAACTGCCTGGTTGCTAATATGTGCTATACAAATAAACTTGACTTGAGTTCATCACACGTGAGATGCCATGCTGTCAGCACTCAAGATTTATTTACCTAGGTATGCTAGATCCTTGAAACTGATGTCTTGATGTACTTTGAGAATAACTCTACAAATTCTTGTAGAATTCTTGTAGAAATGTTCTGAAGATACTTGAGTGTCCTCAAAACATGAACATTTAATTCTCCAGCAGTCAGTTGATCCTTAAATATGAACTAAGAAATAAAAGAGACATTAAAGAGCAAAGCAAAATGAACAACTCCTGTTTTCAAACACCAGAACACTGATTTCTACATCCTTGTTCCCAATACATGTGCTCTATTCAGAACGAGATAATAGAAAGTGAAACATTCTTTAAAGATGTTGCAGGATATGATGCTCTACAAAATCTTTATTTCCTTACATTTATACTTGTAAAATATGTGCTTCTCAGATTGCAAGATAGGAAATGACAACAGCTTAAATGATTTCACAGCATTAATTTCAAATGGCAGGTAGGGATATGAAGTCTCACATCTTTGTTGGCACACCAGCTATCTATCCATCCTGTTTTATTCCTTGATAGAGTTCTATGCTCCCCAGTAGAGTATGAATGAGACAGCAGACTTTCTATATATCTCGTCTTTCTCACCCCCCAGGGCTACACTCCTGAAGGTGTTAACTGTGCGTGAAGATGGTACATTCTGCATTTACAAATTCTAGGAACCACCAGTAAACCTGCAGTCTGAGAGTGAAGAGCTCTGTTAGGAATACATGGAACAATCAGATCTCTGATGTATGATGGAGCTGATCATTAAGAGCTTTATATGTGAGAAGGAGAATCTTAAATTCTATTCTGGATTTAACAGGGACCCAATGAAGGGAAGCTAAAATAGAAGAAATATGACCTCTCTTTTTAATTTTCATCAGAACTCTTGTTGCAGCATATGGATCAGCTGAAGCCTTTTAACTACATGCAGTGGACTTCCTGATAGTAAAGAATTACACTAGTCCAGCCTTGAAGTAATAAATACATGGACTAGCTCTTCTAAAGTGTACCTAACCCCACTGTGAAGGAATGACAATTTTGAATTCCAGCCAAGCGGGCGGAGCCAAGAGATGCTGAGGGGCACGGCCAAGTGTGGAGATGAGCGGAGGGGGGGAGCGGGGCTGTGGTCAGGATCAAAGAAGCGCTGTTGTTAACTTAGAAACTTTGTTGCTATATTTAGCGACTTTTTATTAAAAAACCAACAAGTGACAAATCTTGCAACTTTTTTCTGTTATCAGAGACTTTTATAGCGACAACGCTCTGAAGCTCAGTTATAGCCCTGAGCAAGCAGCAAGTGCTGCAGTGAGCCCCTCCCGCTTCCTGTCCTGCAGCATAATGTCACCAATAGTCACAGCAGAGGAGATCCATTCCACTCTGTGTCCATATTGCCAATAAATCACACATTTGTAAAGCTGAGTAATGCTATCAATGCTCCGTGTGGCAACACTCACTGTTCCAACTCCTGACTCGCCACCGGGCGGGGCCGTGTGTCTGAGTGAGATACTTTTATACCCGAACGTGGGGCTGTGTGACGAAAAACCGTACCGTTTTAAACACTAGGAAAATTCAACTGCTTAGGCACTATTTGACCAAATTGGCCAGCACTGGGATGGCTTTAGGCAAAATATTGCATTATTTAAAAAAATCTACACAAAAACGTCAAAATTCACACAGAAATATAAAGATAGAAACCTAAATAACCTATTTAAACAGTTTATCAGCAAAAAAAAAAAAAAAAAAAAAAAAAAAAAAAAAAAAGCTGATTTGGGGGTTATTTACACTTTAATGATCAAGTTGAAGTGTGGACGTTGTCCAGCCCTTCTCAACACCTTTATTCATTTTTTTTTTTCCCATTTCCAGCTATTCTGTTTAAGATTTTCTGTTGTGTTTGGGATCATTTTCCTATCAGTGACCCAGTTTGACCAAGCTGTAGCTGTCAGAAAGATGCCCTCCATCATTCCACTCTAAAATATGTTCTACTCAATGACTGCAAGGTGACCAGGTCCTTCAACACAGTAGGTTGTACTAGGGGTGGGCATTTATCGTATCATTTATCATTTATCATTTATCGTGCTAAATTTCTTATAAGAATTTTGATTTATCGTTGTCATGATAAATTCCAATTAATGTTTTAAACCCCCCCCCAAACTGTCCGTATTGTTGGGATTGTAATTTTACTATTTTCTCCACTGTTTGTTCAATGAGAGGATCAATAAATATCAATAAATTTAAAAACATGATTAAATGCAGTTACTGTGTGCAGTTTAGAGATGCAAATCACACTTCTTTACGTTACTGGTGTCATAAAGAAGTATATTACAATTTTTTTCTACAGCAGTATTTATGTTTGTGTAGCTATGATTACTGTGCCATGCTGTTATAGCCGTACACTTACCTAAAAAAGAAATAATGAATAGTTTTTATCCTCACTTTTATCATTATCCCAATACTACCACAAAATATTGAGATAAAACTTTACGTCCATATCGCCCACCCCTAGATTGTACCTTTCTGACAGTCTGCTTTGCTGGTGCAAAGATCAAACTAATAGCACATCCTGAATAACAAAGAAATTATTTGATTTTTACATTTATTTATACATTACATGTTTTTATTAACTCTGCCAAAGGCACATACTTAGTTGGGGCAAAATGTGTTGAAATATTCTGACCATGACTTTTGAAATCAGCTCCATTATCAGTTAAAACTAAAAGGAGCTCATCTAAAGAGAGTTGAACTTCTAAATGCTGTTAATGCTCATATATCAGGATTTAAATATCCTAATTTATCATTTTGCTAAAGAATGAAATACAAACACATTCAGTAGGATCAAATAAGTATCAAACATGTCAACGGTTTCTCAATAAATACATATCTACTATTTCTGTTGCCATGAATGCCACACCAGATGTTAGTAACAATGAAAGTAATCCACATACAAAGAAACCAAAATAAATTAGTGCATAAAGTTACCCGAGTAATGCATATGGCAAGTTTATCCATTCTCATCCTTGTGTCATTCCCTAATTTGTAAATTAATTTTGTTTTGATTTCTACATATGTGTGAATTTCTTGTTGTGGGTTGTGGTGGATCTCTGGTGTAAATTTCACATCAAAAGACATATTGAAAATATATCTCGTAAGCAAAATGTTGATGGGTTCAGTTCTTATTTCACTCCCTTTAAACCAACATACTTATTTTTATTGTTTATTCCTGTGTCCTATATTCTAATTAAACTTTAACTTGCTGTTATTTTTGCCAGGACAAACTTTTAAATGAGAGCACTTTTTTTTCCTGGTTCAATTATGTATACATAAACAAATTAACATGCTAAGTAAGGCTTGCAGTTCTGATATCTAGCTCCGGGTTATTTTAGCAATTTTTCTTAGTATATGATGAATTTTCAGGAAGTCTACTCCTTACTGACAACTAGCTTAAAGGTTTTCCGCTTAAGAGCATAGTTTGTCTTTGTAGAATGATACCCTGAAAGCCCTGCTCATAGGCGGCCAGCTTTGTTTCTTTGCTCAAAAACGGACGAATCAGAGAACAGTTTATTGCTCTATGTAATTCAGATTCTCCAATTAGAGCACACTATTGAGCAAACAGCCCTCCACCTGCCCTTCCCTCCTCCCCCCAGCTGATTCACCGGCTAATTTAAGGGCTAAGTCGTGCTAGCATTCTCCACTTGAGAAGAGGATGGCTACTAAGAAGCAGAGCTGTTATGTCTGAGGGAGCTCAAAAACAGATGGAAGTTTCCACTTGACTCCCGAAGGATGAGAGAACCAGAGAAGAGTGGCTGAAGTTCATTTATGGGGAAGTAGCATGAAATTATAACCTCAATTCAATGCACTTTACTGAAGAGTTTCCCAAATATGGTTGGATCCAATCAGAGTGAAGTCAACTAGACAGAGCAACATATCATTACCGTATCCAACCCTTTTACTGAGGACGGAAATCTGGCCTGCCAGAACAACCCCCCGACAAAAAAGGTGATGTTATTTTTTTTAAATGAAATTCTTTGAAGAAATGACATATGCAGCAATATCAACTCCATGAAATAGTTTATACAGTGATGTCACCACCCCTTTAAGAATGCACTGATATAAAAATTTGGGTTGATATCGATATCCGATAATATTTCTGTTATGGACCATAACCAATATTTACTGATATATTATGTACATTATATACATTTCCCTATGCTTTCAACACTGTGACTCAGACCTGAAACTTCAGAAACACATAAAGACAGTTACAATGTCAGCCTTCTATCACCGGAAGAACATTTCCAGGATGAAAGGACTAATGTCTCAACAAGACCTAGAGAAACTCATCCATGTGTTTATCTTTAGCCGCATTGATTACTGCAACAGTTTCTTCACAGGTCTGCCTAAAAAGTCAATCAGACAGTTGCAGCTGATCCAGAACGCTGCTGCTCATGTTCTCACTAAGACTAGGAAAATAGAGCACATCACCCCAGTTCTAACGTCCTTCCACTGGCTCCCTGTAGCTCAGAGAATAGACTTTAAAATACTTCTGTTTATAAATCACTGAATGACTTAGCACCAAATTACAGTAAAGCACTCTTGTTGTTTTATCATCCTTCCAAACCACTCAGGACTTCTGCATATGCTCTATTCTGCATACCCAAAACCAAATATGGAGTGGCTGCATTCAGTTTCTATGCTCCACTAATTTGGAACAAACTTCCATAAAACTGCAAAAGAGCTGAAACACTGAGTTCTTTTAAATCAAGGCTAAAAACCCACCTGTTTAGAATTGATTTTGACCCATAATAACTGGAACACTGACCTTGACCAACATATTTGATGTATATTGATGTTTTTAGCTCTGGCACTTGATAAAATGTGTTGTTTGTTACTGGTTACACAACCAGTGACCGTTTGATGTGTTTATGATATTTTTATGTTTTCATGATGTAAAGCACTTTGAATTGCCTTGTTTCTGAAATGTGCTATCCAAATAAATTTGACTTGACTTGATGTAACTCCAAATGATTTGATGTCAAGAGTGTCCTTTTTTCTGTCACTGTCATAAACAGACATATGAATTCCTTTGTGATTAAATTTTCATTGAATATTGAGTTCTTAAATCAGAATCTTGCCACAAACATATCTAACCAGATGGAATGTGGCATTCCTGCTCCGCTGATTCTCGTTCATAACATAAAAACACCTGTGTGCTTAATGCTGTCGTTCCATAGGTTGGTGCAGGCATATTTTTATTGAGGTGACCCATTTTGTTTTAATGATAGATGAGTTAATTGGGCAATTAACTCAATAACAGGTGTCCGTAATTGCTCAATGCTTTAGAGACTGAGGCTTATGATTCAGTTTTGCCCTTATATGGGTTGATGGACGGAGCTGTTCACAGTCTGCTGAGGTTGAAAAGGGTTTAAATAATGAGGCTTCACACAATATCATTTCATTATTTTCAATGCCAGTGAAATTAAAAGTTAATTTAAAAGTGAAAAAACTGAGTGTGGGTTTTTTTTCTCATAAAAATGTACATGATTTATGGTTTGTTAAATATTGTCCATTTTATAAGCTGTTATGCTAATATATAGTAGTGCGGTTGGGTTTAGTTTCTTGTAATGATTAAAGACTTTTGATAAGGAAAACAAGTAATGTATGTATTTGTAACTTAATAACAGGGTAAAGAAAATCGTTAAGGCATAACTTTACCATGTTCTTTAATCTTTTTCTTTTCTTTATCTTGTTTTTTCGTTCAGTAGTTAATTTAACTTTTGCTCATTGATTCTCTTTTTAGAAATAAAACTCTAGCATGGATTTCTTTGGTTTCACAAGGGTCCCAAAAAACAAAAGGTCTCAATACACGTTTGGCAGATGAGCAACAGAACTGGCAAATCTTCACTATTTAAAAACGCTTGCATCCATTAATGATTTTTAGAGTATTATAAAAGACTGAATGAAGGGGGAAGGCCATTGTGAGAGGTCACTATATTTGAAGAGCTGGGTGGGTTTTTTTTTTTTATTTATTTTTTTTTAATTTATTGTGTCCATGGGTCTATTTAGGGTTGGCCCGTCCTTGTCTTTATTTTGCTCACCCTTGTCTGTATTTCTAAGTCTAAAATTCATTAAAAATGTGGCTCTTTTTAAAAAAAAAAAAAAAAATTGATCTCAGCTCCCATACAGATTTAGCCTAACCAAAGAAGTCAAGTTTATTTGTATAGCACTTTTTAGCAGCAAGGCACTTCAAAGTGTTTTCCATCGTAAAAATATCAATCAAGTATACATCAAAATCACTGAGCAAGTATACAGCAAAATCATCAAAAACATCAAACAAATATACATCAGAATCATTGAGCAAATAATGCATCAAATCATCAAGCAAATATCATCACACAAATATAATTTGAAACTATCGATCAATGTTCCACTTACTACTAATCAAAGGCAGCTCTAAACTGGTGGCTTTTTAGCCTTGATTTAAAGGAACTAAGCATTTCAGCTGTTTTGCAGTTTTCTGGAAGTTTGTTCCAAATTAGTGGAGCATGAAAACTGAAAGTTGCTTCTCCATGTTTGGTTCTGGTTCTGGGGATACAGAGTAGGCCAGAACCAGAAAACCTGAGTGGTCTGGAAGGTTGATACAATGACAACAGGTCTTAATGTAATTTGGTGCTAAGCCATTCAGTGATTTATAAACTAACAGAAGTATTTTAAAGTCTATTCTCTGAGCTACAGGGAGCCAGTGGAAGGACTTTAGAACTGGGGTGATGTGCTCTATTTTTCTGGTCTTAGCGAGAACACAAGCAGCAGTGTTTTGGATCAGCTGCAGCTGCCTGATTGACTTTTTAGGCAGACGTGTGAAGACACTGTTGCAGTAATCAATGCGACTAAAGAAAAACACATGGATGAGTTTCTCAAGGTCTTGTTGAGACATTAGTCCTATAATCCTGGAAATGTTCTTCAGGTGATAGAAGGCTGACTTTGTAACTGTCTTTATGTGTTTCTGAAGTTTCAGTTCTGAGTCCATCACTACACCCAGATTTCGGGCCTGATTACTAGTTTCTAGTTGTAATAACTGAAGTTGCACGCTGACTCTAGATTGTTCCTCTTTAGGTCCAAAGATAATAATGTCAGTTTTATTTCTATTCAGCTGGACAAAGTTATGGCACATCCATGCATAGATTTGTTCTAAGCATCTGTTCAGTGCTTGGATAGGTTCATAGTCACCTTGTGACATCGTAATGTAGAGCTGTGTATCATCTGTGTTGTTATGGTAGCTAATCTTGTTACTTGTTATAATCTGAGTTAGTGGGAGCATGTAGATATATTAAATAGGAGGGGCCCAAGATTGAACCTTGGGCTATTGCATATGTGACTTTTGTTCACTCTGATGAGAAGTTGCCTATTGAAACAAAGAAATCCCTGTTCTTTAGGTAAGATTCGAACCAATTAAGTACTGTACCAGAGAGTCCAACCCAGCTCTCTAGTCGCTTTAATATCATGGTCAGCAGTGCCAAATGCTGCGCTGAGGTCCAACAGAACCAACACTGTGGTTCTTCCACAGTCTGTGTTTGTGTGGATGTCATTAAACACTTTGACGAGGCCAGTCTCGGTGCTGTGGTGAGCACGGAAACCAGACTGACAGACATCAAAGCGGTTTGTCATTGTTAAGAAGCTGTTTAACTGTTGAAACACAGCTTTTTCAGTCATTTTGCTGACGAATGGAAGGTTAGAGATTGGCCTGTAATTCTGCAACAGTGATTTATCCAGATTGTTCTTTTTAAATAGTGGTTTGATAACTGCTGTTTTTAAAAGCCTGGGGGAAAACACCCGATGAGAGGGATGAGTTTACAATTTGAATCAGGTCAGATGCAACAATAGGCAGAACTTTCTGAAGGAAGGTTGTAGGTAGGATACCAAGACAGCAGTAGGAGGAGCTTAATTGTTTCAGAATTTCTTCTAAGTTTTTATGGTTGACTTGGTGAAATTCAGCCATTTTCTCTGCATTTGTTATGTTTGGGCATAGCACTGTTATTGGATTTGATGTGGTTGTGCAGATTAACCTTCTAATTTTTTAAAATTTTCTCTGTAGAAAAGTTGGCAAAATCACTGTAGGCCCTGGCAGAGTGGAGTTCAGGTGGTAAAATCACAGGAGGGCTTGTCAATCTTTCAACTGTGGCAAACAAAGCATTGCTGATGTTTTTGTTTATGATTTCCACAACAAATGTCACCCTTGCATGTTTTAGTGAAGAAGTAAAAAGTGAGGTTGTCAACCACTTTTAATCCACATTAAAATATCAGCAGACATCTTTAAGATTAAACATAGGCACAGTTTTTAGGATTATGTTGCAGCAAAATCTTGGGGCCTTTCTACATGGAGTTCTTATTGGATAGTTTGGCTTTCTGCCACAGTCCAAAAAATATAAATTGGCCATTCAAAATTGCTCTTAGATGCGAGTTTGTGCATGCATGATGAAACCTGTCCACTATTCCACATATGGGCCAATGACAATGGGATATACCCCCAGCTTCCTTCTCCTGTATTCCTGACAAGGTTTAAGCGGGTAAGGAATGGATAGAGGTCTTTTGACGGATCACTTTTCAACCACATAATAACATTGTTTAGACTGTATGCAACATCGTCTTTCCAATGTCTTTTCAGAAAAGTTTTACTCAAGGTGGAAAACATGAGGAAGTAAAGAATGTCAGGTCTAGCAAATTATCTTGTGTAGATGAACAGTATGTAAATGTCATGTCTTTAAAAACTGGGGAAAATAAGTGAGCAACATTTGACCTGAGAGTTGCACTGTCTAGTTTTTCTACTTGATGCCCAGTTTTCAAATGCTAATTCTGTGGAAATCATCTTGTTTGCACTAAAATAGCATTTTGTGTCAGAAAATTGTGTTAGCTTAAGTATTTTTAAACAATTTAAGTAAATACTTGAGATTAGGATCAAATCTCTCTCTCTTTCTCTCCTTTTCTCTCTCTCTGTCTTTCATTCTTGTCAGTTTAAGTTTAATGATGCATTCTTTGAGTTTAGGACTTTTTAGTTTTAGTCTTTTTTGTAATCATTATGTCTGATGAAAAACAGTTGGTGTTTCAGTGCAGGCAGTAGCTCAATTATTGAAGTTGATCTAATGGTGCCTTGGAGAAATCCCGTCATTCAACATAACATTGTCATGTGGTTACAATGAAAATGAATGAATAAAGCAGGCCAAATCCAAAAACAACAGCAAAAAAAATAAAAACTTTAAACCATCTTCAGAAAGCTACAAAAACTTTTAAAGACCCTCTTTAAAATATTTGGAAAAAATCTAACTCCCTGAAAGCTTAATATGAAGACTTAAGACTGACTTAAGTGGCAACAACTTCCTAAAATATCATGCTGCATTTTTAATCTTAGTAAAATATGTGTTTAGTGGCGTTCCCATGCAGAAAATCTTTGACTAGATGAAAAGACTTTTTCTGCTGTTTGAGTTGTAGAGAAGTTTCTGGATGATGGTTTGCCCTTCATAGAGTAAAATTTATAAATCAGCTCATACAAAACACAGCAAAGCTTTTTTCTGCATTCTAAATATGCGACTCCAGTTTATTTTGATTCAACCTAAAGTTTCTGTTGCTCAATTTCATAATCTTTTTTCCCCCTCAGAAAAGTCTTCATTGTAGATACTGCAAGCAATAGTATTTAGTGATAACTGGAAGTAAAAATACATCTTATTCATTTAAAATATTTTTATACATTTTTTCAATTTATAATACATTAGGATTTAATGATTTAATCATCAGCCATCATTTGCATAGTTTTCAAGGTCCTGAAAAATGCAGAAAAGACTGAGGTAGCTGAAGGTTGAAGTCTAATGACTCTCACACCAAGGCCAGAGTTTATCTAATGAAGTGGGCTAGATTATGCTGAACATTCCTTTTGATTGTGCAAATCCTGCATTCAGGTGTTTGAACAATGTAACAAGAACTAGCCAGAGCTCCAATTATCTTTGTATCAAAATTGTTGCCTGTATTTTTATTTATTTATAAAATTTTTATTGTACACCTGATCATTGGCTTGTTTGCAGCCCCACACTAATTTGCACCATTCTTTGTGGATTGTGAATGTCATTATTGTAATGAGGTTTGTGCATAATGCAGAGCATCTACTCCCATCTACTTTCATTTTCGCTAGACTGCAATCCAACACAATCTAGCATTTATTTATAAAGCATGTTTCAACATGTATAAAATGCTTAGTGCCAAAATCATTAACACATTTTCCTAACAAGGCAGTGTCTTGTTTTACTCTTTATTTGGTTTTACAAATCAATCATGATCAACAAAATTTGGCTTTAAAAAAAAAATTACAAAAACATCCTTTAATGCTGCAGTATGTAACTTTTACAAAAATGTTTTTTACATATTTGTTAAAACTGTCACCATGCTGTGTCAGAATGGTATGAGACAGATAATCTGTGAAAAGATCGATCTCCTCCACCTCCTTCCTGAGCCTCTTTTGCCATCTGAAGAAATGCACCGCTACCAACCACAACCAAGCAGAGGAGCTTGATTTTTTTCCCAGATTATATGTCTCATACCACTCTGTCACGACATAGTGACAGATAAATATGAAGAAAAATATTTTTTAAATAAAAGTTACAAACTGTAGCTTTAATATCAAAGTGAAAACTGATTTCTACAAAATAATAGCAATTAATTAAAAATATTTAAGATGAAATAAATAATTGCATAAATATTCACCCCTTTTAAAATAACCGACCTGATCCAACAGAGGTCCAGCTTGTAGTCTCACAATGAGTGGAATGGAGATCACCTGAGTACACTGAGTGTGTCTGAAGTGATTGTAACAAAGACACCTGTGTCTAGAAGGTCCGTTCACTGGTTCATCAGCATTCCTGGCCACCATTACAGCATGAAGGCAAAAGAACAAACCAAGCAAAGGTAATTGAAAAATATAAGTCAGGGGATGGATACAAAAATATCTCTAAGGCACTGAACATCCCCTGGAGTTCAGTTAAATCCATCATCAAGAAATGAAAGGCGTATGGCACATTTGAAAATCTGCCTCGATCAGGCTGCCCTCGCAAACTGTGCAAGAAGACTAGAAAGAAAGGCCACCTGGACACCTATGAAGGAGCTACAAGCTTCAGCAGCCGAGATTGGAGAAACTCTGCAGACAACAACTGGTGCTCAGGTTCTTCACTAGACAAAGCTTTATGGGAGAGTGGGAATGAGAAAGCCACTGTTGAAGAAAAGTCAGATCAAGGCTCAACTGGAGTTTGTCAAAAAGGCGCATGGGAGAGTCGTGGTCAAGTGGAAGAAGGTCTGATGAGACCAAAATGGAGCTTCATGGGTATCTGACAAGATGCTATATTTGGGGCACATCAGAATCAGAATGGTTTTATCAGTCTCCCAGGGGGGAAATTACATTTCAGTAGAGCCCATCCAGTACACAGATGTCTGAAGCTGCAGTCATCATAGAGAGGCGCCACCCAAATGCTGCACATCACCACAAACACACCATGCCTACTGAAGCATGGTGGTGGTAGCCTCATGTTGTGTTGATGCTTGTAAAGACTTGTACAGTTAGAAGGAAAATAAGTGAGGCAAAACATAGGGAAATCCTGGAGGACCATTAGTTTCCACCTTCTAGAAAACTACGGCTTTGGAGAACATTTATTTTCCAGTAAGACCACTACCTGAAGCATCCAGCTAAAGAGACACAGAAATTGTTTGAAGACGTAGGGTGAAGTAGGGTGTTCTGCAGTGGCCCAGTCAAAGCCCAGACCTCAATACCATAGAGAATTTGTGGCTAGACTTGGAAAAAAGCTGTTTACAGCTGATCCCTACACAACCTGACAGAGCTGGAACAATTTAGCAAGGAAGAATGGAGGAAAGTTCCAGTGTCCTGATGTGCAGCCTGATCGAGACCTTTCCACACAGACTCCGTGCTGTGATCGCAGCCAAAGGTGCATCTACTAAATACTGACTTGAAGGAGGTACATATTTATGCAATATTTATGCACTTATTCTATGTTAAATATTTTTATTTAATTGTCTTTTTTTAAGAAATCAGTTTTCAATCTGACATTTAAGACTTTTTTTGTTGTAATTTTTGGGTAAACAAGACAAATTTTGTTGATTATGACTGATTTGTAAAAGTAATAAAAACAGTAAAACATCCAAGGGGGTGAATACTTTTTAGATTAAAGATTAAACTGAACACATTCTATTTTGACATTATTTATTAGATCACTTCTGTCATCTTACAGTTAGTTGATTCCCTTTACTCTATAGTGGTAATACTCTTCAGATTTGTATTTGTAAAAATAGATTTATTTTGTTCCTTTTAACATGTATGCTCTTTTATGTTGGCCTAACATAAAATGGCCTAATAAAAGTCCAAGCAAATACATTGAAGTTCACAGCTGTAATGTGACTTGAGCAAACTGATAACAGCATTAATTCCCTTTTTCCATGACATGACAGAAAACGTTCAAGATGACGCGATGAGATGGCGTGGACGAGATGAAAATAAAACCAGAAACAGAAGGGTCTTACTGGAACCAGGGTTAACCCGGCTCTGCCGCTGATGTTTGCGCAATATTAGGGAAAGGCATGAAAGCATCAGTGGCAAAAGGTTTCCATGGATATGCATCCCTCCTTCATGACCACGCCACAGTCAGAAGCTTTGAAGAAGAAAGCAAATGAGAGAGGAGAGGCTCCTCAACGCCTTCATTGCAACTGCAAAAAGCTTTTTCGTCTCTCTTTTTTTTTTGCCTAAAAACAACAGGATGATTTAATTCTCATTAAAATGTGTGAAATGTACTAACAGCAGAATTTGTAATACATTATGATTCTGCCATTACCCAAAGCCATGATTGGTTTCTGACATTTCGGTGTAATCGAGTCATTTGATGAAAGACATTTCATGTTCGATAATAGCATTTAGAGCATTCATGAAAGCAGTGAAGTCATTTGGCAGTCAGCATGCACTCAGGTCAGTGAGTTTAAAACAGGAAATTGTGTGGCATTCTGCTTTGTGTGGGGTTTTTGGGGAAATATTCATGCAGGGAACGGCAGGAAACACCAAAAGGGGGAAAAAACACAATACAAAAGAAGAAAAGAGAAAATAAAAACTTGCGGCCATTAGAACCATTTTGTCATTCGTACAGATTATAAAAGAAATCTGGTGAAGTCAGAAAACAAATAATTAAGCTTCCTTCATGACTAATAAATATTCAGAGCGACATCATACTGTGTCAATTCCTTTTCAATGAAATTGTATGGAAAGAAAAATGCAGCGCAAAACACTGATGCAACTTTTGTTTTTGATTTCTTAAGGAACAGATGGTTTAACATGTAAAACTTGCATCACATTAACTCCACTATTATATAATTACACATACAAAAAAAAAAAAAAAAAGCGAAGAACCCAGAAGGAGTCATCTGATTTTAATGTATTTTGTTACACATTGGTGATGGGTGTGTAAATAATTCAATTTCCAGTGAGTTGGCTAGTCTTGTTTGGCCACCAGAGGGCGGAATTGCTGGAATTGGAAATGGTGTAACAAATTTACAGGCTATCACTGGAACATCTAAGAAGTTGTGAAAATATTTGTTGAAATTTAGCAACAGGGAATCCCTCATATATATGAGTTTCATACAGGCCATGTTTTAGGTTTGCATCAGGCCTGGGTTTTGACTCAAGCTGTCATTTCCCCAGAAAGTGAAGCACACATTGGGATAATAAAACAAAACGTTGTGCATACCTCTGAAGTGGACGGAAAAGGATGCAAGTTTTCAAATTTTGGCAAATCAAAATCGGAAAAATGTATGTTTCATATATATATATATATATATATATATATATATATATATATATATATATATATATATATATATATATATATATATATATATAGTGCTTTTCAGTTTGATACCCTTAAATATAATCCAGTGCAAACATGGTTTCAGAGGTCACTTCATAACTAGCATACCTGTGTTTAATTTAATGTATAAATCCAGCTGTTTTCTGTTTTTTAGGAACATTAGTAAATTCAGTTCAGTTCTGTTTATTTACATAACACCAATTCACACCATCTCAAGGCACTTTACAAAAAAAAGTCAGTTCAGTCCAATCATACATCCATTCCAAATGATCCTAGTTATCAAACAATCCAGTCATGTTCAGTTTATTATACGAAGAGGTTAAAAACGTATAAAATATAAAGAACATGTGGCGACAGTGGACAGTTGGTTGCATTGTTTTACTGACTTTACAGAAACCCCTTATACTGAGCATGCATGTAGTGAGGGTGGAGAGGAAAAGGTCCCTTTTAACAGGAAAATAAATGGCATCAGCAAGACCGAGCAACCCAACAGGGATAAAGTTGTGGGGAAGTTTAAGGCTAAGTGATTATGAAACTATATCCCAATGTTTGGACATCTTATAGATCACTGGTCAAATTATCATTTAAAAATGGAAAAAGTATGGCTGAAGTGGAAATGTAATAAGAGATGGTCAGATGAGACCAGTATCCAAAACATTATGTATGGCAAAATACTAATACTCTTTGCATCCCCCACTACAAAGAGAGAAGTGCCAAGCCGAACAAGATGGCTGTTAATGTTGATTCAATATTTGGAAGCGTGGCCAACATGGACTGAATGGTTTCGTTCACTTCTTCTGCTGCCGTCACAAAAACTAAAACCATAGGCAGACTACAATTCTAAAAGAGCACAGAAAATCAACATCTTTGTTCACAACTTTTTCTGTTCGCTGATTGGCCCGGTTGAAATTATACCGGAGAAAACCAGCTCAATGAAAGAAAGCCCAGATGGAGCACAGAAGGGAGATGAGAATCAGGTGGAACTGCATAGGAAGCCAATGGTCAGGCTAGCTGTATGCTGCAAAGACTACAGACTTGGGCAGAGGTTCAAGTTTAAGCAGGACAACAACCCTAAATAAACACCCAGAACAACAGCAAATGGTCTAGGTTAAAAGCTTGCACGTCTTAGAATGGCCCAGTCAAAGTCCATACCTAAATCGAGTTGAGAATCTGTCTCTAAATGTGAAAGTTGCTGTCATCTCCATCCAGTTTGACTGAACCTGCACAAGCAGTTGTCTGCAAGTCCAGTGACTATAATGAAATCAGTTTTAAAGCTGAGGTTTTAGTTTGTGAATATGCTTTGCTGATTTAGAAAAAAATCAGCGGTGTGGGTGTGACAGATTCTAAAATGGGTATGATCATAAAAACAGAGCAACTTTCAAAAAGACGGGGTTTAATTTGCTTGAACCAACATCAAGGCTTTGCAGCAAAACAAGCGCTAAGCTTTGTTGGGTGTTTGATTTAGGATGTTGTGGGTCTCTGTGTTTAAAAAATAACCATGAGTACCCATGACTGACTGTCAGTGTGTGTATAGGGGTATTTATTTCACCCCCCACCTCCAATCTCAAACCTCCAGCTGACACTGTTACACTGTGTTAGTGCCTGCTGGACTGTTATTGAGTTTGTGTGTGGTCACACAGCCTCCAGTCTATAGAGCTTGACTTGTGTGTTTTCGTTGCTCTCACCCTTGCCTTTGTTTGCCTGCCACTGACCTTTCATCATAGTTTGAGTCAGAGTAGGAAGTGCTGCGGGCTGACAGGAAACTCTGCGTTCTCAGCCTTCTACCCAACTCTGAAAAATGTCATCCTGCAATATTAACAAGCATGGGCAAAATTTTGATTTTAAATGTGGAGAGAGGCAGAGGTAGTACTGGCAGAAAATCCTCGAAAGAGCCTTTATTTATCAGGTAGCTCTTAGAGAAGTACAGCACAAAACTATGCTTTACATAAAGTTTTTTAATGTCACCAGAGTGAAACTGATGTTCGTTTTAAAAAATGTTAGATTGAAGAGACTCCTGCTGATCCAAACACAACAAACAAGTTCTCCAAAAATAGATCTGTGGTTGGGGTCATGAGATTTAACTAACAGTTAAAGTGTTAAAGACTAAAATGTTAAAGCCTATCTTTATGCATTTATTTAAACTATAACACATAATCAGAATGAAAATGAAAATTACATATTTATAAGTTTCTCAGTTTGGATAATTCCTACTTTATACCTGAGAATGGTTCAGAAGCAACTCGAAAGAGTCTAATTTGAGAAAACTTACATGTTTCAGGGTCTTTGGGTCTTTTGTTTGTGTTTGTTTTGTTTGTGTTGATTTGCACTGGACACAATCGAATCTTAAGACCCAATCCTGTTTCAGACTTCAGTGTTTAACCATATGAACATTTGCTTGCAGTGTATAATGCAGTGCTGCTCAAAAATGGCATGAATAAACGAAAGAAATAGCTTGGCCATTGCCTTCCTGCTCAATTCTGCTTGATTCTCATCTCCCTTTGATTTTCTATGCTGTTTTAGAGTTGTAGTCTGCTTATAGTTGTAGTTTGGCAAGGTCAGCAGAGGAAGTAAATTAAATCATTCAGTCAGTGTTGGCCACACGTCTAAATATTGAGCAATTAAAGTCGGACCAAGAGGAATGTTTAAGACAGTTTATTGCTGGCAAAAATGTTGTTTGGTTTAAGACTTCTCTCTTTGCAGTGGGGGATGGTTGTTTACAGTGCATGCAATTTCCGGTTCATTGAGCTGGCGCATTACATACGTCAAGGCCAAACGTTAGCGACTGGGTAAAATCAGATTCAGTCATTTAAAACTTTAACTGAGTCCACACCTTCAGCAAGCAGTCATTTCTCAATAGCCAAGGGTGCAGACTCTCTGTACAAAGCAAAGCGTAGAAACAAAGGGCTGGTTTTTACCTGGCTAGGAAAGAAATAAAGCATTTGTTTTCTCAGCGAGAAATGTTTTTCTGTCAAGTTGTTTGAAATGGTCAACAGATCAACCATGGAATGACAGATCTTTTCATGTGATGCATAACTAAAAGATCAAAGAAGAACACAGAGGTGATGAAGGCGACGGTGGTAGGAATTTGTCCCATAATTGGCAGGTTGCTGGTTCAAGCCCCGCTCCGTCCATCTCCATCACTGTGTCCTTGAGCAAGACACTTCACCTTCCTTGCCTAAAGGGCAGCGCCTCCCAAGATGGCTGCAGACACCAGTCTACCTTGGACAGGCTGTACTGACAGTGTAATTTCTCCCCTGGGAGACTAATAAGGGTATTAAAAAAACAAAACAAAAAACTATTAATATCCCTTTGTTAGTCCTGGGAAACTAATAAAGGAACCAGGTAGAATTTAGGAAAACACTCTAATCAGATGGTTGGATGGTCTCTCAAGCATGAATAACTTCAAAAAAGGTTGTTGATTATTTGATAGTGCCAGTTCCAGACACTCCAACTTATGGTCAGCCATTCAGTTTGATGGTCATGAAATTTCACTGTAATGCTTCAATCCAAAGTAACAGCCTTCTGTCTTCTATATGATGGAACTAGTATAAAAGTCAGGGTCACGGTGTTGCCAATGATGCTAAAACAATTGAAAGCAGAGGCCCTCCAATTGGGTCAGTAGCTCTTGCACGTCTTATGCCTCATTCACACGGCAAGATTTTTCTGCTGATTTTTGTCCCGATTTCCCCCTTTCAACAAGCTTAAGGATGCTCTAATTATCAGGATGGTTCTTAAGATAATCGGAAGAGATATTCCTGCTGTGTGTGGTGCATTTAGGCTCCAACATACTTCATCCGAAATGCCGAAATCATTTCTCATTGATGTAGACGCATGACGAAAATTGCATCATTTAGTTTGCAGAGAGCCATCCACCTGCCAAACTCGACACCAGGTCCTGGTTGAACTATTTCAACAGTGCTCTGTGCAAAGTATTGTCTGATTAGTCAGAAGTTTGCTGCTGTGTTTAATGCAAAAATGCGCTCGGACAACAACGTTGCTATTTCTCTTCAACTAGCCCGTTTCTACTATACAGTTTTTGTATCAACAGGAGACATGAGTACTTTTGAGGAACATTTATCTGAAGCGGTGAAGAATTATGTATATTTGTATGATTCTTCACTAAATAACTACTATAATAATAAGACTGGCAAATGGTTAATAACCCCTGGATGGAAATTGTAACACTGTCCATGGAAGAGGCTGTCTGTCCAAAAGTGTGGTGCTCTCTCTGTGAATGTTTCGTAAAAGCAAAACAGAGGATGCAGGGAGTGAGGGGGAACCCCAGCAGGTAGGGGCGTGACGTATACTGAAGCGGGAGGGGTGTCCCCCAGGTGGTCTGCATCATTGTATGAAAGGTGTGTGCGAATACGAACGGTTTGCAACCACGTGTCGACTGTTCGGCTTTGGATGAAGTATGTCGGGGCCTTTAAAATTGATCTGGTACGCTCGGAAAGACGTCAGGGTCGCTCCGACCTAAAATCAGGAATACTCAACATGTTGGATTGACTTGACCTGATGGGGCAGCGTGTAGGGTGTTCCCCAAAGACAAACAAGAACATAGCAGAAAACAAGGTGATGGATACACAGAGGGGAATCCAAAACAACTGCCATGGTGGACCAGAAAGTCCAGTGGACATCGGAGACATCTTTATATTGAAATATAGTCCAAAAACTATCACCATTGCTTCTTCCCAGTCAGCCATGTTTGTTTACCCTGAACTCAAGTTTGGTTTCAAGAGGTTTTGTGAGATTTCTCATCTGACATCTGAATGTTGGTTAGTGAAATCGGTTTGTGTGTGGTGTGTTGCTCCTATCTCTGTACACCGCACACTGTATGGCCCAACTTGTTATACCTATGATTTTTTATCGTCATGTGTAGGGTCTCTCAGGTTTTTGAAAATCGGCAAACAATTTTAAAATCTTGTCGCGTGAACCAGGCATTAGAGAGAATCTGAGTAACACAAATCACCAAGTGCCAGACAAGGATGGCTTCTAGTAAGCTTTTTAAATTATTCAGCATTCCTAGCAGTTAAAGTCATTTTTGTTTTCCCAGTACTCCCTTAAAAATCCCTTCAAGCCATGCAAAGGAGATCATAAAATATGTTTGTGTTGTCTACATAAAATGAATTGGTTTCAACTCAAAATACAGTGGATTGTATATGGCATTAATATTATGACCACTTCATATACATTTTGTGTTTGCATGTGCCTTGTGTTCACCAATCATCCAGTATGCTGAGACTCTAATAGGCTACAATAATCCATAAATCATAAATTAGCCTTGGTATAGATCCATACATCAGTCTATATCACACAATATCCATACATTTTTCTAACTTATAAAGCTTGCTTGAATAATATATCAGCCTTAGTATGTTGCAATTTGAAATTAATGAAATTAAATATGGGGAAGCTCGATCCGAAGATGTCGAAGGCAGTTTTAACAAAATGAAGACTATTGAAAGCACAATATTCAAAGACATTGGTGTCCAGAATCACTACAGAAAAAAGACAACTGTAAACCACCAAAAAGCCAGAATAGAAAATAGCAAAAAAAATGTGTCAGAACATATTCTGACACAAGGCAGAGTGCAAAGCTTTGCAAAGCAAAGATAATTTAGATCAGAAAAGTGAAAATAAATATTAAAGTGTATATTGGTAGGGCTAATAAATGCAGAATATAAACATACAGAACAAAAACAAAAAGTCCAAGAAGAAATAGTATGTTACTTGCATACCGTCTAATGCTTTATGACTTAAACTTAAAGCTGCTGTGACCTTTGGAGACTTTGTCCTTTAAAAGGCTTTGTCATATCAGACTTGCCAGCCACATAACTTGTCCTATTCCTATTACTGAAGTTAATTTCTAGTCCAGTACAATTTCTTTTTCACTGAGTGATGTTATCTATATGACAGGGAACATTTTGTTGCATTAATTAAGGCATAATGAAATGATGGCGTTGGATAAGTGTGAGACAAAGCTTGCGAGGTCACGGCTGCTTCGACATAGTGACCAGGTTTCCAGCACCCAGAATAGGTCTGAATTTTTGAGTAAGAGAAAAAAAAATTAAAGCACAATGAGTTTATCAGAACAGGCTGCAGCATCACTATAATCAATAGTTTCTTAAAGATTTACAGGAAAGCTAAACAATCAAGAGCTTACAACTGACATTTTACATTTTGTCATGTTACACCCAAAAACTAAGGTGTCATTTATTGGATTAAAAGTGATAGATCAACTAAGCCTGTCGCAATAATCAGTTAATCAATTAATCAATTAAAAACACTATAACTTAAAATGAGATAGATAATTTCCATTCTCATGATTAATTTTTTTGAAAAACAATTTTGTTTAGAGGCATCATACTCCATTTTATTTTTGGTTTCGGTTGGGTGTGGTTTTTATTTCCTTTTTATTTAGTGGTTTTAGTTGTTGTGTTTTATTTTGGATATTTAAAATGTCTTCCAATTGCATTGTGGAGTGTTCTGTACAAAATTAAAGTTTATTAATCTTTGAGAGGGAAAACTTGCATTAATATGCTATTATCAAAATAAGGCTTGAAAATGGTCTCAAAACAACAGTATTATTTTTTATTGCAATATTTTTTTTTCTGGGACATTTTTATGATCCAGTAAAATTTGTAATTGTGACAGGCCTAAGATTAACACACACACAAAGTAGAGGATGATTAGGAAGGGAAAGGAAAATCAAACATGGTTTTCCATTCCATTGTTTGGAATTGTGCGTCTATATTTGGGCATGAAGGAGACAAGCTTTCAGCTAAACAAAAGCAACACAAAGACTGTTGGATTATCTCTTCATTCCAAATGTTGGGTTTATACTGTTGGAACAAAGTTAGGTAGTTTAAAACAAACAGGAAAATATAGTGACCCTGTTTGTTAGGTTGAAAGAAAAGACTAGAAGATGATTCATCATTCTTCCTATGATGTCATTTTGAATTGTACAATGATGTGATTAGACTTGGACAAGAAATGGTTTCTCAAAAAAACAGTTCTAATATGCTTGTAGTATGACCACTTTATGTCTAAAGTGAAGCCCTGCAGCAAATGTGACCAACACATGAGGTTTCTGTTGGGCCATTACAACAAGTTCAAAAAGATCAATGGCTTGAGATCGGTAAAAACCACAAATGGTTTATTCCCTGAACCTGCATGAACCTAAAAGTATTGCAAGGTCCAAATAAAGATCAATGCCTCCTTTTCAAAAACAGTTGATGAACTAGTAAGAATTAAACATTCTTGAAAAATAGCAGTTCTCACAATGGAATTTTCCTCTTCTTACAGTAAAACTGCACCAGGTCCAACCATACTGGCACCCACCTTTAGCCTAAAAGGATAATTCAAACATGATGTAGCCAGCTCAGGCCCCAAACATTGCAAAGTTTTCACATGATCAAATGCTTTTTGGTACTCTGGTGACCACACAAGCTTCAAACTGGTCAATGGTGCAACAACAGAAAGGTCTTTACAACATCTTGTTATAATCTTGCCAGTTGCTGGTGCAGAGGTGCAGCACACTACAGTGGCATGTGCTGACGCAATGTAAATACTCTCCTTGATTCTATGGGTGCATAATTACAGCAGAGTACGTTCCGTGGCGGAGCGCAGATGAAAGCAGAGTAGACTGGGGGAACTGCACAGTATGTGTCTGCTAACCAGCCAAGGCCTGAAAATAAAATAAAATAAAAATAAAAAAAAAAACTTTGCACAGTTTTTTCCAAACAAACTGAGACCTAACTCTGGACCTGGGAAGATAGAGCCTTCTGCATTGCCACCCCCACCCCCTGGGACTCATTGCCCCAACCTCTCCGTGCTTACTCTGATCTCGCCACCTTTAAGAAAGAACTCAAAACCCACCTGTTTAAATAAATATTTATATTTGCCGTTTTTTTATGTGTTTTATTTGTGTTAAGTTGAATTGTTTGGTTGTACATAGCTGTACTTCTGAAAAGCGTCTTTGAGTATCTAGAAAAGCGCTATACAAAAAAAGTATAATTATAATAATTATATAAAATCATAGTCAACTATACCAGGAAACCACATCAACTCCTTTTTAGTGACAGGTAGCTCCTACTCTTAAACAGCTGTGTAAGATCAACAGCCCAATCATGGGACACTCAAAACCATGTCACGGAATTTAGTTGGAACCACTTGAACCTGTTTTCCAATTCATTATGTAGCATCCATTTCTTCCCCAGCACATCGCCTTGAGTAAAGTAACCCTGACCTTCAGTTTTTCATTCCTCTGCTGAACAGACTAAGATTAAAAAGTGTAACCTCCGACTGATGGGTAATTGCTCTTTCACCAACTTCGCACGGGAGATAGGAAAAGGAAGTGCAGAGAGAATGGCCTTTATGTTCCAATCCTCAGGAGCATCAGGCAGGGTGCTGTCAGCTCAACTCTGTGCGTGTGTAACTGCACATGACTGCATCACGCCTGAGCTTTTTGGCAGTCAAATTGGGCTCGGGTGGCCCAGAGGCTCCTCCCAATGCGTGTTTTTCCACACTTTGCTCAAACTCGAGTCTCGAGTGATTTTGATTCTCAATATCAAGCATCTGTCTTCAAAGTGCACAAGCGTCCAACTTGTGGAGCTGAATACCTTTTTGATGCGATAGGCGTTCGGTCTGAACGCACCATTAAAGAAGAAGGAGGAAGTTCAAACCATCTCTTCCATCGATCATAATGGGCAAGAATCATATCCCCAACTTCAACGTCTCTTTGCCCAGCTTTCCGACTATATGGCCAGACAAGAGATTGAAAGAGGAGTGGCAAAAGGATATGAAGTTGATTAGCAGCAGTGCTTGCCAACAGCCGATGGTGTCATCCAGGACATGTTACTGTGGAATATCATCTCTGAAAAACTAGGCAACAGTCACAGAGCAACAGTCTTCAATGAGCGGCAAGACTGACTGCTACCAGAGGTCCTTCCTGCCCACATCATCACCATCCACAACAACTCTTTGAGGATACTTGGATGATATGTATTATAACATTTAATTGTCCTTTGGACTAAAGTATTCCTCCACAGCACTAGCAAAACCCCCTAAAAAATTTAATCAGAAAACTGATCTACACTTTCTTTCAATCTTTTCATCTTACTTTGTGTAAGTAAGATGTCAGCTCAACTCTGTACGTGTGTAACTGCACATGACTGCGTCACGCCTGAGCTTTTTGGCACGCCTGCCAAAAAGTTCAGGCGTGTATTCTAAGGGTATTCTAAGGGTATTCTATCCTTAGAATACATGAACTCTTTTGAACATAGCCAGTTTTCTTGCAGTTTTTTTTTTTTTTTTTTTTTTTTTTACCAGCTTCTACATTTCACCAATCAGACATTCCACCTATCCACTACCCTACAGGCTGCTACAAAAAATTGGCACGGCATGACAGATCATTAGGCAAAGAATCACTTTTCTGCCCTCATCATCAGGGAAAAAAAACACACTTATGATGCCTTTGAGGCTGATGGAGTGCTGTACTGAGCTGAGAGAGAAAGAAGCGGAAGCACAGAATAAGAGCAGAGGGAGCGTTTTGTTTTGCAAACGTAAACGCAGGCAAAAGCTTTGCAGAAAAAAATGTGGGAGGAAAACTAACAAACTAACGAATGTTGGGTAATTTCATGCTCAGGTGAGGTAAATATCTAAATCTGCATTTAATAATATTTCATTAGCACATAAGATATTTTTTTGGATAGGCCCTTTACTTACTATGTCTTTCTTTCTGAAGTTTCTGTCCTTGGAAATCATTACTCTTCCTGTTTATGTTCAAAATACACATTAATATATTTTTTTATTTTAACATATACAAC
The DNA here is from genome assembly GCA_014839685.1 of Anableps anableps. Lineage (NCBI taxonomy): Eukaryota > Metazoa > Chordata > Actinopteri > Cyprinodontiformes > Anablepidae > Anableps > Anableps anableps. The sequence goes on along the minus strand of CM026067.1, from coordinate 6,874,126 downwards.
ATAACAATCAAAATTATTAGCAATATCCAACCAGTTTACATAGAAATAACAGCAACACTGCCCACAAAACCAGTCACTTTAGAAAAGAATCCTTGCTAAGGCCTCCTTCACCCCAGATTGGGACCATGCTATTGTCTCCAGAACTTCTGAAACCTTTTGAATTTCACTGGATTGCAGCAAATTTAGAAGACCCGATTTTAGTGTGAAGGCAAACATGATCTCACTTTGCTCTCAGTTCTAAGAACACAGGTTACTACCTGGTATGATCCTCAGGTCAGCTGAAAGCTTTATCTGGGCCCAGGAGGAAGTCAGTTCAGTTTATTTATATAGCGTTAATTCACAACAAATGTCGTCTCAAGGCACTTTACAAAAAAATAATTTCAATTCAATCATATATACAATCCGACTGATCCTTTTTGACAGTACAGTAAGCTCAATTAGTTATTCAAAGTAGTTCAAAAAGTTTCTAAGGAAACCCAGCAGATTGTGTCAAGTCATTGCACTTGCAGCATTCACTAATGGGCCCCAAAACATGACGTTATGTAACTAGTAGAAAATTAACTAATTTTCACCTTTTCAAGGCATGACTGACAGTGTATTCTATCTCCTTTTCTCCTCCCATGTTCTCCCTTACTTCCCTCTCTTTTCTAAATTATACTACCACCATATGAGTTGGTCCTTACACTTTTCCCTCTTCCCTGCTAAATATGATATCAGGGCTCCTTTTTGATGGCTTAACAGATACATTTTTTGTATTTAAGCTACAATCTAGAGAAGTCACAACCTAGGTCTCGGTTCAGTTGAAGTGAACTCTGGTGAAGTTTAAATGCATATGTGAATGCAAGAGGACCAGAGACGACTCCAAAAGCAAGAAGCAGACTATAGCACAAGGCATTCTGGGTAAATACAACCAAAACAAACGTGGAAGTCTAGCGCTAACGGGAGAAATGGCTTGTGGTCTTTTGCCGGAGACAAAAGTGAAATCTTACAACCATTACAATCTCACACCACTCCATTTTTGTCTACATTTTGTGAAGAGGGAAGTTGTGCTCAGTGTCTTCTTCAGATGTTTTTGTGTCGTTTTCTTCAGTGGGTGTTGGTGCAGCACCACCACAGGCAAGGGGGTAAACAGGTTTTTCAAAGGATTTGGTTTGTTTGACAAATTGCAGTGTGAAAGTGAACCACAGCAGATAAAAATGTAACAAATGTTGCAATTTTGGTTCCCAATCAAACCGAATCTACTGGACTATCAGGTGGGAAAACACCCTAGAGCTTAGCTGAGCACATTAAATAAAGAACAATCACCTTAAGAGTCAGAACTGTAAGACATCAGCTCCAGTAACAAACTTCACTGAGAACCTTTCAGTTTCATGTTACTAGCTCTCAGAAATCAGTAAATAGATGTATAGATGGAATGACTAGGGTAAAAAAAAAAAAAAAAATCAGTATTGTGACACCTCATTGAACTCTATGCTTGTGTTCATCTTGTATCATAACTAAGTGTACAGAGAGCTGTTGCTCACATGGGAGAAAAAAAGAAACTGACACAAAATTCAAGTAGGGTAGATGCAATTCATTAAATAATCAGTTTGGTTATAAGCTAGAATTTCAATATGAGAAAGTGTACCTTTAAGGTAGAAGGGAAAAATCCATGTTATTTTAATGAATGGAAATTTGGTGCATGAATAAATCTGTTTGAAGAAGCATTTTCAACATGTGCTACCAGCATAATTACTTTTTAATGCAGGTCCAGCATATTTTAACTGTGGAAGACAACACACATTAACCTTAAAACACAATGATTTAAAGCACAGACCATTTTGAAAAGTAACTGGATAGATTAACCAGTCAAGTGTTCAATTAAGTTGCAAAGTATACCAGAAAGAAAACTACTTTTCTTGCAATTTATGTGACTGTTAATTGATAAAATCTTGTGTGATTAATTAATCATCTTAAGAAGACTCTTGTCTTGAATACTTTGGCCCAGCATGCAGCTTTCTCAAGGTTAATATAAAACTCACTCCCTTTAAACTACTTTAGTAATCGTGTGCAATCTTTTTGTTGTACCCTTACGTGAAATGAATCCAGAGTTATTAAATAGCAGCAGCAGCGGTGGTAAAATAAACAAAAATGCTGTTTCACTGAGAATAGCTCAGTATTTATCTCCATCCACCTTCCCATCAGTTCTGATCAGCTTCTGAGCAGTGAAAAAGCATCCCTGTAGCATGATCCACCACCATTATCACAGTGGGATTTTGTATGTCAGTGACATGCGGTCAGGGGAGGCAGATAATCCTGACAAGTAAAAAGGGTACACTGTGTCACACAGTGAATGAAGCAGGAAACTGGCGCATGCCCATTGCTGTTTCTTTTTTATTGCCAATATATAATTACACATGTTCTACATATGATGACGTTCAACAGTATGTCTAATATATTTAATGAATATAAGTAACATATTTATCCTTTCTGATCAGCCATAAATGCACAGGGTGAGGCAGAAAGTATCATGCCTCACTGATAGGGGGCAGTGCTGAGCCCAACAGGCACAACAGGCAACAGATGCTCTTCTTCTACACATTGAAAAGACTGATAACAATCGGAAAACTACACAAAATACAGTCGGAATGGAGCCGTTCAAAGCCATTCTTCTCCTTGGCGATCATCCCCATTTAAGCTGCAAGATTTTTGAAAATGAAAGGAAAATGAGGTACAAAGACGTTTCTTACATAGAGTGACAGAGAGGTTCGTGGAAAAGGATAGGTACATGGACTTCATTTAAAAATAAACTTAAGATCATACATGATTTTCCATTTTAATCAGAAAGCATGAAAAAAAAAACAACAACAAATTTGACCTTACAGTATTCTTTTATTATTCTTGATATCATATTGTTGTATTATATGGAATTGATTAAAGAACAATTAAATGTAAAAATCAAAATTGAAATGTAAGCTTTTATATTGGATTTCGGAGTTGTACATCCGATTCTGGGGGAGTCGGTGCCTCACCAGTCATGAACCTCACTGCATGTCACTGGTGTATGTGTGGTAATCTTTAGGTTTTTCATCCACTACAAATACCATTTTAAGTGTAGGCTAACAGGTTCAATTTCAGACTCATTTGATCCCTTCTTCGAGATGTTCATCGAGTTCCATTTGTGGCTTCTGGTAGTCTTGAAATAGGACTGCTTATGAATACTTTAATACTCTTTAATACAGGACAGAATCATTGAATGGATCAATAATTGCAATGTTAACAGAGTCGCTACAGAACCCTCTTACAGCTTCATCACAAACCTGTCGTTATCTGGTCTTCATGATGCTTTTTGTCCACTAATGTTCTCTAACATCTGAGGCCTGCACAGAACTGTTTTTATACCAAATACAGATCCACACTATACTTTTCAGATTTTCATTTGAAATTAACTTTGAAAACCCTGCATCAGAGTTCTTCTTCTTCATTATGATGCAATATCTTTGCCATCTTGATATCTGTCAGTGTACATCCATTTGCATGCAACTATGCTGATGATACATTAGAATTTCTTCAGGGAGGGACAATAAGGATATTTTTATTCTATTCTAATTTGTGTTACTGGAACTGCATATCAAATGTAATCTGAAATGGGTTGGGAATAGCTGGCAGTTTCTGAATGAAGCTAAAATATGGACAATGGTGAATTGAATAAACGTCTTTATGTCATTATTTTGTATGTGTCTTTTTATTAGTCTTTTTTACTAATCATTTTTATTAGTCATATTTGCACTGAAATTCAACAACAATATTGAAGACTATGGACAAGAGTCAAGAAAAGCCATGACAAATAATATTTGCAGCCATTATTATCAAATGGCAGTCAGCCAAGTTAACATAACATTTCAGCTGCCAAAACAAATTTCTACTTTTTTTATTATATTTGTTTCACCAGCCAAGATAAAAGTATGTGTTGACTACAAAAATGAAGCAGCCAACATACAAAAAGAAGAGAAACAAGGTAAGATTTAGTTTTACTTTATTTATTTCTTAATGTAGACCATTTTTCTTAAAAAAAATATTAAAAAAAATAACATTAATCATTAAAGGGAAAAAATTTTATTTTGAACAATTATGTTTCTCTATTTGGAACTTATTAAAGCCTACACTTTTAGTCACATTATGTGTGTTTTAGATATATGTTTTGAAATATTTGGTAAGCAAATGCACTGCAGATTTTGTCGCATTTTACATAACAGCCCTAACATTTACTGTAATTGTAAAGAATTTAGGGTTTTTAGAAGTTGAGGATTTCTTAGAGCTCAATATCATCAAAGTGTTCAAAGAACCTGAAGAAATCTCTCCACCCTCAGGATCAGCTTGAATGGCTGTGGATTTTTGTTTCCTCAGGCGGTATATCATAAAAAGGGCAAATCTGTAGTGGAAATGATTACAAGGACTGAAGCTCACTCAGAAAAATCTTTCTATGCTTCTTGACTGCAGTGCATTGCTGCATCCACAAACGCAAGGTAAACCCTACTTTGTAGAGAAAGAAGCATAAAGGTCAAAATAATTGAGGATTATTTCAAAAACTACGAGGAGGGTGGAGAAGTGACTAATTCTATCAAACAGGTAGAAAAACAGGTAAGACTACTTTGGTCTTGAACTTCTTTTGCAAATCATCGTCCTCTCAGTCTTTTAATTAAAAAGCGTGGAAGACCCATCAGGTTGCTAACAGCTTACAAAAGCAAAGGCAGCATCTACTGTAGTATGGAGGTGCATTGAGTCAGACGTGTGCTGTATCAGTCCGCCTCATTGCCTGCTGATTGTGTCAGTTGGACATTTTTTAACAACTACAATGCATGAAAAGACAAGGAACATACCATCTTTAATGCTGATGCACAACTGATACAAAATACAAAAGTTTACTAGGAGTACTGACGAGTCGCAGCAGATTTAAATACCTAAAGCTGGCTAAAATAACCATTGTACACCTGGCTAGCTTGATAGTTTCAATACTCTGAGGATTTAACTTTTCAGCAAGCTCACAGTGACAGGGTTAGCCTTTCAATTACAAGTAAGGGAACTATTAACAGACCTCTGGAGATGGGCACCGGCCCCACTGAGGTCCTCCAAGGATAAGCGGGTGTAGATAATGGATAGATAGATGGACAGAACTATAAATAAGGTAGACCAACACCTATTTGTGGTTCGGTATTTGCAGATTCATGTATTCTGAGATTTTTCAGTGGAAACTCACTTCAAATTATTCATAGGATATTTGCTTGTTCAAGCATTTTTTTTCATAAAGCCTGTTTAAAATCTTCTAAAGAAAATGTAGCTGAAATACCTAGGCGTAATGCTACTTGACATGCTGGTTGGCTGGTGTTGGCAAAGCAGACGGACTGGCGATTGTGGTTGAATGCCGGGTGTCCACTGTAGTAACTTCACAGATACTCACTTCAAAAATCTGAACTAACTCAATACCTATGTATTCTCTCAGTGTCTAAGGTTTTTTTTTTTTTTTTTTTTTTTTTTTTACTATTTCTTTATTTTTGGTTATAAAGGGAGGCACTTCACTTGTTGAAGCATAAAATGTAATTAAGGTAATCAAGAATTTTTCTTCCTTAATGCTGCAGTATGTCACTTTGCACCGCTCCCGACATAAAACAACCAATCAGAGCCAGGAGGAGGATCTTAGCGCTGTCAGTCAACTTCAGTTTCACCGCCATTAGCTAAATGTGCTAATGGCGGTGAAACAACTTATCATTACAGGAAAATCTTTTTTCCGTCGTCATCGGTGGTCATGCTCGCTAGCCTGAGTATTCACAAGTCCGCAGCAGAGAGCGGGTCGGGGGGCGAGCAGCGCCACTCAAACAGTGATTGACAGCACTAAGACCTGCCTCCTACTCTGATTGGTTGTTTCTTGATAACACTGGGAGCACTGGGAGAAGGCAGAGGAGCTCGATTTTTTTTTTTTCACGGATTATCGGTCTCATACCATTCTGTCACCACATAGTGACAGTTTCAACAAATATGTAGAAAAAATATTTTTAGTTACACACTGCAGCTTTAAAAGATTTGTTTATTTTAGTTTACTTAAAAAAATAAGAGCAACTGATGGCCACTTGCAAACAACCTTAGGCAGAAAATCTTTTAAGAAAAGCTTTTAAGCTGTTAGCAAATTTAATAAATGAGCCCATCAATAGTTGCTCCCAAAGCTTTGACCTTGTCATGAACTCAGATTGGGACCCCAAAACATACACTGTGCACCCAGTTATTTTTTTATTATACGATTTTTATCACTTTACTTTTCATCATGCTTGTTGTATTAAACACTGCTGCTAGGCAGAGACAAAGTCCCTTACTTTAGGTCACATATGTCAAACTCAAGACCCAGGGGCCAAATCAGGCCCACCATAGCTTTTTATGTGGCCCTCTAGACTCCAGAGGTTTGTGTGCTTAAATATTGTTTTATCAATCAAATTAAAGCAGTTTTTACATGTATGCTGGCAAATTACATTAATCACTCCCTCATGTTTTTCATGATTCTGCGATCGCTGAAATTCTTGCAAAATTAACAGATTCTCACACTTTTTTTTTTTTTTCGCACCAATGCATAATTGTGAGGTTATTGCAGATTTTCAAAACATTGGATTTAGGTGATGCTCACTCCCACCTGGAGGTAGCAGTATTTCTTACTTCTATTACTCAGCTGCCTCAGCCTGACTTGATATCAAGTTATAGTCTGTGATTGATGTGGCGAGTAACAAAAAGTCACATTTACCGTCGTACATAAGGGCAAGTATTGCCAAATTCCTTGATAATATTTCTAAATTAGCGCCACCAAATCTTTAATTTTGATTGCAAAAAAAAATCACAAAAACAGTTGTGAAATCCTGGAGGGACTGATCGATGTGAAAAGATGTTCAGTATTATTTAATTTTAAAAAGAACAAATGCAGAGAGAGAGATTTATTAATATTTTAACAGTTTAATGGGTTTTATCAATACATTCTGGCACAAACGCCCTTTTGAGAACATTCATCCTTTTGATGTGGCCCAAAATAAAAATGAGTTTGACACCACTACTTTAGGTTCTGTTGCAAAGCCAAAAATCAGTATCTTCCCCTTCGTACCTCTCCACTTTCAAAAAAGCAAGCTGTGTCACAAAAGGTACAACACAATTTGCCTCCCCTGGCCTTGAGTGCAGTGTGAATGTCAACTTGTTCTGCACAGTAGCCTCACCTCTGTTGGATTCAAACAGAATATTTCTCGGTATTCATTACACATATTGTAGCTATAAAGAAGCAGTATCATCTGCTCAGTAAGTGCGTGTTAAGAGGTCCTGGCAAGGTAAGTCATTTGATCAATGCAGGCACTAAGGCCTATTCAGTTCATTGCAACCCCTGCTTTGTGCTTCTCAGTAACTTCAGAGATTAGGCTGGTTTGCTCTCACTGAGCATTGCTCCTAGTGAAAGAAGAGCCCACTGTTGAGGTTCGGTACATACAAGTTTTTTTTTTTATAGTTCTGCCGTACTTGAGTTTACTGTGAGAAATTGAAGCAAATATAACACAGTGTGAAATGTTATTCAGGGAAGATGAGAAGTAACATATTGGTTGTCGTATGCTATCAATGTCAACTCCCCATCACTAGAATTCTTCCCCAGTTTGGATGGTCTCGAGCGGTGAGCCATGGCTGTCACAATGCTATCACTCATCCCTACACCATCTCTTGGAGCCACTGGCTTAAAGTGGAACCTTAACATTTGCATTCCAATTAGCATAAAAGTAAGAAAGTGGAACAAGTAGCTTTGAAAGTCATCCAGCAGTGCACATATTCAAGCAAAAGGGAAAAAAAGGCAGCAGCATGTGCTAAAGAGAAAAAGAAGAGAGTGCACAGTGCAAACAAGGGAGGGCAGGTCTGTAATATGAAAGTGGGCTTGACTGCATGTTTGAATCACTGGTGTATGTCTTTTATGAGCTTACAACTTCACACTGCGTGGAAAATCCGCCCTGGCGCTAAAGTTCTTTGGCATTCAGAATGTCACTTTTAATGACGTTCCTCTCGGAGCTCTGATCCTGCTGATCAAAGACGCCTTGAGTTTAAGTTAACATGTTAACAAAGATGTGGGGAATAGAGAACGATTTGTTTGCTATGTGCTGTTTGGTGGAGTGAAAGGCTAATGGTGGAGTGTGATAGCATAAGGTGGGATCTTTGATTGGGCGTGTTTTAGGCCTTTCCATAACAGTACGAGAGAGACAGTTTGGAAAAGTCTTGTTACTCTGCTGTTAACAGGTCAAATGCAGGGAATAAATTAGCCTTTGTTAGGTGAAGGGACTTTATGATGTTAGGGTTGTAATTGGTATCTCTGAAACTTGGTGGGAATGATTTCATAAACCCTCTCGACATTATCAATATAAAATGAGAAAAAAGATAAAGAACTAATAAATTAGACCTTGTATAAAGGGAAAGCTAAATGTATAATGTGGATTTATATTTATTATTCATTTCCGTCAGTTTTCTTTTGTGTGGACTATTTGGCTTTTTCCATGTTTAACTATTTTCAAACTTCCCCAAAGCTGCTATTTTTTTTTTACAGCTATCTCAAATGTACACCTAAATGAGCTAACTTGCCTTAAATCCCAGATCTGTTTATGTCTTCTAACTTCAGTCAGACATAACATTACAACCGTCTGCCTTACAGTGTCCTTGTTACTGCCAAAACAGCCCCGAACCATTGAGCCATTGACTCCACTAGACCCCTGCCTGTATGCTGTAGTATCTGACATCAAGATGCCTAGCACATCCCACATATGGGCCATGTAATTTAGCAACATCCATATGAAATGACAGCACAAATGACAAATGACAGCACTGTCATACTGTCTCCACCAGTTTACCTTATTCCAATAGTGCATCTTGCTTCTGTGTGTTCTGCAGGCAAATGACACACATGTAAAAGAAAATGTGATTCATCAGATTAGGTCACCTCCCTTAGTTACTCCATGTTCTCATGCTCACCTACCCACTATTGGTGCTTTTACTTTTATTAATAGCCCCTTAATGCCTGAATATATATCCAATTGTACAAAAAATATTATTACTTGTGTTTTTACTGTCAGTCAGATGTTAAATTACAGAGATTTTAAATTTGAACATTGCACCTACTATTAGTGTAAATTTAGGTATGAGGCTAATTAGAGCCACTGGGCACTTAAGGAATGAAACAGACTGTTCAGTCTTAGTATGTCGATTAGGATGTCGATACTGATGCTGCTATTGCTCAAACAAGATTTTGAAATAGAGTCAAAAAATATGTTTTTGAACAACCATTACTTTTTCATCATTATTTCAGTATTTCAAACACAGCTAAATACTGCAAAATCCCAGTCCCACGAGCTCCTAGCTCCTTTTTTGCAATATGAAATCATTGTTACAAATGGAATTTTTACATGTATTTTTGAACAACCATTGGTGTTTCTAATACAGCTAAATACTGAAAAATCCCTTAACTGTACTGTGACAGAAGCTTTTATCCCGTTTCACAATAACAAATATTATGTTTGTGTATGTACATATGAAAATTATTAATCAATATTCATATATTCTTTCTTGTAATGTAATCTTTTGATTCAAAGTTGCATTATCAAAATACATACACATAATTAAATTTTTCTACAGTTATACCTAAATTTTATGTTTCTTGATACTAGTATTACTTATTTCCATTCCTTAGTTGAAGAGCGTATCCAAATCATCATACCCAAAATTAGAAATACTTTTAGAATTTTGGCTACATGTTGTCTGTTCTGATATATCAGTTGCAGCAGATATTTGTCAGCCTAAATATATTTTTTATTGCACAACCTCTAGGCCAGGGTTAAAATTATTTATTGAGTTTATCAGCCAAATTCAACACAGTCAGCCCATTGCACACTTCCACGTGTAATTCACACTTCAACCACTAGACTAGTATCAAAGCACTTCTAACAGCAACTTTAGTATGAGAGGCATATGTATTAACCAACATTTGTAGTATTCATACTATCTTTGCTGTATTGTCAATGAAAGAGGTATGAAGCTAATTAGCTTCACTAGTCCATAAGGGGAAACGACACTTTGTACACATTTCACTGCAGATTGTATATGTACAACTGAGCATGTAACTAATAAACCTCTTGAATTTTGAAACATGCAGAACAGGATCAAGAGCTCGCAACGGTCATGGTTACAGTTATGTTTTTATTTTGTTTCCACGGTCGTATTTGGTGATATGTGGGCAGAACACTTTATGCTTCAGGTTACATCTTCTCTGGTCTTGGGAGCAGACACATTATTGTTAATTTAAGTGTTCTTGACATGTATTGCAAGAACATGCATCTACAAACACTCTAGCAAATAGAAACGAGGGCTTTTGTTTATATAATCTGGTTGAAAGCTTCACACAAGTTATTGCATAAAATCTTCCTTTAGGGCATGCAGAGCAGGGAAATTAAACGTGGCAAGAAATTTATGTTGAGTGTCCACGTTGGTGTTTTTGAACAAATTAGAAAAAGACAGCTAGCTGAACACAAAGCAAATCAGATGTGAGGCCTCTTTCTTTTTTTCCCCCCATCTTTACCTCTTATATATTAATTTTGGGAATTTACCCCAAGTAACATTATGTTTTGAAGCATTACTGCTGTATGCTGCTGTAGTGCAAGAGACAATATGATGTTCTGCAAGGTTGTGACTCAACATTTCTAGGAGCTGTAACTGGAGGCAATGTTCCAAATACTTTAAGACAGATCTCTTGGGGCCAAGCCAAAGAAATTTCTGTTTCAGCAACTTTGTGTTGGGTGAAAAAGAGGAGAGCAAATAGAGTGGAAGATTAGCTATAAACACAATTTAGCCAGAATGTTTCAATTATTCTATTTATTCCTCATCATTGTGTAGACTTTTATTATTGGAGATACAATGCACAAGATAGACAACGGACAAAATACATAGAAAGTTTTTGCAAATATGTTATTTTAGCCTGAAGTAATTTTGCAGGTTTTTAGATGAATATTAAAAGCAGGACAAGGAATATTGTCTTCATGCCAAGAGTACAACCTCATCACGCCATCACCCATCTGACAGTGCTTCTAATAATTTACTTTTACTCTGCTCATGTTGCAGCTGCCACAAACCATTCATGTCAGTTAATACTGCACCATGGTCAGAACCCTATGCATATCAATATTACGCTTTACTTTTCGTTAGCATTTAAAGTACTTCTGGATTAGTGCTTCTTTGTTTCTTTTTTTTTTTTTCATTATGCTCTGTCTTCTCAAACCCTCAGTCAGTCGGAAGGAGTTGGCCACTCACTCTGATCAAGGTTCTGCTGGAGGTTTTTTCATGTTAAACGGGAGTTTTCCTTCCCGTTGTCACTACATGCATATATGAGAGATTCCTGCAAAGTCAACGACACAATGCAGACGACATTCCACTGTCGCAACATGCTCATCCAGGAGGAGTAATTGCTGCTAAGTCAGTGACTATCTCCTGGGTTTTGTTAGATAGAAAACCTTTTAACCAATATGTATAATAAACAGAACTTTACTACATTGTTTAATTACTAAGTTCAATCTGGAATGCATGTAAGTGATTTGGAACCTGTCTGTACGATTGAATTTAATTGACATTTTTTTGGTAAAGTGTCTTGAGATGACATTTATTGAGAATTGGCGCGATATAAATAAACTGAATTTAACTGAAGGTTTTTATGCTCTATGCTCTTGCACGAGAGTTGGGTTCCCAATTTGGAAGAAGTGCCCACACCTCCAGATTGTGCCCAGGCTCGGTTTTGGTGGTGGCTTCTAGACTAAAGGAAACTGGATTTGAGGATGTTTTCACACCTGATAGTCCAGTAGACTTGGTTTGACTGGGGACCAAAATTGCAATATTTGTTACATTGTTGCAGTTTGCTTTCAGACTGCACTGTGTCAAACTAGCCAAATCCTTTGAAAAACCTGTTTACCCCATCGCCTGTGGTGGCACTGAATCAAGAACCCCTGAAGGAAACAACACAAAAATTCTGAAGAAGATACTGAGCATGAGTTCCTTCTTTTGGTTTTATTTTTTTTTTGGTTGAATTTACCCAGAATTCCTCGCTCTATAGTCTGCCTCCTGCTTTTGGAGCAGTCTCCCATTTGCTTGGCATCCATATATGCGTTCGAACCGCACCAGGGTCCACTTCAACCGAACAGAGACCTAGGTTTGTAGGCAGACCACATTAGAGTTCGACTGCACAGTCACACCTCCCCAAACGAACCAAACTTTCTTGTCAAATGAACTTGAGTTTGATTAAAGCTGACTAAATAGGGATGGTATGAATGCACCCTTATAGACTGCAGTTTATAGCAGAGACCCTTTGGGTTGTCAAAGAAAATCGCTCACATCATATATACAGATGTAAAGAAGGAGAATGGTGAAGTATAAAACAAAAGAGCAATGGCTCAGAAGGGATAGAAACTCTACAGACATCAACATATGAAGCGTCATGGAAGCCCAGGGGAGCTTCTGAAGGATGTGCAATATATTAGGAAAACACCTGCTTGGTCTAGAGTGTTGTAGCATTGTCATGGCTGCCTTCATACTGAAGGAGTTATTCTAAGTTTACTGTGACCTTGTCTTGTTCTAATAAGTAGTGGAGGACCTAGAAATCTCAACTTACCCCTAACCTAACGTGAATGGGACTTAAGACATGTAGGTCAGAAAAAATGAAATCATAATAACTAAAGAAAGAAAGGGAAATTAACTTCCAAGAGTCTGTTGAGAATAACAGACAAGAAAACTCTTAAAAGGAAATGTCAATGTGCTTCTTTAGCCTCAAGTCTTTTTGAAGTTAGTTCATAGCAGAAGAATATGTGAAAGAAGTAAGAACTCTTATCATCAAAACAATAAAAACAATTTCAAACCATTTTGCAGATCAGTTATGTTCTATTCCAACAGATACACCACATCTGTCCTAAACACACAGGCATTCCTCCACACACCAGTCTATAAATGAGGACAAGTTAGCTATTAGAGAATCTGATGCTTTGTTGAGCATGACAAAAACAAAAAGTGTGTTCATGAGACGAGGCCAGTTGGGAGAGTATTCCACTGATTTACAGGCAAGAAAGAAGGTTGATTTCCCGAATGATGCTTTATGTTGTGGACCGCTGCATTTTTCCCTTAAAGGAAATCCAGTTGCCAACTGTTATGTTTTTAAACCGGAAGGAAAAGAAAAGTGATTGAAAGGGGGAGGAGCAACATTATTTTTTAAAGAAAAATTTTAATGCAAAGTCAAATTGTCATGGTTTATAATATTATTTTCCAAGTATACAGCAGTATTGATACTGAAGTGTTTCTCTGTCATGAATCTTAAGAGTGCTCTCATATAATGAATCAAAAGACATAAAACAATTTCTTATATGCCTAAAATTTAAAAGATTATATTTGGAAGTGTTTCTCAGGTTTCTGACATAGGTTTTTAAAGTTTAGGTTAGATCAAGGATTTAAACACATCTGCATTTTAACTTTTTGCCTGTGGACACATATCAGAATAATTCCTAACTTTGTGCCTGTTTGTAAAGACAGTCTTTTCAGTTTTTTGCTGTTTAAAGTTGTATTTATTAACACAGAAAAAACTAATGTAAGGATGCAACTAATGATTATTGTAGTTATTGATTATTCTGATGATTAATCGGATAACAAAACTGGCAGATTTTTCATTTCACCACTTGAGCCTTTTTAACAATGTTAGAAATACACTAAAAGATGCAAATAAACAAAGGATCCAATTCCTTTTTTTTCCCAGATGAGAAAAACATTTTCTTGCCTTGTTTTGAATTTTGAGTATAACATACTTACAGGCGAAGATTTTTTTTTTTATCTTAAATGCAAAATGTATATATGTTTTTACAGTTTTGGCTTAATTACTACTCTGAATGTGGCGTTATGGCAAATGGCCTGCCTTAGAGTCTACACTCCAGTTAATGATTAATCGATTACTAAATTAGTTGACGATTATTTCAATAATCAATTCATCATGAATAATCTTATCAAATGTTTCAGCCCTAATTTTTTTTTTTTTATAAAAAAGACAGGAACTCAAATGGTTCAGCCTATAAAAGACACAAAGGGTTTAGACAGTTATAATAGCTTCTGGAAAAATCATTTTTTGGTAATAATGATAATAGAATAGGTGCCTTTCTGGCAAGAGGGTGGCTCACAAAGTTATCCTTCCCTCCTTACTGGCCTTTTGCCCCTTATCTTAGCTAGGATAACCTCATATAATGCAGTCTTAGTCATTTAGGGTTTCATGCTATATGTTGTGAGGTTGTAACATGACCAAAGTACAGACAGGAAGTCCGGAGCAATATGATGAATTAAGGAATTTAATAAAAAAGAACAAAACTTAAAGCAAAGCATGATGAGGTACAGGAGGAGAATCTGGGTAGGATGTAACAGAAGAAACAAATAAAGAACAATAAAAACCAGGGAGCTTATATACAAAGGAGGTGTGATAAGTGACATGGAATCATGGTGAGTCTAATTAGGGGAGTGCTGAAGAGCTGAGGGAGCAAAATGAGCAGAGGAACTGAGGAAATGAGAGTAATTAACACATAGAACACAGAGGGAGATGAACTAGACCCAAAAGAAACTAAAAACCAAGGGGGAAAGGCTAACAGCAATAGAGAATAAACCAGAATGCACAGAGAACATAAATAACTAAGGAACTCAACACATAAGGAATGAACTAGTATGGAAAGACCCTACTGACAATAATAAATAACAGAGAATTAACTGAATATGGCAATATCTTACTAACAATAATAAACCCAGAAATGACCCCAACAGAAACCCAAAACACAAACACACATGATATTTTCACTGTTTTAGTGTTGGCTGTGAGGATGATTTCCAGTACCTCACTATGAACTTTACCACTACACCAGTACTGTACCTCCTAATCCTGTGATCTAACCATCACAACTGAATATGCACTTTTCATCAAGGTTGGCGGTTGTGTTTTTTCTGCCAAAAGACATAAATTTGGAGAGACCAGTAGAGCGGCTCCTACCCAAAAGTGTTTTAAAACCTTCTGCCAGAATGAATTGACCATGGGGTAATACCAAATGAGAGGAAGAAAGGGGTCCAAATCTTTTTTACATTTCCAACAATTATTCTGTTTATAAATCCAGTTTTCTAAAGCCTTTTTGGTGTCTACTGATAATGATAAAGACTTTTATATTGAATGAATTTTCCTCTAGTTTCCCTGATGTGTTTGTTATTGGTGTGTAAAATTTGTACACCAAGTGTCTCTGTTAATTTCACAGTTAAGGTCACTGCCAAATTGTTTTCAGACTTTTGCCACTAGATAAATAGATTGAAATTTTGAAAAATGATCTTTCACAGGCTGCACATTTGAATTAGTTCATTGAATGATGTAAATATGCCATCTTTGTGTAAAAAAAAAAAAAAAAAAAAAAAAAAAAAAAAAAAAAAAAAAAAGATATTTTGTGTGTTCATGTGTTTACAGAACAACTTCTACTTTCCTATTTCCAGTTTTTCCTATTTTTAAAATAAAACTGAAACTACATACCATTTAACCATCTGATGTATTTCCATTTTTCATTTTCCTGGCAGCATCTGATATGGGTTTCTCTTTGGTATACAACACAGTTTGATGAATATGCATCATTTTGTCAACATTTCTACATTAACGACAGTAGGCGATAGACGTAGATGGGGAAGAAAACAATGACCCTTAAGCTGACCCTTGTGGCACTCTCACCAAGGAGCAGTTAGATGAAGATAATATGTTGCTGAGCCTAGCATACTGGAGTCTTTCACATTCTAACATTTGATCCACTTTTTTAATCTGTTTAAAAATGTCAAATTTGCCAGTGTTTCATGACTGTATAAAAAGTCTTGGAAAAACCAAAAAAGACTGCTGGTTACCCTGGTCTAGGTTTGTATCAGCTGTTTTCAAATAAGTCGCAGCTCTTTCATCAGTGAGCGATGAATTAAAGCAAAGAGGATTCTAATAGGTTTGCAGTTTGTTGATGCTTGTTTGTTACCAGACTTGAATGTGGACTTTTTAACAGAATTATTGACTATGCTTGTTAAACGGAAAACTATACAGTTGTGCTATACTGTAATTGAACTGCTTTGAATCTGTTCATGTTGCAGTAAGTACATCTGCTGTATATCTCATCCAATCATTCACAGATTCCAGCCGTATCCTTCCACAGTGACCTCCATCTAAGATCTGGTCAGCAAAGCTTCTTCCCCCCAGGGTGCTGACACTGTAGAGGGTTCCTCTGCCAGTGAGCTTTAAGCAGCAAAGAGCTAAAGCAAATGCTACTCCCTAGACTATGTACTGCACAAGGTGATGGTGTTATTGTCCATGTGACTAAGGTAGAAACATCTTAGTGTGTCCTAATGGGAGATGATGTCTCCCATTAGGACATGTATGTTTATTTCTGTCTACATAGATAACACATGCTCACTATCTGCAGTAGATTGTCAATCGTACCTCAATTCACCCAAGAAGTGTAAAAATATGCTTTCTGTAGTGCTTAGCCTGGTATCAGAGGTGCCTTCAAGCTTTATCAGCCATTCAGCCCATTAAAAGCAGACAAGCAGGCTGCTGGGGTGTTTTGTGTCTTAGTGTGCACACCACCAAACAGAGACTAGAAAAAGCAAACATTGGAGCTGCCTGAAAAGCTCAGAAAGTCTTGTTCTAATTTAGCCAAACTGGACCAATAGCACATTTAAGGTTATAGTACATAATCTCCGTTTTGGCCTAATTAAGTCTGGACTTTGACTAGGCCACCCATAAAGCTGGATTTTGCCCCTTTTTTTAACCAATCCAGACTTGCTTGTTCCCTTCAGATAACTGTCTTGCTGCATGACCCAAATGTGCTGAAGCTATAGGTCACAAACTGATGGCTAGACATTCTCCTTCAGTGTCTTTGGTGGAGAGCAGAATCATGGTTCAGCTACAGCAAGTTGTTCAGGTCCTGAACCAAGGAGACAATCACAGTGAAATCTGTTGTTTGGCAGTATGTTTGTTTTCCTTTATCAATGCCAAATCAGTTTGATGTCAGATGTAACAGGAGGCTCAACAACCAAAGAGTTCCACTTTTGTCTTGTGAGTCTGTTTCGTAAGTATATTTTCCCTAAAGTTTTGGGGATCCTCATCATGTTTTATAGCAAATAGGAAACATGTTTTGTGTTCTTTTTAGACAGAAGGGGCTTTTTGCTCTTGTACTTCACCCATAGATGCCGATTTTGCCAAGTCTCTTTCTTACTGTTGAATAATGGACATTGATCTCAACTGAGGCAAGTTAGGTCTACAGTGCTTTAGATTCAGTTTCAGTTCAACTCAGTTTATTTTTATAGAGCCAACTCACAACATGTCATCTCAAGGCATGTGACAAAAAAGTCATTTCAATCCAATCACACATTCATTCCAATGAAACCTAGTTATCAAACAGTGGAGTCAAGTTCAGTTTATCATTCAAATGGGTTAAAAAACTTCCCTACCAAAGGAAACCCAGCAGATTGCATCAAGTCATTGACTTGCAGGATTCTCTCCTTCTGGACGAGCATGTAGCAAGAACAGACAATCACTTGTATTGTGTTGTTGAATTTGCAGCGATCCCTCATACTGAGCATGCATGTAGTGACAGTGGAGTGGGAAAACGCCACTTTAACAGGAAGAAAACTCCAGCAGAAGCCTGGCTTAATGCAAGCAGCCATCTGCCACGACTAACTGGGTTTCTGAGAAGACAAAGTATACACACAAAAAGAAAAAGAACTGCTGTAAAAGTATGTTCTATATTAGCGGAAAGTAGAAAGTTAGTAGCAGGAGAGGGAGAACATTTAGTTGTTGGCAGCATTTATCTCAGCCGAGGTGTAGCTTCTATGGGGGAAAAACTGAGAGAAAACATAAAGTTAATAGTTGAAATAACAGCAAGAAATGCAAATTGGAGAGTAGTAGAATAATTAAGTACCAGAGTCAGGAAAAGAGGTCAGTTTGCCCTCCAGGAGCCTAAGCCTATAACAGCATACCTACAGAGATAGCTCAGGATTAAATAAATCCATGTGAGGCATGAGAGAAGCTGACCCAGATGTTGATGTTGGCAGATGTTGTTCATGGTTATTTTGTGATTTCCTGGATGAGCTGTCGAGTCACTCTTCAGTTAATTTTGGTAGATAGGCTACCTGTTAAATGTTTTCTCCAATTGTGGATAATGGCTCTCAGTATGGTTTGCTGGAGTTCCAAAGCCTTTGAGATGTCTTTGTAACCCTTTCTAGACCAACAAATGTCAAGGACAATAGTTCTCCTTTCTTTTTGGATTTTTTTTAAATCAGGGCAAGAGGTTTCGCTTTTTGAGACCTTTATGCTTTCAGACATGTTCTATTTAAGTTACTTCTTAATTCTATAGATCTGGCAGTAGTCAGCTCTGGGTTTTTCTTGTTAAAGTGAACCAAAAAATGTGATAAGTCACAGTTAAATCTTTTTTCTTTAACAATGAGAACCACTTTAATTTCAAATGGGGCTTGTTTGGTTTGGATTCCATAATAAATGAAACCATGATTTTTTTTCCTTTTTTTTTTCTTGATATTATTTTTAATGTGTCCTGTCCGGCAATGAAATGATAATTTTGAAACTCCATTTTAAATTTACTCAGGTTATCATGTAATATAAAATTATGCTTCATGATCTAAAAGAGAGGTTAGCAGTTGTGCCTTGACACAGGAAGGTTCAGGGCCTTTCTGCACAAAGCTGGCATGTTCCTGTCATCTATGCGTGGGTTTTCTCAAGCTTCCTCCCACAGTCCAAAAATATACCTTTTAGGTTAAGTGGTCCCTACAGCATAACTTGTCCTTAGGTATGCGTGCATGATTATTTGTTCTGTGCATCTCTTTGTGATGGACCTGTTCAAGGTGTACTCTGCCTCCTACTCAAGGACCTCCGGAGATAGGCACCAGCTCCCCCACCACCTTGAATGAGTAAGTGGTTGTAAACAGTGGATGGATGAGCAGGGCAAATACTTTTTCAGTCCATTCTATATATATCCATTTAAAGACAAAGGCTACAAGTAGCTTAATGAGACTGCAGCCAAACTCCCATAAGAAAGACGCACAAGGAAATGTAACCTAAGGTTAATCAGAAAGATTGTGCGGATGATAGAATAAAAGTCAAGTAAACTAATAAACTGGACTCTTTCTGTTCACTTAATCCATCATATTTTAATCCATGATATGCTCCAATGAAAAACAGACTCCCACAAAAAACGTAGCCCAGGAAGAGTGGGCCGAACTACCTATTGGTGAACATAGATGTCCCATTGTGAACAACAGAGGTTGCTTCTTGGCTGTTGGCAGTTAGGTCATCCTGCCTTTCCACATGAGTAATATGTTCACTGTTAAAATTCATTTCACCGTTCTCCAATATTTTCATCACATATTTATTTGTTGGTGAAAATGTCAATCATTTTTATTACAGTTTTAGATATACTGCATCAGTCTCTCACCCATTGACCACTTGAGATAAGCATCAGCCCCCTTCAAGACCATGATCAGGATGGTTGTAAAAAGTGAATGACTCCTTTTTTGGTCTCAAGAGCTTGAGATTTCTAAGACACTAGTGAAACACCACTATCATGGTATGAGTTAGCCAGGTCTGGATGGTTAAAATAGTAAAGACGTTTACAAAAAATGCTTTATGTTGTTCAAGCAGTGATTAATAATTGCTTGGTACCTTGATCAGTGGGAAGGTTCTGGCTCAATATCTGCAGAGCAGAGTGGGCAGATGCTTCCATAATGAGGATATTGGCAACAGAACCCAAGCACAGCAACAGTGGTCAGTAGATTGGACAATGATTTGGGACAACTTTGAAAGCAGTCTTAAATTCTTGGAGTATTAATTTCTTCCAGTTAAAAGGAGAATACTGTGTTAGAACTAGTTAGGCAACAAATGAAGTACTGAAGAGTAAAAAGAGCCAACAAAAGCAAGCTTTAGTGTTACCCAACTGGCAATTGCAATCATTTTCCTTGTGGACTGAAGCCCATAGAAGATTCCAGCAATGAGGAGATGAACAACGGCTCGCCAAATAAGCTGACTGGGACCAGAAAGGACCACCTGGGGGAGCCAAAGAGACAAGGGACTGAAAAGAAAAAGACTGTTTGGAAGATGGAAAGAAGAGAGACAAACCATACTGCCAACTGGGATTATGACATTTCTTAAGCCACCCGTAATGATATAGTGTAAAATATAATCATGCTGCTGAAAGGACATTCTATTACATGTATCCTGCAGTGTAATACAATACTCACACTGCTCTAAAGCCAGTAATGTTACACTAAGTGCTAATGCAGAGAAAATTTTCTTATGGGGAGTCAGGGGATTTCCTCTGAGATGAGAATAGCCATTATTTCTGCCAGGCTGATAACGAAGAAACATATGCACAGATTCAAGACCAGCTAATTATCAGCTCTCAGTGTAATTAAGGCTTATAGTTGAGCAAACATAATTAGTAAGCATTATGCAGATCTAATGGGTGAAATGAACAGGTGAACATGTTTTCAGTCCTTTGTTTATTAGCTAAGGGTGTACTATAATGAGGTAGGAGAATAAAAGTTGATTAGTTATGACCTACTTGTGTCCAGATTTGGCTTTGATATAGAAGGAAAAATGAAGAACTGTAGCTGTTGCACTGAAATAGGGTGTTTTACTGACTAATCAGAGTCTGCATGGGTGTTGATGTGACATTGTTAAAACTGAAAGACCACACCATCACACAATACATCTCATTCTCAGCAGACAGAACACTGGAAGATTTATGTGACACCAAGATAATGCAGACACCTTATTGCAGAGCATAAGCAATCAAACTGTAACTAACAATGTCATGTCTTATTGGCCTATGGGGAAAAGCCATTGATCCTGGTTTGAGTTTTGGTGGTGTAGCTTGTTTATGATGAGACATAGGTGGGCTGGGAAGCATCTGAGTTTTGGCAAGGGATCTCGTAATTAAGCACATGTCACCAAATAAAAGTTTTCCCAACAGCAGCAACAAACTCGTCCAACACGATGATCTAAAATATAACAGGTATAAATCTCATGGAATATATTGTAAAAAAATTAAAAAAATAAAAAAAAGAAAGAAAAAGAAGACATTTACGTGTGTGTAACTGTTTTTGGAACTCAGACTGCAGCCTGCTAAGAAGTGCTGACAGAAAAAAAAGAAAGAAAGTTGCTTGGAAAATAAGGCATAATTAAAGCAGTTTACGGTTATCTTGAATAAATGCATTTTTGTCCTTGCTCATTTCCCTCATGAGTATAACAAGTTGGCTTGTGGGGGGTGGAGATATGCTTAATTTGTCGTGAAGATTTAATTCCCCTTGAGGTGGCCATAGCAATGTGAGATGAAAAGATTTGTTAAAATTCAGCCACATTTTAATAAACACTCTGCTTGTTGTAAGCAAATGGCATATTTAGTCAGGATCCTTGGGCCCCAAGCTGATATCCCCTTTAAAGGTTGCAGTAACACATAGTTATAAAGTGTCCATGCGTCTTGTCACCTAAACACAAACCTCAATGTATTTTATTGGGAGTTTGTGTAAAAAGCCAACACACAAACTGTAGTGACAGCAGTGATTGTAAAATGAAATGAAACTATATATGGAGTGCAACTGGACATTGCTGTCTACCTAAACTGGCAGGCATGGCAAGGAGAGCATAAATCAGAGTAGCATAGCAACTCTGAAGGAGCTGCATGGAAAGGTGAAAGAGTGGCAAGAAGAAAGCCATAAGAGTTCCCATTTACAGCAGGCCACCCACAAGCCAATTACAGGACACATTAAACATGTGGAACAAAGTGTTTCTATCCAATGAGAAAAATTAAACTGAACAGCTATTTTGACAAATGTTCAGCGCATACATTTGCAAAGTTGGTAGAGACATCCCTCTAAATCGACTTTTTTTAGCTTTATATCAAACTCTAATGTCATTCCCTCATCGAACACATACCCAGAGTGTTGCTTTGACTCATTCATGCATGTTTGAGAAATCCTTGAAATTCCCATGGCAGCCTAAATGCTTGCTCATACAATATGCTGCCTATGTACCCAAAGCTCCGCCCCACAGAGTACCCCCTCCCCTGCGCCTCCCCCACACAGCTCCTTCAGACTAGTGGCAGCAGCAATTAGCAAACACTCGGTGGAACTGTGTCTGTTGAGCTTATCATATGAACTACTTCTCAGTTCAACTCTCTTCAGAACGGTTGTAAACGGCATCATGGAGAAGCATTGTTGTGATGACATGCTGAAGGGGGAGTGTCATAAAGGGTAGGAGCTTCTTAAAGAGACAGAGGCCAATTTATTTTTGAAATATACAGCACTTTCATATCAACTGAAGGTAATAGTCACTTGATTGTGCTACAAAATTGCACTGTGCCTGGAAAATACATACCACCGCTTTTATGCTTAATCCAGCTAGGTGGCTATACAAAGTACAGACTCAAGTTGATTGAATACAAATTAATACTACTGTTCAACTTTTTATTTGAAAACTTAAAATCATGGATCACTTTACTTTCATTTCACAGTTTTGCACAGCTTTATTTTCGTCTGTGACATAAAATCCCATCATGTTCAGGGTTGAAAAGTAAAAAAAAAAAGTGAAATACCTTTGCAAGCCACCATATGTTCCGCTGTAACTTGGTTTGAACATTTTTTCTTCCCTCTCTATGTAAAACCTCAATTTATTCTAACAGACCAGCAAGTCCTTGTTTAGGAAACGGTCTATGCCACAGTTAAACACCGGACCTCCTGCCATGATTTTAAAAGACTTTGATCACCACAGCTCAAAGAATCCATGTTGTTATGAGCAGCCGAGTTGACCTTGCACTACTGCTGGAACAAAAAACCCTCCTCCACACTTACTTCGGGGGGGGGACTATTTTAGGAAGGACGTTGCAAACATTCTGGGTCACTGCTGAACAACAAGATACACTGTTCTTTATTTGCTTTGAGGGTCAAAGAATCCATCCGTTTTCTGGTCACATATTCAATATATGTTCGGTTTTCTAGCGTCAGCAGCCTGAAACAGTGCACAGCCGTGGCCTGCAGGAAATGCATCATCACAGTTTTCGTCGAAATCTTCAAGAGGAACATGGAAGGCTGTTTGGTAAAAAAAAAAAAAAAAAAAAAAGAAAGAAAGACAAAAAAGACAGCAAGAGATTTTAAACGCATCAATTCCGCTTCTACATCACACAAGGACTGGTCTCTGAAACACTGATGCACATGGCGGATTTTATTGTTTTGCTAATCTGTCTGTTAGTTAGCAAATGTTAAAATTACAGGAACCCAGATGACCTAATTTATTTGTAATTTCCACCCACATAGTCCAGCCTGCACATTATAGAAATGAAAATGATCATGATATGATTAGATAATAAATCTTTCAATTGAAGCCCTGCTGTTACAATCGCAATGCTGCAGCTGTGCAAGCTGCCATACCTTACAGTTTACATCAGTTGGTTGTGTTACATTAAGGGGTGACTGAAAGGCCTCGTTCCATTACCTATTAATCAGTAACATCCTGATCTCCTTAATCTAACTGCTTAATATTTGACATTTAGGTTTGATTTTTATGAAAGATACATTCTGAACTACAGTGGGAGTCCAATAGCATTCCTCATCTTGATTTCACATTTGTCATGAAGTTATTGCTTTATTGATTTGAATGTATACTTGGGATTCACAGTATTGCTGGAAAATAAAATCGCACCTCATCTTAATCTTTCGAAGACACCTGAAGGTTTTGGGCCACTGCTGATAGGTATTTAGAACATTTCATGATTTAATTCTCCTTAAGAAAATATGTGTCTTGTGCCAAACTTACAATTTTAATTTATAGCCCAAAAGTTTAAGTTTGGTGTTAATCTGTAACTGTTTGTCCTGGAAGGTTGGACGGATTTTAGCCTTGATGTTTTCTTTGGAAAAAAAGATTTCTGTCCTGAAACTTTACTCATCAGCCCAAACACAGGGGGGAAAATAGGGGATTGTTGTCACATGTAGAACACAACCAGCCCTGACTGCTGTTGTGCTCTCCCTGTCATTCTCACCTTTTCATTATTTTTGGAGAAATATTCAGTTTTTGAAGGGTACACATTGTCCCAAATGTTATTCAATTATTGGTGACTGCTTTCACTGTGCCTTGGACAGTAATTCCAGTAACGGGTTACATAGGTACTTTGGCCCCATTCACACAGTAATAATTTTAGGTGTATCTGCAAAAGTTTTTTGTCGTTTAGACTGTGCCTCCACATGAATTCAGGATCTTGGAGGACCAGAAACGATCATTTTTGAAACCGGGTTCCAGAGTGGATATATTTCAAAACGCCCGTTTCATGTTTCTATATGGCCAAGTGAGCCAGTCTTTATTTAACCTTTTTTCCTGCATGCCCCTCACTCTCATAAATAACAAACATGGCAGCGTTCTGTTTTTTGTGTAGTTCTGTAGGGTTTTACAGTGCCATCGATTGACCTGGCATATCTACTACAGCATTTTCTGTGGCATTGCATCTTGTCCTGTTAACAAAAAATTACTGTGCTCATCTTCATGTGTACAGGGCCTTAGTAACACACATAGTAAGACAACTTTTTTTTCAGTAATGAGTAATCTACTGCATTACTATTTCCAAACCAGTAATCAGATTGCAGTTACTTATCCAAGTCACTGTGCGGTACTATTTTTGTCACTTTCCTTTGTAAAAACATATTTGTTGTCACGTTGTCAGTAGGGATGAGAATCATGAACAGTAGTTCAATTCCTTGGAATCGTTAACCTGCTAAAGATTCTGCTTGTTGGTTCCAGTAACATGTGACATATTTGCGTGATGACATATTGTACACACTCCGTATTTTGATTTAGAAAATATCCAAGATGGCGTCGCAGCCGAAGCTCTCCAAAGAATGATTACATTTCACAAACAGACAATACTAGGGCTGGTTGCATCATGTGCAGAGCTTTAATCACAATAAAAGGATGAAATACCCCCAACATTCTCAAACAGCTGACCACACAGCATGAAACTGGTTGGTATGAAGGTAAAGTATTTGATACGTTGCTTAGTGACAACGGTGACTCTTGTGATGGAGAGCATCCAGCACAGCGTCTTCTGTCATGACTGTCTCAGGTAGTGTTAAACTCCTCCATGTCCTGGCTATTGTATTAATGTTAGCGCCATGCTGTATGAATAATATCCACCTCATATTAACATTTACAGTCATGTTCAATAAATTAGAATATGGGTTCCAATGAGGCTCATTTGTCAGATTAAAAGCACCTTTTGAAAACATCCTTTAAGTCTTGAAAGATCCTTCCTGAAAAGGTCAAACATGCAGATTTGTCTGCACAAAAACTGTTGATGTGCAAAAAGTTGCATTTCATGTTAAAATATTCATTTGACAGAGGGATTCTTATTTTTTAAAGGTAGCTTTAATTTTGTTTGAACTGAATACAACATGGTGCATATTTTGAATTAAAGAGTTTATTTCCTATCTCAATGGAAATCAATAAGAGACGCGATAAGGAATTGAATCGATAACTGAGATCGATAATGGAATCGATATGGATAAATTCTTATCAATTCCCATCCCTAGTTGTCAGCATGGGGAAAACTCACGTTAATTGGGGGTAATTTTGCTTAATGGTGGTGCAGAGGCACACTTCCCCAACGTAAACACTCTCATTGAGTACAACAGGTGAGTAATTCTGTTCCGTGGAGAAGTAGAGTGGCGACACAAGCAGTGTGTTGCACCTCTGCACCACCATCTGGCAAAATACATACCAAGCAGCCAGCAATACAAACATAAACAACAATGGAGGGAGAAGAGAGATGTGCGCTTTCTAGCTAAGTACTGTCACTATTTTGAGTTTGAGCTAAAGATGATGCTGTATACTCTGTCTTTAAGTTTGCCTGTGCTGTGCATAGTGTTTTTAAAGCGAGAAAAGACATTGTCAGCAGCACAAAGTTCCACCAGGAACTGCGAAGCAGAGACCAGCGACTAAAGGGTGAGTTAGGGTCGCTCTTTCAGAGGTTCGCATTGAGCGCACGTGAGCCGACTAACCAGTGGGGTTTTTACACTTGACGCATACGTTGGTGCAGTATTCTCCAAAAATGAGCCCTTATAGAGGGTTCATATGAATGCCAGTGTTGGCGGACCTGCTCTGCAAGAACACCTTCTAAATCCTCCAGTTTGAGTGAAAGGTGGTTAACTAATAAAAAAAATCCAAGGCAGCCCAGGGCAAAGGCAATAAAAACGTTCAAACAAGTCATGTACTGATCCTAAAGCTAAACTTCAAAAAACATGACAAAATAAAAGTAAACTCATAGCCCGTCGGTCACTCCTAGAGTTAAAATACAGTCTGGAAAAGTCTGGAATTGGATTTTTTTTTTTTTTTTTTTTTTTCCAGATTTGGATAATTATGAAAAAGAAAATGTAATTATATTCCCAGATTTTCGAGCACAGGTGTTTGTAGAGATCAGTGTTTCCAATCCTGGTCCTAAAGGCACACTGCACTGCATGTTTTAGGTGTTTCTCTACTTCAGAATGCCTGATTTCAACTGATGGCTGATTACCAGGCTTTTGCTGAAGTGCAAAGAGACACTGGTGTAGATGTTGCATACTTCCTTATCATCTCTCTTTGTCCCCTCACTTTCCTGTCCTTAGTTCCTTGTGTACTTCCTTCTGTCCTTCCTTGCTTTCTTCTGTGCTCTTTTATCTTACCTGTATCTTATCTCTCCTCTTTCTGTCCTTTCTTGTGTCTTTCCTCCATTCATTCCTGTCTTGTCATTATTTTCCCCTCCGTCCTATCTTTCCTTCCTTGTGTCCCTCATTTTCTTTATTTCTTACCTGTCCTTACAACCATTTCTTTCTTCCTTGTGTCCACTTTGCTTCTTCTCTTCATTCTTCTCTTCTTTTCTGTCTGTCATTTCTATCTTACCTTTTCTTTTGCTCTAAGTCCCTGCTGGCTTCCTTTCTGTTTTTTCAAGTTCCTTATTGAAAGTCTTTCAATCGTAGACCCGTCTGACATGAATTAGGTGTGATATTTAGTTTTTTTGGGGGGTTTTTTGTCTTTAAAGAAATGTGAAGGCCTAAGAATTTTAGAAAGTTTGGTCTTAAAAAGTCTGGAATTTTTCCAACAAAAATCTTTAATAAGCTTGCTCCCAAACCCATATATGGATATAAATCCAGCAAAAAAAAAAAAAAAAAAAAGCCTTTGTTAAATAAAAATCACATGAAGCCCTGTTTAGAGATTGCCAGAAGACGTGTGGGACAGAGCAAGCGTGTGGCAGAAAATGCTCTAGTTAGATGAGACTAAAACTGAACGTTTCAGCTTAATGACTAACACTGCAGATCACCCCAAAGACACCATATTTCACCGCTGTGAAACATGGCAGTGGCATCATCATGCTGGGGGGATGCTTTTATTAAACAAGGACAGACAATCTGGTCAAAGTTAAAGCTGGAACAAACTCCATGAGAAGCTGTAAAAGACTTGAGGATGTAAGTGGAGGTTAACCTTTCAGTAGCTCAATAACGATAAACATAATCCAGGCTACAATCAAATGCTTTAGATCAAAGCATTCTCATGTGATAGAATGTCCCAGTCAAAGTTCAGACATCAATGTAATGGAGAATCTGTAGCAAGATAAGAATACTGATCTTCCCAGATAGTTTTCATCCAATCTGACTGAGTTTAAATTACTGTATCTTGCAAAGAAAAATGGACAAACGTTTTGGTCTCTAGATGCAAAAAGCTAGTGGACACATCTCTAAAGACCTGTAGATTTATCTGCAGTGAATTAACTTGGCGACATTGGGACACACACACACACACACACACACACACAATACAAATGTTGGCCACACTTTTCATATTTTTATTAATTATTAAAAGCCATTTATAAAACGAAAACAAATTCATGCCATTCTGATGACCTGAAACTGATAATAAATTTAAATTCACAATATGAAGTTTTTCTTTTAACATGGAAGAAACAATATTCATTATTGCACCTTTAATTAACCAGGAAGCCACATTGAGATCAGAAATCTCTTTGAGAAGTGAGGACTGGCTAAGACCACAGCCACAAAAATCAAAAATATATGTATTTATGAAGTGTAGAA
Organism: Anableps anableps; assembly: GCA_014839685.1. NCBI lineage: Eukaryota > Metazoa > Chordata > Actinopteri > Cyprinodontiformes > Anablepidae > Anableps > Anableps anableps. Next base: position 6,845,920 of record CM026067.1, on the reverse strand, counting down.
CGTCCATGTATAATGTCATCACTACATTAATTAGAGGTAGGTAGAGTAAAAGTAGTTGTCCAAGAAATTACTCAAGAGTAAAAAAGTGTTTGTAGAAAAAAAAAAAGAGTACTTAAGTACTGAGTAACTGATCACAACATCTGATTTAATATTCAAAAATGATGTCAGACAGACAAAAATGTAATGTTCAAATTTTAAAATGAAAAGTTTTTAAATTAACAAAATACCAAATTCAAGCAGAATTAATTTTTTGCAAATCAATATTTTCAACACAAAATTTGAAACTTATACTTAGAAGGTAATCCATACATTAGAAAAGGTTAAAGTACTTCCAGTGAGTCTGTATGGTGTTTACTGTATATTAATATGATCTATGGAAAACAACAGCATAACAACAAATACTGTGTCTAAAAAAAGAGGCTTCACTTTAACAAAGTGAAGACGTTTAACTGTGGTGCATTTCTGGTTAAAATATGTTTGTTCTTCATTCAGTGAAGTTACTCACAGTGAGCAAAGTACCCATAAAACTTACTCAAGTATTAGTAATGGTACTTCATATAATAAGTAGAAGTACAGTGTTGTAAAACTACTCTGAAAAGTAAGTTTTTTTCAAAAAGTTACTGAAGTACATGTAACTGAGTAAATGTAAGTAGTCACGACCCACCTTTGACATTAACAGATATCCCTTCTACTTCAGCCACACTCAGCAAATCCTTTCTGACCACGCCACCAGCTTCATTTACCTGTGTGGACAGAACCCCTGTGGGTGGTAAATACCCTCATCTGCTCTCCCTGCTCCAAATGCCACTCCCCAGTGTGAGTAAGCGTCAAGGCTGGGGCCTGTGTACATTATTAAACTCAGGGCAGTGTATTTAACACCCCCTCCAGACTCATTCTTCCACATTCTTTCTACTTAATTCTCTTCTCCTTTTTCCCTTTCTGTGGCAGATCCATACTCAGTGGGACACACGATTTGCAGAGAAGATATTTCTTGCCAGTACACAAGGCATTTTGTTTTCAGAGGTCTGTTGGTCACATTTTCACTTAGCCCTTTTCTCGTATCAGTATTCACTAGAATGGTATAAAAGTGGCTCTGTAGAGAAAAAGAAAAAAAAAAAAACGATTTCTTTTAAGGAGTCTTGGTGGAAGTCGATGTTGCGGTAATGAAAGCCTGACTGCTTTTGAACAAAATAACTTCTGACTTTTATCAGCACAAGATTGATAATCCTTCGTGTATATATATATATATATATATATATATATATATATATATATATATATATATATATATATATATATATATATATATATATATGTGTGTGTGTGTGTGTGTGTGTGTGTGTGTGTGTGTGTGTGTGTTTGTTTGTCATGAAAATTGTAAGTTGTGAGCTTCCATTTGTGCCAAAATTTAGTCCATGTCTCATGTTTTTATCCATTTCTACCTTCAGTTCCAACAACATTTGTGTTTGTCTGTTCAATGTGAAACAACACTTTCTGTGGTTTGGTTTTGCTCCTCTTTGTGCATGCATTCTCCTCTGATGCGTAATAGATATCATCATGAAAAGATCAATCACTTAAATCTGTGAAGTAAGCAGAGAGAACCCTATGGTGAAGTTGCAAGAATGGGCCATTATAACAGAACAGTGCCTAGAATTCCACACTGTCTTCTATTATTATTTATTAAGGCAAATGCATACTCCACAAGAACAGAATCATTTGTTCTCTCTAACCAGGATATTTCATACTTCACAAAAATCAAAATGTCCCAAGGTTTTAAATAGTTATGGTTTAGATTTTTCTGTGGCTAAAATCATCATCTATAAAACAAAAGCACCAATGTAGCACAGTATAACCCAAATAAAATCACTTAGTTCCAGTTTGAAAATGAGTGGGAAGAAGCAGCTGCTTGTTCAATTCTACCTGTTTTACTCTTCCATTCTATAAATAACAGCGATACAGTGTGGACAAGCAAAATACTTTCTACACTATTTACAGTTGAAACTAGAAGTTTACATACACCGAATAAAGACACATACACCCTTTTTCTCACTGTATACAGTTCAATCAGACCAAACTTGTCTTGTTTTCAGTCAGTTAGTATTACCCAAATTATTTCTATTTGCTAAATGACACAATAATGAGTGAAAAAATATGTCAGAGATTTATTTATTAATGTTTTCAAATCAGAAGTTTACATGCATTTCCTCAGTATTTGGTAGCATTGTCTTTGAACTGTATGACTTGGGTTAAATGTTCTGAGTTTTCTTCTACAAGCTTCTCACAATAGTTTGCTGGAGTTCTGGCCCATTCCTCCTGAAATTGGTGGAACCGAGTCAGGTTTGTAGGCCACCTCGCTCCCACACGCCTTTTCAGATCTACCTATAAATTCTCTCTACAGGACTGAGATCAGGGCTTTGTGATCACCACGCCACAACATTGACTTTGTTGTCCTTAAGTAACTTTATAACCACTTTGGCCATATGCTGAGGGTCATTGTCCATTTGGAAGACCCATCTGCAACTGGATCTAAACTTTTTGGCTGATGTCTTCAAATGTTTTAGTCAACATTTTCACATATGTTCTTTCCCATCTATTCCATGAAGTTTACTAATATATTCATATTTATAAACAAATTTTCAAAGGAAAATAACTAATCAGTATCTAGCCTTTTTCATTTTATATAATGTCAAATATTGTATTGTAATATAATGTGTTAGACATATTTTTAAAAACTGTTTTATATTTGTACATAAGCCCTGCTGTTCCACATATTGCGCTGAGGTATTTTTTGCAATCTCACACTGTGTCCTGTAAGGGATAAAGTGTGAGATTTAATTTTTTTCCCCTTCTCTCCCCTCATGTTCTTTTTTCTCATCTAATGAAACGGCAGCGCCTCCGCATGGCTGCAGCTTCAGGCACGTGTCTACCCATGTCTTATGTTGTTTGTTTGTTTTTTTTTGTTCTCTTGGACAAGCTGTACTGAAATATATGTTTCCCCCTGGAGGACTAATAAAGGTATTCTTATTCATATCCTCTTATTCTTTTATTCATTCCACAGACTGATTTTGGTCCAAGGATCAACCCCTGCGGTACTCCACAATTTATGTCTGTGTAACACTGCTATCTCCTGTCTCCTTTTAATTTACCTCCACCACAATGGCTGAGTGTTTATTCTGATAGAATAGGAAATTAAGACTATTTTGTTCAGTTCAAATTCAATTCAAAAATACTTTATTTATCCCAAAGGGAAATTAAATAAGTGAACAAAGTGGAGAGAACTAACACACCAAGTGGAATCATTTTACAGAAAGTTTTTTTTTTTTTTTTTTTTTTTTTTTTTTTTTTAATAAGTTCTGGTTAATTGAAATTGCTGCAGACTATTCTGCCACAGCTTGGTCTTACACAGCGATTCAAGGAGTATCAGGCCCTTTCTTTACATGGAATATATACTTGGAGCAATGGTTCTGTGTTTATCTGTGTCTTATCCCAGGATTAAGTCATGGACACAGCTATTACTGCCATCTTTAGATACTCTGTTTTTCTTTCCCATAGAACGTATTCCTGACTAGCTGCCTTTTTCTTTCCTTTAAAAAAATTACCCTTTGAGCAGTGCCTCTGTGTTTAGCAGTTTTACCTTCCAGACCTCTCAACCCTGACGCAGTCACAACAGATGACCACTTATATTGAGCCTGACTCTGTTGGATGTTTCTTCTCGTTAAACAGGAGTGATTTCTTTCCACGGTCACCACATGCTTCCTGTATGACCTCTACTGTACCTTTTCCTCTCCATGTCCAGTTTCTTTTTTAATTATTCAACTTATAATACATCTTAAATTAATCAAATTCTCTAATACACAACATTTCATATCACCAAACTACAGTAGTTCACATCACAAAATTATAGCAGTTTAAAAATAAAGGCACAAATTGGGGCTGACAACATTTTATGTTGTGTATTGCGTAGAGCAGCATTCACATGTCTAGCTAACATACTTGTAAACCAATCAATGTTGGAGTGTTTTATGCCAGATCTTAACAATCCATTCATTTTACAACATTATGACCCTGCTTAATTTTACAAGGGTATTGGAACACATAGAACAAACAATGCATGCTCATATTCACTCCTCAGGTCAGTTTAGATCGAAGATCATTTATATTCTGGCCTGTGAGCGATGGCCTTGGAACTCAGTTCTACTGTTGTGTAGTTAAGATTCAAACCACAAACCTTTTTTTGCTGAGGCAACAGCCTTTAATACAAAAAAAAATCCATTCAGTCCAAGTTCAACAATGCATGCATCTATTCTGAAATCTACCCTTTATGTTTTATTGTGTATCCCTATCAAAAGATTTGTTTAATTTATAAAACTGTGTGAGCAATTGAATTACAGTAATTTTACTATACAAAAAAAATCCTTTAGAGTATACCCCAGAGTGTAATAATTCAGAATATGACTTTAATTAAATTTGATATTTCTAAATAATTAGACTTTTTTTCCATTGTTGGTCCTTGTGATTTTGTCTTCCATTTACATTAGTATGGCTTGAGTGGCCCTTGTGAAAATGCAATGACTGTCTAGAGGGGGTACTTGACTGATATAATATCCTTTGGGAAAGACAGACAGCACCTGTGAGTTGATGTCTTAGTGGATCATGTGTCCTCCATCCTTTTCTAACCAGGGGCTTGACAAACTGTGTCTCACACATTGAAGACTGTAGGCCAATCTAAAGCACACTGCTTCAGATCAGTTGTCTACAGCCAGATAAGAGTTTGACAGAATGTCACCAAGGAGACGTGAAGTAGAGGCAGCAAAAACACATTCTAGGAATCCATCTGATCCTAGAGATCATCATCTGAAAGTTAAGATGTGGTTGAAACAAACCTTACCCAGAAAGAAAAAAAAAATAACAGAAGAAAGTCATGAAAAAGACAGAGCTCTTTCACTTAACTTTTGTGAACTTGCTTTGTCTTGTGTTCAGTGATGTGCAGTTAAGGGAGGAAATTTAGCCAGTGCCTTACTTGTCATTGTGACAATGACAAGAGAAAATGAATTTGCCCAACTGGCTATTCTACAAATTTGTTTTTTGTGTGATTTCCATATTTTTGTGGTCAAAAATCTCTGAATTTACGTATCGCATGTTCAAATAGGGCGACAGGAGGCGGTGATGAGCTGTGTCACGCACGCTGTTGGGGCCGTTGCGCAAATGTCCATTGCAACTTGCAAGAGTTACAAAATTATTCATGTCCTGTTTCAACAAGATATTTCTGTACCTTCAGCTGTTTTCTATAAAAACTTTGTCTCTGATTCTCTGTGGGTAAAGGTGTGGACATATCGTCAGAAATTTTTAATGAATGAGAAATGTCTCCTTTAAACTGTTGCATAAAATTTATCTTACAAATCAATACATGATGAAATATATTAAAACAATAGACCCCAACTGTACATTTTGCAAACAGCATCCTGAAACAATCAGTCATTTATTCTGGAATTGTCTTATCACAAGGACATTTTGAAAAGAATGTAATAACTTTATCATTTGTATTGTTGATACTAAATTTTCACTTATGTAGGAGCATATTATTTTTGGTTTTCATGGAAAAAATACAAATACAGGCAGAAGACTTGCAATTAATCTCATTATTATATTTGGCCAATTTCATATTCACAAAAGTAAATTTTTATCTTCACCCTTTTTTTCTTCCAGTTTTGGTTAAGGGAATCGAACAATATTTATCCAGTATTTCTAATAGTACAAACAAAAAAGCTGTAAATACATGAATGCTGTAGGTCACTGAACATTTTTAATTTTTCCTAATGTCTGCTTTCTGGGGTTTTTGTTTTGTTTTTGTACCAGTGTATTTATTGTAGAAGACTATACCCCTGGCATGCTTTATTTCACATTCTGTGTTCTGTTCCTCATTTTTTCCTCTGTATTTGTAACTAAAGATGTTTTCTCAATGAAAAAAAATGAACATCTCTAACATCATTCAACTGTTAGAAGAAAAGCTACTTCGGAGATGGCAACATCCACCATAAAGACACTGGTGGAAAGAAAACAATGCCAGGACTACTTTTATTAGAGGAATTCATGTTTGCAGGAATATGTTTCAGTTTCTCGGGGTGAGTTTCAGAACTTTTTCTGTTTGAGAACACCATTACAATACATAGCATGCCACAGGCATGCAGATCTAGGTCTGCCCGTCTGAGGTTACACTGTTGCGGCTGTAATGTGTGCAACGAGGCAGTGAGCAGCGCTGCGCCCCACGCTGACTAACTGCATCTAGCAGCTGTAACTCCTAGAATAAAATCATTATTTAAGTCAGACTTTATTCAGGCTGAAAGAAAACATCATCTAACATGTTATATTTATTGTTTCTTCCGCTTATTTGTGGAAATCCCAAGCCGTCCATTCCCTGCCCAGCTGGGAGACCCTGCAGCGTGTATTTAGGCATAATTTAATTCCACAAGAGCTCAGGGTTCACAGACTCCATAACAAAGGCCAACAAGACAGAAGCTCACAGCATTATTGCAAAATGGAACAAAAATTGACATCTTCTAAAAATATATATTTCTAACTGGATAAGCAAAGTCATACCTGTTGAGACGGTGACGTTCATGAGCAATTTGATTCCTTTGACCCACTTTTTTCCCCATGAACAGAAGAACTCCAGTCTCAGTTAGTGAGAGCTGTTTTTTGGGTTTTTTTTTATGATTTAGCTTGTTGATAATGCTCTGCACACAAGTCAGCAGCTATTATTTTTAGTTGATTTAAATGATTTAATCGAGAATAAATACAATAGATAAGTACAACTGATAGAAATGGGTGGATAATTTTATATTTTATGGTGCAGAGGAGGATTTTCTGTATTTTGCAACAAATAATAATTTCCCCCAGCACTGTTTAAAAAATTCCAAGAGGAAACCCTGTGTATTAGATCATGAATAGACTTAAACCTATCCCAAATCACAAAAAGAGACCTTTTCAGCAGGATTTTAGTTATTCTGGTAACATCTTAGGCCTGATATTATAGCCTATAGAAGAGCCTGGAAACAGCTTGTAGTGTCATTTAGTTGTTGCCAGGTGTTGCTAAGTTAAAAGTGGTTGTAAAAGTTTTTCTTTGCATCCATCTCAATGTCCAGCAAGGCCTTTTCCAAGCAGACTGAACAAAACACCTCAACTGAGCATTTACCCTATCTTTACTACTTCACGGTATACTTGAAAGGGAAGGACCCTCTAATAAGCTCTTGTTGGAGATGCATTTCATATACATATTCATTCATATTTAATACATGTGAATATTATTTTAAAAGTCCATTTATTTCAGTAGCTGAATACAACTATTAAAACAATATATAGAACAATTAGATACAGACTGATGTTTTCAAGTCTTTATGTTTTTTTGTTAATTATAAGGATTTTCTGCTTACAGCAAATGAAAACCTGACATTTAAGATTAGAACATTTTCAATACAGGATTAATGAAAACTATGTTTAATACCTGCTTAAAGGTTATTTTCAAAGGATAATGTTAATCAGACAAATGAGTCTCATTGGAACGTATCTTCTCATTGATTGAACAACGATTCAGCATGTACACATGTGGACAAAACAGATAACCCTCTGTTGATGACCAAAACGCCCTAAATGGTCACTGAAATAACTTGAAACTGACATAAGTAATTATAAATAAAAATTTACTGAAAATTCAACGATGAAAATCAGAAACTGCTGTTGAAAAGTGGTTCAACAGAATAATTTTTAAAAAATAAACTAATGAAGGCATCATGAATTATGTCAGTTTTGATGAGCTCAACTCTGATCTATTTCTTAAGAAATGGGAGGGGGGCTTGATCCTGTTTGCAGGGCACTTTTGTTTAACCTGCCATGCATTCATAGTATTTCAGTAGAGCCAATAACAGTTTAGCATGTTTATTCTAGGTTCACTCAGTCAAATATCATAAAAAAATAAATGTATAAAAAAATGAACACCCTTGGGTTCATGTTTCACTGCCATATCCTAATTCTTGAGGGAAGTGAAAATGTACCTGGACAATTAACTTTCTAAGAGTTATGGCACTAAAAATTACAGTCTGGCATTTCCTTTATTTTTTTCAAAATATTCTTTTTCATTTTTTAGTTTCCAACTATCACTTTTTCATTCCATTGTTTTACATTTGAAATTTTGTTATCAATTGCACAAAAATACAAAGTGTAGGGTAAAAATTAAAAAGAAGCCAAGAGGGAGAGAGACTAGGCACTGGTGAGTTGAAGGACCGCCTCAGACCTAGCACATGGTCTTCGTTTGCTCCAGCTTTGAAATGACATTGCCAATTTGCATTGCATGTCGTCAAGTGTTCCCTCCAGATGATTGAGATGACAGTGTTCAGTGTGCCCTGATTGCACAGCAGCCTTTTTTCTTTCCCACAAAGAGTGCAAGTGAAAACATCACTGATGCAGGAAGTTGAAACGTTTACGGATTTCATGGTGGCTTAGAAACAATTTCTCTGCTCTAACTGAAGGATATTTTAGAGTGCCTTTGCCACACTGAGGAATCTGATTTAGCGTGACAAAGGCACGCAGGATGCACCTTCAAAGAATTCCTGACTAATGTTGGACCAAAAGCACATTTTTTCTGGGGCACATTTGTTGCAAATAATTTCCACAAACATGCAAGTGTTTACAGCGTGTTTACTGCAGTGGCCCCCAGTGATACTTGTGTGTGTGTGTGTGTGTGTGTGTGTGTGTGTGTGTGTGTGTCTTTGTTTCTTCTGTGCCGGCACGGTCTCTTACATTATTCTAGTCCTATCATGCAGAAATTGCCTGGACACCCATTTGGCTCGCGCTTGCTATCCATTTGTAATTCGGATAGAGGGGCCATGACTGCTTGGGCCTCGGGACAGCAGCAAAATCAATTGGGTAGAAATGACATCTGCCAGAATCTGCCACTGGAGCGCTCGTAGGTACCATAAATGAAATCACAAGCTCTAATTGTGTGCTGATTTATTCACTTGTCTGAGTGCATCGCCGTTGTTCCAGCAAGTAGCCCCAGAGCCTTGGCTGTGTGTTTGGTCATACATAACACATTTATTTACTTACCCCATCCCTTCTGATTCATGGCATCACTGGGGGATATACTGGCCAACCCATCCCCCATCGCCCCCCTCTGCCTCACACACTAGCCACATTCCTTCCCTCGCTCCCTCCACATTTGATTAATTCAGTTTTCTTCCTCTTTTTCGTGGCTGCCTGTGAAATGAAATGGCTGCAGAGACAACTGTCACTTGGCTCAAGTAAGATAAATATGTAGACGCCTCCAGCAGTTAGAGCATGTCTCGCATTCAGAGCAGAGATAGAGATATTTTCCCAGCCTACCTTAAAGGAAAATTGTGGCAGGGCTTTTAAACGATTCATCTAATTGTCGTCGAATCTCTGCCGTGATGCGGGTTGCTCACGTGATGCCTTGGGAAAACATCTCTCCGTCTGCTGTCAAGGACCTCCCTGATAAAAGACCACCGTCTCACTAACACTGCTATTTCCTCTATGCCACCGGAGTCTTTCAAGAAATCTGTTGGCTGAAACTTTAACCCAGCTCCAACACCAGCCTAAATAAAACATGAAACAATGCCTGGGAAAGTGTCTGTGAGGCAGGAAGACATCAAAAATTAATACACCTTCCATTGGGCCCCAGTAAGAAATGAATCTAATCCCTAGAGTTCATCTTGCTCTTACTGTCACCTAGGTGACAGTCATGGGAGGTTACAAGCATGCCAGAGATGATACTACAGGACAGGGATAGACAAGAGAGAGTTCCGTTTTCTTTTTTATTATTCTAGCATGGCAAAGAGAGAGAGATGTAGACAGAGGCTGAGTAAGTTGGACTTAAAGAGAAGAATAGGGGAACAGATAAAGGCACAGAAAGAAAAGGAGAACAGACAAAACCTGAAAGCAATTTTTAGGGAAGAAAACCAAGTTGCTTGGAAATGACCTCTTAGAAACCAGGCAGGGAGGGGAGAGTCAAATTAGAGTTGTAAAAAAAAAAAAAAGAAAGAAAGAAATCTGCCTTTGATGAAGCCATCCTTAAAATATCAGACATATCCCCATGGCTTTGGCTTAAATGACATTTTCCAATATTTGTCCTACATTGCCGTTAGCGACAGGCGAATGTGTGAACATGTCAGTGCGGCGGCCAGTTGGGAGATGGTGCTACGGTATCATTTAAGCAGTGAACAGCCCTGCCTTTTCCAGCTCATTAGCCATCCCCTTCTTTGTCCCAGGCCATTTGATAGCAGCATTAATCTACGGCTCCACTAGGCTTCCTCTCCCTATTTACTGGTGTTTCATGAAGATTACACCACTCAACCGTAAAATGTATGCTTTTTTTTTTCTCCACCTCGCCCACTTAGTGTGAGCCCCCGAACCATGTTGAGTACCTTGGATAAACTTCTGCACAAACTACAGATTAAATGTTGCATTTCCCCCTGAAAGCCCTAAGAGAAGAGATGTGGGAGCAAATGAAAAGCGATCAAAGAGTTTGCCAACAAGCTTGAATTTCATGTTTTTTGCTGTTTAATGTGTGTTTACCACCAAGGTGGATGGCATTCTTCCAAAACTACCAATGTACTTTGGTTAGGATTGGTACTATATCTGACTGTAGCTCCCTTTTGATATGGTACAAGTAGTGTCTCTCTGCATAAATGTCTTTCAGTGTTAAACCCAATAAAAATCGCTTGGCATGCCAGCACTGCGCCAGATTGAACCGAGGTATCTGAGTTTTTATCGGGGCAATAGAACATACATAAAAACGGGCAGCATCCATCATTCATCCATAAATGATAGGTCTGGGTGTACTTATTGCTTAGAAAATTAATGGAATCTTTAAATTGAACTTCTATCATCTTCCGTTTGTAGTAGAACACCTGCTGTTTGTTGAGAAGGAGATGCCAGGGGCTAAAATGCATTTCAAATAGGTAGTATTCATGAGAGAAACTTAAAAGAATATGGAGGCTAAACTAGACTTATGAGACCCAAAAAAGTAATAATTTAAGGTAATGTTTTCTTATAGGAAAAACTGAAAGATTAAAAATAGAAAAAAAAAAAAAAAAAAAACTTTGTCCAAACAGAAAATCTTTTTGCCACCTCTAGCTCTGTTGCTGATGAGTGAAGTGAAATCTGGTTGATAAGACACCACAATACTTTCATCATATCAAAGTATGTCTAACCAAGCTCCCATTCTATCCAACACTCTTGCCAAGGTAACACTGTTTTAAAATCACAATTAGCGAGGGATTAGCAGCATGGCTCTTAGGCAGCCCACTGCAGGCTGATTATCAGAGCAGAGAGCCTGAATAATAAAAACTGTTACCAGATTTAGCAGGTGTTTAATCTGTATTTTTGTTTCAGTCTATGTACTAAAATCTGTTTAACCATTAATAAGTGGTGGACTTGATTAAAATTTTTAATCGAGTTAATTGCAAGGTCTGTAATTAATCGCAGCTGAATCAAAACCTATATATCGACAAAATAAGCAACATTTTCAGTCCAAAAAGCATTTTTGATGCTAAATTTTTGAATAGACATATGAGCTCAACAACAAAAATATTTACTGTTTTCAATCTGTTATTTAGGTTATTCAACCATCAGATTGGTGCAAACTGCTATTATACCCATTCAGCTTTCAAGGGTTTCAGGAACCCCCCTGATGATTCATGGAACTTCTTTGAAAAACTATCTATTTAGAAATGTGGACTGTGTCGCTGACATTAGCGTTGGGGACGTCTGTGCTGCTACAACATGTTTTGCATTGAGATGCTATTTTAGGCGTGAATGTCTTCAGTGATTGACCAACTCCTTTTTGTACAACTTGCACACAATAATAGTCTTGCCAGTGTCCCATCAGATTGTTATTGAAGAAAAAAATAACCCCCCAGTGGGTTTGTTTATCGCTGTTGTTTCTGGATGTGTGTCAGATTGTATTTGCGTGTTTCTGGTACGTCCATCAAACATTCCGACCGGAACCTTTGTATTTGTTAAAAAAAATAAATAAATAAAATGCAATTAAACAAAAAATTTTACCCTGTTAAAATCAGTGTAATTAATAAATTATTTTTTTTTAGATTTTTTTTTTTTGGGTCTAGTGGTCTTTATTTGATAGTGAACTGATAGGAAATTGGGTTGTTTGAGAGGGGGAAGACAGGTGACTAAAGTTAACAGGCCGGGATTCAAACTTGCGACAGCCGAGTCGAGGACTGAGACCTACAGAGGCTGCATGGGTCATGCACTTTACCCTTGCACCAGCACCATGCTCCCTGTCTAATTAACTTATCAAAATTAATGCCTTAAAGCCCCAGCCCCATTAATAAGATGTAGAAGGAAAGCCAGAAATGATTATGACTGCAATAATAAATTTGGTTTTCTATTTATTTTATTTAATAAAACAAATTTATATATATATATATATATATATATATATATATATATATATATATATATATATATATATATTGTTTTGTTTCAAACTTTTGCCAGTACCATGATATTAGGTATCTTTACGGTGGGATATCATACCATATAATATACCATACCATATAATACCTAACACATTAGAACACTATAGTGTTGTTGGTTAGCTTAGTTTGATCACAATCGTTATAGTTCACATTTTTCAAGAGTTTGCTATATACAAAGATTACTCCAACATCAAGAGAATATGAGAAAATAGCTTTGTATCTGTTGCACCTTCATGATTTGATGTTTTTATTTTTGAAGAAAAATAGCTTTGCAAGGATGTGTGGGCAGCAGAGAACAAAAAATAAGACACATCATAGAGGTAAATGCTCCAATGCTCATTTAATGAGTTCTATCAGAGAGCCATCAAAGCACTACTGGTTCAACTAACATGCTCTGCACTCACGCTTACCAACATGTCACTGTCAATTGTGAGGCTAAATATCTCCCTGCAAGCTCTCACCCCACCCACCCCGCTTTTCCCCCCATAGCAACAGATGCTGCACTGACACAACAATTACATGTGCTTGAATCCTCATCAAATGTGAATAGTGGATGTCATCTCGGTGCCATCAACCCACATGCACCCTCCAAATCTTGTTTATGCACAAACAAATTAGCCCATGACTCTCCATGGCATTAATTTCCCCCAATTCAAGGCAGGAAATTTGACCTCACGGGTGCCACATTTCAGGATTCAGAGTTTCAGCAGAGAACGGGAGATCTTCATGATTTATAACAGTTTCGGAAAGAGGCGGTTGGCATTTGGATTTTCCATTTTTAAATCCAAGATATGCTATGAGGGTATTTTAATTTTTGAAACCATGCTGGGTATTATGACAGATTGGTTTGAAAAATATCTCTTCACAGTGTGTGCTCAGAGAAACAATTTAGCAATTATAGTGGTACAACCAACATATGAATAAATTACTCCCTAAAAACAACACCCTCTATGTTTTTGGTAGGAAGAATACAGAATGGTTACAAACCATTTGGCAAAGCCTGAAACAGAAATGCTAATTCTTAGAGGCAAAAATGAAGAGAAAGCAGCTTTATACCATATTTCCCCCTTTCTTTCTTCTTTGGTATTAATTCAGTTCTCCTTTTTTGTTCTGTTTGGTGATTTTGTTTTAGAAGGAGGAAGTGGCTGTCAATAAGCATGGCCATGATAGTGTGGAAGTGCTGCCAGTTCCAATAAAATGGGAGAGAGATCACTGGAATGAAAGGTGACCTTGGCATAATTGAGATTCATCACAGAGAAAGCCAGGCGGCTAAACAGAAAGGGAGCAGGGTCTTAAATACACAACATAAATAATACTTTCTTTTATTACGAAACAGCCAACTGTTGGTTGGGTGCTAGGAAAAGTGGTGTGTATTTAGCTCTTTACAGATTTTCTGCTTTTGCTTTTTTTGGCCCCATTTAAATTTTTTAAAACAACAAAAAATTTTACTATGAAAAAAAAATACTAAAAGGAAGAATCCAAACCAAGCTATCCCTACATAAAAGCATAATTGCTCCTCTTGTTAATTAATGAATTTACTGGGATGATTTTGGTTCAATTTCTCTTGCCACACCCAAGCCTGACTAGTGTTAGACCCGTAGAATCAAGAAATCCCCTAAACAAAAGCAAGACACAAAGCAAGCAATCACAAAAAAGCATTCTTTCATAATGTCCCAAACTAAAGAAATTAAAAAGCAGCTGAGAAGTAGTAGTTCTTCTAATATACTTTACCCTTTCACATTGTAAAAGAACGTCTGCCAGGCCAGGGGCCATGTAAGCATTGAGATCATGTAGCTGGGATCGCAGAAGTAGAGGTGTGTGGCTTATAGCTCTGTGAAAACAACAGAGGATGATACAATGTACCATTTCCGCTAAGCCGCTAGTGTTGCTGTTTTTGCTTTGTTGTACGTCACACTTGTTTGGCAATCCCATATTATGGTTTACAGTTCATTGTAACTCTGGGTTATTACTACCTTCCAAGGTGGATAAAAGGGGGGAATACTGGTGAATCAAGTTCAAGTCTCCATTCCATGACAGGTGTATAAACACACATAGATCAGGGAACAACAAGATAATCTGAAAAGGCGGACATCATTGAAATCAGTCTAGAAAGAGTTCCAACGCCATTTCCAAGTCTTTGGGACTCCAGCGAACCACAGTGAGAGCCATTATCCTCAAATAGAGAAAGCATGGAATTGTGGTGAACCTTCACAGGAGCAGTAGGTCTACCAAAATTACTTCAAGAGACTTCAAAATTACTTCATTAGTTTTTGAACTCATCCAAGAGTTCAAAAAATAACCCAGATCAACATCTAAAGTACTACGGGCCTCACTTGCCTCATGCTGATAATTCCACCATGAGAAAGAAACTTGGCAAAACTGGCATCCATGAGAGAATTCTAAGGTGGAAACTACTGCTACCCAAAAAAAGAACACAAAGGTCAATCTCACAATCTTGATGATCCCCAAGACTTCTGGGAAAATATATTCTGGACACTGATAAGACAGTTTGTTTGTTTTTTTGTTTTGTTTTGTTTTTTTGGTGGGGGATCCTGTTTGCCTTGTTCTACACTTTGCTTATACAGAGGGTCTGGACCATCGGCTAGTGAGAAACCATTGGTTGCTGGAGGCATGGACTCTTCAAGTTTTAAACAACTGGATCTGATTTTACCAAATTGCTATGACGTATTGCTGACGTTTGTAATGTGCCAGCTTGATTGTGAAATAAGCTATGCTAAGGTTACTAGAAATTGCCTGCATATAAACAACTATCCCCCACTGCGAAGATAGAAGTGCTGAGCCCAACGACATCTTTACTAGCATTAAAATGTCTTCAACATTCCTCTTGCCCTGTCTGTAATTGCTCAACATTTAAAAGCATGGCCAAAACAGACTGAATGGCATCGTTCACTTCCTCTGCTGCCATTGCCAAACTACAACCCTATATAGGCAGACTATAATTCTAAAACACAACACACACAATAAGTCCTTCTGTTCGCTGATTGGCCAGGATGAAATTCATCCAGAGAAATCCAGCTCAATGGGACAAATCACAGACGGAGCTCTGATTTGAAGGGAGATGAGAATTGCATACATTAGAATTACATAGGAAGGCAATGGCCAGGCAAGTGTCCTGCTACATCTTGCAAAAATTAAGGTAGCAAAAACAAACATCATACTAAGTCAAATATGGTGGTTGTGGTGTGATAGTTTGGGTCTGCTTTATTGTTTCTGGACCTTGTTGATTTACTGTAATTGATAGAACCATAAATTCTGTGCTTTAGCAGAAATACCTGAAGAATATTCATCTATTAGTTTGTGACCTAAACTCCACCAGCAAGTCCACTTCCAAATGGTTCACAAAAACGATCAATTATTTGGGTAATATAGAAATTATTAATCACTTTTTCACTTTCATACAGTGCCAAATTGGTTTGGATAGCTTCTTTCTCTTAATAAATTAAATAATTTGAAAAGTGAATTTAGTATTTACTCAGGTAATTGTTCTCTAAAATATGTTTGATCTGAAACATTTAAGTCTGAAAAAGAAAAAAACAGTAGAAATCTGTAATGAGGGCAAATACTTTTTCACAGCACTGTAAATCTGAGCAGCAATAAGTATTTATTTAGGCCAAGACTGCAAGCTTGTAGCACTCTGATCCTCGCAGCTTGTGTTCTGTTTATGCAAGTGGACCATGAAATGATATACAGTAGAGGCAGAGCTCTTCAAACCGAATGGAAAAAAAAAGAACGTCTAGAGTCATCTGGATGAGATAACACACTGGCTGTACGTTGAGAAGGACATGTTTTGACCAAAGAGGGAGACAATGTCAGAACTCCAACATGTTTTAACGTGTGCAAAGCAGCACGGCTCTGCACTGTTACAGGCACTCCAGAGAGACGGAAACAGAGTGAGGGATGAATGGAGGTTAGAGGAGGGTGCTGGCATATGTGGGAATGGATTATGGTGTCATTTCAGACCTGCACAATATGCATTTTGAGTCTGGGCTGAAACCTTTACATCACAGCCACACAGAGCTACTGCAGTGGGAGGAGGGGGAGGATCCCCTAGACATTCAAGGCTTTCTATGGCCTACAACAATGGCCCACATTCTGGGTCCAGAACCCACCTGGCCTTGTCTGATAAATGGTTTTGAAAGAGGACACTGAATTTCAATCCAGGATGCAATCCATGTGCCCAAACACTTCGCTTTCCTTTGCAAAATATTGGTTTCACTTCTGTGGGAGACTTGTATTTAAGGCTTTTAGTCTTTTATTTATTTATTTTTTTTAATAATCTCTAACCTTCCATTCATCAGCAAAAATATTAAAAAGCTGTGTTTCAACAGTTAAACAGTTTCTTAACAATGACCAACCGTTTTGATCTCTTTCAGTCCGGTTTCTGTGCTCATCACAGCACTGAGACTGGCCTCGTCAAAGTGATCAATGACATCCACACAAACACAGAGTGTGGAAGAGCCACAGTGTTGGTTCTGTTGGACCTCAGTGCAGCATTTGACACAGTAGACCATGATATATTATTGAAGCGACTGGAGAGCTGGGTTGGACTCTCTGGTACAGTACTCAGTTGGTTCGAATCTTAGATAAAGAACAGGGATTTCTTTGTGTCAATAGGCAACTTCTCATCGGAGCAGACAAAAGTCACATGTGGAGTACCCCAAGGTTCAATCCTGGGACCCTCCTATTTAATATCTACATGCTCCCACTAGCTCAGATTATAACAAGATTAGCTACCATAACTACACAGATGATACACAGCTCTACATTACAATGTCACCAGGTGACTATGGACCTATCCAAGCACTGAACAGATGCTTCGAACAAATCAATGCGTGAATGTGCCAAAACTTTCTCCAGCTGAACAGAAACAAAACTGAAGTTATTATCTTTGGACCTAAAGAGGAACGATCTAGAGTCAGTGCGCAGCTTTAATTATTACAGCTAGAAACTAGATCATGTCTGAAATCTGGGTGCAGTGACGGACTCAGACCTGAACTTTCAGAGACACATAAAAACAGTTATAAAGTCAGCCTTCTGTCACCTGAAGAACATTTTAGGTTCTTCAGGTGGGATCATTAAAGGACTAATGTCTCAACAAGATCTAGAGAAACTCATCCATGCGTTTATCTTTAGCTGCATTGATTATTGCAATAGTGTCTTAACAGGTCTGCCTAAAAAAATCAATCAGACAGCTCCAACTGATCCAAAATGCTGCTGCTTGTGTTCTCACTAAGACCAGGAAAATAGACCACATCACCCCAGTTCTAACGTCCTTCCACTGGTTCCCTGTAGGTCAGAGAATAGAATTTAAAATACAGAAGTATTTTAAATCACTGAACGGTTTAGCACCAAAATACATTAAAGACCTGTTGTATCAACCTTCCAGACCACTCAGGTCTTCTGGTTCTGGTTTACTCTGCATCCCCAGAACCAGAACCAAACATGGAGAAGCAGCTTTCAGTTTTTATGCTCCACTGATCTGGAACAAACTTCCAGAAAAATGCAAAACAGCCGAAACACTAAATTCCTTTAAATCAAGACTGAAAACCCACCTGTTGAGAGTTGCCTTTGATTAGTAGTCTGGACCATAAATTTGCAAACAAATCCAGGTGAGAAGCTGCTCAAAACAAAATATTTTATCACACATTATTCATCATCTCCGAATAATTAATTTAATTACAGAGTTGGTGGAGGGAGGATATCAGATGAGGGCCAGTCACCTTGAAGGAGTACAGGGAGGTTAAATTAGCAGAACAAAGTGAAGGTTCTGTGGGTAGTTTTAGTGATTTCTACACCTTAAAGGAGAAAGTCAGCAGGCAGACGTGGGTTCTGGAACGTCAAAGGCCTCAGGGAGGCCTCCTCCTCCAGACTCCTCAATATAAAAAACAATGACAGAAAAAGGTGGAGATGACTGTGTTGAATGGTCTGCAACCTGCTACTCTGGAGCTGCAAGTGGCTCTTTGGACTTTCAACTCTTTGGACTGTTAAAAACTTTGACTAAATATGATAAAGAAACAACTAAAATTTTAGAAATAGAAATAACTATTTCTCTTTTTTTTTTAATTTCAACAATATTGACACTAAAACTACCACTCATTTTTATTCAGATCTATCTGTTGTTATTAGGCAAGAAACTATGTGTAAATATTAATGTTCCACAGAAGAAAATGTTGCAGTCAAATGGGGAAATGGGGATGGGAAAAGGAAATCCAATGGCATTGGACAGATTCATCCAATCCCAGTAGGAGCCCCAGTTTGGCCTGGTTTTGACAGTCATCGCTGTCATTCTCTAGCCGTCTACCTAGCTGAGGGAAGTTCGTTTTCAGAGTCTTTATAAGCTAATTTCACCATTTATTCTGTTTTTCATGAACAAAGTAACAAAAACCAACAGAACATCCCATTGCTCGTTATGAGTACTTTAACATTAAATTAAAAATACTCATTTAAACAGTAAGGTTAATCTGCATGACTTACTGGGGAAGTAATAGTTAATACAGATAGCAGGACTCCAGACGTTCTCGTCTGACAGCTGAGCTGAGTTAAAAGCCTGACAGCTTTCTAGCTGTCAACGCTAAAAATAATCGAACACTAGGTTTAAATAATAATGTTTTTTCAACAGATGAAAACTACACACACAAACTCAAATTGTTTTCGTGTGTGTGATTTAGTGCCTATTTAGCTGCACAAGGTCAGTTCTTTTTGCAGTGCAACTTCTTAAATCCTCATGCACAGCTGTTCACATCCAACATACAAACTCAGGCCATTTGAAACATACCTACCTTCATAGTAAAGACTGCTTAATCCCCAATGAACAGACCATGCAGTGGTCGTGGCAGTGTCATGCTGTGGAAATGAAGCCATTCATAGTTGATAGGAAGATGATGGGGCAATCCTGGAGGAAAACCTGTCAGAGGGTTAACATACAGCCAGAACTACAAAGGACTGGTTTGTTTCAAATCATATTTATGTTTTAGAATGATCTGGTCAAAGTCCAGAATTAAATTCTGAAACTCTTTGGCAAGACTTGACTCTTACTGTTCATAAATGTTCCACTCTGAGAGAACTTGAGTTATTTTGCAAAAAAAAACAAACAAACAAAAAAAAAACAATGGATAAAAATGGGAGCACTATAATTGCATAGGGGGCTACTTACAAATACATGCCAGATTTTTCCAATTTGTATTTTTAAACCATTTTTGAAAACCATAAATCCTTTTACTTTCTTTGAGTTCGGCTGAACAGAAACAAAACTGAAGTAATATTTTTTGGACCTGAAGAGGAATGATAGAGTCAGAACACAGCTTCAGCTATTATAGCTAGAAACTAGTGATTAGGAAAGAAATCTGAGTGTAGCAATGGACTCAGCCCTGAACCTTTAAGGACACACAAAGACAATTACAAAGTCAGCCTTCTATCACCTAAAGAACCTTTCCAGAATTAAAGGACCAATGTCCCAGCAAGAGAAACTCATCCATGAGTTTATCTTTAGTTGCATTGATTACTGCAACAGTATCTTCACAGGTCTGCCTAAAAAAAGTCATCCAGACAGCTGCAGCTGATCCAGAACGCTGTTGCTTTTCTCACTAAATTTCCCCATCGTGGAACAATAAATGATATTTCTATTCTATTCTATTTTAAAACTAGGAAAATAGAGCACATCACCCCAGTTCTAAAGTCCTTCCACTGGCTCCCTGTAGCTCAGAGAATAGACTTTAAAATACTTCTATTAGTTTATAAATCACTGAATGGCTTAGCACCAAAATACATGAAAGACCTGTTGTCATTGTATCAACCTTCCAGACCACTCAGGTATTCTGGTTCTGGTCTACTTTGTATCCCCTTTTCTAGTTTCTATGCTCCTCTAATCTGGAACAAACTTCCAGAAAACTGCAAAACAGCTGAAATGCTGAGTTTCTTTAAATCAAGGCAAAAAAAACCCATTTATTTAGAGTTACCTTTGATTAATAATATTTGGAACATATATGAATTCTCGTCCTTTACTTTGCCAGAGTAATGTAATGTTTCTTTTTTGTTTGTTCATTGTGTTATGTTTTTATCATGAAAAGCACTTTGACCTGAACTATGTTGTTGCTGAAATATCCTTTACAAATCAACTTTTCTTGACTAAATCCTATTTCATAATTATACACTTCTTTGTGTTGGTGTATCACATAAAATCCCAATTAAGTACATTGGCACTTGTAAAATTAAAAGAAAAATATATATATATGGAAAACAATTTATACTATCCTCACTTCCATGACTTTAGTTTCCACCAATTAAATGTATTTACCTGAAAATGTGCAATGGGATATTCTCTTTTTTCTGAACTGAATCTCTTAAACCTCACCTGCAACTTGTATTAAATACACACTGAGCTTTTTAGACATGGGTTTTGAAAAAAACAATCTGCTGATGCAGCACAAACAAGTAGTTGCCTCTATTCTCTGTAATTAAACGGCTTCATAATCTTTTGAGGATTAAAAGGCCAACTAATGTCCAAAAAAAAGAAGAAAGGATTTGGTAAAATCAAAAAGGATTAATTACTTCTCATACTTTGCAAGGTTACAGTAATTGCTTTTATCCACTTGAACAAAAAAGAGAATAAAATAATTGGCAGACACTTAATTAAAGGTTACGACTTTGACATAATTGTGTAAGACAAGACAATTAAAAATCCTTTTATTTAACCAAGATACACAGGGAGTAATTTGTGTGCTTTGTTCTCTGGAGGGTTGGCAAGTGTACACTCTGTAAAGGATGGAAGGTATTTGGTAAACACTAAGAGGACAGCGAGAAAACTGGACCACTACATCATTGAAACATCATACGACAGAGACAGTCCAGGACGGAACTCTGCTACCTCTGTAACAGATTATGGAAACCCCCATAAGAGTTGAGAAAGGGAAAACCACTCATTAATGTCAAGGTTATCGCTGAGACATCGGGAAAAGTCAAAGGGGCGTACTCCCAGAGGGTTTGTTGTGATTTGTTACATTGACTTTTTAGACAGCAGTACAGCACAGATGTGGATCATTTTACAAACATAAAGGACAGGTGTGGTTTAAACCCCCCACTGCTGAAACTTAGATCTGCTTTAAAATATTTTCTGCACCCAAATATCACCTGGATTTCTTAGATATGACCTACTCTATGGTAGCATTTCTACTCTGTCTTATTGTCTGATTTACAAAGCAGACACAACTAATACTATGCTGGAGCAAAATAATCTGTCAAGTTCAACTGGGGTGGGGAATCTGTGCTCCTTTTGCATCAGGTTGTATCTTCATAATCAAAAATTTCTATCACAAAGACAACATTCATTCTTATCTTAATAAAAGAACATAAAGTCATTCAATCTCAATCAAAGATTCAGACTCAAGGTTCAGCCTGAGAGAAGTTGATTCAGGTTAGTGGGTATGTCTCAGGAGTCATACTCGATCCAATCTGAGTGAGAATTTAGCGCTGTCTGGACAAAATCAGATTGCCCAAAACAGATGTTTGCGCCAAGTTTCAATGGGGCCAAAGAGATAGCAGTGTCCTGACCGTGGCATCACAATAAACTAAATAAGGCAGTTAACAGAAAGCTTTTATTGACTTGGACATCTCTACTGAGCCGACATGGAAATAATGCAACAGTTCACATAACCTTCTCCTTCTCTACTGTAATACCCTGCAAAACACAAAGACTAAAAAAAGATGAGTAAACTTTTTTTCGACTAAAGATTAATAATTATGATGCCTGGTAAAGTCTAGGCTGTTGTGAATTTAATCTCCCTCTAAAGGGGACCAACATCTGGTTTTTAACTGCCAGTGAGGTAAAAAAAAAAAAAAAAAAAAACCTTTCTAAGTTAAGTCAAGTTTATTTGTATAGCACATTTCAGTAGCAAGGCAGTTCAAAGTGCTTCGCATCATAAAAAACAGCAATCAAGTATACAGCAAATCCTCAAAATCATTAAGTAAATACACATGAAAATGATCAAAATCATTGAGCAAATATCAATGCATCAAAATCATTAGGATCATCAAGCATCTAAGATGCAGACTGATGGGATGCATCATCGGTTTAATTGGTTTTCATAGTCATGCAACCTAATTTCACCTGAGACTGAGAGATTCAGGTCAGACTAAATCAGTCAATAAGGTTCTGACAACCTTTCTGGTTTCCTGGAGCATCTCTGTATACAATCTGAATTTCTAAAGCCTTGAGGATTGTATTCCAGTTTTTTTTTTTCTCCGCAGATATTTTTGAGAAATATATAATGACCAGCCATGTGATGGAGTGGCCACCTGTGCAGGGTATATTCTGCCTCTCAACCAATGAACACTGAAGATAGATAACACAAGACACTGATTGAGTGTATATTGGGATAAAGGGTGTAAAATTTAGACGTGCAATTGTGAAAGGAACTAAAGGACGGCTTATGTATATACACCCGAAAGTCTTGGGCTTACAGTTCAGCCATGAGTATTTCCATTGACCATAAATAGGGATGGGAATTGAGAACTGGTTCTTGTACTGTAGTTTGTCAGATTAAAAGCACCTTTTGAAAACAACCTTTAAGTCTTGAAAGATCCTTCCCTGAAAAGGCAAACATGCAGATTTGTCTGCAGAAATTTTTTTTAACCTGGCCTAGCTTTAATTTTTTGAGTTGAATACAACATGGTACATATTTTGAATTAAAGTGTTTATTTCCTGACTTTGTAAGAATCAATAAGGAATTGAATCAATGGGTGAGATTGATAATGGAACTGATGTTGATAAATTCTTATTAATTCCCATCCCTAACCATAAAATTACACAAATTGGAATTACAAAAAGAAATGTGCTTTATAGAAAAAGGCCAATTTTGAAAAACTCACGTTTTCTGATAAAACGTTTTTGTGCTAGGATGAAATGGTTTCCCCTACCATTATCCAAGTGGAGTGTCCTGCCCCTCCAAACTGATCACAACAAACAGTTTTTCACAGTTAATGTCATTAATTTTATCAGCCCATTAGGGATGCAAATCTTTCAGTCTACTGATTTGATTCGATTCCGATTTTTAGGGTCACGATTCGATTCAGAAACAATTTTTAATTCAGAAACCAAATTTTCTGTTCAAACAGTTTAGAGATTCTGTTAAATTATGTGATTGACAAGAGGAAAAGACAGAGTAAACAAACAGAACATTTATTTAAAACAATTATATTACGTTCCATACTGTATTAAATCAATCAGTTTATATTTAAACAAAAATTCTGTAACTATTAGGTTAGGTATTAGGTTAGCTTAGCTTAGCTCCCTGGATTTTTCTTAAATAAAAAAATATCAAAGAATTATTCAAATATAATTTTACCAAAATTAAGCAGACTTCAGTCTACCATAGTTCATTGACCTGTGACTGAAAATAAAATACAGACTTTACAGTCACAGTGCATATATTTTGTAAATCTCTGAAACTTTACCTTAAAACAAAATACAGACTTTGCTGTCTTAACCAAAGTGAATTTATATTTGTTAAATCTTGAACAAAATGTCAGTCTTTGCAAGCCTGCACAAAAACTGAACTGAATGAATCACCCAAATCATATTAAGAACTTGTGTTAATCAGTAATGACTAGATTTTTTTTGCTGAAAAAGGTCAACATGATCAGAAATAAGATTGCTATGCTGTGCAGTCACAATGTCCCCCTGGTGTAGAGAACACTCGTTCAGCAGCAACGCCGGTGCCAGGGATGCATAGGTAGCGTTTAGTTATTCTAGACAGTAGAGGAACCTCTCCCTCATGACATTTCCAGCACTGGGGAGGGTCTTCAGAGAGAGGCAGAGAAGGAACTTCCAGGTACTTCTTGAGCTCCTCTTCAGCTGTGGTCCTGGTGGATTTAGGGAGGGCACTGACCTTAATAAATGTCTTTCCTAACAGATCAACTAGTGCTGATTTTCTTTTTGCAGAGAGACCTTCACCTTGGTTTGGCGCTAGCTCCTGGTGATGTTGTATCTCATCTGTGCTTTCCTCAGCCTGTTAAAAGACAAATCATCATAAGCTTTTTTGTATACAAGTGTAATAAATAGATGTGAGAGAAAAAAGTTATCTCTTGAGCTGCAGCTTCATCCATTACTTTCCCATGGATCTCCTGACGTTGATGTTGAGTGTGAAATGGTCAAGTTTTGAATCTTGGATCCAAGGTAGAAGCAGTAGTGTCTTACTCTGCTCACTGGTGTATGTCTCGGCCAGATCTCTGTTTATTTATTTTTTAACTTCACAGACAACTGGTGTATCACGGAAGTCTGCCTTTGTGTCAAAAACCAACTGAGCATGCAATGGAGTGATGACTGACAGTGTAGATGTGGAGTCCTCTGACATGATGTTGGTGGCATCTTTCATAGGCTTGAGAGTCCTCGCTATTTCTTCAGCATGGTGATGTCAGTCTCATTGAGAGTGCAAATGTCATCAGCATGTCCACATTTTCTCACTTGGGGTGAAAGGAGAGTGGCACAAATTGCAGGGTGCTGCTCCAGAAATCTTTCAAACATCTCATAACGGCTGTTCCATCTTGTAGCAATATCAGATTTTAGCTTGTGTGGTGGCAATCCCAAAAGTATTTGTTTGTCCTGCAGCACATGACTTGCAAGTGGGCTGCGGTGGAAGAAAGAACAGATTCTTCTGATTCTGCCAAGAAGTCGTGCCACAGTGTTCACTTTTAGAGCTCACTGAGCAGCAAGGTTCAATGAATGGGCAAAACATGTGATGTGAGAGGTTCTCCAGCTGTGCAGCGTTATCGGTGACAAAGACGACATCATTGATGTTTAGCCCTTATTCTTCTGCCACAGAATGAAACATTGCATTCAGGTTAACTGCACTGTGGCTTTCACTCATCACTCGTGTCTGCAAAACACAGGACTTAATGTGTCAGTCTTTTGTAATGAAACGTGCCGTAAATGTTTCGAACACCTCTGTGGCTCTTGAAGTCCATGAGTCTAATGGCATTAATCAGAGCTTCTCTCATTTTCTTCTTCATTTCATGGTACAGTTATGGTACTGATTTATCGCTAAAGAAGCTACGTGAGGGTATAACGTATCATAAACCTAAATCCCTTGCCTTCAACTGAGTTGTATGGTCGCAAATCCTTTGCAATACGGCAGGCAATGGAGTTTGAAATCCTCTCAGCCCTTGGGGAATTAGCTGGAAGTTTGTTGCATTGCACCAGAGTATGCTGGTCTGGCGCTTTAGGCCGCTTTTCAACTTCGTTTACCACGGGGTGATGTTGCGCCCGGGCAGTGGTTTTTTTTTTCCTGCAGTATCTCAACTTCATTTTACATTACTTACAGACTATTGAGCTCACGTCAAGCTCTCTTCTCCCTGTGGCATTGTAGAATCCAAAATGTGCCCAAACACTGGCTTTTAGCGACGGCGGGGCGGGTTGAATAATACTCTCCTTATGCTCCATGCTAGCGCACTCCATTCAGAAAGAGGGAGCTAGCTGCTAACTACTTTGCTATAGGGTGGGCAAGATGGCCTTCTACGGTGGCCGAGTGGACGTGTATATGCAGTATACTCGCAAGTAGGAGCAGAAAATACGTACAACTTAAGCGCATTTTGAAATCGATTTTTGATCATTTTGAATCGATTCAGATTTCTCAGGACAAGGAATTGTGATTCTTTATAGAACTGATTTTTTTTTTTTTTTCTGCACCTCTGCAGCCCATCCAAATAACCCCAGATTAGATCATGAGGTATTTTCCTCCCTACATGGTTGCTCCTCTGCTTTCAAGTCATCTCAGGTTAGGTTTATAGTTGACACATTGAACTGGGCATGAAAGTGCCTCCTCACCAATGCGCAATTGGCTCGAGTGCTGTCGGGGCACCTGGTCGTGCCCCAACGAATTTTTGTGGGGATCCCGCCACACACTCGTTTTTATTTCTTATTCTTTTTAACGTGTCCTGTCCGGCAGTGTAGCACTCAGAACTGTAGTGAGATTGTCAAGGTAAGGCCCAACAGATTTGCTTTCCTAAGCGGAGCATTACGGCATTCACCATGATGTTCCACTTTGTATATATGTGAAACTTTATGAGAAATTACTTTGGGTTTATTTCAAATGTAATGGACACAAAGACAAAAAAAAAAAAAAAAAAAAAAAAAAAAAAAAAAAAAAAAAAAAAAAAAAAAAAAAAAAAGGGAAAGGAAAGAGAGAAAGATGGAGAAAAGGTTTAAAGGGAAAGGAGATAGAAGTAGAAGAGAGAAAAAAAAGCATAGAGGTAAAACAAGTTAACACCCTTGATGTCTGCCTCTAGACCTGCAGAAAGACAAAAAACAAAAAAAAACAAAACCAAGAATCCACAACAACAAACAACATATGCATGTGTAATAATAACAGTTATAACTTCAATGGAAAGTACACAGTACAAGGTAGTACAAGATGTATTTAGTGGCAATTTCAGCCTGACAGAGTATCTGAAAAATACCTGAATCTAAACACCTGCACATGCAACCTTTACCTCAAACTGGATGGTCCTCTTGCAGAGCAGGTTTACCTGTACAGGTATTTATATGATCTCTCTATGAGAACTCATTTTCAGGGAATACTGCACCAACATGCCCATCACATATAAAAGCCACGCCGCTGGATCAGCTCACGCGTGCTCAGTGTGAACTTTAAAAAGCCTGACTATAACTCAGCCTCTCAAGTGCTTCGTGCCCATGCAGAAAAAATCCAGTCATCACCAAATAAAATTTTTTGACCTGGCTTAATTGTCAAAGGGTAAATACTCCTCCCACCCTCTTGCTGTATAAGACTAAGCTTGGTAAGTAATAGTTAGAAAGACACAATGTTGATAAAAACTGAAAGATAGAGAGAGACAAATAAAAAAAGAGAAATGAAGAGAGATGAATAAATACAGTACATAGAAGGTGAATACAGAACATTTTCAATAGTTTTTCTTTAGGAATGCTCTGTCAAATATGTCAACATGTTCAAGTACTTCTTCAATAACTTAAATATACTTTGTTTGTATTAATGGCCGTTATATTGATTATTGCAATCAATTGTTCTACAGAAAGATTGTTAGTTATAAAGAAAGTAAGGGTGCACCGATGGCAGTTTTCTGGCTGCCATCGGTGCACAGTCTTTAAGTGATTAAGTGTTTCTCTTTGCTCAACACCCCTCCTGGATGAGATGGTTTTTCAACCATATCAAAATTGTGTATTTCGCAAAACTGCAATGGAAACACATTTTTTTTTTTGCATCACAGAAGTCATGCCAGTTTGTACACAACAGAAACGCACCTATTTGTAGGCACTGACCTGCTTGCACAATGTGCAGCTGGCTTCACCAGAAGTCTTACAGCATCGCCTAGTTAAAAGTTGAACGTGCCAAAAACTGTTGAATCCATAGCTGTAGTGTAAAATCACCAACTACAATTTCCCAAAAAGGCAACATATTTACGTAGCCACTCCCAGATATAAGGAGCTTATCACTTCAATGCCTCAGTATGACACCAACATTTCGTCTGATGGCTGATGATGAGCACTAGTGTCGTGGCTGAAATATGAATATATCTTGTGTAAGTTTACATCCGTTGCCCCCATGAATGTAATGACTTATCAAGTGAACAGACTTATTCATGTGTGATTTTAATTGCATTTCTTATTCAATGGAAACACCCCAAATGCAAAATTGTGTTTTAACATTTAACATTAGCAGAATATTGAAAAAACAGTGCAAACATTTGTAATGGTAACGGAGCTCATAATTGCCTGTGAGCGGTCAAATAATTATTAAGTGAATTACTCAGAAGACAGGGCCACAGTTTTTGACATGTGAAAAGTCTACGCTGGCTCATAATTGACTTAAAGCAACACATCTCAATTTAGGATAGCAAATAAATACAACGTAGTATGATAGGGTTATTTATTTATTTTTACATTGTTTTCCATTTCCTTTCTAAAAATAAGCTTTTCTGCGCACAGCGGGAATTAACTGACAACAAGGAGAGAATAATCTACATAAAACAGCAAAAACAACTCAAATGTTGTTGTAATTAGTAGTGCATGTTCCAGTGCTCGAACATCGAATTCAAAAATACAAGCAAATATGTAAAAAACTCCCACCATGGAAAGTCTTTGTAAAAACAAATGTTTTGAGAAAAATTTGTTTTGTCAAATAACCATCTTAGTTTAAACAAAACATTTAAATGAACTGGTACAGGCAGCTTACACAGTGTAATATTTCTAATTTTACCAAGAGATTACAATGGTACCTTCAAAACAAAAACATTCCTGAACCTATTCTGTCAGAACCTCTTTAAATTCAGAAAAGTCAATCTCTCTCTCTCTCTCCTGGAGTGCATGAAAATGATGTGACTTCATGTCTGAGGTATCTAGGTCAGACTTAATCAAATGGCAGATTTTAAACCCAAATGACTGATTCAGAGAGCAGTCATCACTCAGATCAGGCTTCATATGAGCTACTTTCTGACTCAAGTGTGTCTTTTTTTTTTTTTTTTTTTTTTTTTTTTTTTTTGCTCTAATGGACAGCACCATGGTTTGCCCCTCAGGTGAGTCTATCAAGGTAATATCCCTCTGATATCTCTTAATTAGTTGTCATTTCAAATTCATTGCCTCGGTTTTCATCAGCCATTTTGATCAGCAGTGCCGCATTCATCCGTTCAAACAATAAGACACAAGTATAGACATGATGGGAATGTCCAACCATCATACTGCTCAGGAAGGATGCTGGCTGAAGCTGGTAACACAGTCATTATCCACAGTGAAATGTGTCCTGTACTGACATGGGCTGAAAGACCACTCAGTGAGGAGGAAGCCATTACTCCAAAAGAAACACAAAAAAGACAGATTTCAGTTTACAAATGAACACAGGGACAATGGGAAAAAGGGGGATGTTTGTTGCCTGAGAACACCATCCCAACTGTGACGTATGGGGGTGGGAGCATGATGTTGTGGTTACAGGAGGAACTGGTGCACTTCATGAAATAGACAACATCATGTGGAAAGAATATTATGTGGAAATACTGAAGCAACATCTAAGTTATCAAGTTAAAGCTTAGGTGTAAATGGGTCTTTCAAATGGAGAATGACCCTAAGCATACTGCCAAAGTGATTATAAAGTGGCTGAAGGACAACAAAGTCAATGTTTTGGCATTACTATTAGTCCCATGGAGAATTTATGTTTAGATCTGAAAAGGTCTTGACTCAGTTCCACCAGTTCTGTCAGGAGGAATGGGCCAGAACTACAGCAAACTGTTGTCTGAAGCTTGTGGAAGGAGACCCAAAACATTTGACCCATTTATACAGTTCTAAAAGGGGCAGTGCTAGCCTGTTTGGCATCCTGAGTGAACAACATTCAACAACCCCTCCTTAAACGTCCACTGAAAATTCCTTTTAGTACCTCTTGTGAATAACGTGGAAATGTGATGCAGCACACATAAGGGGTGCTTATCTGAAGCAGAGAATGAAGGTGGTGTGGTCACTTACGCAGTGTTGAAAGCATAAGGAAATACATATAATCTGTGATATTGGTAAATAAAAGTTATTGACCCAAATTTTGCTATCAGGTTATAAACAGTTCTTGAGAAGCAGCCTAATGCAATAGAGTAAATACAGCAGGCTAACATAACTTTCTCACCTTTCCTATGTGAAGTGATTAAGGTGTCATGCTTGGCAGGAGTTTTCAGACCCACATGCAGAATCAGGCATGGAGACACTATGTAAAGGAAGAGTACTTATTCACAAAATTTTGGTAGGGGGGAAGGTGATCACAAAGACTCGGGCAGGCACAGCCCACTGGCGGTGTTAGTAGTTGTAGTCGGGACACGCAGGAGGAGAAGCTGTCAGTCCAGTGATTCTGGGAAGGAGGTGTGAGAATCCTGAAGGCGGGAACTTGGGCAGAGAGTGGGCAGGCAGATGATACCCGAAGGGGAATTGAGTTGCGGAGGAAGGACGGTTGTGGAGGTTGGTGGAGATTGTGTTGAACTCGCGGAAGTTATCCTGGAATGAAATAAAGATTCCAACAAGTAATGTGGGACCATCAGGCAATGAAGAGACATCTGCAGCTCCTTATATCCCCAACAGGTGGATCAGCAGATTGCTCTCAGGTGCATCTGACAGCAGAGAGCCAGCCACGCCCACCTACTGTGCTCCAAGGAAGAAAACCGCACACACAGATCCTGACATAAGGACTGTTATACCGACATAGCAAATGGCTAAAAACTACGACAAAAACAAACAGGCAAAGGTATACTTCTGACTGGTCTCCTTTTCTGAATATTTCACACCTCTTCTAGTTAATCGAAGCTGCATCACAAGATCATTGCCGTTAGTAATTATAGTATTACTTTCCCATGTTGTTGTTTAGTTTTAGAAGAATTTAAATCTTCAAATATTTTCTATTATTTTTTTCTATTTCCAAATATGTCATCCTAAACAGCTAAATGTAAACACATGTTTGTATCTTACATTGCTAATAATAGCAAGGCTATCTTGCAGCAAGGCTACATTGGTGGCATGCACAAACATTTTGAGGGGCAGGAGCCAAAGGTGAAAAAGCAGCACCTTGTGCAACACATAGAACTGCCGGCTGCCTTATGTGAGATTTATTACAAGCACAACTTGAACACCATATATGTTTGATACAGATGTTTGAAAGTATTCAACATTGTACAAGTTGATTTCTATAACAGAAATTTTTCAGAAAAAGTTGCAATTATTGAGATTAACTACAAGCCCTGAGAACTGATAAGATGTCTTTATTTCTTTATTTTATTTAATCGAAGAGCTCATGACGCCCTAGACGAGAAGCCGCCTTGGGCAGCTGCCCATGTCGCCCATATCAGAAACTGCTACTGAGTTCTACATTAATGCAACTAAATACAGAGGAAATGTATGGTGTAGCTTTTCTGCATGATACAACAGCAGACAAGATGCCACTTGTTAGAAGTGTTTATTTTCCTTCATGAAACTGTTTACATGAGATTTAGTTTTACTATAAATTATAAAATAGGTTGACGGTGTGAACAGGGATCTGGTCAATGCTAACATTGCTGCAGCCCACTTCCTGTTTCCTGTCATTTTATATCATATTTTCTTTGAAATTCCACAGCAGGGAAGGTTGCTGCAGATTTGACTTTTGTCAGCTTTAAACAAACAAAAAAACAGTTTTAAGACAAAAATCCTAACTTCTTGAATTATACATATCACTGGTTTTATTATTAGTCACTGGTACTAAATCCACTATTACTGAACAGTTAAATGATGGAGGGTAGCCAATGGAAAAGCCAGGTTTTCAAACTAGCAGTATATTTTTGATTCAAGGGAAGAATTAACATTTTAGTTTGATTTCCAACTTTTTGTGATCATCAGTATAAACATAATAGAATTTGATATTTTGAGTTATAAAATATTTTATGTGGTTACGAATGTACAGAAGCATTTAAATCCCAGAGCTTGTAAAATAAATTCAGGGGCAGTATAGACATAGACAGACTTTACTGTCATTCAGCTGTACATACAAAATGTACATATTGAGCAAAATTTTGTTACAAGGCTCCAATAATAAATAAATGAAATAAAAACATGAAGACCAGCTTAAAAAAACAAACAAACAAAAGTAATAAAGTATTGTCAAATTTCTTGTTAAAATGAAATGCAAAACTTGTTAAAACAAGAAAGTTTCTTGTATTAACGAGATGAGTTTTATATCTCATTAAAACGAGAAAGTGTTGTTATAACAACAAAAATACGCCTTTCTGACAGATGACGACTTCAAAAAGGCATAAAAGGACTCGCTATGACTCTCCTTGTGCTCAACCTGTTTCTTGTAGATGACATCTAAAAATCCCAAGAGGTGTTGCTGTTTTACTGTTACAACCTTTATTATTTAAAAGAGAATATATTTTGGTTTTAATGAGATATAAATCTCGTTTTAACGAGTTTTGCATCTCGTTATAAAGACAAAGGAAGTGACATGAGAACTTCTGAAGAAGACACTGAGCGCAACTTCCTTCTTCACAAAATGTAAACAAAAATGGAGTGCCATGATATTTTAGCAGTTTTAGGATTTTCTCTTTTGTAGCGATTTCTCCTGCTAGCGCTAGACACATGAGTTTGTTTTGGTTGTAATGTAATAAATTACATGAAATCCTACAATGGATGCTAACAGATTTGCGCATCCAAGAAACAAAAAGCTCCATCCGTGTGTTTTGCCATGGAAAAGTGGGAAATCCAGTCTGTCCCAGATGTAGTGTGAGTTGTTTAGCTTGATTTGCCTTGAAGGAATGACCAATCCAATCAAAGCTTTTTACCCCTATAGAAAGCTGTTAATGAGCTGCAGCATTTTGAACACTTTTAGTCTTCCTTGTGGCTACGTTTTTCTAACAATTCTTGACATCTAATTACCATCAAAAAAGCTGTAAAACGCTGTAAAGACAGACACCATCACCATGCACTAATAAAACACAACCAAGCATTACTGTCGCATAATCACTGTACAGCAGCAACATCAAACGGTATAATTCTTCTCTGGTTTACATTTGGTAGATGAAAATTGTCTGTGATTGCAAGGACACAGCAGATGTTTAACAGGTCAACAATGACAGCAGGTCTCTAGCACCAAATGTTGTTGTTTTAGCAGCACTTTGCTCCTCTGATTGAACTGGTTGACACCCGCTGTCGCTCCTCTGCTACCCACATGCTAGTTTTGGGGAAGTGCTCAACAGATGGAAACGGGCAGGAATATAATTATAACAAAACAAATGTTTTCTGATTTTCTTTTCTTTTTTTCGTTTTGGAAGCACTCCTCTACTTCGCATTCCAGTAAATGTAACAGAGACCATTCTGAGTCTGGGAGCCAACAAAGCTTGGAAAGCTTCTCTGCTGGAATTAAACCTACAAAGGGCTGTTTACCACTGTTGCACATTAGCAATTCCACTTTGGACGAGAGGTCTTTTTTTCATTTAACTATTAAACCTGAACAAGAAAACTGTGGATTTTAAATCTCCTAGGAAAAAATGGGCCAGATTTCCTATTTTCTAAAGGTGACTGTATTCCAAACAGGGAAACATTTGGAACAAAGTAAAGTGAACAGATTACATGTAAAATAATACTAAACAGTAACAATGGCTGTAAATTATGATTGTGAAATTATGATTGTGAACTTGCGAAAAAAGTCTGTGTCACTGAAGTACATCAGATCACAATCCCACCAATCCTGGCTCTGACTACACATCCAAACAAACTTCTCTACAGAAATTGCAGTCAATACTCCATAAAAGGGTGTTGCTATAAGTTGTGCTTTCTTTGTATTAGCTCCCTTTGAATTGTTGTGATCTTGTGACAATACTGTTGACTCCCATTGCTAAATAAACTTTAAAATCAATTCATAAAGGGCTCCGTCCATTGTTACTTCCATAAGCATTGCGCTGCTGTGTGACATCAGCGTTCTACTTCTGTGCATACGGGTCGCCTTGGAGACGTAAACCGTTCACACACAAGTCTCATTGTGGTTGGGCTTAATTAGAAGTACGAACCACCATGAAAAAAATTTTTGATTTATGCAAAAAAAAAAATCGGAATTGAGGATCAAGACCTGTTGTGTGAACATACCCTAACTTTTGCGCTCAGATGCTGAGTTCCTATTAAATTTGAACAAAGCTGAAGTCAGTATGCCCCTGATCAAAATCTTAAGACTGTTATAATGCTTGCTAAATGATTACTATGCAGGTGACAATTATAGACACAAAAAGCCGGTTTACAAAGGTTTATGAAACAATTTTAGAAGACGTCCAGCCAGCACCTGGAGGAGTCAGCTCCAGGTCTGCACTGAGGAATAAGGTAAGACAGCTATTTCCAGGATGAAAAGTAAAGCAGGAAAAGTAATAATCATAGGATGCTGTCAAGATGAGGAGATGCAGGAAGATAAGTTTGTCCACAGATGAAGTGATTGGCAGGGAGTGGGTGCAGTCAGTAACTGTTACTTTGTTTCCTTTCCCAGGGTGAGCAGCAGTTGGAGATGCGTTGGAGGGTGGACAGGCAGCTGACAGACAGATGAAGGTGAGCTAGCAGGCCTAATATGGGACGAAGGAGGACAGTGAAGGAAACAGATGAGTAATCCAGCAATGAGGGGTCCAAGGGGCGGATGACTGTGGAAGGAGGACAAGGCACAGGTAAGAAAAATGGAATAATCTAAAGATAAGCTCAGTAGGGCCTGATTACCACATTGATTGGGAAAACCATTTGGGGTCTGCCTGAGGGACCTGCTCCTCCTTTAAGCCCCTCCTGATTAGCGGTTGATGAGGATCAGCTGGAGCCACACCTACCTGGCACATCAAGCGGAAGGTAGAAGAAAAACTGCAAAACTGCATCTTGTCTAAATTAAGGTTCTTACTGACAATGACAGTTACCCAATAACCCATAAGATGTCATTTGCAAGAGAAGAGCCTAAACAACAAAAACATGTTAAAAGGCAAAACCTCACTGCCATGCCACAAACCTTGTCCCTTTGGACTTTGCAAAAAGCACCAAAGATAATACACTGAAAGATGGAAGAAAGTTTCATTCTCTGTTGAGAAGAAATTTAATCTTGGCGGTCGTAATGGCTGCCAAAGTTTTGTGCATAACAAAGGGATCCCGAACGCCACTTTACTTCACTGCTCAGCCTCACTTCACATTGGGCTCACTTGATATGGACTTAGACTCTTATCGTGATATTTTATGGTACTATTGTGATAATAAAAAATTATAATTAAAAAATATTTATTACTTTTTTTGGTAACTATGTGGCTGTTACTTCATGGCACAGCATTCATAGTGCCACAAATACTATTCTTGACAAACATTCCCATTTGAAACAGGTTTCTTCAGGATCCCACTTACTGAAAGAAGTGAGGTTTAGATCACTAAACTGCACTTAGTAACTGCATTTAATCATAATTTAAAATTTACAAAATTGATATTTATTATTGCTCTCATGGAACAAACGAAGAAAATAATAAAAATATCATTTTCAATAATTCTGTCAGTTTTGTTTTTTTATTTATCACCATTAGTTGAAATTTATTATGACAACGATAAATCAAAATTCTTATCATGATAAAAAAAATAAATTTCACGATAAATGATAAACGATACAATAAATGCCCACCCCTACTTGGGAAGATAGATGGATTTAAAACAGGGAAATAATAACGGTGTACCTCCAAAAAAAACTTCCAATTGTGAGTGCAGTGAAATATGGTTTGACAAGGTATTTATTCAAGGGGGTGGATACATATGCACACCGCTTTTCAAATTTTCATTTGCAAATTTTATTTTAACCATAATTACCAACTTTCTGTTGATTACTATGGGGGTTGCAATAATTTTGTGTGAAGGGGACTTGTTCCCCTCACATTTGAAAAATATTCGTTTGGACCGCCCCACCCCACATTTACAATAAAATATCACCTCCCCCAGCTGTTTCTATTGCTTCACAAAAGAATCTATTCCCCTTGATTGATAGGAGAATCCTCATACAGCTAGAACTCCACTCCAGGTTTTCTTGGTTACCTGCAACAAGTCACCACTCCAAGCATAAACAACAAAGGGAATCTTCAGCTTTTGGAAACTGGACAGGGTAATGTCAGTCCCACTGACATCTCACCATGTCTAGGCTATGTCATGAGGTGCTGGAACGTTCTGGGTTAACTGTGCTACTGGTTCAGTTGACGTACCTGCAACAGAGATGATTGAACTGCAGACGCGTGTACAGAGTCTTCGCTGGAAAGAAGTCGAACGAGCATGGCTGCTCGCCAACTGTGTGTTAGCCACTCCTGTCCTAGCCGATGTGCCCTCACCACCCCAATTACAAATGTTTCCGATGCCCCTGAAAACATGAAAACCCTAAAGCAAACAGGAAACATTTTTTTCTGGTATTGCAAGTAAATTCAGTCAACATTTAAACAGCAACTTGCAGGAACCAACTTTGAAACAAAGCCAACTTTTCTTTCTTTAAATTAATCCAAGGGGACAGATTCCTTTGTCAAAAGCAGAAACAATTAAAACAGCAAAGTTTGACATCAGAAAACATGTTAAATCGAGTCGTTATTTTGAATCCCTCTGACCAGCCCACACAAATGATCAAAACATTTTTGTCTCCTGCCTTGTCATTATCCCCAATGTTCTTTGTTTTATAGTCAGTGCTCAATGTGGGGAAAAATGCTATGTTAGAGATGACCATGTCACAATAGAATAGGCTTTTAAAAGGAGGACAGAGCCTCTGCTGTATGCTTTTATTCTTCAAATGGATAGGCTCAGACTAGACCTTCAGTAAAACCACCAGGACTTAGTGAAAAGATGACGTCAGTGTGGTGTGATAAACAGAACAGGCCTGGAGGAAAAGCTTGCTGATACATAAATTAGAAGCTAAGCATCAGATTTAAGACGTAAACATGCAACCTAAATGTGATGAGGCCTCATTTTTTGGAGAATTTTAATGATGAACCATTAATCCAAATATTTAAGATTTAGTTATCAGCACTTAAAATGTTTTTGGTTCTTAATTCACAAATAAATAAATATATTACTGAAGCAGCATAATCTTACGCTGTAAATTTCACAACAATCCAACATTTAATTTGAGTACATTTATTCAGAGGGGCGGCTCCATCTTAGAAGATAGTAAGAAATGGCCAGTGCCACTCTTACAAGGGGACCTACTTCAGATTCTTTATGTAACACTTGCCTGACATTTGGAGTAGGTTGACCATTCCTCTTTCCTCGATTTCTCTCGATCATCCAGAGCCCTCAACTCTTTCTTCCTTTCAGTTCATCCTACACATTTTCCACAGGATTTCAATGACATGGCCATGCTAGAAGACCCAGGATGACCAGCACTCAGCACCCAAGAACAGCAGGAGGCAGGTAGCTTCGACCCCCAGAGGCCTTAGCAGCCCCCTGCAGGCAGCCACCAGGCATCCCTCTGGAACAGCTATCCGCCAGACACTGAGGTGGTTTGACAGCGGGACCAGAGGGGAAGCAGGCCCCAGGCCAAAGAGGCACAGGAAGAGACCCCCCCCTACCATCCCCCAACAGAGCTGCCCAGCACAAAGGAGGGTGAAATCCCCCCACAGAGTCCCCAGTGAGTACCACCCAGGATCCAGCTCAGTCCCCACAGCCAGATGCTCCCCCTCCATACATGCAAGGCCCAATATCCCACACTCCAAGCCCCTATTGTTGTGGAGTGTTGCAAATTTGCTGGTATTTCAAAGAGTTCACAATGCCATTCGCTCTAACTTTCAAGGCCTTTTTTTCTGGAGAAATAAGCCCACAGCATCACAGATCCTCCATCATACTTTACATGGGGAGTTATTTGCTTTCTCACACATCTATTCTTTGTTTCACCCAACCTGCCTTCAGCGTTTCTTGTCGAACATGACAATATGTGTATCATCTGAATAAAGTGCATGGGATACCAGAGTTTGTCAAACACCTGTGTTGTAGGATAGGAGAGGCTTTTTTGTGGAATGCTTAAAGTCCAGTGGTATTTATATGGAGATGCAGCTCTCTACCTGAGGATCGGACATTTTTTTGAACTCCCTTACAAGCCTGCCAGTAGCAACAAGATAAATATGAATCCTTGTTTGTTTCAGCTGTTTGAAAGTTTTTCTTATTGTTCTGACTGTAGACATGAACAAGATTAGGCAACTGTGTAGCCATTTTCTGAATTATGATCAACACCTGCTTTCCTTGAATGGCAGCTAGTAGGAGAAATGGGCTTTTGTGTAAAATCATATTTATACCACCTTGAATAATTAAGTCATTACTAATCTAATGGTTCCTAGACACTCTGATCAGTTTAAAGGAGTAAAGTTTGAATTGAAAATGCATGTCCTACATATATTCCATACCAAATATTTGGCCTAGAATCATCAAATTATTTAAAGTTATTTTTTCCTAATGAACAAATTTAATTAAAAATTGATTTTTTTCCCCTGAATTTTTCAGTGTGAGATTATGCTGCTGCAATAAAACATTCATTTGTTTTCAGGCCTTTTTCACATCTTCACCAGGGAGGACTTTTCTTATTAAGGGCTATTCTTAAAAAGCTTCTTTAAGTCTTCCCACTTTCACAAAACTCATCCCATGATAAAACAGAAACTGCTGATGGGAAAATTCTAGTTATAATGTAGGGATAAAACAAGGAAAAAGTTTCTTGTAAAACTGGAAGAATGTAATGTGTGGAAGTGATGAGGAGGTAACATGAAACAGATAAAAGATTTTATAAAAACAGTGTTTTATGTAATAACTATAAGCCTTAATTTCCACACAACAGAGGCAATAATTCCTTGATTTACAAAGATCTCAAATAAATCAGACTATAATATATTTTCCAGTTACATCATAGTTGCATTCCATTACTTTACCTTCTCAGTCAGATGAACGAATGATGAAAGAAATTGGACTTGTGCTTTATAAATGTTAATTTTGATCTGAACTTAGATGCTACTATAAAATAATAATTTGTTTCTTAAATGCCACACAAGAAAAGTGTTTTGTTTAACTCACCAACCAATGAATAAAGATGCTGCTATTTATAAGGACCCTCTTTTTGCATAGTCCTGCTCCAGATGAGAGCCCGCAATGACACAGATTACAGAGAGGAGACGATGAACATCTTAAGGCTGTCTCTGAGCTTTGCATGCAGGACAACAAGGGACACCATGCTGCATGCCACCTTGTTGTTCCCCTTTGTGTTCGGCACTGCGAGAGCAGATAAAAAACGCACGCCTGTTAAAACCCTACAATAAAGGTCTGCAGCAGCCTGTTTAGATTTGTTTTAATTACATTGCAGGCTGGGGGCTGAGCTCAGAGAGGCATCTCTCCGGGGCTTCTTCCTGTCAGTGTTAATACCAGCTCAACATTCATTTACTGATATTCACTTTCAGTCAGTTCTTTCAGGATGCTCCTCTGGCCCACACCGTTTTCTGTATGGCATTACAAACAGTGTTTCTCCAGGTTTCAACTGAAATTTAAGGCTTTTTAAGACCATTATGAATTAAATTTAAGACCAGTATTACGACAGAAAAGTACAAAAGAAAATTACTTATTTTATATAGTAGTAGTGCCAATCTTTTTGCACAGAATGTATGTAACATCATATGGGTTAGCACCAGAAGTGAGCCAGTGGCGAAGACAAACGTTGTCCAGCCAACTGGAGATAAATTCACACTTACCCATGATAGATGCAAAAAAGCTTGCTAGCTAGCTAGCAAGGGTATATTAGCAGTTAGTTAGCAGTCGCCTCAACCACTTCAAGTCACAGAACAGATTAAAGATATCTGCACATGACTCAAACATTTGCCTGACAGAAAGGTCCAGTGAGAAGAATAAGCTACATCAAATACAGAAGATTAAATAGTCTGGCCACAACAAAATTTAAGACCTGTGATTAACGTATTTAAGGTCAACTTACTATTTATGTATGAATTTAAGACAATTTAAGGCCTTCATTTTAGATACATGAATTTGAGACTTTTAAAAACTTTTAAAGATGCGTGGACACCCTGAAACAGCTGTATTTTTTGCCTTCATTTGAACAAAATAGGACTATTGTATCCATTTATTAACAGCACTATCAATCTATAAGTTGAATTTATCTCCACCAACCCTTTGAAAAAGCTTTTAGTTATGCTGTCATTGGATTTTCAAGGCCAGAAATAGAAACCATTGAGGTACAGCCAAAAGAAGCCTTTCTTCGAATTTGTTTTTTTAATCTTTAAAATTCCAGCAAAAATATGATTGATTTTTGTGTGAAAGCTGATTTTAGTTTGAACATGCAGCAATAAGTGTGGATATGGCAATGACAATTGATGTGCTAGCACCTAACTGCAGCAGTTCTCACCCAATAAGGATAGCTGAATGGTATTGAACACACTGGAGTAGTCAAAAAACATGATTCTTACACT
This sequence comes from Anableps anableps, assembly GCA_014839685.1. Classification (NCBI taxonomy): domain Eukaryota; kingdom Metazoa; phylum Chordata; class Actinopteri; order Cyprinodontiformes; family Anablepidae; genus Anableps; species Anableps anableps. Next base: position 6,805,451 of record CM026067.1, on the reverse strand, counting down.
GCTTCCATCACCATCCAGCCATGATTGGGTACAATACAGAAGGTAGTTGACAGCATCCTCCACCCCCACATGAGGTTGGACCCATCTTGATCCAGCTGTGGACCAAGATGGGTCAGGACCAGCCTCTCCAGGGCCTTCATGATATGTGACGTCAGGGCAACTGGTCTGAAATCACTAGGGCCAGATGGAGAAGCCTTTTTGGGCACCGGTACCAGAAAGGATGTCTTCCAAAGTACTGGAAAACTTTCCTGCATCAGACTTAGATTGAAGTTGGGATGCAGGATTCCAGACAGCTGGGCCACACAGATTTCTAAGTATTTTGTACATTAAAACTGAAGTTGTGAAATTTTCCTGTGGATATATCAGAGAAGCTACCTTTATGTTGATAAAAATCTTCTAAAAGTTTCAGAACCCTTAGAGCAGAAAGCTCAGGAGTCAACAAAGACAAAAACACTGTGAAAAATAAACTGAAACTGGAGACCAGATTTTGTTGCAGTGGGAGGTTTTACTACGCTAATAGGCAGGTGACAAGAAAAACGCCCATGAGTTGATTTAAATAAAGTTTTTTCTTAGAATGAAGTCTGAGTTTTCAAACGAAAGCGGACAATTTTTTTCTGCAAAGCTTCTCCATCCAGTTGGTAAATACTTATTCTCTTATGTTTTAATGTCTTCATGGGACAATAAGCAAGTAGCCTTACATTTCTACTGTTGTAATAGTTGATTAAAGACCTATGATTATGTGATGCAGTGATCATAGTTGTATAGGTGTCATGATGTGAATGAATGGTGGACCAAAATGCAAGCCGGAGTCGTGATATGATGAGATCGTGAATCTTTAATTTAGAATCCAAAAACAACTTACAATAACTGAGGTGAACACAAACATGGAGCCAGAGAACAAGAGACCAGGTAACAGGAAGCAAAGGAGTATAACAGGACCAGGTACATGGAATATAACCGGAGGAAACAATGAGAAGAGAGTGAAGAAGAAGTGGTTAATTACTGAGAGAGTGAATGCTGGAAAATTAGACCGGGGCTGATTAGCTAGCAGGTTGCAGGTGTGAGGGAAGAGAGCAGAAGGCAGACTGAGGAGAAAGAGAGAATGGCACAAGGGGGCGAGGGAGAGTAAACAACAGGGGAACTAGGAAAATAAATCTAACTGTAACAAAGAATAACAAAACACAAGGAATAAATAATAAACATAAAATAACCCAGGTCCTGACATCACCCCCCTTCAAGGTAGATACTAGACACTAAGAATAACTAAGGCAAACTCAGACAGCAAATTAGCAAAGGAGTGATAATAGATTTGTTGATGTTGATATTTTTGAGCACCTATGTGTCTTAGAGTTACATTATTAATACAGGGACATAACATTATTTTCTCAAGCATTAAATAATACCACATGACTGTTATTTCTTCTTTAAAACACTAGCAATAGTTTAACCAGAATATGTCTAAGAATGGCAACGGGTACATCATCTCTGATTTGATGATAAATTACAGTTCTGAGGAACAAATCAAACTTCTGTTCTTTTTAAATGTATGATAGAACCCATTTTCTGGGGAAGAAGAAAGAACTCACACCGGATGAATAAATATTAGACTAATTTCGTGCTTAATTATACAGCAGTATAACTTCAGATAGTTTTATTATTCGCAACAACTGACTTTTTAGAATTTGGATGGAATATCAAGTGAGACTGGAATGGATGAAACTGGATGGGAATTGGGTCTGCTGATATCTGTAAAATGACCTCTGCTGATTTAGTGCTTTAAAAATAAACTTCGATGGACTGAAAGTCTGAGGAATGAATGAATAGATGCAGAGTTGTAGTACCGGGGCACAATGCTGTTGTCTCGCACTTAAAAGTGCAGAACATTCTGGTTAAGAAGTTAACCGCCCATGAATGTGATTGCTTATGCAATTTAAACTCAAACTGCTAATATGGTAAATATATATGTGCTGACATGCATGGATGAACTTCATGTGTATCAGTACATGACTGAAAACATTATCCTTGATGGAACAGAAAGCTAAAGGATATGTTGGCTGTGTAACCCCGCCCCTTACATAAGCAGCATATTACACGTTGTGTGTCTTGGATGGTTGTTTTGACAGCAGAGAAAAAAGTTGGTTGAACCCAATTCCAAGTAATAAAGGTGCCATCAATCTGCATGGAGGCACCAGTTTGGAATCTGATTATGGGGCGACCTGTGTGTTTTGCACTGCTAGCACACACTAATGCTTAATCAGCAATTTTCACTCATGTATAGCATCTTTTGTGAAGACTGGACACACATGCACACAGCTATGTTGGGTTAGGTTTGCAGTTTGTGAAAAAAAAAAAAAAATAAATAAAAAAAAAAAAATCAAGAAAAACATTGAGACCTGCTGAAAAGAAGAGATTATAAATCTTGTTCAGTCCCTCTTTTGGTCTAATAACTTCACAAATTTTGTAAAAATGCTAAATGTCAAATAAAGGCAATTTTATAAAGCTGGAAGACATGTTTAATGGAGTCTGGAGCTGCAGGAGCACACTAGCCCAACATCATTTCTAGGGTGAATTCTAATAGGAAATAGATCCACTGAATGTTTGCATGGTCTGTAAAAGGCAGGGCAGTGGTGGTGGTGAGGTCAGTAAGGAAGGGAAAGTGACTTCTGAAAAGAATATGAGCTTGCTGACAACATAAGCTGTGCCAAGGATGTTCTACTGCTCCCCTGCATATGAATGCAATATTTCCACCTCCCTTCTGTGTGGAGCTAAAGCATTCTGCACACTTGACCAAGTTTAATATTTAAAAACCTTTACAAAGTAAATGCAAAAAGCAAAACCGAGTCTGTCTGAATGTGTTTTTAAAGTCTGCAGGTATGGAAGAAAACCCAGCCCTGAGATTATTTTCTGAATGGTCTGAGCAGTCACTCAATACTTAAGGACATTTTCACTCACTTCTGATTCAGTAACAACTCAGCACTGTTATTGCCGCTCATGTTTATCAGATCAATGGCACACCGGGTAAAATTGATCAGGGGAAGAATCGAAAGGAAGACTCTTTGCTCAAAATTGAATCAAAATCAAGAGCTACTTCAGCAGAGGCTCACTTAGGATTGATCCACAGATATGAGGTGTGGACAGTAACATTGACAAACAGGTACAACCTGTGCCCATGCGGGGAATAAACATCGATACTGCATTCAGAAGAACATAATGTGATTTATCAGCTGGTGTTTGAAATTCTTTGGGCCATTTACGTCAGCTACATTGTCAGAGGAAAGGTCCTGAAGAACCCTGGCAGACCTTTGAAGAGTAAATCTTGACTCATTCCTTTCTATGTCAAAACTTCCTTTCTATTTTGTGTTTTATTCTTAGATGCGTAGAAACTGACAAATCACTGACACACTCTACCGCCTAAAGAATTCGCTGATCTGTTGAATTAAGGTGTTCCAATCACTTCCATGGGTAGAAGTATATAATACCAAGCACCAGATTCAGTCTTCGTGCACCTAGGCATGAAGACTGAATCTGCAATCACAGAGCAGGTCACCAGATGCTGAGGCATATAGTGCGCAGGGTCACCCACTTTCTGCAGAACTCTAAAACCCATGTAGCCTTCAGATCAGTTCAAGAACAGAGCTAGAGAAAGGCCCCGACATATGTCATTCAAAGTGCCGAAATTGGCTCTCATTGTCATAGACACGTGACGAAAATTATGTTATTTTGTTCCCAGAGAGGCATCCACCTGCCAAACTCAACACCAGGGCTAGTTAGACCCAAAACACACTGGATCCATTTTGGCATCTGATATGAAGGAAAATCAGGTTGGATGATGCATGCAGCAATTAGAACATGTTAAAGTCAATGGCGCCTCGCAGACTTCCAGTGATGCCATGTGACTGCGTCTCTGACAGTACGACATGTACGACAGACCTGAAGTCTGTTTTGTTTGGAGCTACACAGCAATTTGATGGAAATGTAATGAGTGAGACAGGAAGTGAGCCAGAGTGGCAAAGTAAAATACATACGCTTTGGGGGAAAATACAAACTAAAATCGATTACTTGCGAAAAAAATAACGTACTTACCCATGGTAGGAGCTCAGAAGCACAGAAAAAATGAAAAAGATAAATGACGATCTTGATCGAGCATCTTCTGTTTACACTGGCAGGATTTCCTTTACATACTCATTTGAATATCAATCTTGCGAGTTTGGTGGACCATAGAGGGGCTTTGTAAAAGAGTCATGTAAAAATCTGGTCAGAGCATGAAAAGTTGGACGAAAAAGTCTAAAGCAGTCAAGGCGTGGTCCCTGAAGTGACTAATGATGTCTGTCTGATGAGCCAAAGGATGAGTCAGGATTTGGTGCTGTCAGAAATGGTATCACTATCATTGGGAAGCATAAGAAGCAATAGAAGCATTGCACCTTTTTGAATACTGTGCACACCTCTTTCGGGGATCTGGAAGTGAACACCTCTACTGTCTGCTGCTTTCTGCCAGGCACAGGAGAGGCAGGGAAAACAATACAGGAGAAAACACAAAGCAGCACATGGACCATAAAGCTCCACAAATAAGGTGCACATGACTGAAATTTTTGGGCAACAAGCATTAATATTTGTACGAGAGAACCAAAGATGCATTTCCACTTTAGGAACCCTTTCAGGATCCAGGGTTGTGTTCTCAGGTATTACTTCAGATCTCTGAATTTCCACTCCAGGAACCAGGGACAAACCAGACAAATGCATGCAGAAATATATCCCAAAAATAGCCATGCAAGGGAGGTTGGACTCTTTGGACCCTGATCTAAAGGTGGATGAGGTGGGAGGAGGCCAAAAATTTCTAACTGGTTGAACATTCCCAGAATTTTATTTAGTCATCTGAGGTTATCTTCCTCTGTAGGTCACATTTTCTGTTATCTACAAATTCAGACAGTAGCTATATATTCTCATTTGCAACCACAACAATGAGATTTTAACTGGTAAAGTTAAAATATTTTTTAGCGTTTATGTTCTGAGGTACAAATGAGCGTAGTTGCAGCAGTCCAGCATTCTTCATCACTGACAGATTTTTATTTTAAATGGAGCAGAACTGCTGCTGTATATTGTTATGAGACGCATCTTGCAGAGTTAGTTATTAAACATCTGTAGATCAGTACAAACTTTCTCTGAGTTAGAATCTATTTTTATTCAGTTCCCGAGGTTAGTCACTATGAAATTGTTGTAAATCATATTTTTACATAGCCAGTTGAAATCCCAATTGGAGTTCTCCTTTTTCCTGTCTTTCCTTTCAAAAGACTTAAGGCTGGGGCTGAGGTTCAACATCTAGCATGACAACAATGCCTAACATTGAGCCAGAGCTCCTGTAGAATGGTTTTAGCCCAATCAAAGTAGAGATCGACATCTGATGGACTGAGCTTGAGCTATTTGGAGAGAAAAAATGGTCAAAAATGGGAGTCTAGATTTGCAAAGTTGGTATAAACATACCCAAAAGGACCTGCTGCTGTGATTTCAAAGGAGGTTCTACGAAATACTGACTCATGGGGGTCTGAATACAAAAGAATGTTACACTTTTCAAATTAATATTTGTTGTAAAAAATAACAAACAAACAAACCCTGCACAGTGGCAGAGTTGTTTGCATTGCTCCCTTTCAGCAAGGGATTCCAGAAATTCTTTCTGCATAGAGTTTGCATGTTCTGCCTGGTCATACATGGGATCTTTCTATGTACTCTGGTTTCTTCCCACAGTGTAAAGACATGCATGTTGGGTTGATTGATCTTGCTAAAATGCCCTTCGATTTAATTGGGTGAATGTAAGATTGTTTGTCTCATTTGTTTCCATTTTGCCCCGTCATGGACTGGTGATCTGTCCACAGTGCACCCCACCTCCCACCCATTGACTGCTGGAGATAAGCAACAGTCCCCCAACCTGCCTACTCTGTATGGATGGGAGGGGATAGACAATGGAAAGATGGGTATTATGTATACTTTTCTTTGAGCTGGGCTGTCACATAAAAGTCCAATAAAATATATTGAAGTCTGGGGTTGTAACCACTGTACTGAATTCTTAATTTTGAAACACTAATACATAGTTGGCTGCAATGGCTGCTGCAGATGAGTGCACAATGCCCCTAAGTTGAGTTATAGTTGCCATTTCATTGTATAATATGTGAGTTAAAGTAATGATTAGGCCTTGTTTCAGATTTCTTTCCCTCTTTGACTCTGTATGCTCACATGTCATTTTGCAGCATTCAGCAGCGGCCTAAGGCAGGCCCTCACAGCCACACTGGATTACTGTAAATTGCTGTGAAGATAAAGCTGTTGCCTGGGAGCCAGACAGAACAGTAATTCTCCTCTCCACTCCTATTATGGGCTTTTCATTTCTTCCATTTATTTCACAGTGACTGAATGAGACTAAACTCTCCGTCTTCCTTCCACTGTTGCCATCTGCCTGCCTACCTGCCCCGCACGAGAACGGATACCATCTGACAAATACGGAAGCTCAGTCAAGCTTTAAGGAATAATAACAAAGCTGATTGAAGGTTTATTATGTCTATTGTCTTCACCTACTAGAGCAAAACAAAAGCTCCCTGCCAGCGTGAATGACCTCCCTTCGACAAACCGAACTGAAGCGTCACGACAAAAAAGTGAAGCTAATCCTGAATCCATGAGATTAAAGAAGTTGTGCTCAGTGGTGTTAAGAGAGGAACTAATAATCTGCCGGGCACGCTTCATTTAATTTTCTTTATGCCGACATGCAAATGAGGGTGGTTTATATAATCTTTCAGAATGAAAAACATAATCAAATACCATCAGACGATATTAATATTCAGCTAGGTGTCACTTATGCAAAGTCATGCGGCTGGAGGAATGGAGAGGGCTGGGAAGAGGGCCACTCCGAGAAGAAAAGACGGGCTAGCAAACAGAACGGCTTGTCATGTGAAGTGACTGGATTGATGTTTGTACTGTTGTCACCAAATTAGTGAAAGTCCTTCAACGTTCTTTAGTGAATTGATGTTTATCTTCCTATGCAACGCCTGAATTCTCATATTTAATGGCTAATTCTTTTAGAAATGATTCTACTTTGGTAGCTAAATCAGAAAAATGGACCAATCCCACATCATTTATAGCTGATGGATGCCTTAATATGAGTTATTTCAAGATAAGAATAAAACAATCACAGTCATGATCAGTTCTGGGTTCTGTGCCTACCTTTACAACTTAAAGATATTTACACCCTTTAAATTGTTCTCATGTTGTCACATTACAACCACAATGTTTTTGATTTAGATTTTAGATGAAAGACTAACATAGTAGTGCATAATTATGAAGCTGTGTGAAGAAGAAAATGCATCAAAGATTTTTAATTATTGTTGTATTAAACATCTGAATAGTGTGTTGTGCATTTGTATTCAGCCCCTTTACTCTGATGCCCCCTAAATAAAACAGAGTGTCACTGATTACCTTTAGGAGAACCTCATTAGTAAGGAGAGTCCACCATTGTGTAATTTAATCTCAGTTTAAATAGAGATGCTTTTTCTAGACTTTCTAGGAGGTTTGTTAGAAAACAGCTGTTAGTCATGCATTCTACAGATTTGGCCCTTGTGATAGAGTAGAGGCCCTTGTGATTTAGGGGAAACTCCTCCAAATTTACTCGATGGTAGGGTGTCTGTCTACTTAGGCAGGATTGTAGTGTAGGCCTATCGCAATAAGCAATGAATTAATCGCATGATAAATTATAATGAGCTTGATCATTTCCATTCTGATTATTCATATTTTTTGAAGGGCAATTTTGTTTACAGAGACATTATAATGCACTGTGCCAGAATCTGGAACTGAAGAGACTTTTGTAAAACTCTTCTGAAGAAATTAAAAGAAAAAACACCCGGAGCTTTGGAAAACTGCTGAAGCCTGTTGCATTTTTTCCTGTCTTATGAAAAGGGTACAATTTAGTGTACAATTTAATGTCTGTAAGACACTAAATTGATTTTTTTTTCATGATTTGCAGTAAGTAAACAAAGGCTTAACTTAACAGTGGTAATTTCTTTCTGCTTTTAGTTCATCCAAGCATAAAACCCAGACAAGCTACAAATATTACTGGGAGGATAATTTTTCATTGGCAAACAGTTTTTCGCCATACTGACTAGGGGTGGGTGAAAAGATCGATTCATAAATGCATTGCAATTATTTTTTTTTCCAATTCAATGTCGATTTGGAAAACACTGGATCGATTAGCTCTCCTGGGTTCGCGCCCAGATCAGCAACACTTTCGAGAGCTGTGCTCACTGTCCAGGGACGTTTGAGATCTCATACTGGAGCGTACCGCTTCCCACATTTCCCACTCTTTCTGCCAGTGGGACAAAGAAAGCCACTGGAAGAAGTAGGACGTTTGATGAACTACTTGAGCACCTAGCACCATGTCTTTCCCCCCAGGCCTCCATTAAACACCTGTCAGTTCAACGCAGAGAGTAGCTGTGACTGCCCGGCTGCTCGTGTCACGTTAATACTAGCCGTCTTCTTCTTGAGTTTATTGGTGACTGGCAAACAGCTATGTGATGTGCATTACCACCACCTACTGGTGAGGAGTGGGGGTCAGAATGGCAATATTGTTCTAATATGCTTAAAAATGATGATTCAAACATGATGTGAATTATGTTGATTTCCACAAGAAAAAGCGAATTATTTACATTTACATACACTTTACTTAAGTTTTAATACAGTACTCCATAATTCAGCACAAGTGTTAATGTTTTATTTTGAGATATTTTATTTTTATGCAAATATATACAATTTCTAAAGCATTTAAAGCAATACTGAATCGAAATCAAATTGAATTGTGGGGTTCTTAACAATACCCAGGCTTAATACTGACATCTTGAACAACCAATTCACATAATTTCTTAAATCATTAGTTTAAAAACATATTTGAGTGTTTAAAATGATAGAATGACCACATATTTTTTTTTAAATGAAAAAATATTTTTTAAAAGCATATCGATTTCAGCTTAATAACGCACAGAAAAAATCTAAATGAAAATAATATTCCTTGTAGCATTATTGTCATTCTCTTGCTGAAATTCTTTGCAGATTTTACATGAAAACATTTCTTTCTCCCTTTAAATATCAAGACACTGCTCAGTTCTATAACACTACTCCTCAAAGTTTTTAGGAGCCACCATGAAGGGCTTAAATGTGGCTCTGGAGCTGCAGGTTGCAGACTGTTGATCTAAACACTCATCTGGGGCCCACACTCGTCTCTCTCCAGAATTACAAGATAGCTGGTCATTCCCATGGTGTTCACACTTAATATTTATTTACAATGCAGCAAATTCAGGCATCAGGAAATTGTACCAACAGAAAGAATAAGGCATGTGGAGGTCCACATTTCTTTTGATTTAGATCATCTCCTGTGGCTTTTTGAGTCATAGTCAAGTCATAGTTCTCATGGGAAATACAAACTTCTGAATTTGAAAAAAATATTGCATACATGCAAATAATAGTAAACATCCTTGAAAAAAATTCTCTCTATTATTCCGGAAATTCTAATCTGAGTTTAAATCAAAGAGAGGAAAAGTTGGGTTTTTTTGTCTTTTTATACGGTGTATCTAAATATCTGCTTTCAACCACTTGTTTGTGGTCAACCAGTCATTTTAACTGGCTAATAATATTAAAAGTCAGAGTTATATAAATCATAGTAAATTTTATCATGTATGTTTATCATTGTTTTTATTATTACTATCAAAAATTAAACTTGGTGCTGTCATGGTGTAGAATATGCTTCTGAAACTTTGCAAACATACAGAGGAACATTTTTTTTTTTTTTTTTAAATATCAGCAAAATGATAACTTTGCCTGTTCTATTCACCTTTATGCACTCTGTTCCATCTCTGCAATTTTACATAACTATCACTGGGTTAAAAGAGAGGTGACCCAGCCCAGATGTGGTGCTGTGTTGACCCGTGCAGTCAGCCTCATCACTGCTCCTCTGCTGAATACTAATATACACCTGCTTGGGAAGCACTGCTTAAATAGATGCCCTGTATCCATTCAGAGTCCCAGAGATCCTGTGCTCTTTTATATCCACTCCCTTTAATCTTTATTTGCCCTTTTAAGTTACATTATCTGAGAACAAACTATGAATTTATTTCAGTCATGCACTCACTTTCAAAAGACAGATTATCAAGCTCAGGACGAGAAACCGAGGCAAATGATAGAAATGCGGCTTGTGAACTAAGTTAACAATTTTGAACATGTGTAAGCGTGAGAAACTCAGAGGGCTCACTTCCCTTTTGTCTCTTTTTCAACTTACTAATTATCTTAAGAGAGGTTTTCCAAAATAACATTGTCTTCAAACAAACTTTTCACTCCTCATCATTGAATCTTGCTCCCTTACACAAATCATTACGGTATTGCAGGGCCTTTTGAAGCTGTTCTTTTTCTGAGTGCCCTCTGGGATTCGCTTCCCTGTGGCTTCAATACTTACTCCAAAGCTTTTCAAACCAGGCTGAGTAAAGACGGAAAATGGGGGAGGAAAAAAAAACAGACCTCATAGGAAAATAGGTGTTGAACTGATGAGGAATTCACTGGTGCATACCTGGCAAGAATAGCAATGTTATTACCCTGTCTATTCTCAGTAACACAGGAAGATGATTTCTCACTGGACATTCTCACGTCAGTCAAGAAGTTGGGTTGATCCTACACACAAAATCAGTTTAATACATATAGTTGTGTGTGTTGTACTGATCCAGCAAGGATATTTGAAGGAAATGTTCCCTTCATGTGTTATTCTGAATTCTTCTCAGAGTTTCTTCAGCTGACAGTTTGGTTTTTTTGGGACTGTTAAGGGTACATTCACACCAGCCATGTTTGGTCTGCTTTAGCCGAACTCTAGTTCGCTTGTCTAAAAATGTCCGATTCATTTCGGGAGGTGAGAATGCACAATCGAACTCTGATACGGACCTACAAACCGAGGTTTCAATTCGGTTGAAGTGAACTCAGGTGCATATGTAAATGCCGGAGACTGCTCCAAAAGCAGGAAGTGGACTACAGTGCAGGGCATTCTGGGTAAATACAACCAAAATAAATGTGCAACTGGGAGAAATGTCTTGTGGTCTTTTACCAAAGAAAAAAGAGAATTCTTACAACCCCTAAAATCTGACGCCACTCCATTGTTGTTTGTTTGGTGAATAAGGAAGTTGTGCTCAGTGTCTTCTTCAGAAGTTTTCACGTCAGTTCCTTCAGTGGTTTTAATGCTAGGCCACCACAGGTGAGGCGAGGAACTGGTTTTTAAAAGGGTTTGGTTCGTTTGACACAGTGCAGTGTGAAAGCAAATTGCACCAGCTGAAAAAGTAACAAATGTTGCAATTTTGCTCCCCAATCAAACAGAGTCTGCCAGAGTATAAGGTGTGAAAACACCCTTAGTACCTTCCAGACTATTTTCTGAATAAAAGCTTAGGCCATGTCCTGTGACATTTGCAGTGTATCTGAAGTAATATCAACTTTAAAAACAATATTTAAACCCTACTCAAGGCACACTTCAGTGCATTACAATGAAATTATCTTTTTTGATCAAATCAGTGTGTCTTAAGTTTGTTTAAAGTGGCTCTATCACTAAGACTATGTCCGACAACCCTAAAAAGGAAGCTCATGTCAGCCATTGGTATCCAGAATTCTCTTTCGTCCTGCTGTATACCTCATGACAACAGCTAATGGTCAGAAAGTAGACAGACTTGTGAATCAAGACTTTTGCTTTTTCAAGGAAGTCTTTCTTCACAAAATAAAGAATGGAGCAACATCCAAATTACTTCAGACAATGGCCCAATCACTATTGCCCCCTCCATCTTACCATCACTTCTCAACAAGATACCAAGACACTTGGATCCTCCACTTCAGGTAATGACTGACCACAAACCCAGAGGGGGATGTCCAGTTTTTTTTTTTTGGTTGAGAACCATTGCCAAGAGAACCACATCATCTGCAAAACTAAAGATGTAGTTACCAAACCAGACACCCTCCACTCCAGGACTATGCTTTGACATCCTGTCCATGAATGACCACAAACTGGATCGGAGACAATGGCCAGCTTTGGCAGAGTCCAACTCGCGCTGGTGACAAGCTTGACTTTGTGTCAAGAATCCAGACACAACTCTTGCTTTGGTTTTACAAGAATGAGGGAGTTCTAAATAGCATGTTACCCCATACTTTGATAACTCATCCCACAAAATGCCTTGATGTTGTAATCATGATTAAACAAGGTAGGCAATTGCTTTTTCATACAGAGCCAGATTGTTATTGAACTCTTTTTTTCCCTTTAACAAATGGAATCTTTATTTGAGGTCTGCATTTTGCATTATTCAGGATGTTTCTTGTTTGATTTAAAACATTTATTTGATGATCTAACCCAAGGGAGAATAAACAAAATAAAATGAAAATAGAAGACATCTGCAATGGGTCAAATACTGTTTCCACAGCATTGTGAAGTTTTATTGCAATAGCTGGATGTGTCGTGACACCTTTAGAATTATGAAATTCTTCACAATACATAGGCCCAACACACACGCACACAAAACAAAATCACACAAACATGAAGATGAGAGGATTTGATGGTACACAAAATGAATTCCTTTTTACATTTTTAAACTGACAAAACATGAAATTTTAGACATAGCAACATAAATGGCAGTTTAAATAACACCATGACTGTAGCTTCATTCACTTACATTGATGCTGGCTAAACATCTCTGAATAAAGTAAGTAGCCATAGCTTGTTTCCAATGGTTTTGTACATCTAATAGTTTAACAAGATTTGCTGCGCAAAAGCCACAAAACCATCCAGTTTCGAATGTAGTATAACTGATACAAGTCAGGTTTTTGCCCTTCACAACAGTATTATCCTTTGGAGGCAGATTTGATTGCTGAATGAATGCTCTTATCTTAGGCTGAGTTCTTATTAACATTTTGTTTTCAGTGGTAGAGCACTATTGTTTGAGTAACATGAAATAAAATCTACAGGCTCAAGTGTTTAGGAGTGCACAAGAGGCAGTGAACTACCACACGCTTCTGAAGTTATGATTTATGGATCGCCTGATACTTTTCTTTGTTCTATTTGAAGTGCTGATAAGACCCAACACAATGGTGAGATTAGAAGCACGATTGGACACATCCTCAAAACGTGTAATGTTTTAAATCTCCTGACTGCCTGTAATTCTTCTCCTCTCTAACCCAAGCTTGTAACAACAGACCCTTTGATAATGTTATTGCTCATGGTTCACAACCAAAGAAGATAAGAGAAATAGGTTTCCTTAAGCCCCGCACAGGCTTAACCTATGACTCCACTTATAGCAAGACCTGAACCCCCAGACAACCCAGTTAGCTTTAGTTTTCTACAATACTTTGACACAATACATGATGTACTTTTAAACCCATGTACTGTTGCTATAATATCCAAGAATGACAACTTTTATTACCTGCATAAATTCCAGTCCAGAGACTGAAAAGCTCTATGCAAAAGGAAGGGTATGTATGTGGTTCAACAGACTCACCTCAACCTCATTGCTACATCACAAATGAAATGTAGTTCTTTTTCTCACATTCTTACCACTGAAAATCAGATGACATGGTTTTGCATTATTTTTTTTATTGTACTTATGCTGTTTGGCGGTAGACGATCATCATGTCTACAGGGACAGGAAAGAAAGAAATTTTTCTTCATGGGCTAAATGCATGTGTCTTTCAATTTGTATTTTCTTCATTGCTCATCATTTCATTGTTTCATTTCTTAAAAGTTAAAATGTATGACATCCATCCAAAGTTTGCAGAGGGACATGCATCGCTCTGAAGTTCTGTTGATATCTCATCTTCATTCAGAGTTGGATAGATAACCCTTGAATGTTGTTAATTCAATCTTCAGTTGTAAGATGTTTAGAGGCTTCTTATTTCTTTTATATAAAATTATAATAATGCTAATTTTCTGGCAACATGAACATTGACAACATGAGCCCAAATTTGACAAATTCAGTTTAGTGAGGGTTTAGTTTTAATTACTAAACACTAATCCCTGTTGTTTACTGAGTACAACGGACAGCGATATACAGTCATTCTCTCTCTCTCTCTCTCTTTCTCTCTCTCTCTCTCTCTCTCTCTCATACATGCACATACACACACACACACCACTGTGTATTTTTATCCTAACCCTAAACCTTTGTGTTAGTCAGTGTGGCAACAGGGATGCACACACACACCCACATGCACAAACCTTAAAAAGGCATAAATGAAGCGTAAAATTGCGCCTGCAGTTGTGTGCCATTTATTTGCATTGCCATCAGATACTATTGACTGGAGAGAAAAAACAGTTACTGTTTCACCAGAGAAACAGAGACTAAATATTTAAAACATTTTACCTGTGGCTAGCTAAATACATTATTTTTCCCTATTTGTTTTTTTAATCTGTTTTATGTAGCAAAACCTACTGATGAGCTAAATGTTTTTCATCTGCCACAGCTTTCATTCTCCTCACATTGTTTTCCTGGATAGTGAAATTACTTAATATTCAAAGAAAATTTGCAGATAAGATCCTCACTCAGGCTGAAAAAGATCAAAATAATAACTGAACATTAAATATATATTTTTTTAAAAATAGTAGAGGAAAAATCTTGCATGAGAATAAAACTGCAGTGAACAGCTACTTTCTAGGTGAAGGAACAAAAATTAATATCTCTAAAAAGCTAGCTGCCCTATTCACTTTGTGGCCAAATTTCATAACTCTGCAAACTCTGCTATATTTCTCTCTGAGTAAGAATTTTTTGTCTATTTTACCTTTCTGAATAAAGCCCTTTTGTCAGTTGAAAAGATTTCCACTGAGAGAAATATAGAGTAATTCTGCAAATTGACTTGCTTTATCCCAGATGGAGAGCTTTATGAGTTATTGGGACTGTTCCAAAAGCTCTTAGATAAGCTTATACCAGTGGTGTCCAAAGTCGGTCCTCAAAGGCTGGGATCCTGCGTGTTTTAGTTCTGTCTCTGGTTCAACACACCTGGATCAATTGATGGCTGGTCAGCACGGCTCTGCAGTGTTCTGCAGAGCCGTGCAGTGTGCTGAGGAGGTGGTTACTACCACCAGGGAGAGAACTATAACATGCAGGATGCCGGCCCTCGAGGACCGACTTTGGATACCACTGACTTATACCATACCTGCCCAAAGCTGCTGTCACGTTGTTTCTTCTTTGTTTATAATAGCGATGAGTAAACGAGTACAAGTGCAAGGGAGCAAACATAACGATAATCATGATAAAATTCATACAAAAAAGTTCCTTATTGTCTGGAAGTCTGATTTTTGCTGGTTTTGAAGTAGTCAGTTCTTTTGTTCACCGTTTCTTATCCTGTTGATGATGTCTATTGCTTGGAATGAAGGGAGTGCAATTTACAGTGTGCTGACAGAAAGTCTGCATGTGAAGCAGGTTTTACCAGGTATGTGCTATGATTTTTGCATAGAAAGCCTATAAATTTCACATTAATTGTGCCTATGTTTGGTACATATGATTTCAATGAAATGTATATCTCGTGGTATCAGATGCATTGACAGGCGATACTCAGTGATTATTTATTTAACAACTGATATAGTAATGCACTGTATACACTTAAGGCAGACATGCAAGAAAGGGACAGTGCTATCGGTAAAGGAACATAGTCACTGTTTGGACCTTTTACTAAGGCTCTTGATGACTTTGCTAAAAATCATGAAGAACGAACTGATGTTTTTAAATACAGATAGTATAATAAGAAATGCTGGTTTTAGCAGTTTTGAAATACTTTCATGGAATAATTGGGTTAAATTTCCACAATAAAATGGCACTAAAAGTCTCAGTAACCTTTTTTTTTTCTATCTTTTTTCTTGTCATTATGTTGGAGACTATCTATAGCACCTGCACCAGCATCTACCTTAAATATTTTATTTTCTAATATTTTGTTTGTAACTACATTTTGAATTTGCAAACTAAATATTTATTTTGGAGCTATGAAATTGATTAATGTATGAATAACACTTTGTTTTTATATCATGACATGTAACTTTAGTAAATTAAAATGCATCAAATTTACTAATGTATGATTCTTTAACAAACATGGTGAAAATATGACTTTCAAAGATTTGTTTTTGTCACAGCAGGCTTAATAAATTATTGCTATTAATTTTTGACTGTGTAACTTTACAGTCGGCACCCCATAACTATCTGCTTTTGTTACACCATTTTTTTTAAAATGTCACCATCTCATAAAAGAAAATGTATTCAATCCTTTTCTCTTCTTTTGCAGGATTTTTATGTTTTATTTTAAAACCTAGAAAAAAGGAACAAAGCAGTGGTTCCTTAAAACTGACAAACTTCTTATAGTAGATATTTATCAAAAATTATAAGCTGAATTTTTTCAAAAGGTCATGTAACATTTGGGGCTCTAAACAAGTTTTATGTAGCTTGACTGAGGGCAAAATGGCTCTTTGGATTGTACAGCTTGCAGACGCTTGGGCTAGTTAAATAAATCAAACATGGTATTAAAGACAATTACAATTAGGATTTAATAAGTGGGCATTCATATTAGCACAAAGGGACATGTTGGTCTGGATAACTTTTTACCCCTAATGAATGAAATTATTATTTGAACACAACTTTTTTTTGTTTTCTTTTTGTTTTCAGTCACACTATTTTTGTCTGATATTAAAATTAGCTTAATGAGGTTAAGAAAATGTTTTGGACAATGACAAAAAAATGTGTGCATAAATATTTGAAATATGAGGAACAGTGTGACTGACGATTTTTGATAACAGCCTATGGTTATTCACCAGGAAGAGAATTGTCAAAGAGAAATGTGTATGTGCAGAGAACAAAGGGATGGGAAACATGACAATCAGTTTACCACTGGGGTTATAAAGTAGGCACCGCCCATCACAGATGTTTAATTGAATTCAGCTCACAGCATCTCTGGTATGATCAACCACTGAAATGTCTGAAACATCCTCCCCTACTGTTTACCTGTTCACATTCCTAATTAAATCCACACAGAGGTTCTCGATTCTTACAATCTGCACAGGAGGGTTGTCCTAATTTTAGACTCATCACTTCTTTTTTTTGGCTTTTTTGTAAGCATGACCTAATAAAAAAGTCAATCCTATTAGAATGAATACCCTGTTGCTCAAAGTGTAAAAAACACAGCATGTAGTTCAACATATTCTTGTTTCCTGTATTTTGTGTTTAATTTACAAGTTTTTTAATGTAACCTCATGTGAGTGCATGGACAACAATGTGGGGACCTGAAATTTCTGATTGTGATTCAATTTATTACCCTTTGAAATGATCACGTTTTCTGATGAAATGCAAACAAAAACTATAGTATGGTATGTTTAGTACATTTTCTTTATTCAAACTGCGTATAAAAGTCTGCATGGTCATAGTCCAGCTAGATCTTTGTGTCATATGCTGTACCTTCACCACACTAAAGCTTCTCAACATTGTTTCTAACTAACCACATATGTTAGAAACCTGTCCTGTCACACACCGCTGGAGACAGGGACCAGCTTCCCCACCCCCCTGCACGGACAGTTGTATAGACCAGGGGTTCTTCAAATCTAGGCCTCAAGGGCCAGTGTCCTGCAACTTTTAGACTTGTCTCTGCTTTAACACACCTGAGTCAAATAATCAGGTCATTAGCAGGACTCTGGAGAGCTTGACTACATACTGAACCATTAGATTCAGGTGTGATGGATCAGGAACACATCTAAAACTTGCAGGACAACGGCCCTTGAGGCCTGGATTTGAAGACCCCTGGTATAGACAATGGATTGATGTCCTGTCATATCAATGACCTATCATTTACTTATGATGTTCCCAATGTTTTTTTTACAAACATTGGGAACATTTTAGAAGTGCTAATAAGTCAGAAAAGAGGACAGCAGTTTTGTTGTCCTCTTTTCTGACACTGTCACTTTTTCCTTCATACTTATGGTTCACCAAACCATCTGGGGATGAAAGTTCAGTGTTCAATATAAGTGCCCCCAAGTGGTCAAAGATTAATTAGCTAAAATAATTGGCTATGTTGAGCCACTTTATGAGTACAGCATGCATTGACAAAGGAAATTTTCATCAGTATAGTCACCACATCTGTATTATTATTAGATTAATGCTGTGACATTTGAGCTTCACTGGAATAAACTCTTTGTTAGTCACACATATCTGTGTATGCGGCATTTCTATGTCATGATACTCATTAAAATTTTTCTTCTAAAAATGACTGACAGCCTGGTTCAGCTGGGAATCACTTTGCGTATGCCAAAGAGGCAATGCTGGAGGATTAACCTAAAACAGTATTTATTAGTATGCTCTTGGCATTACATTATTGTCAAAAGTTTTCCATCACATATCAAAATCATTAAATTTAGACGTTCTAATACCTACCATTGCCACAGGTGTATAAAATACAGCACACAGGCATGCAGACTTAGCCTGGTAAAAACCAGCCTCTTGTTCTACACTTTGCTTCATACAGAGGGTCTGGACTACGCTGACCGACAGGTACAAACGCGCAGTAAACAGCGAAATGTGGAGCAAACACATGGATGATGCAAACTCCAAAACACAAAAACACCAATGCAACAGAAAAACCTGCAAAAAAATGTTGCAGTCACAGAAAATAGAAGCAAAAACCTACAAGTAATAAAACAAATGCAAATGAAAAATGCTGCAACCATAAACAAAATGCTGCAATCACAAAAAAATATTACAACCACAGGAAATAGAAGCAAAGGGGAAAACGCCACAATTAGTAAAAACACAAGTACGAAATGCTGCAAACCTGCTCCTCAAAGCAGAAGTGGTCCAGACCACTAGGGGGTCGACCAACAAATCGCATGGGACCAGACTCTCAGTAAAGGCCATAGACAGATGTCTATGGTAAAGACAGGATGTCATGATTTAATGGGATGTCCAGAAGAATAATGAAAGACAGGAAGGAAGAAAGAAAAGGTAGGTTATACTTCATGTCTTTTTGAAACACGCAGTCTTTTATAATATTGTTGAACATCATGATATTTACATCGGTAATATTACCTACTCCAGACTCCCCCTCGTGGTCTGGAGCACCTCCGTTCAGTAGAGTAAAGTTTGCAATTTTTCATATTTGCAGTTGTTTTTGCCATTTGCAGCATTTTACATTTTCTTCTATTTCCTGCAGTTGCAGCATTTTGTTTATTGTTGCAGCATTTTTTTTTTGTTTGTATTTGTTTTGTTATTTGTAGGTTTTTGCTTCTATTTTCTGTGATTGCAACATGTTTTGCAGCGTTTTTCAGTTGCATTTGTGTTTTGGAGTTTGCATCATCCATGCGTTTGCAGCGCATTTCGCCGTTTGCTCTGCATTCGCACCTCTCTGCTGTGTAAACACAGCTCCTACATGTGGATGTCATGTCCTCATACCACCCATGGAGTTTGTTTCTGACAGTTTGAGAAGAAACATGCATGTTAGTAGCCTGCTGGAGGTCATTTTGTAGGGCCCTGGCAGTGGACCTCCTGTTCCTCCTTGCACAAAGGACAATGTAGCGTTCCTGCTGCTGGGTTGTAGCCCTCCTATGGCCTACCAGGAGATAGGCCAGTACATCATGTCTCCTGGTGTACTGGCCTGTCTCCTGGTACCTATTCCATGCTCTGGACACTATGCTGAGAGAGACAGCAAATCTTCTTGCCACCGCATACATTGATGTTCCATCTTGGATTAGCTTCACTACTTTAGCAACTTCAGTGGGCTGTAAAAAATGCCTCATGATGTCTCTATGCGTAACAGCACTGACAAAATGAAAAAGTGACTAAAAGTTCAACCAGAAAAGACGAAAACAGAGAAATGATCTATGGTCACCACCTGCAGAATCACTCTTTTATATGGGTTGTCTTGCTAATTTGCTAATTGCCTCTGATTTCCACCTGTTTTGTGTTCCATTCTCATAGCAGCAGGTGAAATTGATTCACAATAAGTGTTACTACCTAACTGGTGACAATTATTTTGTAGGAGGATAGGACACATCAAATGAGCAGCCACTAACTAATTTTTATTGTGAGATGTGAAAACAGGATAATGTTTTGTTTTTAGGCTAGTACAATTTCTGAGTGAAAAATTGGGGACTCAGAATTATAGCACTGGAAATGAAATGACCAAAACCAAAGGTGACATTCTGGCAGAGAGTAGTGGTAAGAGATGGTCCTTAAAAGGAAACAGACTAATGAGGACATGAGTAGCAGGTGTGTATTCTGTGGAAGGGGACATGACAGACTCCACCCAAACTTTTTTCCTTTTTCTAACATGTGTAACACATGAACATCTTTTTTTTTTTTTTTGTCCAAGTCATTGCTAGAATTTTTTTTTCTGAAAAAGAAAAAAAATTTTGCATGAGCATTTCCAAATGAACTTCCAAACCAGTACCAATACATTTTAGAATGGTTCATATGAAAGGTTTGGCAAAGCAAAGGAGAATTTGATGAATAAAACATACCTCCCACTGTTAAGCATTGAGTTGGATCAATTGCACTTTGGGCTTTTATTCCAGACAGAACTATACGGAATAATTCAAAAGGTAGAGGTGAGAATGGATGGATTTAATTAAACATGGCAAATTCTTGGAATCGACATCCGATTATCTAAATTGTTTTGTCATATTTCAGTGGGAATTGTTTGTGCCTGAATTGTGCCTCCGTTTTTGTTTTTTTTTTTTTTTTTGTGGAGAGGGCACGATTTGTTGCCCATTAAACCAGAAGAAATGCTTTCATAACACGCGGCAGACATCTTCAGATGGTCTATTTTAAAACATTGTGGGAGGGGAAACAGGGCTGCCTTTCCAAACTTCTCCCTGTGATTTACAACAAATGAGAAATTTCCAGGCAGTCCGCAGCAACAGAGAGAAATCATTAGAGCTTTTACTGTCAGAGGCCCTGGAAAATGCTTTGAACAATTGATAATTGTAATGCAGTCTTCAAACCTGAGAGTGAGTTGAACGCTGAAGGTTAAATATGATCAGTGAAATTGAATGTGACAAAGCTACATTACTATCCATCTTGGGATATTAAACATTTCAAATTTTCTGAATTAAGGACTAATAAGTTTGCTGAGATGAGTGTGAGATGGATGGTCTCGGTTAACAATCACAGAACACATCTGATGAGACAAAATGGCATTAGAGTTGACATCTGATATTGTAGGCGAGGGGGGAAAAAAATGAAATCTTGAATTGTTTTGCAGCCACTAAGACCGAGATAGCTACTTTCAGAGGGAGCGCAGTAATAACTGAAAAAAAAGTGTTCTGATTGTGTATAGATTAAACAAACTTTTAATTGATGGGCTCTCTAAGGTTGTCTCCACAAGAGATGGCAATTAGAAGATTACGCTCCAGGCTGTCATTAATTGTGTAAATAACACTTATTACCTGCTTTTCACATCCAGAAAGCTCTGCTTTCCTATTAGCTGGATTCCAATGATGCTTTAAGCGAAAATTCAGTGAAACAAATATCTGAAAGAGCACACTGGAGGCTGTTGGTAAATCCCAACTGTTTGATTATAGCTCAGCATCTGGAGTTACACAAAGCAAACATGTATATCTTTGTAAATGTATGTTTAGAGTTGTGCGCAGCATTATTTCAACTTTAAAACTGTTTTATGTAGAGCATAATCAAATGATTATATTTACACTCATTATTCTGGCCCCATCCTTAATGAACTAAACACCCCGATTCTGCTTCCTGTAGTTGTCACCAGTGGGTTTTCTACAACAATGCCAGTGTAAACTGTTATGGAAAGACAGCCATGATAGTGATACTTTAAGTTTTTTTTTTTCTTTCATCTATGTATCGATTCATTTATTTATATATTTAATCTTTGAGTTTTCATATATTTTATTTAGAACCTCAAAAAAGTACCCCCCAAAAAATGTACTCAAGTAAGAGTAGCACAACTGTAACATTTTTACTCAAAGTAGAAGTAATAAGTCGTCATCCAAGAAGTTATTCAAGTAAGAGTAAGAAAGCAGTTGGTAAGTACTTAGTAACTGATCATAAAATCTAATTTAATACCTAGAAAATGATGTCAGACAGACAATAAATGTAAGGTTATGTGCAAAATCCAGTATTTTAAAGACTAAGATAAGAAAAAAAAAAAAACAAAAACAAAAAAAAAAAAAAAAAAAAAAAAAAACATAACATGATTACAGAATAATAAATTCAGGCGGAAGAAACATTTTCCCACAGCAAATTTCTTCAATTTAAAACATGAAGCCAGTACTTATAGTAGGTAATGTAGATATATTAGTATGGTGCAAAGTACTTTCAGTGAAAATATAGAAACTCTATTTTATATTCACTTGATCTCCAAATGACTCGACAATCTCAGCAGATTAGAAGATTGAAGCTTGTCTCTAAACAAGAGGTCTCACTATGACACAAACTTTAGGACTGGGTCTGTCTCATGCATTTTTGGTTAAAACATGTTTGTTCTTAATTCAGTGAAGTTACTCGCAGTGAGCAGAGTAGCCAGAAAGTTTTCTTAAGTAAGAGTAGTGATACTTGATGCTAATATTACTCAAGTAAAAGTATAAAGTGCAGTACAGTGAAACTACTCCTAAAAGTACATTTTTTCAAAAAAATTATTGAAGTAAATGTAACTGAGTAAATGTAACTAGGTACTACCCACCTCTGTGAATAATGCTGTGACTCATTGCGTTAAAGTCCATTTTAAAAGTGAAACAAGTTTTTTGTAAAATAACTGCAGTGTTGTAATAACCCTGTAGATTTTATACAGATAATACACTTTCCCTCCAACAGCATAGAAAAATGCATTCTTACGTATGTGCAGTCCTTTATGTGCCCATACTAGAGTTTAACAGCAAATATTAAACATATCGATGTGATATGCAGTAAATACAAAAAGCACGGAATGAGACTTGTAAATATAAATCATGACAGAGAAAATGTGGGAATGTTTGAGATACAGTCACCTTAAAAACGGAACTGAAACGTGCCTTAATTAGAGGTGTAAAACCATTTCTTTATTCCTTTCACCATATGTTTAGGAAAGAAATTGATTTAAAAATCATGGTACTCTAAATACAATATTTTAAAAAGCTAGTTGCTCACCTTTAATCTTTTTTTTTTCTTAAAAACACATCGACTGAGCCTTAGCTAGATCTGGAGCATCGCGTGGCATAGTGGGAAGAGTGGGCAGAGTGGGCGCCCCGTATACAGAGGCTATGGGACTCTGAGGTGGGGAGTCCCAGGTTCGACTCCCCACCTCAGAACAGTTGCCACATGTCTTCTCCCCCTTTCTTGTCTACCTACTAACAAAAAACAGAAAAGATGGCTTGAGCCATATGTCATCCTTGTCCTTCAAGATCATTTTCTTTTTATTAAATTGAGACTTCTGTGCTTTCTTGTGGGACATATCATGCTGTCATTGCATCAGTTTGACATATGGCTTGATACTAAGTTTACTATTGATGAGGAAGGGTAGCCCGATGGGGAAGTGACTACTATCTTGCCAGCTAGCAATCTATGTATCTAGCAGTCTATCAAATTTATTGAATATGACCATAAGATACTATTCAGTTTAGTTTTAATTAACTCTCATAGTTTGTTTACCAGTACGATGCTTCTCTAAACCATCTTTTAAAGCTGTAGATATTTTTCCTGTGTGAGCTATAGTCCTCACAATTTCTAAGACTTTACTCTGGGTTCCCTTTGTTCTAATCCAAAAATACTCATTCAAGTACTGCATGCCCAGTCATGTCAAACAATAACAATTATGTTTGGTCTGAAGTTTGAAAGTGGATAAAAGCAAAACAGATGCCAATAATATTCAATGTCAGGGCAACCTGTTCCTACAAAAGGAACAGGTTGCAATATGTGTGTTAACTGTAGATTGACAGACTTGAAAAGAACTGGTTTTACTTTGTTCTCTTGTTCAGAAATTATGGCCCATTATGAATAATGTCTCAAAGGTGGGGTACATTAGAAACTAAGAAAAATGCACTATTTAAAAGCTTTAAAGATTTCAGTTTATCTTGCTAAAACTGATCGAGTACCTTTAAAACACTTAGTTGTGTGTGCTATCCAAGACTGAAACTAAAAAAATAATAATAATACAAGTACTAAAACACGTAAATTGCCAAGGAAAATTTTAAAAATACATATATTTTAAACTGAAACCAAAGAGTGCGTTTTAATGAAATACTACTATAGTTCATAAAATGCGTGCTAGAATGATGTGTTTTTTAATTGACAAAAGAAGCAATGTTTGTTTCTTAGGAAAGTAATACCACTGTCAATTCTGTAGTAACTTGTGGTGTTCTTGGAAGATTCCTATGGCCATTAGTAAAATAAATTGATGGAGAATTGCATTTTCTGATTTTTGCAAGTTTTGAACCCACAGAGCTGTTGGAATAATTTGTTGCTGTAAGATCTGCAGCCACATGCCAGTTAGTTTCTATTATTAATTCTATTTTTATGAGGGGGGCCTAAAAACTTAAACCCCAACCAACAGAATGTGATTACCAACTACAGTATTTTATGGCTCAAAATATAGTAGTGCATGTACATTGGGATCAAGGGTGTAGAGCTCAGAACTGGGTACGTTACTTTTGCTGTGACATCGTGTCTCCTAAATTGATTAATTTTTTAATATTTAAGATTCTACTGATTGTCTGCAAATCACGTTTCAGTTCTCTATGAGTGCCTCCAAATGGTCAGACAATTATTAATTGAAATGCTTTAAGAGTAGTTTAAACCTCAATTTCAGTGTTAAACCTCCAGCATATTGAGGTAACTAAATCTTTATCAGTGCAGAAAGCATAGCTAGCAAGAGATTAACTAATGTCAATATTGGGTCATTGCTACCATGTTTAAGCTGCATTATGCTGATACTGTAGCAGTGGTGCTCCTGGGTGGTATAGGTAGCGTGTGCATATGGCGTCACTCATGCGGTAGAACTTTTTGACA
Organism: Anableps anableps; assembly: GCA_014839685.1. Taxonomy (NCBI): domain Eukaryota; kingdom Metazoa; phylum Chordata; class Actinopteri; order Cyprinodontiformes; family Anablepidae; genus Anableps; species Anableps anableps. The sequence continues at coordinate 6,780,453 of CM026067.1, read as the reverse complement.
TGTGGCAGTCTAGCTTAGCTTGAGATTACACTTTGTATTTTACAGTGTAAATGCAAGATAAAGAAATCCCAAAGTATTATTTTTCTATGGCTTTTTTACCTTCCTTTGCTGTTAAAACTAAAGAAATATGCAATGGTATGATAGCGGTATAGGACTACAAATAATATTACTACAACAGAAAAAAAGAAATATACAGAAGACAGGGTTTAAACATAGTTATATAATAGATACTGTACATAAAGTCATGTTGGTATTTAGCTAAAATCTTTTAACCTCAGTTATGTTCCCTGCATACAAAGTTGCTTGGATGACAAAGTTTACAAAGTGTGTGTGTGTTCCTCCACATCTCTGTGTGTGTGTCGAATGTTGGGGGAATAGCTGTTTATGAGGGGGTTCTTGACGATTTATTCCAGACAGCTGCATCGTTGACAGGCCATCATTAGCAGAGTGATTCCTCAGGTTGTTTCATTCCCCTGTGGCCAAGACAAACTGCACAAGATCTTAATTGCTGGTATGAATAAAAGTTCATTTTCCAAGGACTGGTATCATTATAAATGCAGTATAAAAGATTACTGAGAAGATGAATATGTCAAGTACTGTACTCTCACACTAGAGCAATAAAGAAGCTAATAAACCTGGGATGGGCCAGAGGGTTATTCAGGGACAATAGAGAAGATAAATGCTGTTTATCTCCAATTACAGTACATTCTTATGACTGTCTTGTATGTAAAAAAAGACAGAGAGAGGCAGATGTAGAAAGTGGCAAACAGAGACAAAGAAGCTTCTGACTGAGCGCTTCTTTCTAAACGCTCTTTTTGGGATGAAGTCTGTTTTCCACCTAATCTTCTCTGGAATTGTTTCCCCTGTAAAATGTTTGTGACAGGCAAATGAAAGGTTGTCTAATTCTTGAATACATAGAAAGACAGAAAATGAACTAAAAGCCACTTTTTTAGTGTAGTCTTCTAAAAGCTGTGTGGTGGATTTCTTCTCATCAGTGTGGTCAGGGGACCATAGAGGAGGTGCTATTAGGACCATCCTCTTGAGATGGACTATGTAATTTGCAATATGACATGGGAATAATGGTGACCTGTAGACCCCAGATATAAGACTCATTAAATACAGAAGCTCTTCTCTTCACCACTGGCTGTTGGAAACTTGAAGAGTCTACAATGTTTTAGGGTTCTTTCAAGAGGTGTGGTACAGTGTATCTGGAAAGTATTCACGGCTTTTGCTTAATACTTTGATGATGAAGCTTGAAACTGAGCTGTTTCCACTGATTATCCTTGAAGTATTTTGACAACTTAAATGGAGTCCACCTGTGGTAAATTCAGTTGATTGGACTCGATTTTGAAAGGCACACATGTCTGTCTAAATAAGGCCTCACAATTGACAGTGCACGTCAGAGGTCAAACACCAAGCATGAAATCAAAGGAAGGAGACAAGATTGTCTTCAGGCACAAATCTGGGTAAGGATACAGAAAGTTTTTGCTACTTTAAAGGTTCCAATGAGCTCAGTGGCCTTCATCATTCATAAATGCAAGACGTTTAGAACCTCCAGGACTCTTCCTAGAGCTGGCCAGCCGTCTAAACTAAGAGATCAGGGAAGAAGGGTATTAGTCAGGGAGGTAACAGAGCTCCAGCATTCCTCTATGGAGAGAGAACCTTCCAGAAGGACAACTAGGCCTGTCATGATAACAAATTTTGCTGGGCAATTAATTATCAAAAAAATTATCGCGATAAATTATAATGTCGTTTTGAGACCATTGTTAACCAATAGTATAAAATGGAAGTACGCCATCTCAAAGATCAAAAAAAAAAATTCTAAAGAACTTTTAACACTGGAACTGGAAGACGTTTTAAATACCTAACATCTTTTAACAAATCAAAAACAAATAATATGAACTGTGAAGTTCTGTAAAAAACTTGCCCTTCAAAATACGTTAATCATTAGGCTCAAACAAGGAAAACTGGCAGTACTGCAGGTTAGAACTTTGGTGGAAAAAAGTGTAAACTTACTACTGTGTACTATTCCGTGCCGATTAAACCCCCACAGAGATTGAGGACTGTCAGTAAGACGGAGACAGCCCACTGGTTGTAGTTTTTTTGTCCTCCCCCACAAGGTGGGAAACCAGCGTCGGATGATTATATTTTAGGTGCAGATAAATGTTTGTTGTATTACCGTGGTTAGTTGCTGTTGTTTTACAACAAATGCAACATACTTGCTCCACAGGTTTCAACACAATCATTCGGTTTGAATTCAACGTGCTCCCAGACTGCAGCTGTCACGTTCGGCTTTTAAACCAGCGCTTCTCTGGCTTGCTCCTCCTCATGGGGCTTTCATGCGACACTCTGTGGTACGAGACCATAAACCTGGCAAGTAACTGATGCGAGAGTTCACTCCTCCTTACGGGCTCAACACACGGGAGGCAACGCCGCTCCCTCTCCCTTCATTTCTTTTGGAACTTGTGCGGTGAGGCGACAGTCACTTGGCCTCCTCCGGCCATGCAACCAGAGAAATTTGTGCATGTGAAATTTCAAGCTTGCGCATACACGAACAAGCGACGCGACACAAGAAAGTTAAACTTCAACTTTTGTTGTTGCTGTCACTGTCGCATCCCGTGTGTTGGAATTACCCTGAGTGGTGGAAAACTGACGCTTTTCGTTGCCACTTATCAATCCCCGTATATCGAGCCCATTCTAAGGAAACGAGAAGGAGAAGGGGAGGAGTCAGTTGATGCTTTTTGTCTGCCAGTCTCTTTGGTAGAAACAGAGACACGGCGAAAACAAAGAAGCATGCAACTGGAAATTATCGAGCTCATTTTAATTAATCATGCAATTCATTGATTTATTGCTTATGGTGACAGGCCTAAAGACAACCATCTCTGCAGCAATCCACCAATAAGGCCTGTATGATAGCGTGGCCAGACTAAAGCCACTCCTCAATTAAAGACACATGGCAGCCTGTCTGCAGTTTGCCAAGAGGCACGTGAAGAACTCTCAGACCATGAGAAACAAAATCCTCTGGGGTCTGATGAGACAAAGATTGCACTCTTTGGTGTGAATGCCAGACGTTATGTTTGGAGGAATCTCCGCCATCCCTACAGTGAAGTATGGTGGTAGCAGCGCCATGCTATGGGGATGTTTTGCAGCAGCAGGAACTGGCAGACCAGTCAGGATAGAGGGAAAGATGAATGCAGAAATGTCCAGAGATATCCTGGATGACAACCTGCTCCAGAGTGTTTTTTACCTCAGGCTGGGGTGACGGTTCATTTCTCAGCAGGACAACGACCCAAAGCACATGGACAAGATCTGAAAGGAGTGGCTTCAGAACCACTCTGTGAATGTCCTGGAGTGGCCAAGCCAGAGTCCAGACTGGAATCTGGTTGAACATCTCTGGAGAGATCTGAAAATGGCTGCACAGACATCTCCATCAAACCTGATGGAGAACTGCTGAGGAATACGCCTTTTTTTCCTCAAGAGGAAACTGGTGTTCTCTTCCACATTTGTTTCTAAATTGAAACAAAGAGCAGTTTCAGCTAAAGTTGATGAGCGAAAGCAGAGGGATGATTCTCCTTTAGGAAAAACATACACATTCTTTCATTTCTATAAACGAAATTGGGTTTTTTTTTTTATCACTTCTCAGCCTTTACACTGCTCAACAATTTAAAACACTTAAATAAAAGCAGATACATCTCCTCACCTAGGAATGGGGCTATTTGCATAAAAATATAGCACATTTCCAAAAGAGTGACTGCTGACTGAGCTTCATTTACATCCTTAAACTGTTTAATAGTTGAGACGCTGTGATTATAAAATGCACTTAGAGTCATTTAAAATGTTACCACAAACAATAAAAATTGGCTTCAGTCCATTAGAGGAGCTGTGACTTACACAGATGTTCAGATGCAGTTAAGAAGTAATTGCATCCAAAAAAGAAAGAGACTTTATAATGATGGCTTCCTTCAGCAAAATTTGCATGAGCTTTAGGGAGTGCAAAGAAAATCATTACTGCTAATATGTTTCATTAAAGTACATCAGCATTACTCTAAAAACAGTTTAATTTTAATTCCTGTGACATCTCTGTGGACACTTCTAGAGTTGAACATTTGTTTTAATATTAAGAGTTAGAGTAAGGATTTTGTGTTGATTTAACTGCAGAAGCTTGTAAAAGTATTAGCCATGTTACAACTAAAGACTTTTATATATTTTGTTGGGATTACTTTATGTGATAGACCAACACAAAGTGCAAAATTGTGAAGGAAAAAAAAACTTTTAACAACATCAGCTTTGATAGAACAGAAAAGGTTAAATCATCCTTGTGAATGGCTAATCAGAATGAGGCCAACACAAAAGTGGATTTCTACCAACTGAAAAGATGTTCAGTTTCAAAATGTTTCCTTTGGGGTTTATACAGACGCAATTTGTCAGTTTGCAATACAGGATTATTTACATTGAAATCCATAGCTAGGAAAACTAAATGTCTTGAATACATTTGGCTAGCCTATAAATCAATAACTGTGTTAAACTGCCTGCACTTGTATAGCAATTTATCAAGTCCTGTTGTAAACGATTATTTTAGTAATAAAAATTTGATAAAATATTGATAAATTCTGCTATAACAGCTGTATTAATATTGGATGTCAATATCATCCTATCTATCAGTCTATCTATGCATGTGTCTCTGCTCCACATGTATACATACACCTGCTGCGCATTTTGGTGCCGTTTGCTCCAAACCAGCCACGAGGCAGCAGCTCAGGGAGGACGTCCAATAAAAGAAAGACCGTCGTATTTCATGCATCGCACCAGTCAGTTTAAGGATGCCAATTGGTCCCCGAAAAACGACGAAAATCCGGACATGTCCAGGGAAAACAGGATGTTTGGTCACCCTTTGTTGTGCTAATAGCACTTAGCATTTGTCAACTTCTCACTGGCAAAAGTGAGAGCGCTGCGCAACACCAATAATTATACATAGCACTAAATAGTAAAACATAATTTAACAAAACTTCAAGGCAGATAATTTGCCTTGAGGAATTTTAATAATCGAGGAATCATTCAATGAATCGTTACAGCCCTGCACACTATGATCAGCTGTTCACATACTAATGGTGGTAAACTACATAGTAGCCATATGCCCTGGGGCAGACTAACAGAAGTGAGGCTGCCATTCAATCTTTGACCACCACTAGTAGTCAAGGCGGGTGAAGTGTCTTGCTCAAGGACACAACAACTGAAACAGCCAGAGTGGGGATTTGAACTAGAAACCCACCAATTACAGGACAAACCACTACCTCCTGAGCCCCACTTTTTAGTGTAGCTACCCTCCACTGTCACCCCAGTGTCAGCTCGGGTGAATTTGTCTTTCTTTTTCAAAATTACTTTTGTATGGATTTCTGATTCAAGTCTATGCTACATCCCCAGAATCAGAACCAAACATGAAGAAGCAGCATTCAGTTTTTATGCACCACAAATCTGGAAGAAACTTCCAGAAAACTGCAAAGATGCTGAAACACTGAGTTCCTTTAAATCAAGGCTAAAAACCCACTTGTTTAGAGTTGGAACATTGATCAACTCTTGTCTTCATTCAAAATTTGATACCGATAACGCTTCATGATTTTGATTATGGTATTTGACAAAATGTAATGCAATAGAATTAGTTACTGTCTTATGTTTTTATCATGTAAAGCACTTTGAACTACCTTTTTGCTTAAATGTTTTAAACAAGTAAACTTTACTCAACTTAACGTATGTCTTGCTTAGCACACAAGTTTTTGATGCATATTTCATGTGGAAAGGTTGCTGTACAAAATTATTCCAATACACTCTTCAATGTAAGATTTCTGTGAAAAAATCTGCATAATGTAAATTTCATGATAGAGAAATTACAGGAACCATATTACATTTTTTTGTATTTTTTAAGAAATATGTGCTATGTTTGGACATGGCGACCAACCGGCCTTCCATCTCTTCATTTCAACTGACTCTTTTTAGGAATTAATCTACTCCAGGTATCTTACCTATTACCTTGCAACAGATGTCTACTTCAAAATGAGTGCAAATGAAACCTAGCACTAATACTGAGCTAATCTGATCGAGGTATTTAGAAAATAAGCATTTGCCAAGTAACAGTATCTAAACTTGACATGTCTGATTCCTGGGCCTTTTCATCAATCTCCATAGTTTAGTTAGAGTTCAGCGTATTCCCTCCAGTTTGGGATGAATTGCACCATCTCCTCCAAAACAGCAGTCCAGTCAGATACTTGGCCCTCTTTCAACTGCTGGGTCTAGTTGTCCTTCATGCCAGGCACTTTCCCAATTGAATTAGCACAATGCACCTCAGTTAATGCCATCACTGCTGATAAAATTACATCTGTTGTCTCAGGTGAAAGAGTTCACCTTGATTTTCATGACTCTTGTGACCAGTTGTGACCAACGTTTTGAAATATTACTTAAATAGCAGTGGAACGAGTGAGTTATATGACACAAAACAAATGGGAATGGATCAGAACTAGTAATCTGCAACCCAGCTGTCTTTTACACTCAGTGACATCTCCACCCTTTTTCAGCCACATTGGAGCAATTTAAAAACAGGGGCAACATGAAATCTTTAACATAACTGAATCTTGGAGCTAAAGCAAAAAAGTCAAAGAACAGTGTGAGATTTTGTATTTCTCACAATGTGAAAGGGACCCTGCTGTTAGTATGATTTGTTCGGCTTATGCCTGGAGCTCAGGTGTTAGGGTAGTACTCGGCCAATCAGAAGGACCATGTCTCCATTCCCCAAACCCTTCTATGTGTCAAAGAGTTCTTGAGGAAGACACAGCTCACATTGCTCATTGATGTCCTTGTTGGTGTGTAAATAAATTTATGATAGAGAGATAGAGATTTAGCTGCCTTCCCAATAGCCTACTGAACTATTACACTATTTATATTGGATATAAACTAAATGTACCCGTTTCATTTCTTCCATCTGGCAATACACATGGCCAAGGGTTACCATGGCAGAACAGAAAGTATGGGTTTCCAAAAGATTTCAGAGGTTAAATGGCAAGAAATACAGTGATACTGTTATTCATTAATGTTACGAACTGTTAAACTCAGGTTAGCATAACAAATTAAACAGATATTTCCCAAGGGAATGCAGCAGCAACTTTAAAAAGACACTCTCTAATGATTGCTCTTAAATGTTTGACTCTGTAAAATCTGAGCAAATGAAGTGATGTAAAGCCAGTGGTGCATCTTTGTCATGGACCTTTGCAGTTTTCATTTCATAATCTACAGCAACTACTGATCTAAACAAGGGCTCTCAAACTAATTTTTATTTCTGGCCACAACAAGATCATGAATGTCCTCAAAGTGCTGGCTGTGGCAGACTGTATCGATAAAACTATCTACATCTTACCAAACTGTTTAAATATTAAAATGTTATCTGCATTTGATTAGTACTTCTTACAATTAAATAATATTTATATAATATTCATCTATTCACATTGATGTCATTTTACCCTATACAAAAAAACCCCAACTTGATTCGACCAAGAAATTTTTCAAGCACACAACTGTTATCTACTGTACACAATTGTTGTATTTCTGTGGCCCTTTAGAGTGTAGAGGGCCACAGAAATAGTTGTGGTGGTCTGCATGTGGTCCGCTAGCCTTTAGTTTGACATGTGATCTAAAACCCTTCCATTGTAGTTCTGGCTGCATATTTAGAATTGTCCAGATGGAAGGTGAACTTCTGCCCTAGTTCTGAGTCTTTTGCGGTCTCTAAAACATTTTATTCTCAGATTACCTTCAGTTTAGCACCGTGCATCTTCCCAACAACTCTCAACTGTTTAGCATGATTTGCCTCCTTCTTGTTTTACCATTGGGATGGTGGGCCATCAGGACTTCTTACTTTCTTTCAACTATCTTTTTCTTCTTGTCATTTTTCCCTAAATGACATACTTTGGTTAGAAAAGGTTGATGGAAACGGCAAAATTCAAAATAACTTTCAAAATAACTTTCTCAATTTCTTAAAAACGTTTTTACCCTTGAGGTGATTTTTGGCTTTTCCCAAAACGAGCAAATACGCTAAAGCAAAGATGGAAACACATTTGCCGAATAAGTTTTGACTTACAGAACTTTCCCATCCACTGGTGGGTCTGTGCCTTATGAGAGGTACGAAACTCTGAAAAATTACACGTGAATGCCAAGCGACAGTTCCAGAAGCAAGACACGGACTAAAGCACAGGGCATTATGGGTAAATATAACCAAAACAAACACGAGTTTAGCACTAGTGGGAAAAATGGGATGTGGTCTTTTACCAATGACAAAAGAGAAATCTTACAACCGCTAAAATCTGACACCAATCCATTTTTGTTTGTTTATGTTTCATGAAGAAGGAAGTTGCGCTCAGTGTCTTCTTCAGAGGTTTTTATATTGTTTCCTTCAGTGGTTCTTGGTGCAGTGCCACCACAGAAAAGTGAATGCACCAGCTGAAATTGTAACAAATACTGCAATTTTGGTCCCCAACTGAACAGAGTCCACCAGACTCTCAGGTGTGAAAACACCCTAACTATATGCCCGTGGTTTCCAAATGGGCCAATAGCTTTTCATTTTAAGTTATCTATAAAAAGGTCCAAAGCTTAAGATGTTGTTTTCTAACCTAACCCTGCTTTGACCATCTTCACAACCTTTTGTTTGTCCGCTGGGTTCCTTGGTCTTCATGATACTGTTGTTCACTAATGTTCTGTAGCAAACTTCGGAGGCTTTTGCAGAACAGCTGCATTTACACTGACATTAAGTGACACTGGTGGATTCCATTTACTTCTGAAGTCTGTTGTTCAAACTTTGGCTTTATTTAGGGGTATTAGAAAAAAAGCAAGATGAATCCAAAAACTCACTGTACTTTTGTTCCCCCACAAATTTGAAAATCATGTATCATTTTTCTTCTAAATCATGGTTATTCCCCTCTTTATGTTGGTCTATCTCATAAAATCAAAATCAAATACATGACAATTGGTAGTTATAATATGACAAAATGTGAAAAAGTTTAAGGGGCATGAATATCTGCAAAGCTCAGTCTGTTTAGATCTTTCTATGTTGATATTTTTGTGAATTTGGCTCCCGTCAGAGTGAAACTTGCAACCCTGGTTAGGCCCCTGGTGAGGCCCTGGGCTGATCAGAGTCTCATCTGTCCAATGCTCTGCTGTTCCAACAGGTCAAAGTCTGATCCAGCCTCTCGTTTTGTTCCTGAGTCTTATGGATGGTTTATTCTGCTGTAAGTCCCCCCCTGTTTGCTCTTGTGAAGTTCCTTTTTAAGGAAGACTTGGATAATGGTATGCTTACCTCCTGCAGAGTGTTCTGCACCTGGCTGCACGTTGTGAAAGGTTTCCGTGTACCATGAAAAAGATCCTGTGATCATCTAGCGCTGATGTCTTCTGTGAATATCCAGACCTTTTTATGTTGAGTGCAGCCCCTTTTTCCTCCTCAGTAAGTGCCAAAGTGTTGTTTTGGCCACTCGTAATGTTCCTGCTATCTCTGTGATGGAGCTTTGATTTTACAGCCAGGGGCCCGGCCTGTTTCAGTTACATAAAGAGCTCCTAACCACACCTTGTGCGTTTAGAGCGAAACCTTTCATAGACTTGTAATAAGCTCCAGAACATTCTATGGTTATATAGACCAAAAAAGGCTATAAGAAAAAAACGAAGCATTATTTAATAATCACCTACTTTAACGACATTGATATTACAAAAAATGATTTTTTTTCTCTGATCAATTTTCAATAAATAACTTGCTGATCTCCAGTTGCAATGATTTTTAACAAATCAGTTGGCAAAAGTTACCTATTGGTTGATTGGTGGACATTCTACAACATGTTGGCTGTAATCCCCACATGGTTTGTTGCATATAGTGAACAAGACTTTTTTCTAAGATTTGAGAAGTGCATGACTAATAGCTGTTGTTTCCACCTGAGCAGTGCATCTCTGCAGCTCCTCCAGAGTTACTAAGGACCATTTGGCTGCCTCTGATTATTGCCCTCTTTTCCTGACTGGTCGGTTTAGGTGGACGGTGATGTCTTGGTAAGTTTGCAGCTTCCCTATCCTATCCTCTTTACATTTGTAGATGAGCTGAACAAAGCTTTGAGAGATGTCCAAAGCTTGGGATGTTATTTTACAGCACAATGCTGCTTTAAACGTCTCCACCCTCAGTAAGCAGGGGCCAGTTGGGGAGCTGGTCCCCAAAGGGACTTATACCGGTTCCTGCACCTCAGGTTTAATAAACCATAGACACTTAGGGATTTGGGGTTAGGTTGAGGTGGCTCTGCTGTCAGGAAGCAGTGGAGTCTTGCACCTTAGACATACACATCTGCATTCTGAGCTGGTTTGGCATTCATGAGCCTGGGGGAGGGAGCAGTCCCCTTTGGTGGGGTGCTGTTTGTGTGGGAGCTCAAGCCATGGGTTAGGGTTAGGGCTATGGCTCCCAAGGATGTGTAAGGCTGGCCATGGGTCACAGGGGCTGTGTGGTGGTTCTGGTGAGCATCCATCCCTCTTGACCTCCCAGGGGCTAGTTCAGCAGGCCTTCCACCCTTCTCGCCACTCTAAGGGTGTTTCATACCTGATAGTCCAGTAGACTAGGTTCGACTGGGGACCAAAGTTGCAACATTTGTTACATTTTCAGTTGCTGCAGTTCACTTTCACACTGCACTGTCAAACAAACCAGACCCTTTGAAAAACCTGCCACCCTCCCCCCTTTGCCTGTGGTGGCGCTACACAAGAACCACGAAAGGAAACAACACGACAACACCTCTGAAGAAGACACTGAGCACAACTTCCTTCTTCATGAAATGTAAACAAAAATGGAGTGGCATCAGATTTTAGTGGTTGTAGGAGTTCTCTTTTATCTTTGGCAAAAGACCACCAGCCATTTATCCCCTTAGCGCTAAACACAGGTGTTTGTTGTGGTTGTATTGACCCATTTGGCCTGTGCTATAGTTCGCTTCCTACTTTAGGAGCGGACTCCTGTCCGCTTGGCAATCACATATGCATTTGAACCGCACCAGAGTTCACTTCAATTACCTATGTTTTTAGGTGGACTAGAGTTCGCTTTTTTGAGCCACATCAGAGTTCAATTACACATTCACGTCTCCTTAAATTAACTGGGCTTTCAAGGCAAACGAACTAGAGTTGGATTAAAGCGGACTAAACAGAGCTGGCGTGAATGCACCCAAACAACTGTGCACCTTCAGGTGACAAACTTGTTCACACACACCCACTCTACACATACACAATCATTTCTACACATCTGTCTTGGTAAAATAGATTGAAGTTTATTGTAACAAAATATAAAACAGTTTTTAGGGGTTTAAATACTTTTGCAATGCATTGATATCTTAGATCAATAGCAGTGTTCAATCTCTGCTCATTTGAAGGTAGGCAATCTAACATTATGGGGAAATAATATGGGTTACAATATTCTTGAACACAGGGGAAAATAATGGTTACTAAAGCGTCACAACAGCAGAGGACAATGGGAAAGAAAGTTCATCTTTGGGAGGTATGTTGTTTCACTGTATACACAGTATAAGCAAATCCTATAGAAAATTTTACCAAACATCTCAAAATGTTTGTATATATATATATATATATATATATATATATATATATATATATATATATATATATATATATATATATATATATATAAAACAGGCTAACGTTATGGTTTAGCCTCACATGTGCTTTCATCTTGCAGTTTCAATAGACATTGTGAAACAGGAAGTTAGATTAGAAGGGGGCAAAGGGAACTGGTCAAAATTCAGCCGAGTTGCAGTGACTAAAAATAAGGAAATACAGAAAATGTCAAGGTGATTGGTCAGCTTTATAAAAAAAGTTGCTATGATAAGTGAAATTCACAAGTTAATAGTTGCAACTGCAACATCGCAACCTACTGGAAGGACTGAATAATTTCAAATAGTCAAATAAAATAGTATTACACTTTCTTTTTTGACAGTTACATAAATAATCAGTTTTCAGTCATGTAATTAAAAAGTATAAATGTTTTATATAACAAAGAGCCTGAGTATGTATTATTAAATGTTTGATAAAGAGACCTGCAAGTGTAGCAGCACAGCAGTGTGCAGAGCACTCACGCACAGCTGCTTAGCATTTCTGAAGAAATGTGAGAGAGCCTTGCAGCACATTGCAATGTGATTGATCTACTAATGTACAAATACAATGTGAATCCCAATGACCATTTTCCCACGCTGGATGGAATATACACAGAATAAGAATCTTGACTTTCCACAGTTTGGCATTCTTGCACTAGATTTCAGTCCTGATTTCTCACAAGAGAAAATATTCTCCATAGTAGCAAGCAATTGACCTTGGGGTGCATTGCAAATAAAAAAAAAAAAGACAAGTGTGAAGTTCAGACAAAAAGAAAAAAAAATCTCCTTGGGGTGTACTCATAAAATATTAATGACAAACATGTCAAAAGTTGTATCATGGTGATTTTGTGAGAGATAGACAAATGAGCAGATTTGCTTGACATTGCATCATATTTATGTCATTTTTTGATATAATCAAGTAAGTCAAAAGGAATGGTGTGTAGGGATTTTGACAACGTGACCACAATGTCAAACAACTTTTAGAGAGAAAATATATCTGAAGTTGTCCAAACATAATATTAAAGAGGACTGATTGAAAATACAAAATAATGTTCTCCCGATGAGCCAGAAGAGGTGCTGCTGTGTGATTCTGCTGTGCCATGCAAAAGTGTTCAGATCTCCTCAGTTGTCTCACAATTTCCCAAGATACTAGAACAATGATGTATTTTATTAGGATTTTATGTGATAGACTAACAAGAAATAGTACAAACCTGTGTACTGGATGGAAAACAGCACATTGTTTTCAACTAAAAATTGTGTCTAGCCCTAGCTCTACACATGTAGAGATTTCTTTCCTGTTCTCTTAAAATATCTTAAGCTCAGTCAGATGGAATGGAGAGCATATCTGAACACACATTTTTAAATACTGCAATAGTCTCAATTGGAATTAGGTCTGAACTTTGATTGGACCATTCTCACGTGTTACAATGCTTTCATCCATATAATACTTTCAAAATCCAGACTCCGACCCAGACAAAATGCTGGGAGTTGTCAAATTGTTGGCACTGTTGCCTTGGAACAAGAAGATCCTGGGTTCAAATTCCAGCTTGGATTTTTTTCTGCATGGCATTTACACATCTCCGTGCATGCTTGGGTTTACTCTCTACGGGGTTGTGTACAGCACAAGCAATTGAGCTGGCGCCTTACATATGTCACGGTTAAACGTTAACGACTGGGTAAAATCAGATCCAATCATCTCCAGAAAACAATCGTTTCTCAATAGCCGAGGGTCTAGACCCTCTGTACGAAGCAAAGTATAGAAAAAGGGGCTGCTTTTTACCTGGCTATATCTAACCAGTACTGTCTTTAAACTAGTTTGTGGCAAACCCAAAATAGGACTTTTGGCCTTTTCTTTGCCACTGTTCCATAAAGCCCAGATTTGCTGCCATTACTTGTCCTGTAGAGGTCATGCCACCTGAGCTGCTAATCTCTGCAGCTCCTCCAGAGTTCCCATGGTCCTGTTGACTCCTTATCTGATTAATTCTCTCCTTCCCCAGGCAACTGCTAATCTACCTGCTTGGTAGACTAACAGTTGTGCCATAGTCTTTATACTCTCCAACCAAAGTCTTCCTATTGAAATGACATTACAGACACTATTTCCTAATTATGTGATTTCTTTTGGTAAATATTTGGATTGTGTTTTATGTGGGGGTATTAAAATATGGGGGCTTGTGGTGGCAAGCTAAACACGGGGTAAGATCCACCACTAATTTATTTAACTTTAGTTTATGTTGTAGTCACTACTTTAAATATATTTTACTTGTCATCTAATATGTTGTTTCTTTATTACATTAGTTTAATTTCCCATCACACCTTACAATGTTTATATGGCACACACACATAACACTGCAAGGTCAAAATTCAATTTTATGTTGTATTAATACCCCTTTCTTTGTTTGAGCTACCTAGGTGTTTGGCTTCTTCTTGGTTAGCAAAAGGCATAGCTAAGGACAGATTCCTGAAGTACTGCTGACATCCTCATTAGACTGAAGCACATTCTTCATTGCCTGAGTTGTGTTTTGGAGTTTTTTTTTTCATTTTTTTGAATTAGTTTTGCCATTTTGTCTTCCCCTTATATGTCCATATGGTTTAGCTAAACCAGTATTTAAGTTAACTTATGTGTCATTACAGCATGTAAGTTTGTCTTAGGTTTGTATGTATGTTTTATTGGCTTGTCTGTTTAAGTGCTGACTTTGTTAATATTTTTTTTAATATATTTTGGGGGTAAATAAAACCCACTTTTGAGTTAAGCACCTGTGTCCTCCATGCTTTGCTGCTTGGTCCCTGACAGGGCTTAATACCAAGACACAAAACAACTTTAAAGCTTCTCACTGATGAAAAATCTTTCAAACTGTGTCCTTTCCACTTCACAATAATTCACTACTTTGTGTTGTCTCTTACATAAAATCAAAAACTTCATTACAATTTATATGAATACTTCTTCAGGGGACTCTATTTAGTTGTCATTTAGAGGTATCTTAGACATTCAGCATTAGGTAATCCTATTTCTTCAGTTTTAACTCATTGCTAGCAAAATGGTGAAGAATCTCTTGATTACTTCTATGTCAAACATCACCATTCAACTTGAAGTATGCCCTGTACGAATGGTCCAAACATTTCTTTTACTCACTCAATAGGTCTCTACCTCGTTTTCTGTTTTCCTACACTAGTTACCCACTCAGGAAGACTGTGCCTCAATAAATGACAAATTACTTTGAAAATATTTGGAGAACTTTCTATTCACTTGGAGGAAATTGAACTTTTCTCCTCCACATACTTTATCCTGGGCCAAACAGCAGTTAACTGTGGAGCCTGACAATAAAATGATGATTAATATTGGTCTACATCAGTATCCAATTATAATATTCCTTTGAATCTGATGTTATGGACAGCTAGTAGAATGAAATAAATATGTTTTGATTTTTGATGGTTAACTATGACAACCGTCCCGTGAAGATGAAGTGGGATAATTTGTTCATTTATCAATCTGTCACATATTGACTCAAAGGAGAAAGTCTTGCTTTAATAGGTCTAGAGAATTTCTTGTATCTCAGCAAATTTTCCTGATAACTAAGAGGTGAGTAGTTGTGCTATGAATACTGATTGGCATTAATGTCAGTAGACAAATACCAAATATGGCCTGAATGTGCTTTTAGCCTTTTGCAACAGCCTTCCAAAATCTAAAGCCCATTTCAGGTCCATCTGAGGGGAAATGGATTGTCTGAATGAGGTTTTGTAAAAAGGGACCTTCATTTTAGCAGATTTTAGCTATTTAAGAACAATGTTTATGTCATTGGGATAATAAGCTATCATTGCAAATATTAACCATCTACACTTCCAAAGGGGTTATTCTTAAATTGTGTCAGTTTCTGGGTCTTCCCCAGGCTCTCCTCTGTGGGATGTGCTTGAAAAACCTCCAAAGGGAGGTATCTGGGGGACATCCTGATCAGATGCCCAAACTACCTCAACTGACTCCTTTTGATGTGGCTTTACTTTGCGTTCCCACCAGGTGACAGAACTCCTCACCCTATCCCGAAGGCTGAATCTAGTCACTGTCTGGAAGAGGATAACTTCAGTCATTTGAATATCCAGGTTCTTGTTCTTTTGGTCATGATCCAAATCTCATGACCATAGGTGAGGGTTAGAATGTAGATGGACCAGTAAATTATGAGCTTTATTTTTTGGCTTAGCTCTCGCTGAGTTCAGCTTTCTTCACCACAACAGACCGGATGACTGGCCTTATTACTGAAGTCAAACCCCAAAAAGGTCTGTCCATCTCTTATTCCTTCCTATCATTCCACTCGTGAACTAAGGATGTTTTCATACCTGAAACGCTATTTAATTGGGTCCAAAATTCCATCAAGAACCCTTGAAGGAAACAACATGAAAACCTCTGAAGAAGACACTGAGCACAACTTCCTTCTTCACGAAATGAAAACAAAATGGAATGACATTAGATTTTAGTGGTTGTAGGATTTCTCTTTGGCAAAAAACCATGAGCCATTCTTCCTGCTAGTGCTAGACTTGCACGTTTGATTTAGTTGTATTTACCCAGAATGCCCTGTGCTGTAGTCCGCTTCCTGCTTTTGGAGAGATTCACGGATCACATATGCATTCACATATGATTTCGAACTGCACCAGAGTTCACTTCAACCAAACCGAAACCTATGTTTTTAGACGAACCAGAGCTCACTTTTTTGGTCAGCATCACAGTTCGATTGCCCATTCACACTACCCCAAGTGAACCAGACTTTCTTGGCAAACGAACTAGAGTTCGATTAAAGCGGACAGGGCTGGTGTGAATACACCCTTAAACTCCTCAGTTTGATACAGAGACTGATTCCCAACCCAGAGGGAGCAGTCTACCTTTTTCCAGTCGAGAACCATGGCCTCTGGCTGGAGGTCTGACGAAGCCAACAGATCATGGATAACAACTTTGCTTGCTTCATCTGGATTTTAAGATTTTAAATTAACTTAATTCCATGCAGAGAGTGAGCCTTTTCTTCACCAGAATTAGTTCAAAGCTCACTTGACACAAATAAAACCTGAATAAATTCATGTTTATATTAACTCTGAACAAAAATCACCATAACAACACAACAGGCTGACCTCCCAACTTATCCTGAATATCTATTAATATGGATATCCACTGTTTCCATACTTGCTTTAAATGAACATTTGTTTTGTTTTTAGTAATGATGTAACATAAGGTTAAACTAAGCTGTAGCAGCACTGTCAACTGTTCTGTTGCAACCCTTTAATTTGTATTACCACATTCATATTTACATCTCTTATAATTACATATAAAACAAATTTATCACATGGTCATATTCAGGCTTTTGATAAGAGCAAGCCTTCCCTGCACTCCGAACAACAGACTGTAACATATAAGCTGCCTCTACCACTTTAAATATCTTCCTCTAAATCTGAACGACTCTCTGAACTCTGATTGTCTGGTGCTTTGATGGAGACAGCAGAAGGAGAGGAGGACAGCATGGCAGAATGTGACTAGAACCCCCCCTACCCAAACACCTGTGGCTGTAGGCAACTCCAGAACTAATGTTGTGCACAATAAATACTACAAATAATGCTTCCTATGCATGTGTTTTCAGCAGTTTTCTACTTAAAGTCTAGCTGTGCTATGAACACTGGCAGCCTTTAAATCATTGCCAGAGGATCTTAATTATGGAGGCCGTATAGAACCAGTATAAAAGCAACATCCTCATCGTCACCAATTTCGAAAACTATAACTACAGTAAGTATCTGCATAAATATTTGCCACAGGGGTAAAAATGGATTACCAGATTATAAACTGTGCATCTAAAGAATTGCCTCATTATGCGTTTAAATGGGCCCTTTTCTAACTTTCTGCATCAGCAAGTGGTGTTAAACTGTTAGCTTGCAGCTTTAAAATAAACAGGAGCAATAGTAAGCAATGTGGTACCAGCTGTTTTATTCTGTTATTCCTATCCCTCTGGCGGAAAATGAGGTACAAAGCATTTTTGTTAGCCCCTTGGAATGTCTTTGTGGCACGAGGTAAAGGGGAGAGAGGGTGGGAATAAAATCGTATCATTAGCTTGCCTAATTGTTTTCCAACAGGCTGTCAGTACCTATCATGTCCAAATGAAAAAGAGTAAAGATTTTTTGGTATGGTTTCAAGACCAGAATTGATTTTTTCCAAATGTAAACAGTTTTGAATAATCTGTCAATTCAAAACAGTGCAATAAAGGTTTTCACAATGTAAGTATTTTCAGTGTTGAATTTTAAATGATGGAATACAGTCCAGATTCCTGTAAACTGAGAAATAGCCCATTAATTTAGCTCTAACAGATAGTGGGGAGCCAGAAGCTAACTTCGGCATCAGTAGTAGTTACATATTAGCCAGCCACGATATTAGAGGTGGCAGTAACTTGCTATATTTATGCAGTTACATTTACTTGGGTAACTTTTTGGAAATAAAATACTTTTAGGAATAATTTTACTACACTGCACTTTTTACTTTTACTTGACTAATATTATTATGATTGATCACTACCCTTACCCTTACATTTCTGGATACTCACCGTGAGTAACTTCACTGAATGAAGAACAGACAAAAATGAACCAGACAGAGACCTACAGGTTATGTTAAAGTGAGAAATCTTGTTTGAGCAAGCTTCGTTGTACTATTGAAATTTCCCATCTGCTGAGCCTGTTGTTCCATTTGGAGGTCAACAAGATGCAGTAAACACCATATATTTCCACTGGGAATACCTTACCCTTACCATGTCCTCGTGTGTGTGTGTGTGTGTGTGTGTATATATATATATATATATATATATATATATATATATATATATATATATATATATAGACATACATACACAGTCTTATATTGAAAAAGAATTTACAACAGTGTTTCTTCTGCCTAAATTTGTTATTTTGCAATTATTTATTTGTGTTATTCTTTACATTTTATCTATTTTTATCTGTCTGCTGACATCATTTGTAAATATTAATTCAGATGTTATTCATGCTGGAAGTATCTCCGGTAGTAGTCAGTCTTGCAACCACTCTGAAAAGATCTCTGACTGAACACCGTTGTATGAAAGTAGAGCGAAAGAGCTACTGTTTTTAATGTTAGCTACCATGAAAAAGCAGCTAATTCAGTGTAATTATTGTATAACATTTAAGAGAAAATAATAATAATAAAAATCCTTCTGAAACAACAATAAGGACTTGATTAAGTTGCAGTGATTTTATCTTCCAACCAGGAAACACTAAGAATAGAAGGGATTTACCAGTGGAATTCTGTTTGCATCACTATGTGTAGCTCTCTGTAGAATTATGTTAGCTGCTCATTTAGAAATTAAGATTACAATATTTAAATGCAATTTAAGTGTATACTCTTAGCTTTAGTTGGAGGATGTTTACATTCAAATTCGAAAATCTGAGGTTCCCTATCCTAATTTTAATTTTTCTTCACATAATATCACTATGTAATATGTAAAGGACCCTTTTTCAGGGGCTTAAATGTATTTGTAACTGCTTTAAAGCTGTTTCATGAACATGTGTGGGTTACTGTTGCTATATTTTCATAAATAAATTCTTTAAATGAGACATTTTCATTTTGAAGTTGTGACCCTGATTTTTAATACAGATTCAACAAGCAATCTGTAGCATGTGCATTTCACTGCCAGTCTGCCACTCAGAGGCCTTGGACTGCATATGAGATATATATCCAGCACCACTGAAGAATAATTTGTTGATTAAATTTGACCGATCAAAAACAGAACTAAACTCTGGAGTTTTAAACATGGCGGTCACATTTTGATTGGCTGCCTCTCCTGACAAAAGCAGTTTTTTTTCTCTGATCCAGCAGTGAACTGGTGCTTAGTGGTGTTGAGAATCAAAATTCGCATCAATGTTTGACTTGTGTAATCTTTAATAATTAAAATTAATAATTGATTATTACATTATTAATAACCTTAAAGTTCTTAGTTGAATCGGGGCACCACCAGAGTCTCTGGAATCATAAGTCAAACTTAGTCTCTTGTGAAGGAATGAATTCAGAACCACTGGTAGAAGAAACTTCACACAATGAGCAATGATCACTGACTTGTTGATTTCTAATCAAGTCTGAGAATTTATTAACAAAATAACCGAACCTTACAGCTGAATTGATCTGCAAATAACCTCTTTCTTTAACTACTGCCATGCAGTTTATTTACAGAGGATAGGACAAAAAGGGAATATATGTTGATTCATAAAAATAGGAATCAAATCAGATTAATTAATAAGCTATAATAAAATGAAATGGAGCATTGAAAGATTGCCTTCACATTAATTAACTAACTAAACAAAGAAAAACAGGGAAAATCAGATTAGCAGAACCATATATGTAGTACAGTATGGTAAGACAGGATAGAGAAGCAAAAGAGGAGTGGTCCGGTTACTATCCAGATTCAGATCCGCGCTCTGAGATGAGACAAAGGGTCATAAACTGGACCATGTGCTTGGGCTAGCGATAAGCTAGACAAAGAAGCGTGGCTTTGGGCCCTGTATGACCACAAAATGGATATGTATGGGGAAGTCAAGAAAAGAAAGAGAAAGAGAAGTGAGAAACAAGGAAGACGTGGCAGAGAGGAAAGGGATTGGCTGAAGAGGGAGCCATTGAAATGCAGCAGTGCTGAATTCAACTATTCTGGATGCAGAAAATCCTTAACATATGGCGGTCTTAGATCAGCACAGCAACACATCAAAAATGTCATAGCATATAATCATCAAAGCATTAGCAAACATGCAGCAGAAAGGCAATTACAAAAGCCTTATTTAAACACCGAATTCAACCCAGATAACAGATTGAGAACAAAGTTCCGAAAAGTCTTACTTTAGAGCAGATCTGCCGATCGGGTCAAAGCGATGTCCAAAGCCTAAAAAGAAAAAGGATAAAAGAAAAAACCCTCGTTCAATGGACAGGTGAGTGAGCAAACTAGCGTCCCAGCAAAAGGTTTTCAGAAGAACTGGTGGTACCTGGATGAAGCCAAAAGGCTTCTTCATTGACAGAAGCAGTGCTCCATCGGCGGGCATAGATAGGCAGACGTCGGGAGACTTTTGCATCTCAAAGGGAAGAACGCAGAAAAAGCGGGATACACAAACCCCTTTCTAGAAGTTCTCCAGTTAACACTTTAAAAGTCCTCTTTCCTGGCAAGCAGGTTAGAAGCAAGAATGCGCAGTGTTGATGTGTCTCTATTGGAGGCTGGCTCCAGAAGACGAGGGTTTGGAATTAAGGTCCTGGTTTACAGAGTTCTTATCTGATCAGATAAGGTCACAGTTTTAGTGCGGAGGTAGTTTTTCCAGTGGGGTCTCCAGCACAAAGAATGCGATGCTTAGGAATGCAACCTGATCAGTTTGTGAATAAAAACATGGAGTCCAACAGGTGGGTAGTTAATGCTACACCACTGTGCAGCTGTATGATGATCTCAAACCAGTACAACCATGGTACATAATTATGACTGCACATGCAGTTATCATTCACTGTTTTTACCCCAGGTTAGCACCAGGTTGGACACCTTGGTGGCTTCTAAACTCACTTAGGGTGTATTCACACCGGGAAAGTCCTTTGGTCCAGACCAAAAGTGGACTTTATTTTTTTCGTTTGGTGCAGTTTGCTTTCACATTCTACTTTTTTTGCAACTACAATTTGTAAACAAAGCCATGCTGGTGATGATCTTTGCTCCTATTCGACAGAAATGACAGCGGCTGGACAGATCCAGACCTGAAAAAAAACAAATGAGGAAGTCCTGCTTGCTGCATTCGTGTCCTTATTATGACTGCAGTACAATTTTGAATATCTTAGAGCAGCTCATTAAACACAGGTTTTGCGATGGGATATTTTTAATTTTAGAATGGCATTGGCATGTTGCAAGCTGAATGAGACAAGATTCTCTGTGCCCCCTGACCCACAACATGCTGGCAGCAACAGCATCGCTAAGCAGAAAGCAGCCGATCAGGTACGATTTCATCACAATCAGTACATTCAGCAGTAGCGTTAGCAGCACGGAAGGGCTCATTTGTACCATAATGCCTAGAAACAGTGAACTTGTGAAGTCCAAAAGGACATTTTCTGTAGTTGGTTCACATTGTGGCTGGTCTGTATTCACACCATAAGCAAGTTTGTTTGGAAGTGGACCGAGACCACCTCAAAGAGTGGTTCTTGGTCCGGATGTTTGGTCCGCACCAGGATTCGCAAAAACTCCACCAAACTATTGTGAGAAGTTTATAAAAAAAAAAAAACATTTGACCCAGGACATACAGTTTCAAAGTCAATTCTACAATACTAAGGAAAAGTATGTAAACTTATGCACTTAAAGCTGCAATATGTAACTTTGCACCGCTCCCGACCTAAAACAACCAATCAGAAGCAGGACGAAGGTCTTAGCGCTGTCAGTCAACTTCATTTACTCGCTGCTAAATGTGTTAATGGTGGAGAAACAACTTACCGTTATAGGAAAACCGTTTATCCATCATCATCGGCAGTCATGCTAGCTAGCCTGAGAACAGTCTCTGCTAGCTAGAGAGCAAGGGGGAGGGTTGAGCAGTGCTACTCAGACGGTGATTGACAGTGCTAAGACACCTTCTGGCTTGGGTTAATTGTTTCTAGATAGCGCTGGGAGCACTGCAAGAAGGCAGAGGAGCTCGATTTTTTCACAGATTATCTGTCTCATACCATTCTGTCACGACATGACAGTTTCAACAAATATATAGAAAAATATTTTTTATAAAAGTTATATACTGCTACTGCAGTTTTAAAGAAAGGTAAAAAAAAAAAATGTCTGAAAAAATCTGTTATTCATCATTTAAAAAATAATTTTATTAATCCTAACTGATCTATAAATTAAAAACATTTCGGCTGATTTTTGTCAATGAGAAAAAAAAAAGTTTGTGTTTTTGTCTTTAAATCTCTGGTCATCACTGTCAATGAGCATTCAGTATATAAATAATTTTCACTCAGGGTGTATCAGATAAAATCCTCTATAAATTTAAACTTTTGCCCCTAATTCCTGTTTTGAAAAATCTCTGAAGAGGTGTTGCATAATTGTTTAAAATCTTAAAAAAGGAACAATACAAACACATAAATAAAAGCTCCAAATAAATGTGATTAATGTCCCTATCAGCTGTATGTAAACTTCTGGCCCCCTTGTTTTCATTGGAACTTACCCAGATCACTTTTTAAAAAGTTTTAGAAAAACAGAAATTAACTGAGAAAATTATTTTGCTCTTTTTAAGACAAAGTGAACAACAATGCAGAGTAGGGGTGTGCGATACTGGGTTCTTTGTATCAATCCGATACCAAGTAAATACAGAGCTAGTATTGCCGATACCAATTCCGATATCGATACGTTTTGCTTGAAATATCAATATCATTCACTCATTTGGTGATTTGACTTCAGTTAGTTGATTATGATAAAATACAGGGTAAAAATTATAGGCAAATAAGTCTTTTTTTATTAACTAACCACAGTATAACACAATGTAGGAGAAAAAAATAAATCCCCCTTTTTACCTTCTACTACACACAATTATTGCACTGTTTGTGCAGATGGTGTTAAAGTGAAGCTGCACTCATGGGTGAATTAAACAGATTGTATTTGTAAAAACATTAGAACATTACAAAAAGGTATGCAATGCTGCTCTCTAATTGAAAAAGTAAGCTCTTCATATTTGGCATTTTAATTCCCTTCCTACACACTGACTTGAACTTTGTGAGCAAATTCCAGCAATTTTCTGGACATACAGAAGAGAAACTGCAAACAAAACTATCGATCTCATCATGCAAGTATTGATCCGTTACCAACACTTACCTTGGTATTGATAGTATCAATATTTAGATTGATACGCCCAGCCCTAGTGCAGAAGTTAACAAAAAAGGGACAATGCCAGATGATTTGGAAGGTTATTTCCAGCAACAAAAAACCCCATCCAAGTCTGTGTTGTATATGAAAGTAGATCAGATTTCTTTACAACTGAGCATATGTGTAACACATGCAACAGGCCCACAATGACTGTTTCAGCTTTCTCAGCTGAAGTGAAAAAAAAAGTAGCTTCTTTGCAGTTGTTTTCCAGGAAGCCTTGGGGAGACCCAGGGTTTTCTCCCTGAAGAGATGTCAAGGCCCCGAGCTGGTTTCACACGGTATGAGATATATTTCACCAGTCAATCGATGCTGTACAACCCATCGGGGGAAACGGGGGCCTGCTCTCTGCTTGTCTTCGGTGCCCGCCTCCTCCTCCTACTCTTTCTTGTACATTTCTTGGGAATAGCCATGATGAGAACACTGAATCAGGGAATTTGTCAATGGATCAGATATGTTGAGAGGCATCAGAGAGTGAAGTGCAATTACACAGACTGGGAGAGAAAGAAAAACATGTCTGGAGAGCTGCAGCAAGAGAGAAGAAATGAAGAAACTTTCTACCCTTGCACAAGTTTTTATTCTTTCTGACAGTGCAGAAGAAGTGCTGCACCATTATTTTGTTCCGTATGAATTTCTTATGCTCTGTTTATGAGCCAACTTTGCTTTCCTTATTCTATGTATAAATCCTAACCTTTTAAGGATGCAACAATTCAAAGTTTTCGATCCTCTGGTATACAATATCTCTTAACACAACTTGTTAATTTGACAAAAATCTCCATTCAGATTAAATTCTAGTTGGATAGAGATTACTTCACATCTCAGGCTCAAACATTGTCTTCTAACTAGATAACCTTCCCAAAAAGCCTCCTCACGGGCCATATGCTCCCTTTAGTTTGTCAAAGTCACAAAGTTAAAAAGAGGGTCAGAGATATGAAAACATCTTCAACCCAGCACGTGACCGTTTGTTTTGAAACATGTATAGCAGTTAGCCAGAACATCCGATGGGAAGTGACACTTGCCTGCAGCGCTCTCCAGGCTCCGCACACGGGCCGCATCAATCCAAAACACAGCCAACTCTCCCGAGATCACTGGCAGGAGGCAAACAAATACACCAAAGAGATTCCGTCCTTGAAAGTCGTCACGTCTCCTTTGATCACTCCTGCCGCGCCGACGAGCTCACTTTCAGTGCCGGATGTTTGCAAGAGCTTCGCTTAATTGTTTCGCCGCACAACCCGATTTAACCCTGAATCCTTGCACTGGCTGCAAGAGCTTTGAAAAATTCATTATGTCAGGATATACCATTGCTGGTTTGATATGCACACTCAATATTTACAAAAACAGCAACTCATGATAGTAAAATAAGAGATTTGGTTAATAAATAAATGAAATTCAAATCCAGAAAAGCACTGCAAAATTACTTAAATTACTACAAGCAATCATTCTGTATTTCTTTTTTTGGATTAGTTCTTTCTGTTCTATTGGTTCTATTAGTTTATTTGGTTGCATCCTCAGTATCTGCAGCTAAGCAGAGACGCTCTGATAAATCAGTACAGGAAATTCTCAAGTCAAGACTGGATGCATCAGGATCAGTTTTTTTTTGAAGTTGGTGAACTCATGCAATGGCTGCAGCATGTGTTGAACACTGGGTAATGAAATACGCTTTGTAACACTTTTTAAAAATATTCCTACTGTATTTTGTCTTGTTGCAACCAGAAACTTGCTACAGAACATGAATGAATCAATAACCTAATAAATAGGGATGGGAACTGATAAAAATTTAGCGAAACAGACCAGATTCCATTATTAATCTCACCTATCGATTTGATTCCTTATTGATTCTCATTAAGTCAGTCAAAAAACTTGAATTTAAAATATGCACCATGTTGTATTTGATTCATACAAAATTAAAGCTGGGTTAAGAAAGAAGAATCCCTCTGTAAAAAGAACATTTTAACATGAAATACAACTCTTTCCACATAAACAGTTTTGGTGCAGACAAATTTGAATGTTTGCCTTTCTCGATTTCCATCCCTTAAGACAACTATTAGGAGAAGTTCACAATGCAGGCACAAGTTGCTCCACTCTAACCTTTTTGTTGCGCAAATGTGACCCATAGCTGATTTTTAATGACAGCCTGAAGTTCAAAAATCCAATTTCTTTCAAATCAAATTCAGCCAGTTTCATATGTGGTGGCAAATTGGATTTTTATCTACAGACCAATTCAATAAATTGGAACATTATCGAAACATTTATTTATTTCAGGAACTTCATCAATAAGCGAAACACATGTAGATCAATTATACATAGATGAATGTTTAAAAGTCTTTATTTCTGTTATTTATGATGATTTTCCATTCATGGGTAATGAAAACACATTCAAAATTAGAATGTTAAATCAGACCAATAAAAAAGCTATTTTTAAAAACAGAAATGTCAACTTATTGAAAAGTATCTTTAATAGCAGCCTAAAGGTTGTTATTTTCAAATGGTACTTTTAATCTGAAAAAAAGAAACTTATCGGGACATATATTCATTTATTATATTAAGTGACCTAATTCTGAACGTCATGACGCATTTATCCATCTTATATGTTAAGTGAGGAGTGACGTGTCATAATTTTGTGTTGGAGGAGGCGGGTAGCGGCAAGATTGAATGTAAACAGTGGCAAAACACACATGGAAGCTACAACTGATGTCGCGAGTAATCATTTCGTCTTCTCTAAACGCAGAAAAACATCGGAACTGATACATTTGAGCTGACATGACGTCGGTATTTATGTCATATCTCAGAAAAATGAAATGAACTGAGCACTGGACCTACAGTGTGAACTTGAATTTAGTCACCCACTCCACAAATCAGTTCTTTATGAATGAGTAGCAAGAAGACCTCTTTGTTGAAAAAAAGTTACTAGAAGTCTTCTACAAAGTCTTCTGTGAGCCATAAGAATTATAATTTAAGAACATATAATTTTAGTAAAACTCGAGCATGATGCTGCCACTACCATTCAGTGTGACGTGCATCAAGGGATGCTTATCTTCAGTGCGGACAGGGAAATACAGGCCACGCAAGTTAAATTAGGTCAATTGTTTTACATTAAGTAACTTCTAAATGTTATGTTGTGGATACCTTTAATAATAAAACCATGAAATATGTTTTTGGTGGCTTGTTTATTCAAGTTAATAATAGTCATATTACAAAAGATGACAAGAACAGTGCAGGGCAGTTCCACATACATTATTTAAGTGTCCTGGGTGAACATCTCACTCATCCCTCCACAAAAAAGCCTGAAAATCTTTCTTTATCGAAAAGATTTAATTGCAGGGATGGCACCATAGACTCTCTAACCGTGTAAAGACCAACTCGCTGTTGTAAAATTTGCTTCGCATTTGCGTGACATGATGAACATCATAAGTAAAATGAAGGATATTCTGCACATCCAGGCAGAAGACCTATTCAGGAGCCTCACGTACAAAGCGCACAGTAGTGTGATCTTTCCCTGCACCCAACAACAATCAGCTTTCTTCTTTGGACCCAAGGCTTTTAAAAAGATAAATCTAATATTTTCTGCAACTGTTACACAATAGTAGTGTTGGCTCAAGGCCGTTCTCTCCTTTTGTTTTTCTGCATATTCGCTGACAACTTAAGGAAAATGTGTCTTTCATTTCCATTGTGTTTGAGAAATGCGATGTGTTTTCTTGAGCGGCGATGTGTTGAGCAAACTCCCAGTAAGACAAAAGTGTGAAAATATGTTCTGGAGGCAAAACATCTTGCTTTGTTTGAATCACAAATTGTGTTATGAAGCTGTTCCCCATGATGTTTGTCACCCAGTGGCAGAACCTTGGTCTGACAGATGGAGAATTGTGTTGAAGCCTTGAATCTGTCTCTTTTGACACAAAACCACAGACAAAATGAAAAATAATAAGAAAAAAAAACAAAACATGAGCATTCTGATTTTATTTTGTGTTAAATATAACAATTATCCATAAAATTATCAAATTATAAGATAACAGATACCTATATGCTGGGAACTGAACCGTTTGGATGTGTGAATTGCACACTGGGGATTGAACTTGCTTCCCACAGAGGCCATTAGATCCCATCTGGTTTTTTAAAAGGCATTATTCCTTTCTGTAGAGTTTCACTGCTGTCTTGCAGAAGACAAATGGCATCAAGGACAGGGGGTGTATGCATCCTAGTCATGAAACTTTTTGACATGTTACATTACAACAACAGAATCCAGTGTATTCTTTGGGGTTGTGTGTGATCACTTTATCCTGTAAATTAAACAAAATATTCTTGTAGCCTGGCCCTAATACTCTGTTGTACAACTCACAGAAAGGATGAGCAACATAAAAGCCACTTTTTGAAAATGTTTTCTGTCACTTGTGATTTATTTTTTAGATAAGAAAGTGGGATTTAAAAAAAAAAAAATCCATTAAAATCAAAAATTGGTTCAGGTATGAAAAAATTGGGAGATTTTATTTTAAGCCAGCCGTAAGTTGATAAGAACAAGGACTAAGATAAATACAAGTTGATCCCAGAAGCAAATTTGCTATGGTTTTCATCTAGTTGGACTGAGCTGGAGCTGTTTTGCTAAAAAGGATGGGTAAGTATTTCTTTAGATATACAAATCTGATAGAGATCCCCCCAAAGGAAATGCTCCTGCTTACTTTTCAGATTCCTACTTGTAAAGGAAAAAAAACATATCTTTTTCCTTCCACTTCACAATTATGCACTACTCTGTGCAGGGTTACCACATACAATACAAATCTAATACACTTAAGTTTGCAAGCAACTGTAAAGGTGATATTTTAATGTGTGCTGATTGGGCAGCAGGGCGGCTTTCGTAGATTGAATGTGAAAAAGTGACAAAAATAAAGGCTTTCTTTCCCCTGTAGAGGATTTTACCATTCATCTTGCTCCCTTTTTAACTCACTCAATGTCATTCAAACTCAAGATTTCTCATTAGCATCGGTCTGTGATACCCGGCACCATAATGATTCCAAAATCAGCCTTCGCAATCCAGCTCCTGTAATCACCGTGCACAGCTAATGTTGAACACGCCAAAGCGGTCTGATAATTATCTTATCCAGCCCAGATTTCTTGATGCCAGACACAGAGCGCCACTCGACTGAAGGCTTTCCACATCATGCTCATTATATTACGTATTGTCCCGGCTCATTTGAAAGTATGATTATCCTCTTTGCCCCTGTGTTGTGGGAACCATACAAATTATCTTATCAGTGTCATCTGATTATCGTGACAGTGGCTGTGATGTAACCTGCTCACCCATGTCATGAATTATTCATGTAGATTTATCAGTTTTAGGTGCAGAAACCTTTGCGTTTTAAGTATTCAGGCACGTTGTCAGACACAGAAAAAAAAAATCTAACTTAAGAGTAATGACTCGAGAATTCTGCGTGAAACGTGGAGTTTTGTTCAGCCAAAAGGCCTTAATATTTTTTACACTGGTATATGATGAGGTGATGCATGTTAGATTGGATTTCTTCAATCGAAAAAAGTAAAGGGTGCTTGTATAATTACAGAACCCACGCACTGCAAGGCCTTTACTGTGTTTATATTTGACCGTAGAGAGAGTCAGCCAATGAGAGACGGGACAGACCACTTCAACTCAAACAAACACATCTGGGTCTGAAAGCTGTTCACCCATTCCTTCTTTTCTAGTGCATCACTTTATTATAGGTGCTCGCCTGCTGCAGAACCGCCACTGTCGCTGAAGGATCCTCAGCTCCATATGTCTCTTTACAGCTTTCAGACCCATTAGCATAATTGTATGCATCCCATGCAGCGTAGGTACACAGTACCAGCACAGATGATCACATCTTATCTCCAAACTGCGCCTTGAGGATAAGAAAAAGACATGCCTAGATGAAGTAATCGTACTTCCTACTGACTGTGTCGAATTATTTAAGATGTTCGAGAGGGTTAGTAGCTGCTGCGGCTGCATTATCTTGGATCATCTTCAGGCCAGATGTATAATTCTAATTGAAGTGTTTTGTCTTTTTTCAATTGGTCTTTCAGTGGAAATCATTATATGCAGAAAGCTTTTCACGCCAGTTCTGATGGCTGTTATAGATACGTTACACAGAGAAGCAGAGATGCTGGGATTCACCAAATGAGGATGGCTTTGCCACCTTTCTACACCTTCCTTAACACCTGGAATATTAAAAGGTTCCTTCTGCTTTTGAGAAGTTAGAAAAGCAAGTTGATTGACTCAGTTTTGAACCAAAGCAGCAACGCTGCCTTAACATTTGCTCACCAACTCTAAACCATGGCTTGTCATTTCAAAGCAGCTTGTGAGACAAACAGGACAAACCACAACACACTACTACTGCATTCCAATCATGTAGCACATTAATGTTCATATATAAACTGTGGTGATAGTTATACAGTCGTATTGAAAAAAATGAATATGTATTCCAATGAAACTGCTTTATCAGAATAAAAGTACCTTTTAAAAACGAAAATCTTTAAGCAGGTATTAAACATACTTTTCATTCAGCCAACATTTCTGGATAAAAATTTTTTTTATTGGTCTGATGCAATATTCTAATTTTGGATGTCATGGTTTTATTAGCTGTAAGTGGAAAATCATCATAATTAACAGAAATAAAGGCTTTCAAACATTCATCTGTGTGTAATTAATCTATATAATGTGTTTCAGTTATTGATAAAGGTCCTGAAATAAACTTTCTGTGACAGCAGAACCAGGCAGAACCAGGCTTAGTACGGGCGGCCCTCTACCGTAAGCAGCTGGTTATTGGGACATGCAGAAGAAGCAGACTCAAATCAGTCAATAGCTGTTTCAATATAAATGATGTAGATCAAAATACCAAATTCTTCAAACAATATCGCTGTTGTAAATTTGAGCAAGTTAAACTCTATTAAGACCTTCATGACTTCTTAGCTGTCAGATACTGAGAGGCTTTAACTGTCTCATCATTTGGCTCCTACGACTTCTATCCAGAGATATGAGTTTTGTCTTTGCCCGTGTCTCCTTTTGATAAACTGTTGGCATCTAAGTCCAAAGTTCACCCGGAGCAAATATATTTTTATAACTACACAGCTTCTATCTATCTCTCTACCTGCCCATCCGTCTGTCAGCCCGCCCGCTGGTTAACCAATGTTGTTATCACATTGTTAAAAATGTTGTTGCATGTATTTATTTATTCATTTATTTATACAGCGGAAACCATAGAGTTACATACACAGTTAAGAAAGACATTTTTCCTAACTGTCTGAAGTTAAATCAGACCAAACTTCTCCCGTTTTAGGGTAAGTTAGAATTACCAAAATTATTTCTATTTGCTAAATGCCAGAAAAATTAGCAAGAACATTTTTTAGAGATTTTTTTGTAATTTTTTTAAAATTCAAATGTACATCCATTTACATTTGGTCAGTATCAGTTGAATTGTCATTCTCATTTTCTTTTTTTTTTTTTTTTTTTTTTTTGAGACATTTTAAAAGTTTCCTCAAAATTTGCAAGACAGCTGGATGGAAACGTAGCTACAGAATGCTTATGAGCTTTTGGAAGTTACGGTTGCTTCAGTTGGCCACTCGTACTCTCCACCAACTGAGTTAACAGCTGTCTGTTGCTGGTTAACTTTAAGAACCTAACCAACATAAATTGAGCATTTTAAATCATTTTATATCTAAAGACACATTTTTATTATTGTTGAGTTAGGGTTTTTGATGAGATTTAAACAAAAAGGGCAGAAGTTCTTGTTCCTGTTTCTTGCAGTATTATATTTACAAATGTGTAGAAAATGAGAAACCTGTTCCACATTTTCAGATTAAATGTAAACACAGACTCAACTCTGTTCTGATAACTGTTGTGACTCCTCAGTGACACCAGCCTTAGATCATACATACACTACTCTAAGGTTATTTTTAAACGTATATTTTTTAGCAAGGTTTTCCAAAAGTAGTAGTATCATAACTGCTTGCGCTGTTGTTTATCTTACAAGACTTTTTATCATAGAAAATATCATCTGCATAAGGAAATTTATCATTATTATTATTTGAATATATTCTCTATTTATCAGTGTTTATCTGTATTTTTACCTATATTGTGTTTCCATGACAGTCTCTGTATTGTCGTCTAAACATGGTCGCCATCATTTATTCATTCTGTGCATTTTCAAAGTCTCCTTTATCCAGTGAGGATCTGCCAGGTGCCTTTTATCCCAGGGAAGCTAGTTCTGGCAAAAAAAGAGGTTCACTGGCAAGAACCCAAGCTGAGCCTTATGGGTGAAGTCACTTCACAAAAGCTACCCTGCCCTTTTTTATTCGGGGGGTGGGGGATTTAATAAAACAGCCAGCTTTTGACAATTCAATTGAAAATTCCATTCTGGGTCGGTCATGTGTCTAACTGCAGTGACCCTGTCAAAGCAGTTGTTGGGTGGGGGAGTAAAGGAGAGGCAGAAAGGAGAAGCAGGTTTTTAGAGAGCTTCAGATGACTGGCAGGTGAAAAATACATAATGAAAAAATCATAAAAATAAAAAAAGTTTGGAGTCAGTGGTGAGAAATGAGTCCCAGCTGCACATGCCTGCAGTTAAGAGCAACAGTGTCATATGTTCGCGCTGTGTTTCAAATAGCAACAGAAGTTTCTCAGTGTGTGTTTCTCCACGAGGCCGCCTGTTCCCCAGTGGAAACCAACGCGTGTCAGATTTTGCCCTTTTGCCACGTCTGTCACCGTTTCTCTGATGGTATTTGCGTTCGGGGCCAGTTTTCAATAGCTCTCGACGCTTTGCTCGTGCATTCGATGCCAAGCTCGCCAGCATGTGACATTCAGAGAGGCTTGTGGAAAGGACAGCGGTCTACGCTGCAATCTCCATTCTGAAAACCAATCTGAGACATGAAGCTTTGGCATAATCCTCATAAAGCTCCCATGTTATTCGCAGAATGGTAACCAAGTGAGCCTTAAGCTTTGGCAAACAATGAACTGAAAACAGGCATTGTAGCAAATGCCATATGAAATTCAGGCACTGTTAGGTCAGCTGTTGCATAGAGGCGATTTTCCTCAATGACTTGCTCAGATAATCTTGTTATTTGCAAAGGAATACATCATTAGCTTACGTTAAAGATGACTAGCAGTTACCTGCCATGTGCACAAATTTACAAACCTAATGCTTGACAGCACCGGGTCTCCTGTTCTGTGGAGCCACAGTGCAGAACACGCAACCTAGAGTACAAAATGGACTGATTCTGTTCTGTTTCATTTCCTGTTTTTGGTTTGACTCTTTGCCTATTTTAGATTTTATTCAGTTAAATTCAGTTATTTATTCCTAGCTTGTATTTCCTTTATTTCCCCTTTTCTTTGTGGAACACTTTCCACTGTATATCACAATTTGCTTCATATCCGATTAAACTTTACAAGTGCCTTGACAACTATTAATATCCCTTAAGCCTTTTCACATTTTGCCATATTAAAACCAAAACTTCAATGTATTTTACTGAGATTTTATCTGACACAATGTAGCTAACATTTGTAACAAATCTGTGAAGTAGAAGGAAATAAGATAAAATAAAAATCTGTGGTATTTATTTAAATCTAGCCTTCCTGAGTTAACACTTTGTAGAACCATCTTCAGCTCTAATTATATTGTATTTTTCAAACTATACATCGCATTAGCCAAAAAATGCGACATGAAGAGGAAAAAAAAAAACGTATAAAGATCCACTGGAGTATAAGTTGCATTTATATAGAAATCATTAAATGTGAGGGGGACCTTGTCCAAATTAATATGATCTGGTGACACATTGTGTTCAGTTGCAATAAACTGATGGGAAGTGTCGAATTTGGCTTGGGAATCTGCTAGCCATCTAGCTTTCAACCCACGGTTAGCTACAGACAGTAATGTTTAATCCTTGGTTCATATCCAAAAGTGTTAATTAATATTTAACACATCAGTCAAAAAAAATGCATCATGAAGAGAAAAAAAAAACATATGGAAGTCGCTCTTGACTATAAGATGCAGGACCAGCAAAACTATGAAAACAAGTGTGACTTATAGTCCGGAAGATATGGTAATTTCAAGCATTTTGAAGCATCTCCACCAGCTTTGCATGTATACAGAACTATTTTTTTGCTCATTCTTCTTTGTAATTAAATTTAGTAAATTTCATTCTTGACCTTAATTGGGCCATTCAAACACCTGAAAATGTGTTGATTGAACCATTCCATGCTAACTCTGGCTACATGTTTAGATTCATGATTCTGTTGGAAGGTGACACGTTGACGATGGCTCAGGAGGTACAACTTCATCCTGTAACCAATGGGTTGCCAGTTCAAGCCCCTGCTTCATCTGTCTCAGTCATTGAGTCTCTGGGCAAGACACTTCACCCGCCTTGCCTGCCGGGAAAATGACTGCCAAAGCATCATGCTGCCACCACCAAGTATTACACTTGGAACGATGTGTTTTCCCACACATAGCGTTTTCCATCTAGGCCAAGTTTCATTTTGGTCTGACAGACCACCTTCTTCAGCAGATGTTTGCTGTATCTTCTCAACAGTGGTCCCCAACCCTGGTCCTCACAGCTCAATGTCCTGCATGTTTTGGATGTGTCCCTGACCCAGCACATCTAAATTAAATGTTTGGATGGTCTTTACTGTATTCCATCAAGTGCTAAAGGAGCTTGGTTGTAAACCCATGTTTTAGGTCTGGTGTATGGTCACAGAGAAATACCTAAAACATAAGGGCTGGTGAGCCCTGAGGACCAAGATTGGAGACCATTGCTCTTCCTAGCTGGTAGCAAACTGAAAATGGGACTTCTTCTGCTTTTCTCTCAACAATAGCTTTCTTTTTGTCACTCTTCCATAAAGGCCAGATTTATGGAATGGAGGAACTACACTTGTCTTGTTGACATTCTCTTGGCGGCTTCTCTGATTAAGCTCTCTTTGTTCCCAACATGTCAGCTTAGATTGATGGCCATGTCTTGGTAGATTTGCAGTTCTTCCAGGCTCTTCATGTCTTTGATTTGATTGAACACTACTTCATAATGTGCTTAAAGCTTGGGGATTTCTTTTAGAATCTTACCCAGTTTTACATTTCCAGACAACTTTATCACCTGGACCTCATGGTGCTGAGGCCTTCACAGAACAGCTGGATTTAGACTGAGATTTTTATATCCAAGTAAACTCTTCTAAGTAGATGACTTCTTATGGAAAATGGTCACAATGAAGGTTGAAATTTGGAAGAAACTGGGCAGTGGCGTAAAGAAGCTTCTGCACCATAGGATGAGGTTATTGCATCCACACAGTATTGCATAGTTTTACACACACTGCTATTACAACCTAGCTCATGGGTTATGACAAAACAGGAAAGGACTCAAGAGTACGATTTACAAATAACAGTCTGTTGTATGAAGTTAGTAAAATCAGTCTTGTCATTGTAAATGGGTGACAATGTTGAATGTAAATTTTGTGTTAAATTAAGCAAACTAAATTAAATAAATCTGATCCTGAGAGACAAGCATGGCAAAGAGAAGGGAGAGATAAGCCCATTCTCACCCTCCTGCACAGCACCCAAACCTCTATATAGGGGTGAAGGTCCAACTCAGGTGTTCTCAATTGGTCCTAATTTTAAAACCAAGTAAAAACTACATGATTTAGAGTTTACAAAGGGTTTATTGTCTCTTTACTCATATTTCTAATATTTAATCGTGTTTCAGTCTTGGATTACGGTTCATTCTGTGGGGACATAGTGGCAACACAATCGACTCCACATGAGGCTCTAGAATACATCTTCAGGACTGTGATGTTGTGGGAAGTAGTGAAGGGAACAACAGTTCATTGGACTGTACTGACGCTCTAGAATCAGTACATTAAAATGATCCATTCATAAGATCTGTTCACCGGATCACACAAGATGTGACACAGCACTATTCCAGTACAGTTAATTGCTAGACTGTTGCTCAGAAGTTTAAAGTTCTCTTTTCAATTCCTGGTTAAAGGGGCAGTATTATGTAAAATCAACTGTTTTGAGCTTTACATCATGTTATAATGTTATTTCTGCATCAACACATACCTGGAGTGTTGCCTTGATTCTTTAATGCATGTTTAAGAAATCCTTTAATCTCCCGTGGCAGCCATTCAGCTGTGCAAAACACCTAGACAGACCTAGTGCCGCCTTCAAGACCCAGCTCCTCCTTAGGGCTGCAGTTTCTAAGCTTCTGAGCTTCTGCCACACAAAGCACCCCTCCCCCACGACTCCCCCACTCAGCTCCTTCAGACTTGCCAGCAGCAATAAGCAAACACCTGGTGGAACTGTCCATCTATTGAGCTCATTATATGAGCTACTTCTCAGTGACAGGCTGGTAAAAACGTTGCTTAAGGGTTAGCTGAAACAATCTGGGCTTCCTGAACACCTCAGCAGAGCCACAGGCTAAAGTTCATCATGCTACGCTGCACTGATGCAGCAATTGAAGCAAAAGCAGCTCTGACCAAGTATTTAATGCATGTGTGTACAGCACATAGGTATACAATAGACCCCCGCCTATTCACAGATTTTGCTGCAGAACGTGACTCCAAATTATTTACGGAAAACCTGCCTATTTGTGTATTTTTTTCGGTAAGCATATCTAAAATATTAGAAGGAAAATGCAGTTTTGGAAGCTGAAATACCAAGGTGCAATGCTAGTTCACACACTATTGGCTGGCGTTGGCAAAGCAACCAATCCAATAACAACCATTTACATTCCTTGGTGCTTGCTGGCTGTACCCTGAAGAGCAGGAATGAGGAAGACTTTAGATATTAGCTTCTGTGGCAGTGCTAAAACAGTTTCCATTGTGCATATTAATGTCAGTTAAGATTTATTTAGTGTTTGAATCATTAAAATAGCCAGTTATAAGGGTTTTTAGAGGGGCTCTCCACGGTACTATGCAAATGGTTGACTTTCTGTAGGCGGTTTTCACATTTTTTAAGCAACCAAATTTAGGGTTTTCATTGGATGTTATCGGGTCTAATAGATCGTCTGTTTTATAAGAGAAACCTCACAAGAACAGAAAACAGAAACATTTATTTATTCTAATCTACCTTGGTCCTTTTCAGCACGTCTTTCTTTGAAAGTGTATTTCACTTGCAGCTAAGGTCTTACAGAAAAATGTTCCCATTAACTAAGCCTCACACTCAGCAATAGACCTAAAGAAGTAACAGAAATGGCTCCAGCTAAAGCGTAATGTCTTGTGACCTTTACAGAGACATCCTGTAGATTACCGTTCCACCAAATAAACACTTCATGCTTGAATTCCAGATTCTGTTATTGCTTGAGCATTTTATTCAGGCAAGTCCTGGGCCATCTCCAATCCATTAGGCACTGCTTGGAGGAAAGTTGCCCCTTCTGTGTGACAGCTTCTCAAGGCCATGGCATCCTGATGGTGGTAGAGCTCTCTGATCAAGAGTGTCCTCACACCTGGTGAGTTTGTTACCTTAAAGACATTCAAACAACATAGATATTCTTTAAAAGCAGTTTATGATTTGTGAAATCTTCATTTATTTAAACAACAACAAAAAAAACATCATTCTTTATTTTCCCGTATTTTATTCACCAGGTGTGCTCAAACAGACAAAGAATTTGACTTTTGCTCCAGTTTGCTCTCAATAAAGACATTTAGAATGTAAATATATTTAAAAAAGGCAGAATAAAAAATATTCCTAAAGTCTCATTTTGCCTCGGTCTCATGAACCCAAAAAATACACATCGTCTCCAGAGCTGGATGTATTGTCCTCACCCCTAATCATGACTTTCAACTTTAGAACTATAAATCAAAACTTTATCACTGCATTATCCCATCATTTTCCATTGAACTCCATTAAAGTGCAGCAGATGATTTATGGATGCCTTTATTTTTTGGTTTGAATATTTTTATTGAAAATACCTTTCATCATAGGCTGCCGTTAAGCCTTTAAAGAACATACAGTTAAAGGAAATTATCAATTTAACACAGAATGCGTTTATTGTTGCTGATTATATATAAATCGATGATGTGGATCTAAATCCCAATTCACAGGTTTGATTATGCTGCAATTAAATTAGTTTTAACAGGTGTCTGCAATTTGCTTTACTTTGATAGAGAAGTTCATTAATATGGAGAATACACAGTGAAGTGGTGGCAAAAAACTATAAAAATATCGTTTTTTATGGTGTTGTTTTTTTTCCTGTAAGAGCAGCATCAACTTATTCCACTGATGCTATGGCCAGGACTTTAAGGCGTTAACTTTGACTAATTAATTACAATGATTTTGACACATTAAAAATTTTAACTCAGTCAATTGATTTTTCAAAAAAAATGTGTTTTTAGTACAGAAGTCCCAAGCCGGAACCTTTGTATTTACGCGTTTCAGGTACACTCATAAATCTGACGCACAAGCGACATCTGCAAAAAAACAGCCACAGACAAAAAAGCTGCCTCTCTTGGTCCATGGTTTTCTATTAAAATGCGATTAATTTTGGTTAATTAATTACAGACCCTGTAATTAACTCGATTAAATCTTTAAATCGAGTCCCACCTAATTTCTAATACATTAATTTCTGCCCTACAATAGGGAATTCAACCCTGACCAATGTTAGCCTCTTTATATGAAACAAGTGCCATCTGATTTTAGTATCAAACTCTGAAAATCTAAACTGCATGAATCCAAAACAATGGGGGTGGGGATCTCTCAAAGTCAAAACAAAATGACCATCTGAGGTCAAAAAGAAGGCGTTGCAATTATTCTGCAGCCTACAAACCCTGCATGCTCGCTTCCATACATCCACGTTTCTGTGTAATAAGTGACACAGTAAAGCAGACTAATGATGGCTGTTCGAATGCTCGGTCAACAAACATGTCAACAGAAAGCCCCAGTCAGACACAAACTGTTTGTTACCATAAGCCAGGCCTTGTGATGGTGCAAAAAGAGCTGATGGTGAAGCTTCGAGAGTGTTCTGCAGAGAGGGAGGCGGAGGAGGGGTTAGATGAATATGCCTTCCGCTATTGTTGCCATGTTATGACCAGTCTAATGAGATCTGTGGAGAGTTGGGCTTCTCATTTTGTTGTATCACCCATACACTCTCCTGCACTGGGACTCCACTGTGGGATTGTCCTCAGACACATCCACTCAGACGGATGGATGCATTTGCTGATGTTTCAGACAACAGAGCATCATTCAGTAGCTTTTTTATGGGCTACATATAAACACACCGGAGCTCTGTGATAATGGCTTTTTTTTTTATTCCCAGATGAAGCAGAGGAAAAGAAGTGAGTGCTTCTAAAACGACTTTTTTTTTTCCTGAGCTCCAGGAATATAAATTTTTTTGCTTCTCCCTCCGTGTGAGACATGGTGTTTTACCTCCCTAATTTTTTGGTTTGTTTCCTTCGTTTTCTTGATTTCTCATCAAAGGAAGGTAAAAATAATCCTGATCTCTCACCCCAGGAAAGCAAGTTCCCTCTCCTCTCCTCTCCTACACACAAGCAGGTGTACACTTGTAACACAATGCTTTCGCACTTCACAATTGGTTGGCTGTCTGTGCTCACAGGCAGGAGAACAATAGGAGAGCTCGGCGAGGTCACATCCTCAACCCTGCCTGCAAATTTGTTAGCCGTTTTTATTTTGGCCATGCCAGACCATCTGCTCGGGATTTGAGGACGTCGGAATGAGAAGTCGTACATCAGTTAAACTCTTGCTGCATCCACTGCTGGAGCTCTTTATCTCTGTGTGGTAAAAACAAAGCAAAGAGCATTTTCTGATTCTCTTCAAACAAGCAACGCTTTTTTTAAGCATAAAGTGAAATTCAGGTTTTTATTTTTTATTCTTTTTTACTTCCAGCTTTTATTGTGCTGTCGAAAATATTTTTCTTTCAAGACAAAACAAAGCAAAATGAATCATTTCCATTTTTGTTTTCCTAATTGTTGTTTCTGATGCATTGAAAAAATTTGTTTGTTTTTTTTTAAACATCATTATTATTAACTGATGGTCAACGATACTTTAGTTTCCTCGCCATCATGAAAATGTCAAATCAAGATAAAGTAGTGCATGAATGACAAAGTATAAAATGAAGTTCTGCAATCATTGCTTTTTAAACCTTTGGTATACTAGTGTAATTATATAAATAATGACAAAAACGGAAACAACATGGCGTATTTGGTAGCATTGCATCAAGAAGGTCCTGGCTTGGAATCCCAGCCTGGGGTCTTTCTGCATGCAGTTTGCATGTTCTGCTCTTGTTCTCTGCA
This sequence comes from Anableps anableps, assembly GCA_014839685.1. Classification (NCBI taxonomy): domain Eukaryota; kingdom Metazoa; phylum Chordata; class Actinopteri; order Cyprinodontiformes; family Anablepidae; genus Anableps; species Anableps anableps. Next base: position 6,740,674 of record CM026067.1, on the reverse strand, counting down.
GGTACCCCAGGATCCTCCCACAGTCCAAAAACATGACTGCGATGTTGCGACTATTAATGCAGAATCACTCATCATTCACAAATTTTGTGCACACTGTCTCATAATGTTGGAGATAGGCACTCCTCGGAACAGACAATAGATGGATAAAACAATGTAAAATATTAATTATTACAGATAAAATAATGGTATCAAAGACATTATGTACTGTTATTTTGATTCATAGACAAAAAGTAATAATTGCAAAGGTCATTGGAAAAGGTTCACGTCAGCAGTCTCAGTTTAAAAGCAGCCCGTTTCATGTTCTCATTACAATGATGTCAGTTCCTTCAACTAGATTTAGATAAAGTGATAATAAAATTTTCTTCACTCATAATTAGTGAGATAAAGTTAGTCAGTGACAACAGAATGCTCTATTTATTACAATTAAACGTTTAACCTAAAAATACTGTTTTTATTGGTATTTTTTATCCTGTCAGCTGCAACGCCTCACAAGAAGTTAAAGAAACATATAAAACATAAAATATAACCATAATTAACCATAGGAAAATCACTGTATTAATATCTTTTGATATAGCTATTAGAGTTTACTCATCTTTGTTGAAGAAAATGAGGAAATGAATCGTTAAACATTTATAGAACTTATTTGCTGACTTCACACCCGGTCCATATCTAGGTCTAGGGAAGTGCTTGGAAATAAATTCAGGAGCAGTTTCTTGTTATAACAAGATCCAGAACTCGTTAAAATGAGAACGTTTCTTGTTGTAACGAGATGTAAAAATACGCTCCTCTAACAGACTATGAGATGTTAAAAAGGCATAAAGGAGCTCGCTATGACTCCCCCTCTTCTTGCCCTGTTTCTTCTTGACCACATCCAAAAATCCCAAAAGGTGTTGCTGTTTTCCTGTTCCAAACTTTCTTACTTAAAAGGGAATGTATTTTGGTTTTAATGAAATATAAAAATCGTTATAACGAGAACATTTTCTCGTTTAAACGAGATACTGCTCCTGAATTTATTTCCAAACTCTAGCAGTTAAACGCTTCCATCCTCGTCAGAATTCTCTGCTATATTTATTAGAGTAGAATCAGCTAAACTAACTGATCGAAATATTAAGAGAAACGAATCTCATCCCATTCAGCTGTGCAATTACCATATCTCTGGTTTTATATGGTCTATCAATGTTAGACAAAAGCGAGTGGAAAGTTTAATATCTGCACTTCTCAGTGGTGCTGACAGCGCTCCAGGAGACCAAGTATGTTCTGGAGCTTTGAAAACGTCACATGATCTTACCTGCTGACGTGATCTAATTGCACAGAGTGTTATAACTTTATGCTATGCTGGCCCTCCGAGAGTAACCCTGTAAGTCTAACAAACAAATATTAGCTGGTTAATTAGCTGGGCTTTTGGCTCGCTTGGCCAGCACTGTGCTGTTTAAAGCATCCTCTGCTCAGGTCTCTTCTTAGCTCGCCAGCTGCACGTTGAAAAAAACATTAGCTTAATAACAGGGATTGGCGCTGCAATACTTTAACTTCCACTCCAGAATTTTCCAAACTGCTGACTTTCTGTCTTATGAGCAAGAGAAACGTGAAGGAGCGACTGGTAGGGCGCCAAAACAAGTGAGGGAGGGGCAAATACAGAGCAGGTCTGCTCAAAGGGACCTCGCTCACCCCAAAACATTTTCTGGTATCTTCTAAAAGATGTAAATAAGATATGTAACATTATATTCTATGACGACTAGAAATAAACTAGTCAACCCAGTGTCTAGAACAGGAGGTCCGCAACCTGAGGCTCCGGAGCCACAAGCAGCCTTTCGGACTTTCCACAGTGGTTTGATAACTCTGGCTAAAATGATAAAGAACCAACTAACATTCTAAAATATAGATATTAGAGGCAGCTGCTCTTAAAATCATGTCACAATATTTTGTGGTATTTATTGTAATACTGTAAAAAGAGACAATACAAAAGTACATACATCTTTTTGGTATTTTTTTAGGCAACTGCATGTCACTGAGGTCATAGCTACACAAACATAAATATTGCTCTGCAAATAATCATATTTTCATTTTTATTGATGCTCTAATGGAACAAATAGTAGGGAATATAGCATAAATAACAATTCTGACAGTACAGCCAGTTTTTAGGGGTTTCAAATCATTATTGCTATTTATAGTGATGATAAATCAAAATTCTTTTAAGAAGTAAACCCAGTCATTAACTCTTCTAGGACAGGCAGTAAGTACATCCTCCAGACTCTAGTAACCAAGAAACCAACTGGACATAGCATGGCGCTAGCGCAAAGGGACATGGTCAGCATAAGAATGGAGAATCCCTGGGAATCAAGTTCAGTGAGTTATGAACTGATCTATTTTTATGTTTAGGGATTTATCAATGTGATTATTTTACGAGTATTGGTTGTGCTTAAGAGAGGGTCTTGTTTGCTGACAAACGCCCCTTTGTTTTACTTGGTACACCACTCCACAATCAACATTCTCTTTCTCACAAAACAGGAAGAGACATTCTGATGTCCTGCTCTTTAAAGAGCCGCTGTCCTGTGCAGTAAATGTGTTGAAACAAACAACTCCAGAGCAGTTTTACATCAGTGTTTCTCAAACTTTTGCAGGCTGAGGACCACTTGACCCATTTAACAAACACTGACGGACCACCTAACTTGATATTGCCTCCGCAATAACACAATTTATCTATTGTATTTATCCACCGATTAAATGATTTTAAATTAAATAAAAATGGCAATAGTTGTTGACGTGTGTGCAGAGCATAATACGCAAGCTAAGTCGTAAAAAGCAAAGAACAGCTCTCACTAACTGAGACTCGAGTTCTACCGTTCACTGCAAACAGCCGGTCAACAGAATAGAATCGCTCATGAACGTCACCGCTACTTTCAACAGCTATGATTTGGCTCGTATAGTTAGAAACATATATTTTTAGAAGTTTTCAGATTTTGTTTCATTTTGCAATAAGGCTGTGAGCTTCTGTGCTGTTAGACATTGTTATGGAGTCGTCTGTGAACCCTCAGCTCTTGTGGCTTAAACCATGCCTGAATACACGCTGCAGGGTCTCCCAGCTGGGCGGGGAATGGACGGCTTGGGGTTCCCACAAATAAGCAGAAGAAACAATAAATGTAACATGTTAGATGATGTTTGCAAAAGCAAATGAGGCGGGTTAGCAGTGTTTGAAAATAATGGTGGTCAGTGTTGCCACAGTTACTTTGAAAAAGTGATTCGACGACTGATTACTGATTAATCCTTTAAAAACTAACTTATTTACTTTACTGATTACTTGATTTCAAAAGTAACTATGATTACAACTTTATCAATTACTGTTGATGGTGTCATCCAGGATATGTTGTGTCATCTCTGCTACCCAAATATTGAGCTCTTTGCATATCATAACAATCATGAGACTGTTGTACAGCAACAGACTTCAGTCAGAGGCTTTTCTAGGTTCGTTGCAAGACTGACTGCTACCAGATATCCTCCCTGCCCACATCATCACCATCCACAACGACTCTTTGAAGATGCTTGGATGATATGACTTACAACAACATTTAATATCCATTTAGGGTTTTTAAAAAAGTATTTTTGAACTGTATTGAATTATTTTTGTAATTTCTAATAACTGTATTGTTCTTTTTAAAGAAAAAGTGGTTTGTCATCATCTGTCCATCTGTCTGTAAAGTCGTAGCTGTCAGCCTTTTAAAACCTCAATAACCGAGTCCACCTAATATCTTACAGATGACTCGAGTCAATCATTCAAGTTGCACCCTTGATTATCAAGAAGTTTCCCACCAGGTCTTCCGTTCTCCGTGTTTTAATCACCCCTTTACTGACATGAAACTGGTGGGGAGGGGGGCATAAAAATAAGCCTTTCATATTCTGCTCCAAATACGAACTCAATTCAAATCTCCCAGAAGAGCCCTCCGACGGCTTATGAAGAAAGCAGTGATGAAAGAGACAGAGGTTATAAATATTTCAGATAATTTTGTCATCTATTCATCTTTCCCTCTATATGTAAACTGCAGTTTTCTCTTCTCACAGGTACTAAGTTGGTAATATTGTTGCAAAAGTTTGAGTTTTACACAATGCCCTATTTTTTATTACTGTTTTACAGAGTTACAGTAAGATTATGCTCCAGTTGACAATCATGGTAGACAGTTCGACACTAGAAATCCTTTAACTTACAGAACATCAATTACATCAAGACTTTTTAGACTTGCAAGTCTGATCTTTTTTTACCCCTGCCACGATCAGACAAAAATACGAGAGATAAAACATTCCTCATCTGCTAACTTCTTCTTTTAAAGTATTTTAAAGAAGTTATACTTTGCCTGTCTGTAACATTCACAGAATTTTTTTTGTTTTCAGGTGTCCTTATGAGCAACAGGCCCTATTTTTAATCATACACAGGGTCATTCATGTGACAAAAGTTGCTTAGTAAAAATACTTAGTAAGAGTGGCTACTGCATGTTTACAGCAGATCTTTGATATGCTCTGCAATAACAACGAACCTGATTGACGTACATAAAATGTTTTCTGTTTTAAATTTTACAGCATTAAGCTGAAAGAAGAAACACAAATATTCTACAGCTATAGAAATGTTCGATTTTCTGTCATGTCCAAAAGGAACTCACCTCCTGTAACAGAAATAGAAAGAAATTAGTTTAAGCTTTAGTCGTGAAATTATCCCAGAAAGGAAAGGAAAGGGAACAATGGGAGCGCCGTGCTGTGCTGGACTAGCGCTAGCTGTAGCGCTAGCCGGAGAAATGGCTCATGGTCTTTTATCAAAGAGAAAAGAGAAATCTTACAACTGCTAAAATTTGACGCCATTTCCTTTTCGGTTTACATTTTATGAAGAAGGACGTTGGGCTCATGTCCCCTTTAGAGGTTTTCATGTCGTTTCCTTCAGTGGTTCTTGGTGCAGCGCCACCACGGGTGACGGGGTGAACAGCAACCAAGAAGGGTTTGGTTCGTTTGTTACAGCTGCAGCTAAAACATACCGAATGATGCAATTCTGGTCCCAATCGAACTGAGTCTACTGGACTATCAGGTGTGAAAATATCCTGAGATACAATTCAAAACAATTAGACTATCACATAAGAGCAAAAACAAAAATCTAAGGGAAGACTGCAGACTAAACAGCTACCAAGTATCATGGTACTCTGTTTAGTTTCAGTATCTACTGGTGCTGTGTTGAACTCAACTAAACTAAATTTTGTAGGTTCATTAGCAGTTAGCCACAGCGATCAAAATAACTGAAGTAAATGGTTGAGTGTGTCGCTCTGTACCACCTAGATGTACATTTGGTCAGAATTCTTTCAGTGAAATCTTCTCATGACTGGAATAAAATACCAGGAAGCATAAGAACCTATGGGTCTTTGAAATTATACTCTAATAACCTGAAATCCTGGATAATCCGTTTCTCAGCCGCTGATTGTGGGATTCTAAGTATATCCAGTCTGCATTTTAATGTTTGTGTTGTAATGAATTGTAGTTATGCTATATGGCTTTTTATTCTATTTAAATGTCTTATCTGATATGTTCTTTAGCTATTTGATGGAAGAATCTTGTTAATTTGTATGTATTTTAAGTCTTGTATTAACGTTATGGTACACTGAAGAACTACAGATGAAAACTAGCCTTAATGGCTACTTCTGGCATATTCTTTAATGTAAATTGTCCCTTCTGAAATAAGTGGGTCTAGTTTCTCCTTCAAACTGTGTAACTGAAATAAATTAGCTTTTAATGACCTTTGATATTAGACATCCATCTTCTCTGGCTGTTTTTAAATCCCCTCTAAAAACCAATCCTTTCCCCCTGGCCTTTTGACAACATGTGAGATTGTTGAGATTGTTCATGTGTTTAGCTTATTTTGATATTAGTTTTTAATTGGGATTTTGTTGTCCTTTATATTGTTTTGTGTATTGTATGTGTATTTTATTTGGTTCTTATTTTATTGAATACTGTTACTTTTTTATCTGTTTACTTTTAACATTTTTAACTGTAGACCACCTTAATGCCGTGCTGGTTGTTTTAAAGTGCTTTTTAAATGAAGTTGGATTCAGTGAGCAACCTTTACCAACATTTCTGCAAGATCTCTGAAGTGCTTTTTAAAGTTTTGCTTTAAACTTTCAACTGCTCTTTCATGCATTTTTAGTAGACTCCTTGTACTGGAGCATGACTTCAAGCTGTGCAGTATGTGGGTATAAGATGTAGGCAGTGGAAGAGTGGAGAAATAAAGGTGAAACCTCATTTACAATAACAAAGAATTTTGGTCATTTTAGGAACCTAACAGGGGTCTTGGGAAATGCTTATTGTATGCCAAGTTTTTCGATAATGGCTATTTTGGTAGCTTCTTAGTTGGCGACCAATGCACATTCTGTTATCTTTTAATATTTTTTGAAAGACTAGAACATTTTGTCATGGCAGATTCCTTGTAACAAAGTTTCTTTTGGATATTGTCTGTTATTTGTAGAAAACACTGATTCAGCGCTTCACCTTAGGAGACTTAATATTGGAATGATGCATGTGTCAGAATAGAGAAAACAAATGCTCACAAAATGGACGGGTACTGGACAGAAATTAGTGAAAAAAAATATTTAAGGTAAATTTAGAAACGAAGCATAAAAAAAGGCTGAAGTGTTGCAATAGTAATGTGCCTGAACTGGTTTAAATTCCGTTTGAAGATCAACAGAGAACCATCCCCAAAAAACCTGTTTATGGTTATGTTCACCATATTCACTATTTATCTAAGCTTGTCATTTTGACCTCGTCTTAAGTGAAGCCAGCGATGATGAAAATCCAGACCATTTGCAAATATTAAATCCTGAACAAACATATTTTACAAATCCAGCAGTAGATGTGAGGATGACCATGAAATATGGTGGTATGACCTTCCACTATAATGAAATATTATAATGGTGTTCCAAAATACTGGCCTCCCTCCTTATTCAATCATATCCAGTACAACAGCAAGGCAATGTGATACTGCCAGGGCATTTTTTTTTTTTTTTTTTTTTTTTTTTTTTTTATGTTCATCAACAATTTTTTGCTTGTTTCCTTTTATGCAGTAAGTGCTTATAGGAAAACAGTCAACATGGGGATTCTGGAAATGGGTTGTTTGATTGCTTTATATGGAGCAGCTGGATCAGAACAGCTGTTCTCAAACTATAAGAAACTCAACGAGACAATAATGAAAATGTCTGATTTGTTTAAAATATTCACAAAATATACATACTAAAATGCTAATTATTTGTGCCTTCATTAAAACACTACTTCGTCAGTGAAAGTAACTAAGAAGCCTTAATGGGAGATAAGAGCATGGTGATAGTTATATGTTAAAACTTGCCACTGACTTTATTCTCAAGAGGTATTGGTTTGTTTACCAGCTGAAAGAAACTAATAAAGGGATACTAAGAGTATTCAGTAGTTAAAGCTGCAGTATGTAACTTTCATAAAAAGATATTTTTCAATGTATTTGTTGAAACTGTTATTATGCCATGACAGAATGGTATGAGACAGATAATCTGTGAAAAAAAATGAGCTTCTCTTCCTTCTCCCAGTGCCCCCAGTGCTATCTAGAAATAACCAGTCAGAGCCAGTAGGAGGGTCTTAGCACTGTCAGTCCCTGTTTGTGTGGCGCTGCTCCCCCCTTCCTGCTCTCTGCTACGCTGCAGCTAGCAGAGACTTGTGAATGCTAAGGCTAGTTAAGCATGGCCACCGACAATGACAGATAAACAGTTTTCTTGTAACAGTAAGTTGTTTCTCCGCCTTTACCACATTTAGCAGCACGAACATGAGGGTGATTAACAGAGCTAAGCCCCTCCTCCTGGCTGTGATTGGTTGTTTTTGGTCGCGAGCGGTGTATTTCTTTAGACGACAATAGTGGCTCAGGGAGGAGGTGGAGGACATCGATCTTTTTCACAGATTATCTGTCTCATAACATCCTGTCACAACATAGTGACAGTTTTAACAAATATGTAAAAAAAAATATTTTTTAATAAAAGTTACATACTGCAGCTTAAAAGATCAGTAAGGCAGAATGAAATTTAAGTTGTGGTCAATGTTTCCCATCTTTCCAAGTAAGCTGTGTATAGACAAATGTGTTCCATGGGTCTAAACATGAGGAAATGAAGGGGACTTTTAGAGCTTCTCCACCAAAAAGGTTCCAGTTCTGAACCAGGGCTGGTGCTAGAGGCAGTTCTCAACTGGTTCTATAAAAGAACCGGTTTGCTTTTCCATCACCCAAGAGCCAAGTCAGAGCCAAGTCATTACGATATTACAAGTCAAGTTTATTTGTTTAGCACATTTCAGCAACAAGGCAGTTCAAAGTTCTTTACATGACAAAAACATAATACAATGAACAAACAAAAAAGAAACATTACATGACAGTGGCAAAATAGAGAAATAACAAAAAGTTGTAATCCAGACTAGAATTAATCAATGTTCGAGTTATTGTGAATCAAAGGCATCGCTAAACAAATGGGGGAGGGGGGTTAGCCATGATTTAAAGAAACTCAGTGCTTCAGCAGTTTTGCAGTTTTCTGGAAGTTTGTTCCAGATTTGTGGTGCACAAAAACTGAAAGCTGCTTCTCCATGTTTGGTTCTGATTCTGGGGATGCAGAGCAGACCAGAACCAGAAGACCTGAGTGGTCCAGAAGGTTGATACAATGACAACAGGTCTTCAGTGTATTTTGGTGCCAAGCTGTTCAGGGACTTATAAACTAACAGAAGTATTTTAAAGTCTATTCTCTGAGCTACAGGAAGCCAGTGGAAGGACTTTAGAACTGGAGTGATGTGCTCTATTTTCCCAGTTTTAGTGGATCAGCTGCAGCTGTCTGATTGACTTGACCTGTGAAAACACTTTTGCAGTAAGGGTCACTGATATTGCAGTGAACTTTATAGTGCTTAGTGAGCACTGGCACCAGTTAAGCACTGGAATCGGTTTGGAGGAAAAGGCCCTATTGTGAAACATCAAGTCCAGTCATGTTTTTTGAAGTATGTGTGTTGCTATTGATGTGCTCCTGTTCTGAATAGTGCATGTGCTCTGGGATCAAGAGTGTGGAATCAATACTGTTCTGCTGCTTTTGGATCTTTGCTGTGGTGTCACCGTATGGTTTTAATCTTTTTATATGTTTTAGAATCAACTGACCATGTCCAAATGAAATTACAATGTTTTGAGTGCACCCAAACGGTCAGACAAGTCTTAGCTGAATTAATATCTGATAGTATATTTACCTGGCATACCAGCAGAGTATGAAACCTGGCATACCTGGCAAACCTTTATCAGTACAGATAGCATGTTGTCAAATTAAATAATTTTATTATTATTTTATTATGGCACACATGGCATGTGCAAGTACTGCTGGGTGATAAATTGATTTGATAGATTAATCGAATTTTTGGCTTTTGAAGATTTAATTTTTGGAAAATCTGGATTTTTTTTTCAGCAGTGCCCTCCTTGCATTTCCATAGTTCGGAGTGATGTCAGCACACCCAATGCGGCCATCTTGTTTGACAAGCGTTTTTTACAGCTTCTATTTATTTGGACTTTGAATTCAGGTCAACTCTACGAGGAAGTATTAGGGCCAGGCTAAGATTTTTTTTTTCTATAAAAATAAAGTCATAATATTACACGAATACAGTTGCAGTAATACAAGAATAAAGTCATATGAAAATAAAGTCAAAATAATATGAGAATAAAGTCCTATTACCAGAATAAAGTTGTAATATTAGAAGACCGAATTAGTAATTTTATAAGAACTCCAACACGAAAAATAAAAAAAAAAAATAATTATCCAAGCTTTCTCTCATCAAAACAACTTTCTTGTCATAATATTAAGACATTCTTCTGGTAGAATTCTGCTTTTATTCAGCTGATACTATGACTATATATTCTCACAATTAAACAAAAATTGTTGTACCCTGGCACTGATACTCTGTTGTACAACTCACAGAAGGGATGATTGAAATAAAAGCCACTTTCTAAAATATTTTGTCATTTGTAATTTCTGTTTTAGAAAAGAAAGCGAGGAAAAAAACCCAATTAAAATTGGAAATTGGATCTGGCATGAAAACAATATCATAGATTTTTAGGCCATATCGCCCAGCCCTATGTGCAAGCTATGGTGGAATTGTCTAGAAAAACCTATAATCGCCTGACTCTTCTGCTGATCAAACAAGTCTTACCCATGAGGGCCCCACTGTACAGCTTACTTAAATTATTTCCTAGTAAAATCTCAATGCTAGATAACTCAGTACATCTACAGGGGTCTAGCAGTACCCATGTCTCGTTGGGTCAGAGCTGTTTCAACACCAGCACCCAAAAACTATCTAGTATATTGTCATAATTTTATGCCTGATTGGTGTATATATGTATAAATGTGCCTGTGAAACCACAAAACACTTTGAGACGACGACCCATGCATTTATAATAGCTAAAATGGATTACTCTCATAGGGAATAAAAAAGCCACACTAATTACCGAGAAAAATATGATCACAGCAGGGAGCTGTTATGCTTTGGGCTCCTCAGAATTAGGATGTTAGACAGTGGAAAGTATGGGAGTCTGTGCTTAATCATTGTTCACAGTGCAAGTCTGCTTGAGAAGGTGAGGGATAATAAAAAGAATGAAAATTTAAGATGGATGGATGGCGGGCTACAACTAACAAATATTTTAATAATCGATTAATTGGTTGATTATTTCTTCAATTAATTGATGAATCGGGCAAAAATAAATAAATTTTGTCATTACTTCCTCTTAGGGGTGCAATTTCTTTAACTTTGGGTAACTGGCGATTGGTCAATACTTCCATGTGAAACTGATCTTATTCACCGATCTTTTCTACCACCACAAGGGCACAATTTTGCAACTTTTTTGCTATATTCAGTCCAGAAACAAATCGATGTAGGCTAAAATCAGTCAAGTTTTTCAAATATCGGTGATTGTCCAGAAAACTGCAGTCGGTGCACCCCTACTTTCTTTTAATAACAGCTATCAGTCTGTAGAACAGTTGATTGGTATATGTGATGACCATTAATACAAAGAAATTATATGTAACAGCTATTGAAGAAGTACTTAAACATTTCTTGAATATGTCTACATATTCAACAGAAAACGTTATCTATTCACCTTCCATGAACTGTATTTATATATCTCTTAAATAAATCTCTATCTACTGTATCGGTCTCTCTCCAACTATCATGTAAGTCTTTTCTTACCAAGCTCAGTCATGTACAGCTGGGGAGGGGGTGGAGGGGGCAACACCTTTTATTCGGTGATGACTGGATTTTTGGGCGTCAGGGGCAGGGCATGAAGAATTTAAGCTATTTCTATTTGGACTTTCTCCATATGTACCACGCGACGGTTTCTCTGTGCGCTCTCTGACTGTTGGCGGAAGCGTGTGTCCACTCGCGTGCGAGCGCACCCAAGTCAGCACGTGTGAGCGTCGGTGACACAGAATAGGAGTGCATGTTTTCATTCAACTTTTGCCAACGTTGGTGTTGGCGCTTTTGAAAGTGCGCGCTGCACGTGCAATCCGAACAAGTGGTGTGGCTTGGCGCGTGCAACCTCGCGCTCAGTTCAATGCGTCACCTATAAACCTCGTTGGCGAGCCCCCCCACCCCTTCATCCTCATCGATCTTTCCAACATGTTTCCGTTTCCATGTCATGTCAAATCACTTTTGTAAAGATTGCATATTACGTTTTTTCTTTAGCTTCGCGAAGCGCTTCCACAGTTTTGAGGACTCAGGTCCAACAGTTTTCTCTGCGTCGGTCTTTTCTAGAATTTACTTAATTCCCTTTGAAAACACTGCCTCCGCCTTGCTCCGTTCAGCTCCCTCAGTGGGTTGAGGGTTTTTATTTCTTAAAAAAAAAAAAAAAAAAAAAAAAAAAAAAAAAAAAAAAAAAAAAAAAAACTGTAATTCAGTCAGACAGCATTGTCACAGCTCTGCCGGTGAAGAAAACGGCCCCGCGACATGGTGAGTGAGGCATAAATCGTGCGACACAACGAATCGATAATGAAATTCGTTGCCAACTATTTTAATAGTAAATTTTTAACGATTTTATTGATTTGTTGTTGCACCCCTAGATGGATGGATACTAATTTTCATTTAATTTCCATTAGGTGACAATTCTTTTTTATTTGGGACATGGCCATCTTTATTGTACTGGGCACTGTGCATCTACTTATAAAACGTAAATTTCTCTGTTTTGGTAATTAATGAAAAAGGGGTATAACATGAGTCTTTGTGGTATTCATGTTTTCTGTCATGGTAAAAAGAAATCCCTGTCAATCCCTGTCAATAGGGTTTTAACCTATTTATGATCTGGTCTCTGTCAGGTCCTAAAAGGGTTTAATTCAAACTCTAAGTGTATAAAACCACAAAACACACTGTAATTGTTTGTTTAGCAAAGATGAACCCTAAATGGAAGATCTCTAAATATACATAGAAAATATGTTCAACTTGCCCTGCGATGTACTGGGAACCTGTCCGGGGTGTACCCTACCTCTCGCCCGTTGTTACAGTTTTACATTCCTCATTTCACCTCCATATTTACGCCATAAGGATAGCGCTACAATTTTACTCAAGCAGCACAGATATTCTTTTAAATCCATCAAAAGAATTTATTTGCTGCCTTCACACAACATAACTGATCTTTGGGAATGTCACAAACATGCAATGACGAGGCACAGTTTTTGTAGCATGCACTTCAGGATTTCTAGTGATGGCAGTGAGGAGTCATGGCTGTGGAACGGATACATTATGCAACAACAGGTCTGCACTAACCACTCTGATTTAATAGGCAGATTCCTGTCTCTCAGCCGCTGTTTGATGGATCTTTATGTTGGTCTATGCACACTGTGTGACACCGAACTGTATTTACTGGTTAATAAAATCAGAATGTCTTCATAAAAATCTGGTTGAGGAAATAGAAAGTAATCTACAAAGGCCATGGTGTGTAAAATTGGATTTTCCATAGGAGCCACAGAGAGGAACAGTTGTCGATGGAGGTGGATGCGCACTAGCGTGTTTATCATTTGCCTTTTTAATGCAAAAAAAAAAACAAAAAAAAAAAAAAACAGGTTATGAAGAATAATAGACCTCTATAGTTTGCCATTTGCTTCCATTGTTTGGACATCATGGTCTCTGGGCAACCAGCAGTACAATCCCAGTTTTGTTTGTATCAGCATTTTCCTGTTATGCAAATAGGTGCAATAATTTCAAACAGACTAGTAGAGCTGTCTAGAATAAGTGTACATTTTACAGTACATTACAGTTCCATTAATGCCATTCTGATTCACTTCCATCTGGAATCAAACTTCTACAGAGATTCTTACAGTGAATCCAAATTTACATGTAGATGTTTCTTGTAGATTTATATATTTTTTTTTTATTAAATATGAAGTTCTGTCTGATCATGGTTTTACTGAAACTCAACTGTAAAAACTGTAATTATTTTAATGTTTGAATGTTCATTTTGTTGAAATGTACAGTGTATCCAGAAAGTATTCCCACTGTTTCACTTTTTCCACATTTTATGTTACAGCCTTATTCCAAGTTGTATTAAATAAATCTCTTTTTTTCAAAAATCTACAGATAAATACCCCCTTATGACAATGTGGATTTTTTTTGAGTGTTTGAGCAAATTTATTAACAACTGAAAACCAAGAAATCACATTTACATAAGTATTCAGAGCCTATGCTTAATGCTTTGTTGACTCATGTTTGGCAGCAGTTCCACATTCAAGTCTTATTGAATATGATGCCACCAGCTTAGGAAACATATCTTCAGGCAGTTTGGCCCATTATTCTTTGCAGTTCTTCTCCAGCTCCATCAGGTTGGATGGAGACATCTGTGCAGCCATTTTCAGATCTCTTCAGAGATGTTCAGTCAGATTCTAGTCTGGACTCTGGGTCAGCCACCCCAGGACATTCACAGAGTGGTTCTGAAGCCACTCTTTTCAGATCTTGTCCATGTGCTTTGGGTCGTTGTCCTGCTGGAAAAAGAACCATGACCCCAGCCTGAGGTCAAGAGCTCTGGAGCAGATGTCTCTGTACATTGCTGCCTTCATCTTTCCCTCTATCCTGACTAGTCTGACAGTTACCCCCTAGCATGATGCTGTCACCACCACGCTTCACTGTAGGGATTGTATTGGCCGTGTGATTAGACCTATCCACACAGACTCCATGCTATAATTGTATCTGCTAAATATTGACTTGAACACTGCAAAAACACAACATTTTACTAGGTATTTTTGTCTGGTTTCTAGTGCAATAATTTTAGTACACTTGAGATAAGGAAAAAAATAACTTAAAAGTACCTTTTCAGGAAAATTAACAGGCTTGTTTTAAGTCAATATATTTCTTCAATATAACTTTAAAAAATGTGCTAGTTCCACTGGCAGATTATTTAACTTAAAACAGGAAAAATGTTTTGTTATAAGAGAAAAAAGATCTGCCACTGGAACTAGTACTTTTTTCATCTATATTCAATAATTATTCACTTAAAACAAGCTTATTTATCTTGCTGAAAAGGTACTTTTAATTTTTTTGTCTTATTTAAAGTGTACCAAAATATTTGCCCAAGAAGCTAGTCAAAATACTTTGTAAGAGTTTGTGTTTTTGCAGTGAAGGGGGTGAGCAATTTTACAGTCACTTATTTTATGTTAAATATTTTTATTTGTCATTATTTTCTAGAAATCGGTTTTCACATTGACATTAAAGGGTTTTGGGATTTTTTTTTTTTTGCCAAAATGTTGTTGATTATGATTGATTTGTAAAAGCAATAAAAAGGGTAAAACAACCAAGGGGTGTGAATACTTTTTATAGCCACTGTACTTTCCTCTCAATGTCACATTTTCTGTAGCACGTACTGCAGGGGAATTTTGTGTGTTTTTCAGTGTTACATCTCTATGCAAACACTTGGCTATTAGGTCACAGAAAACATCCTGGAGGTATTCTGTCAGTCAGTGCAGGACTATCTGTCCAGATGAGCCTTCTAATGCAAACATAATCAGTTATTTAGTGCAAGTGTTCAAGCTCAAAGTACTGAAATAAATGATATATTTCATGTATACATATTTGAAGCCAGTGTCTTCCTGACTCTGTTGGTAGATCTGCAGGAGACATACCCACTGCTATTTTAATAAGGCTGAGATGGAGAGATTATTCTTACTCCCCACTGTCAGTATCCGCATAGCAATAATTAAACCACAGGCAAAAATTCTTTGTAGAACTTGGGACTTACATAACATATGAATTATATTAAGGAGTCTCTTTATTCATGAAATGTCTATGTGCAATATGGCGTTGATGAAGCCTTTTCATGATCACAAAGGCACATTTATTGTAGTGGTGAACTAATTACCAAGTAATCTATCTCCTTTGAGCCAGGGCATAAGATCAAATATGCTCCAATAAAGCACAACCTTAGTGGGACACATACCAAGGTTCCTCTGCTATGAGTAATCAGAATAATACCGTGGTGTCAATCATGGCAGAAATGATCACTTCGACTTTGAAGGGTCAAAAGCGGTGTGTCTTGAATGGTGCTCTGTGTGACATGATAATTTGTCATGTTTCAGGCTAGAAAAAGTATTGGTTATCAGTGAGATCTTTGACAAAACTAATTTTACAGCATTCTGCTTCATCCTTGTCTAACCTAATAATTTAATCATCCAATACTGAATTCTTCGAAGGCTATTCAAACTAAGTTTAACATGACTTCTTTATTCTTTTGAGGTAAGCTAGTAATTTTGAAACAAATGCTGGGATTTACAGTTTTGTGGAGAAATTAGGATACCCTGTGTTTTTCTAACATAAGTGAACATCAGTTCATTTCTATATCTGTGTGGGGTAATAAAGGGGCTGGTGGCTCCTGCAGTTTTTGGGTAAGAGACCGGGTGCACCCTGGATAAGTTGGCAGTCCATAACAGGGGCAAAACAGAGACACACAGGACAAACCTTGCACGAACACACACACACACACACACACACACACACACACACACACACACACACCCCCAACACACACACACACCCACAAAACTATGGGTAATTTAGAGAAATAACTAAACCTAAAATGTTTTTAGGGTGTTTTCACACCTGATAGTTCGGTAGACTTGGTCCAATTGGGGACCAAGTTTGCAACATTTCTTTACCCTCTCCCCTGTTGTGGTGCTGCACCAAGAACCACTAAAGGAAACAACACCAAAACATTTGAAGAACTTCCTACTTCACAAAATGCAAACAAAAATGGAGTGGTGTGACAGTTTAGCTGTTGGAGGATTTCTCTTTGTTATTAGTAAAAGACAACTAGCCATTTCTCCCGCGAGCGCTAAATTTACACGTTTGTTTTGGTTGTATTTAACCAGAATACCCTGCGCTATCGTCCACTTCCTGCTTTTGGAGCGGTCTCCGGTCTGCTTGCTATTCACATATACATTCGAACTGCGCCAGAGTTCACTTTAACTGAACTGAGACCTAGGTTTGTAGGCGGACCGGAGTTTGCTTTTTTGGTCCACATCAGAGTTCGATTGGGCATTCACACTTCCCCAAACTAGACTTCAATGAGAGCAGACTAAACAGGGCTGGTGTGAATGCATCCTAAGAGTGAAGACCATGTCACAATCAAAGTATCTGTCTGAGGCCTTCAGAGAAAAGGCTGTACCAGTTAATGGGTCTGGTGTGAGTGCAGCCTTCGACTGTGGGAGGAAGCAGGAGTACCAGGACCGAACTCATTCATGCATTGAAAGAGCGTGCAAATCCCATGCAGAAAAGCTCAAGTTGGGATTCAAACCACAGCCTTCTTACTGAAAGGCAAAAGTGCTAACAAGTGTGCCATCATGCAGCCATATGTGGAACTTTGGATATCAATTTCCACAGTACAGAATTATTTAAGTAACATAAATAAGCAACAAAAAATTTTTTAAAAAGATTTTTAAAGATGTTCTGTAAAATGCAATTTCTAGAGGGGAATAAATTAGGACACCACCTAATTTATTCCCATTTGAAAAGGCTAAAATCACTCAGGCATATCACATCAGGTGTACATGTTAAGAATATCATAACTCAGCATTTTGAAGGACGTTTGTCCTGTTTAAGCCTCAGACATTTTGTTTGGTGCTCCTGAATGTTGAAATGAGAGTGAATACCATGGTGAGATCCAAACAGCTGTCTGAGGTCTTCAGAAAGAAGATTGTAGCACCTTAATGGTCTAGAAAGGATTTTAAAGAGCTCTTGAAAGAATTTCAAACAACCATCCCACTGTATGGAAAATAGTCTACAAGGGGTGGATATTTAAAACATTTTCCAAAATGCCCAGGTCTGGCCATCTGAGCCACTTCACCACAAGAGCGACTGCAAGATGTAACTGTTGATGTGACTGTGCATGTCTGTAGAATCATAAAGGAACAGCACAAGTTTAAGTTCAATATTAGGTGTGCAAGAATGAAAACTTTTGCTTTCTGAGAAAAACCCAAAGGCCAGACTGAAGCCCATTTCCAGTGGTCATTGGACAAGAGTCCTGACAGGAAACCTAGTAACACTGAATGAAGAGCATCTGTGAACATCAGGTTTCAAGTCTTGCCACAGATTCTAAAATGGATTTAGGTCTGGACTTTGACTGGACCATTCTAACACATAAATGTAAACCACTGAAGTGTAGCTCTAGCTGAATGTTTAGGGCTGAACGTCCCAGCCTTTAAAGCCTCTATCAAAAGTGACGACTGACTGAGAGTTCGGAAGACAAGTGTTTACAGGCATAACAATAACTAGTATTCCTGCGCTAAGACTATTTGATCCATGTACAGTATAATGCTAACACCACAAGGCCTAGAATTTTCTTAGTTCCCATTGCAATTCGAAAAGTGTGTTCCATTTGTAGTTGGAACTTGGAAACTCTGACATCCCAGTCAAAAACAATCAGCTGAGACGCCGCCCAAAGTCCGAATACCCCCAGTTACAATTTGTAAGGCTGACTTCACGTTTCAATATGGCCGCTCCTCACATCAACAGTAGTAAGCTGTGATGGAACCATGTTTATTTTACAAGATAGACACACTTGTCAGAAAAATCAACATTACATATAGCGCCAGCAACTCTACACTGAACAAATTAAAAGTGGTATTAGCTTATGGAAAGTAAAGCTTAAAGTGATGTTTGTGAGAGGTATTGTGAACAGTGTCCTCTTGGGTGTCACCATGTTGAAATCCCGACTTCTCCGACTATGTTAACTGGAACACTGTTGCCTCGGCTTTGTCAAACCCAGCACCAAGTTCTGACTTCCTAATTAAATGGAATGCAGCATTAGAATCATGACAAGCTTTGGTTGGATTGGACCGTCTGCTCGAGATTTGGAGATGTTTAAAAGGAAAAAAAAGGAATATGAGCACATTTTTATTTTATTCTATCATATACCTTGCAACCTGTTCTAGTCTCGGAACTGATGTCCTGTTGATCAGAGTGAATTCTTTTATTTCAGCTGATATAAAGAAGCTGAAATAATGACACTATGAAGCTTTACTATCATAACCACTTTTTTGAAATTTGGTTCTTGAAACGTAAACATATCAGACAGTGTGACAGACAGTAACACTTCAGGATTTCTGGATTATGACTAAGTGTAATCTTACCACTGAGTTTGGAGAGCACATTCTTGGGGACGTACTACATCACTCTCATAATTTATTTAAACAAGTCGATTAAGATAGAAAAGTTAAAGTTGTCAGCAAGCCAGACTTCAGAATTATCAACATTTTTTAACGGATTTGGCAGAAAACCTGAACCACTTAAAAGCAAAAAGTGGTGACGTGTATTCACCTCCAAGAGGAACAATTGTTAAGTGCTCTCCTTCACTGTCATCACTGTTATTCTGCATTTCCTTCTTCACACCACAGTCCCTTCTCTCATTACTGGACAAACTGCTAATAATGTTGGAGGTATATTTCCTCTTCATTTTGCCTGACGGCTTAAAAACCTGATTATGTGTGCGAGTAATGCAGCTGCCAGAATATGCTAGCGTAAGTCCATCGAAAACCAATGTTTAATGTTCTTTCAACGACATAACAGACTCACCAAGATAAAGCAACAATCAGCAGTGAAAGCTGATACAAACTGCAACAGCCTTTAAAAATACTGACGCTTGCTAAGACTGAATATTTTCCTTTTAGTAGCATTGACTGTGAAACCGTTCATAGCTGGCTACTTTCATGCTGTTAACAGGCTAAATGATCAAAGTTTGTCTCCTTCGTTTTAACTCTGTCAAGCAGCCCACAATACACATACATTATTGCAAACATCTTAGGCACTGAGAAAAAGGTTCCTTCTGTTTTTTAACTCAGTGCCGACCTCCACTACGGCATCAGGAAAAGCAACGCTCTCCTTTTGACCCTTTGCACGTGACGACACACTCTTCAGAAATCGGCCCCTTCCGCCATGATGGACGTCAAAACAACATATGTGCACGTTAACTCTTGTGAAGCTTGTCAAAAAACAGACAGTTGGTAGCCTAACATTGCTTTTATTTAGTTGATTTCACTGTAAAAATGGTCATAGGCTGCTGCGCGGTCAGCTGCGCAAAAAGGACGCAAAACAAACTTGTCATTTTATTGTAAACTTTTTGATGAGGAAAGAAGATGGTGGTGGATAGCAGTTGTCTATCGTAAGGACTAGCAGCCATCGGTGTTTTCGCAGATTTGCACTTTTTATAAGGTAAGAAGATTAACGTTCATATACTTCATAAGTAAGCTAGCTTAGTAAGATGCAATCAAATATTGCATTATGGAGCAGGTACGCATCTAATCATTAGTAACCTTGGAGATAAAGCCTCACCTTCAAGCAACCTACCATATACGTAAAAAACTGCTAGGCATCTAGACTTTTGTATACTTTTTTGTCTGCTCCGGTGTAATGGGAAATACTGTTTATGACAGAGTGATATAAATCATGTGGCGTGAATTTGAGCGAAGTTGGCGATTTGATCAAATCAACAAACACGTCAGGAGAGAGAAAGTATGAGTCGGTTTCTAAGCTAGCTAGTTCTAACTTTTGTAAATACTGCTTTCTATGAGCCCCGACTAGGTGTGATACTTCCACAGACAAATTAGCTCAACTTGAACAAGTAGAAGCCATGGCTAAACTGACAAAAACAATGGGAAAACAATAGCAGTTGCTCCGTTCAGTACTCCCGCCCTTCACCTCTGACGTTCGTCACTACGCCTCAAGCCTTAAGTGACATAGTTGCAAAGTGTCAATAACACACGATGAGATTGTCACCCCCACTTCAGTAGTAGTTGTCATTCAAGTTGAGCGAAGAAACACCACCGTTAGTTTTTTTCACTCTCACCATCTCACTGTTGAGATGGTGGGGTAACAGTATTTATGAGGACAAGGGGTGTCCTAACTTTTTCTTAATGAAGAACTGACATTTCATGGAGTGTCTTAATTTTTAGATGACTGTAGAATGGTATTGAGAGCCAATATCAATACTGAGCACCCTAAGAGTGCCGTCACATATTAGCCAGTCATACTAGGCTAGCCATCCCGCAGTCACACAAGATGGGACAACACACCAGATAAAGATATTTAAAAGGGTTGCTAACTTTTAGAAACTGACATGAAGACTGTCCACTGTATTTTTTTTGTTTTGTTTGTTTGTTCTGTTTAAAGAGCAGGGTTAGGGAAATACAACAACTGTAATCAATTAAAGTGGTGAGTATTTTTACATGGAGTCCTAAAAATGTGAAACAAATTGCTTTCTTTATGGTTTTAATATCAAATAATTCCATATAATCCAAGCTGCTCGATAGCTGCTAGCATCACATTGCTAAATTTTAACAAGTAGTCTGTCCTTTTTACCATTCTTTTATATATATATATATATATAAATTGTATATATATATATATATATATATATATATATATATATATATATATATATATATATATATATATATATATATATATATACAATTTATATTTATATTTATATATATAAATTATATATATATATATATATATATATATATATATATATATATATATCTATATATATACATACATACATACTTACTTACATACATACATACATACATACATACATACATACATACATACATATATATATATATATATATATATATATATATATATAAAATCATAAAGATAAAGCAAAATAAGCTGGATAAAATAACCTTATTGGATTTTCAGGTAGAGAATACAATTGAGCAATCAGAATGTCCAACCAATTACTTGCTAGCAAGCGTCTGAGTAGGGAACTGATCCCATTGTTTTGCTGACTTCTGCACCATTTAAGCTGAACCGGTTTGCTGTGTTGACAGGTTTAAAACCAGTCACAACATATTTGGGTCATTAACTTTTTCTTGTGACACTCAAATGGGAAGCAAGGCTACAAACAAAATATGTGCAGCAGTCCACATGTCATGGAGCTGGGAAAGAATTCAGCTAACTTCTCAAGAAGGTTATTTATCTTGGCTAGCTGCTGCCCCAGGCAGGAAACGGCAAAGCACTTAATAGCCAACAAGTGACATCTTTTTTCAAATGATTCAACAGTCGTCTAAAAACAGAACTGACCAGTGGCCTGTGGCTATTGTTAGTGTCTAGTGTGACTTATGGCATCATGTCACTGCAGCCGCAGAGGGGCAAAAACGGGCTCAGCATAAATTAAAGTCTCTCAAAATAACCATGAGCCCAGTGGAAAAAAAACAAGACAGGCAAGCTTGACTCGCCTCTACAATGAAATTCAGGGTGATAAACAAAAAGATGCGAAAAAGAATGAAAACTCGAAGTTGTTTCCAAAAAGGAGTTCAAACAGATGAATCAATTCTGTTCACTGTAATAAAAATATACATCAGTTGTTTATAGGTTTTCATGGAATTTTACATTTATTTACATTTTTTAGCTTTTTAAAATCAAAAACGTGTGGGGCCTTGATCTGTGAATGTATGGCTGACCGACTGTCCTTATGCTTTAATCAGCTTCCAGATTCTGTGCATTTTGATGTCACACCACAGTGTTATATAGTGAAAAATGAAGCAGTTGGTACACTCCCTGCTGACACTATCTGCCACTGGGAAAGGGAGTGGCCTGTGACCCATTTAATGATTTAGAAACATCAAAAAGTCCAACATAAAACTGGAGTTGGAAAAACACTAATTCCCCATTTGCTGAGAGGTATAATTACATTTTGTCTGGATACTGATTCTTGCAAAGGTGTTTACATCTCTTGAACTTTCCCTTATCTTGTTATGACATAACCACAAACTACAGTTTATTTTACTAAAATGTTATGTGATAAATCAACACAAAATAGAGCATTATTGTAAAGTGAGAGAAAAATGATAGTTTTTAAAAATGATTTTCAAAAGTGTAGTGGCCACATAATGCTGTATCAACCATTTCTATTCAGCCCCCCTGCAGCAATACGTTCTACAACCACCTTACTCTGCAGTAACAGCTGCAAGTCTTTGAGTATGTCTTTACCAGCTTTTCATATCTAGAAAATGAAAATTTGCCTTTTTGCTTAATAACTCAATCATAGTGCGTTGGATGTACAGTGTCTCTGGACAAGAATTTAAGTTTTACCTCAGGTCCTTAATTGATTCCTTAATCATTTTCTTTAGAGATCCAATCCAGTCAATGAAAAGAAGTGATTCATTTCAGTTTAAAAGTACTTTATTAATCCCAAAGAGATTTTAATTAAATGTGATGTCGACCAAAAAAAGTTCAACATGCTTAAGAAGAAGACGACATATGGCTCTACTCTGGAGACTCTTCTGAAACCTCTTGAGATTGTTCAATGAAGAATTCTTCATTAAAAAAAAAAAAAAAAAAAATGTCAAGAAACCAGAGCATCCTCTCCATCAGACTGTCGTACAAAAAGTGTCTCCAGTCAGAGGCTTCTTCATAACCACGGTAATACTGATCGTTGCAGGAGATCCTTGCTCCAATCTTGCTGCAATGCTGACATTAGCGTTGGGGACATCTGTGCTTGCTGCTGTTTGTTTGTTGCTGATGTTTTGCATTGAGATGGTATTTCATTCTTGACCAGCTTTAGTGATGGGCCGACTCCTTTTAGCACAACTTGCACACAACTTTTCCAGCATCCCATCACATCATTTTTTGAAGCAAAACTTAACCCCCAGTGGGTCAAGAGAAGCAGCTTTGTCGTCCATTGCTGTTTGCGGATGTTGCATGTGCATCAGATTTACAAGCGTACGAGAAACACTTGAAAACAAAGGTTCCGCTTAGAACTTTTGTATATAAAAGGAAAAATAAAAGTGCAATTAGCTTAATGTCATTAAGGAGGTAAACCTCCATCTCTGTATAAACTTTAAAACACTGTAAATGGAAAACCATCATAATCAACAGAAATACAGGCTTGAAAACAATGGTGTGTATAGAAAATCTGTAAATGTCATTTCTCTTAGTGAACTGAGTCACTGAAAAAAAGGAACTTTTCAATAATATTCTAATTTATTGAACATGACTGTATATAGGCCTACATACTTTATTCAAGTTTTCAATTAGGAGTCTACAAGTAAACACAGCTGGAATCATGTAAGCACTCTTCAAACAAATTCACAATATTTACCTGACAATCTTGCTATACTTTACATGCTATACTGGGCTGAGAGCCATTGTAATGGTTTACAGGTTCACATTAACTGACATAATATTCACAGATCATAGCCTTGGAAAATGTTTAAAGGGGCTGTATAAGTATAAAGCTAACACGGCCCCCTCTATGAAGTCAGTGAAAAGTGTAATGAAGCTGCTCCAGCAGGAGAGCTGCTCTCATCCAGTGCCAAAGCACACATAGCTGCACTAAGGGACTTTTGGCACATATTCATCAAGACGGGTTTTGTTGAAATCCAAAGGTCTACACTGTAGAGATAAGACCCTCCCCACCCCATCCATCACAGCAAGGTGGACTGCTGGCTGTTTCACACAGTCCTTTAGGGAGAACCACAGATACTCTCTGATTCTGCACCAATCTTTAATTCTCTTTTATTGAATTATCTTAAAAGCATTTTTTTTAATAAGATTGTTTCATTTAGCAGCCATATTTGCACAAATGTGTTTATGTGGACCAGATGTTTTACTGTCAGTGATGGTGAAAAAAACAGACCCTGGTCACAGATCCTGTTTTAGGATTTTCTTGTACTAGATTTTGCTGTATACTTGCGCAAAGATATGCAGTAAATGGTCTGACCCTCATAAACCAGATGGGATTAATTGATTTCAGATTGTGACATTTCTTTCAAAGTCGCCAAACGCAGCTTGTAAATTCACAGCAAAATATCTCAATACTGATATGAAAATGTTGTCTGCATGTATATTTCAAACGTTTTCTTTGTCATCTCTGGGTTTGATTTCACTGGAAGTTGTTGGATTTGTGAGATACTAGAGATGCTCTAATCAGAGTTTTGTTTACCATTTCTGATCTGGAGTTTTTTTTTAATGTTTTGATCTGACCATATCCATTTTAAAATATTCGGATTCCTCCTGAAGAACAATGACAAGGTATAACAGCAGCCTTTTCTTCTAGCCTTCCTGCTGTCAGCGGTCATTAATTATTTATCTTTGGGCAGAAGCAGTGTCACACTGAGTGGGAGAGAGCAGTCACTGTAAAACTGAGTTTTATCATTTTAAAGCTAAGATCAAATGATCACGAAGTTGATATTTTGAGCTATTTTTAGCATCTTATGTAAACAGTTTTTAACTTTTTTAGGCTTTTAGGTCAAAATAGGTAATGTGATTAATCTGCATTATGTAATATTTACAGAGGTGTCCCGATACCAGTTTTTCCCAGACTGAGTATGAGTACTTCAGTTTAGGTACTCACCGATACCAAGTACCAATACCATAAAATTAACAAGCCCTACTTATACTTCACACAGTAACTTTTGAAAATAAATGTATTTTATTTAGACCCTGATCTAAATAAAATACATTTTAAGAAATGTAAAAATTCTTTTTAAGCCTACAGTCCCTCTGACTGTTTTAACAAATCATAAATAGAGCACAGCATACAGATTGCTTAGTCTTCCTATGCTTTTATCAAATTATTTGTAAAAGACGCACTTGTCGCTGGAGTTTAGATCCACACCCCGAGCCAAAATTCGGGTCTGACCAAAATGATTTGTTTGATGGTCCAGTGGCTTCTGTGGTCCATTTACTTATAGTCTAAAAGGAGGAGGAGTAGGCAGCTTACCCTGTTGAGGAAGGAAAGAAAGTATATGTACACACACACACACACACATATATATATATATGTGTTTATATATGTATACACACACACACACACACATGCTTACTACTTAGTAAACCAAGAAATGACAATAAATTCAGATGGATTATGTTTGCACTATGTTTGTTGCTATGTTAAGTTATTATACTTTTATTCACTACATCATGGCCTTCTACACTTCTGTCTTTAGCTGCAGTGATGTTAATGTTCCTGCAGAGGGACACAGAAAATTACAGATTATAAATAAAAGGCTATTCTTTTGTTGGTATTGTGTTACTTATTGTAAAGGTGGGCAGTTGACCTTTTGTTGACTTTTGGTGGAAGGATCTACCTTTCACAGGTGCTTTACTGCTCCGAGGGTTTCTGGAAATTTATGTCCACGCTCTGAACATGGACATGTTTTTTCCTCCTGTCTCCATGAATAAACCTTGCTGCTTCTTATTCTAACTGCTCTAGCAAAAACAACTACCTCCTTAAATCTACACACTGACATAATAACAAAAATATCAGTTGTGGATTCTCTTCTTATACTTTAATACACTATAACGGTGCTTCTTTTTACAAACAAGGATTTCACTGGGTGTTTCAGTTCAAGTTTTTAGCCTCACCTTCCTCCCCACCTGAAACCTCCCTACAGCGCATGGTGTCTACTCAGCCTGACATCTTGGGTGATTTTGCCCTGACTTACACTCCTGTTGAAGAAAGTGAGCAGAGTGCCTTTTAGGGAGAACTAAAAGGGCTGAATCACTGGGGCTTTTCATGTATTCCTTTCATCTTTGCTGTAGAGTGAAACATATTCCATTAGATTACCACAATTTTCATTAGATTACTATTAGACTCTGTGCAGCCGCTTGAAAAATATAGTCTATAGGCTATGAGTAATGTTTGGCAAGGTTTATATTAGAAACAGTGCATCTCTGCTGACTGTGGTTGTTAAGTTTCAGCAACATCAAATTTGTCATTCTCAACAGGAGCATGCTCACCTTACCTCTCCTGTCATTTCCTCTAAAGCAATTTGAACAAATTTGCACCACATAGCATTACTTATATACAATAGACAAATGCATTAAGCAGAATATTCCCAACAACTCCGATTTACTCATGCTCTGCTCCTATAATCTCTTTGAATGATGGAAATTGCTAGAGGAAAGAATTTCATTACTCTTCAGCCTTTTATGTTTTATGATATACATTTCTTGTCACTTCAGTGTAAGAATAAACAGGATGTTTTCTTGATATTGTGCTGTCTGATCAGAATTTTGAATTTTCACTGAATGTTAATAACCAATCCGAGGTTCACAGTAATTGCATGGGAGGAATCTTTGCCACTAGGTGTAGCTGAAGTATTCAGGTTCTGGCTTCAGTATAAATGCTGTCTTCAGTGAAGCTTTATGCTGCTTACTGGATCGCTTTACCTTCATTCCAACACTGAACAGGCTCATTGTCTTTAAGAAGCATTTAGATCTTGATTCTTAATTTGTTGTGTGTATGTTCATCTATCAGGCAGAAAATTATGACCATAATAAGTGAAACTTTTGTCCTCAAATCTCTTGTGTTCAAAGCTGAAAAAAGGGTAAAGGTAAGGATTTATTATGTATTTTATAGCACAGTTAAGTAAATATGTTACCGTCAGTTGAAAAAGCAAGATATGTCAAAAACAACCTAAAAGAAATTTGACTTTGCATTGCATTTGACTTTGTCCATTGACACCATTTACAACAGTTGTATTTTGTTGTACAAAATATTGTAATATTATATAATATTGTTTTTGGAAAATGGAAACACGGGATATTGTCAGACCCAGAAAGTAACTTTTCTCAAGAACCAGAGCGAGTACAGAGGCTCTTAAGGGATAGACACACGGGAGGCGACGTCGCTCCTTTATTCATTTCCTTTGGAACTTGTGCAATGAGGCGACAATCGATTGCCCTCCTTGAGCCAAGCAATCAGTGAAATTTGTGCACGTGAAATTTCTAGCTCCCACACGTAGCCGTGCACACATGGGCTTGTGACTTGACACAAGAAAGTTGAAAAATGTTCAATTTTTGTCACCTTTTCGCTGCTGTCTCCATCGTGTTGTGTTGGGTTCACCCCAAGTGGCGGAAAACTTTCACCTTTTGCTGTCATTCATTGCTACTCATGTGTTGAGCCCATTATAGTGCAGCATATTACTGTAAAAATCTTTCAAGTATGAATACAATAAAAAAATTTGCAGGCTCACCCCTAACGCCGTTTGTTTTTCATATTTCCCATTAGCTATATGAATTTCAAGATGACGGTCATTTTTCAAGATGGTTGCCATTTTTGAGGCTTTTAAACAAATTATCGCCATAAAATATTAGCAATTTTCATGACTTGGATGAACTTTATGTCACATTATGTTTTTCGACCATAGTCATCTAATTCATTAAACATTTAAGTAATAATACGTAGTAAAATCAGATACCAAAACTGAAACTGAAGACGTTGTTTGCGAGACTCACACCAGTCGTCAACTGCAAGGAGATGAAGATGTATCAAACAGTTGTCTTAATTGTTAGCGTTAGCTTCTGCAATTTTTTTTTAATGTTTAGTGGTTTAGCATTAGCTCCTGCTAATTTTTTGTGTAGCAGAGCTAATTTTTTTTATATTTAGTAGTTTTTTATGTTTGCACTAATTTAAAAAAAATATATGTTTAGCAGTTTAATGCTAGCTTGCACTAATTTTTTTATATGTTTAATGGTTTAGTGTTTAGCATAGTGAATTAGTGGTTAGTAAACCTAACTTTTTGGTTAGCTGTTCTCATCAGTGGCAATAACTACTGCCAATTTTAGTGCAAACACTAATTCTCCATGACAGCCATGGTGGCCATTTTGAAAAATGTCCACCAAAAAAAAGAAAACACAAGATCAAGAAAATATAGGATTTCTATGGTTCAGAATATGTAGGATATGATTTGACACAAAAATTAATCTAATTGGCGATTTTAATGCAAAAATATATTTTCTATGACAACCATGGTCGCCATCTTGAAAAATGGCTGCCATCTTGAATTTTTCAGTGGCTAATGGGTTTTTATTTATTTATTTATTTATTTATTTATTTTTCAAAAAGGCTGGGACCCCCTGGGAACATCTGTGCCAAGTTAGGTTCTTGTTCTGTGAAAGATTTTGATAAAATATTCGATTATCTGCTGTATGTTTCAGTTTGGTAAGATACGTCCTTGTCATCCTCTCGTGCATATACATGCACGCACACAGGCCATACAACAATGATGCTATCAAAACAATGTGAGTTGTAGTTCAGTTTATGTGTGCAGACTCCAGCGGCATACATGTACTTTTGGGTATTGGGACTGCATCATCTTTAAGTGACAATCTTCCAATTAATCCACGATCAAATACAGTGGAACCTCGACATACGAGGGAATCAACATATGAGGTTTTTTTTTAAATACGAGCCATCACTTTGTCCATATTTTTGTGTGGAATACAAGTGGAAATCTGAGTCACGAGTCGAGCTACAGGATGCCACCACTAGTTGGCGCATGGGTTCAGCATCAACTGAGACTGCAACTCAGCGTGAAAGAAGTTATGGCCTGAGGTTGTTGCAGATCCTTTGACGGATTCAAACCAGAGTCTGAGACAAACCAGAGTGTTTGAGGGAATTGTGTCTCTCAGAGAGTCGATGGGACTGGAGGTACATGAGGGTGACGAGCCCATCGAGGAACACGAAGAGGAGCTCTCAACAGAGGAGTTGAAGGAGCTGCAAATGATGCAACATACAGAGGTTTTACAAGAGATTAGTAGTGAGGAGGAGGTAGAGCCGGAGGAGGTTATCACTGCGAGTGAAATTAAAGAAATGCTGACAATAAAAAAATCATTTTTTCATAATTTAAAGTGGTCTGGGGATGTTTTACAAGCATGGAATGGATTAAAATTATTTTAAATGGAGAAAATTACTTTGAAATACGACTAGATTGACTTAAGAGCTTGATCACGGAATAAATTAAACTCGTATTTCGTGCTTCTACTGTAGGCTTTTGTTTCAAAAGTTGTCATCAGTAAAGTGGTTTGCACAAATGATTTTTTTATTGGAGAAAAATTAAGTCCAACTATTTTTGACGAACCATGTCATCCCAAGGAAGCATAAAAAGTAGTGAGTATCTGTCAAAAGTGGTCCAAAGTAGGAACAGTTGGCAGACCAGTCATTGTGCCCATGCTGACTCCTTCTGATTGCTGAAAACACCATGGAGCGAAGACCTAGTCTGATTCATGTTGATGGTCTGGCGTGAGTGCCTTACTCACTGACACATTACATTGTACCAGGATGCATTATGAGAAGGCAAGCTGGCAGAGGCAATGCAATGCTTTGTGCATTGTTTTGCTGGGAATGTTACAGACCATGTACCAGCTTTCATGGAAACAGTATAGCCTGATGGCTGTGGCCTCTTTCAACAGGATAATCCACCCTGCCAAGAAGACATAAATGATTCAGGAGTGGTTTGGAGAGCACAACAAGAAGTTTGAGGCAGGGACTTGACCTCTAAATTCCCAAGATATCGGTAGGGTAGGGTAGGTTTTGGGAGATGAGTAAGTCCCGAGGTGGTGCTAGAGCCACTTCTTAACTGGTTCTAAACCAGGGGTCTGCAAACTTTTCAATCCATAGAGCCATTTTCATCCTCAGTCCAGTGAAATAAAACTCGTTTAGAGCCACAAATGTTACGTTATTGTTATGTCTACTATAGGGATTTTGTTGTCATTAAAAAAAGACCCTGTTTTATCTCTACTCTTAGGTTTTGTCATAAAGAAAAACGTGAAACTGTGTAAAAATGGGATTGACAGAAGACAAGAAAAAAATGATCTAAAAATCATCTTTGCTGTGGAAATTCTGCTAAAAGCCTCCATTTGTTATTATATCTATATTTAAAAACATTAGTTGGTTCTTTATCATTTTTAGTCAAAGGCATTTAAAGCCATTGTGGAA
The DNA here is from genome assembly GCA_014839685.1 of Anableps anableps. NCBI lineage: Eukaryota > Metazoa > Chordata > Actinopteri > Cyprinodontiformes > Anablepidae > Anableps > Anableps anableps. The sequence continues at coordinate 6,710,424 of CM026067.1, read as the reverse complement.
GGTCTAAAGAGCCACTTGCAGCTCCAGAGCCTCAGGTTGCAGACCCCTGTTCTATACATTATAGTGGTTTTAAACAACAACATGCCACACGAAACATTTTTCTTGGTTAGCTCCCATAAACCCAGCCCTAGATTCTAGTAAAACTACCATTTTTTTCCAGACTACAAGTCACACTTTTTTTCATAGTTAGGCTGGTCCTGCTACTTATAGTCAGGAGCGACTTATGTATGTTTTTTTTCCCCTCTTTCTGACACATTTTTTAACTGATGCGTTAAATATTAATTCACACTGACAGACATGAACCAAGGATTAAACATTATCGTCTGCAGTCCGCAACCGCCTCTCTATCACTCCCAATTTACTGCATGCGTCTCCGCTGCGCTACAGTCGGAGTCGTTATTGAATCCACTGATTTAGAGCACGGACATCGATGCATCAAACTTCCAGCAGACTTCCAAGCTAAATCCAAAAGTTTCCATGAGTTTGTTAAAAAGCAACTGAACACAGTGAGTCACCAGATCATATCATTAACATGGACAAGGTCCCCTTCATGTTTCTTTTTCTAAATAAATGCAACTTATACTCTGGAGCGATTTGTAGTTTGGAAAACATGGTAGTTCTTTCCTTTCCCAACTACTGGAAGGTGCAAAGAAAGAACCTGTTTTAGAACCAGAACTAAAACCAGCTTTGTGTGGTGACAACACAATGTGCTGCTAGCACCAGTTTAGGACTGGAACTGGAAACCCCGCATAAAGAATCTGCTGCTACCAGAGATCAAAGTTACTCTATACCCCAACAGTTCAGAGCTCATTCAGCAGCGAAAGGACGACCAACAGACTATGCTTTTTGAAGAACACAGTTTCCTAACATGTAACTTGTCTCAATTCATCTGTTCATTTTGCATATCTGGTTAGTCCTGTTCAGGGACTTGGAGGAGCCCGACCTGATCTGAGCAGTCAGCTGGCAAAAAGCAAGGGTACATGCTGGGACTGGGCAATATGGCTAAAAAAATAAGATCTCTGATTTTTGTCATACCAGATTCAATTTTAATCGATTCCTTTCTTGCTTTCTTTTCTAAAAAAAGAAGTTGACAAAAACTTGAAAAAAAAAATTTCAAAAAGGGGCTTCTATTTTAATCACAATTGTTTTAATTACAGGAATATAGTCATAATATTAGCAGAAAAAAAAGGACACAATTTTACCAGAAGAATGTCTTGAAATTATGAAAAAAGTTGTTTTACTGAAAAAAGCTTGAATAATTCTTTTAAATTTATGTTTCATGTTGAATTCTCATAAAATAGCTTCTTCATTTTTGAATTACTTCATTTTCTTATTATTTTGATTGTATCCTTGTAGCATCATGACTTTATTTTGTTGAAAAAACAAAATCTTAGCCTGACCCTTATACTTCGTCGCAGATTTGACCTGAATTTGAAGTCCAAATAAATAGAAGCTGTAAAACATGCTTGTCGATCAAGATGGCAGCTCTGGGCGTGCTGACATCACTCTGAACTGTTGAAACCCAAGAAGTGCATTGGTTAAAAAAACAAATCCTGTTTATCCCAAAAATTAAATCTTCAAAAACCAAAAATTCGATTAATCAATAAAATCAATTTCTCGACCAGCCCTAGTACAAGCTAGACAGGGGTATTTGTATGCACAATCATCCTTTCATACCGAAAGCAGTTTGGGGTTGCCAGTTAACCCAACATGCAATATTTCTGGACTTCGGGCAGCCAAAAAAAAAAAAAAAACAAAAAAAACCTCTATACTTGTTCCTGAATCCAATTTCACTGGATGGTGAATATTTTTGAATCATGCTTTCACTGTCAGTAAAAATCCTGCTGACTGGCATAATCTGTCCTGCATAAAATAAAAACAAACTGATAGACATGGGTCATATGCAACATCACTCCAAGCAGTGTTCTTCCTCCTTCCCTGCCCTGTGGCTCCATCTCAGTCCAGTGTTAGGTCTGCATTATTCACTCTCTGGCAGACTGCACAGAGACAGTGGGGGTGGTGGGTTAGCACGCTGATTGTGCTATCCTTTCTTCTTTTCAAATCACCAGCCTCCGCTCTCCAATTGTACCAATCACCAGGAGGGTGGGATAGAGACGCCGACATTTGACCTGATTTCGCACAGATCTATGACCGCTAGCTCGGTGCCGGGCTTTTACGCACCGGGTGGAACTTAAAGTGACACTTGCCTGGAGCTCCCTTGGAGGCGCAAAGCTTGGTTGGCAATCTGAAACTGCATATGACAAGCAGGGGGAAAGGAACTTGCCAGGGTGAGGGGTGTTTGTCAGAAAGATACCAAGGAAAAGCAGACAGAAAGAAATAAATTGTTTCACTCAGCTGTGCTCTGTCTATCCCCTATAGGTTGGTTTGTTTGGCTGTCTGCCTTTGTGGCTGACGTGCCGCTTCCTTCACCTTAGCAATGTCCTTGGATAGTTAACACTTCGATAGTAAGTGGCACTGTGTGTGAGAGAGAGAGAACATAAAAAAGGAGCTCTTGAAAACATGAAGTCAGACCACAGAGCCCAGCTGCAAAGATTTTATTGCTTCTTTCGATCCAACTGTCCTTGACGTCATAAACACAAACCCAGTCCATATCAGACAAACGATAATATGCTATCTGATTGAGTCGTTACTGGACCCATGTTGTCTGACTGTCCTGGTGCTGCAATCATTCTTTTTACAGAGCCTTTTTCACTGATGTAGGGAGTAATAATTGATGTTTGTAGTAAATTGAGTAAAACAGCCTAACATGCAGCCAATCATTAAAAGTCCATCCGACAGCTTGTGATCATGGGAACAGCTAGATTGTTGAGCTTTGACACAGAGAGGCTAACGTGAAGCTAAATTCAAATTTAGCTTCACATTAGCATTGTTAGCAAAGTCAGGTCGAGCTTTTTTATGTAGGCTACTGTTAAGCTAGTAAAACAAGCTTCTTCCTGTAGTTTACATTAGCATAGAAAATTTAAAAAATATATTTTTGTTTGCTTGTCTTAGGTGATACAAGATGTTCAACGTTTAGCTTAATGTTAGGATCTTTATCCAAGTCTTTCTTGGATGTTAAGGAATCTTTTAGACTGGTAAATATTTTAGTTATTGATTTCTCTTTTTCAAATTATTTCTCCATTATGTACTACACCAATTGTTATCAATCTGTTTTTTCTTGAGGCCCTCCACTAAATTGTACAATAACAGCTTTGCCTCCACTTCTCTCTATCTGAATTGTGCACTCACATCCTCCAGGATATCTTGTAACTTATTTTTTATGCATAAGAAACTCTTTCTAAAACATTTTCTTTCCATGAAAAAGCTGAAAGGTGATACTGGTCTCCAAGGTAAGTGCTTTTTCTGGTTCTCACAAGGTGCTGGATTCGCCCAACAGGCATGTAGAAAATGTAAAACACCTGTCTGTCCTGCCTGGATACAACATTATTGTATTATTACTGATAATCCAAAAATTTCCACCAAGATACCCTGGGCTGGAAAATGTAGGTCCACTAACTCATCATTCACCAAAGTTATCCTTGAATTCACATAAATTATAAAGCACATAGTTTGCCCCTTGAATACCTTATAGTTTATAACATCTATATTAAACCATACTGTGCAATATACAAGAGCTAGCATTGTGCTAATTAGCTGTCAAATTAAGTAAATAACCCATGAAACCACCTGTATACTTTATGGCCCTTTTCCACTAATACCACTGCAGCGTAGTTTGACTCAACACAGTTCAGGCAATTTCCCATTCCAATTGAGTAACAGCTCTAGTAGGTGGAGTCGTCACATAGTTGAGCAGCCCCAGAGTCTGAAAAGTAAAGAGATGTGATCTGTACGCAACACAAAAACGACACAACACAACAATGGATGATATGGAAGCTATATTGAACTGTCTACTTCAGACTTAGTAGCTGTCGTGAATTTTTGGAAATGGCAGGTTAGATTGTTGTAGGGGAGTCGCTTTTGTGAGGAACCAGTCACTCCACTCCCTAACCGATCAGTGATCGACAGTCTTCTGACGGTGCATTTTCAACCCAGCTTTGCACACTTGGAACCGTTGCGAAGTAAGTTCTTAAAAAGGGCTTGGTACCACATAGCCATCACTAGAGGGCCTTATGACCAATTAATTTGATTTGAATGTTGATCCATGTAAAACATCTAAAATGTGTATGACACTGCCACTTGAGGACTGAATTTTGACAGCATCTTAACTTTGAAGTAAAGCAAGCTTACTTCTGTTTTGTTCAATGTAGTCCAGCCAGGCCATTGCCTTCCTACACAATTCTGCTTGATTCTCATCTCCCTTCAGTACTCTGTCTGGGGTTTTTCCCATTGAGATGAGATCCTCCGACAGAATTTCAACCAGGCCAGTCAGCGAAGAGAAGGAGAAGTTGTGAATGATGATGTCGATGTTCTGCGCTGTTTTGGAAATGTAGTGTGCCTGTAGTTTTGCAACGGCAGCAGAGGAAGTGAATGAAGCCATTCAGTCTGTGTTGGCCACGCTTCCAAATTCCAAAAGCTCCATTTTGGTCTCATCAGAGACCAAAATGGAGCTTCATGGCTATCTGACAAGACTCTGTGTTTGGGGGACACCAAACACTGCACATCACCACAAACACACTATCCCCACTTTAAGAATGGTGGTGGCAGCACCATGCTGTGGGGATGCTTCCACTCCATAGAAGCCTTGTAAAGGTAGAAGGTAAAATTAATGCAGCAAATTATAGGGAAAACCTGGAGGAAAATTAGTTTCCATCTGCAAGAAAACTAAGGCTTTGGAAAACATTTATTTTCAGCAGGACAACGACCTGAAGCACCCAACTGAAAATACACAGACGTGGTTTCTAGACAACATTGTCGATGTTCTGCAGTGGCCCAGTCAAAGCCCAGACTTCAATCCCATAGATAATTTGTGGCTGGACTTGAAACCTGACAGAGCTGGAACAGTTTAGCAAGGAAGAATGGAGAAAAGTTCCAGCATCCAGATGCGCAGCCTGACTGAGGCCTGCCCACACAGACTCCGTGCTGTGATCGCAGCCAAAGGTGCAATTACTAAATACTGACTTGAAGGAGGTAAATATTTATGCAATCACCTATTTTATGTTAAATAGTTTAATTCATTTATCCATATAGTCAAAAAGCCAAATTTCGTTGATCATGATTGATTTGTAAAAGCAATAAAAAGGGTAAAAAAAAAAAAATCCAAGTGGGTTGAGTACTTTATATAGGCACTATTTTTAGAAAACCAGTTTAGTATTTTTGGTGTCAAACTGTTTTTAAAGGAAGTATTGATTTTTATTTGAATATAGCACTTATAGAGTACATATCAGGAATGCAAATGAATAAAACAAGACAGCTGGACTTAACTCTAAGATGTCACCACTAGTTGGCAACAAAAAGCTTCCAGTGTGATCCTTGGTACGTTCTGAGGATAAATCAACATACATTAGTGGTATACACATACATAGTCCTGTTCAGACTTGTAAAGTCACAATTGAGCCTGTAAAATATGAGTTGTTACATAATAGGGCTAAAAAGGAAACCTGAGCTTTCAGTTATTTGACTCACAGTCTTTAGATTTCAACTGTTCCAGATGATGTATTAAGATCACAGAAATACTTAATTAAAAAGAACACATAAAAAACACATTTCATTTCCTTTTAAAATTCACAATAAAGGGGCAATATGTGAGCAAATAATTTTGCACACCTTACAGACCCAGAATAATTCAGTAATTACTACCGTTAATCATCATTTGGGAGCACTTTACCTGGTTCAGCAGTTAAGCATTAATGTCCTCTCTATGTGTCTAGCTAAAAGAAATCCAATAGGTTGCATCAAAACAACCCTGTAGGGCTTCTTCAGCTTCCTGTGACCACTTTCTCGCAGTCCTTTTTGTTACAGGTAGTCTCTGGACAAGGGGTTTATATTCTGAGCAGAGAAAAATAAGGTTGTGATCTGATTTACCCAGAGAGGTCTTACTTTGGAAATATATGAATCCTTGACAGTTGTGTAAAACAAATCCAGTATCTTGTTTTCTCTGGTAGAGCAGCTGACAAACTGTTGAAACATTGGCATTGTAGCAAAGAGTGAGGCATGATTAAAATCACCAGATATTGCCACAAAAGAATTTGGGGTGTTGTGTCTGTATCTTAGCAACAGCAGAACTGATGACATCACATGCATTGTCAGCAACAGCTGAGGGTGGAATGTAAACAGCTACCAAAACAACGCTGGTGAACTCATAACAAAAGATCAAAATACAAAAAAGTATTGGGAGAAATCAATCCAGCTGCATAGCATCCAAGACAATAAGGAATGGCTGTCCAAAAGAGCAATTTTTTCCAAGAAAAGCAGGAATGAAATTTTGAAAAAAGAAAATATTTCTATGAAAGTAACTGTGCTACTCCAACATGCTGCCACACTGAGCAGCGCATTTCTGGAATTTATGCCTGACCCAGACATTTTCCCTACCCTTAACCAAAACTAGTCTATTCCTAAACTTTACCAAAACCTAATTCAAACCTTACCTCTAAACCTAACCTCTGACCCTAAACAAGGGGGTCCACCATATTAGGACTGGGCTTTGGTCCCCATAAGGGCAATCGGTCTTCAGAAGGTTAGTAAAAATGCCAGAAATGGTCCTAAACAGCATTGCTAAACAAGTATACGGGGGCGGCAGTGGTGCAGGGGTAAAGTGTGCACCCCATGTATGGAGGCTTCAGTCCTCAACACAGCCGTCACAGGTTCCAGTCCCGGCCCTGTGACCTTTACCGTATGTCTTCCCCCTCTCTCACAATCCACTTTCCTGTCGACTAACTGTCAAAGAAAGGCCACTAGAGCCAAAAAAATTCCTTAGAAACACACACACACACACACACACACACACACACACACACACACACACACACACACACACACACACACACACACACACACATTCCTGTTTCATCTTAAAACAGGACATTTATCTCCTTGAAGAGCGCCCTTATGCAGGGAGGAGCATCTGAAGGCCTACATGGCTTACTGACCTACAAGGATAACAGGGTGGGCACATCCCTGCTGTTTACTTCTTTTACTACCCTGTGAGCGTCATTTGTCAGACTTACATAATCACCCAACAGGGAAGACAGACTTTGCTGAAGTGTGCATATGTTCTCTAGCAGCTGCATTCGAGTATTATTCATGATGGCAAAGTGTCAGGTCTCCCTTCCTCGAGCCGCAACTCTGTTGCATAAAGCAGAGATTAATACCGTCTCCAAACGTCGTCCTTACTCACTGAACTGGGGTGTATATCAGCCTTTAGGATGTCTTTAAGCAGTGGCTGTCTGCCTGACTGACAACACAAAGTGAAACAAAGAAAAAACATCTTACTTTAAAAGATGTCCTGACAATCTGCTTCGGTTAAGGACATTGGTTCCCTGCAAAGAGAATGCTGGAAGCTGGATAAAGTATGCTGAAGGAATAAATACTTCTATTAGATTTCATTTTTATGAGGCTAATCTGTATCATCAGATTGCCATTTGCTGTCTCTATAGTTTCAGGGGTTCCTCAAGGCAAAGAGAAAAGCAAAAAGAGTTGTATGTGTTGTGCTTGAAGAAAAAATATGCTATTTGAAAAAAAAAAAAAAAAACTGAAAATTTGTATTTCAAAGAAGCTGTCCATTTGTTTTAGTTAGAAGAAGACAGAAAATGTGTTCTCTTACTGGGGGATGCTCAATATTGCAGTAGTAGTCAGAGACTGGGGGGGAGGGGGGCCTGCATTTTTCGAGCATATCAATCTTAATACCAGACAGTGGAAACAACAATTCAAGCCATAGCAAAAACAAAGAACAAGGAAAACAAAGGAGGAAACGTCAGAATTTCTCCACATTTTATTTATAAATAGTTCATCTTTTTTCCCAGACATAACATTATAAAGGTCTCAGTCCTTGAGGTTGTTTTAAAATATAAATGTTAACCCTACATTTATGGCAAATGTTTCAGTGGGAAGGGTTTAAATCTGTAACCTGGAAAAACTAGAAAGGGATAGGATAAAAGGAAAATGTGAGGTAGTACATGTGGGAGGAAGAGAGGAATGACTCAAGAAAAGAAGGAAAACAGAATGATGTGAGGTAGGAGTATGGCAAGGAATGAAGGAAGGACACAAGAGAGGAAGGAAAAAAAGGTTGGTAAGGGATGAGGATGGAGGATGGAATAAAGGAAGGACAAAAGGAGTGCAGTGAAGTACACAAGGAACAAAGTGTTGTACCAGTGTCCGTGCACCATTGGGTTCTTTTCTCTCCAGTTGTGAGACCCAACCAAAAAAGAAAACAGCAAAGAATTTACCTTGTGAAATAATGAGAAATGGTTACGTATAAAACCAAAATTTAATGACAAAATGATCAAAGTACAGAGTATACAATGGAACAGATACAGAGTGACATTCATTTTTGGTACTGGGCTCCACTTAGCACATCTTAAGGATGAACCAAATGAAGCAACGAGTGGACCACGAGTTCTGCTTTTATCTATGCCTCTCACCCTTAACACTCCAAAGGGGTGTCATCCTCTTGTATCAGTTTATCTTTGACTATGTGTTGCGTTTTATCTGACACCAGCGGTTATGTTTGCGTAAGCTGTAGGACACAAGGAACAAAGGAAGAATGGAGGATGTGCCTTTCTCATGCCTCATTCTAAGGGGTCATGTTATTCTGAGCTACCTCTGTAGTTATACTGCCATAGGCTTAGGCTACTGGAGGACAAACTTACCATTTTCCCTCACTTTATTCTTCTACTACTCTCTGATTTGCATTATTTGCTGTTATTTCAACTGTTAACTTTATGTTTTCTCTCAGTTATTTTTTTCTCCAGCTACATCTGGTCTTGCTTTCTGTTTGACTGTGATGCCTTCCTGGAGGAGGGCGTCAGCTGACATAATGCTGACAACAACTAAATGTTCTCCCTCTGCTGCTATTAACTTTTTACTTTTCATTAACATAGAAAGTACTCCTACATCAGCTCTTCTATTTCTTTTTTGCATCTGAAATCTGTCTTCTCAAACCCCCAGTCAGTCATGGCAGATGGCCGCTTGTACTGAGCCAGGTTCTGGTTTTGCTGGAGGTTTCTTCTTGTTAAAGGAGAATTTTTCCTCTCAGCTGTTGCTACATGCATGCTCGGTATGAGGGATTGTTGTAAAGTCAACGACACAATGCAAGCGATTGTTTGTTGTCACTACGGTTTCCTTAGATAGAAAACTTTTTAACCTAATTTGAACAATAAACTGATCTTAATGCACTGTTTGATAACTAGGATTATTTGGAATTTATGTGACTGATTTGTAATGAACTTTCTATCTTTGGCAGTTGCTGTGAGTGGTTCAAAATTAATAAGATATATATTTAAACCATATCAATTACACCTCAACGTACTTATGGTAATTATCAGAGGCAGAAAATTATGCAACTTGGGTTTAAGTGCTTGGCCCAAGCGTCCATTGACATGTGGCAGGAGAGGAAGAAGGAACTTGTCCAACTCCAAAGTGGTTCTAATGTCAAAAAAGCATTGAAAATGTCCCCATTTTGGTATTAAAAAGAGAAGAGAGGTTTCTTAAATCTCAAACTGTTTGAAAAAAAGTCCAGCTTAGTGTAGAATTAGTTCAAGTTTATTAACTCTAAGTGTAACAAATCTTGTTTTTAATGCAATGATCCAAAGAAGTCCAGGCTTATAAAAAATTGAAATATCCCCTTAATTAAAAAATAAGAACAGAGAAATATATTATTTTTTGTGGTGGAACTTGATATAAAAATTTTAATTGAGTTAATTGCATAATTAACAAACTGAAATTAATCGTATTTTAATTGAAAACCATATATCGACAAAATAAGCAAAATTGACAATTAAAAAACTTTTTTTGCTGCTAAATTACTGAATAAATAGCCATATAAGCTCAACAACAAAGATATTTATTGGTTTCAATCTGTTATTCAGGTTATTCAACCATCTGATTGGTGCAAAGTACTATTATACCCATTCAGCTTTCAAGTGTTTCAGTAACCCCTGATCATTCATGCAACTTATTTGAAAAAATACTTCTTTAGAAATCTAAACTGTTGACTCTGACATCAGCATTGGGGACGTCAGTGCTGCTGAAACATGTTTTGCATTGAGATGCTATTTTAGGCTTGAATAGCTTCGGTGATAGGCCAGCTCCTTTTTGCACCACAATAGTCTTGTCCAGCATCCCATCAGGTTATTTTTTAAAGCAAAAAATTAACCCCCAGTGGGCCAGGAGTCGCGACTTTGTCGACCATCACTGGTGTTTGCGGATGTCATTTGTGCATCAGATTTACAGGTATACAAGAAACGTGAATGAAAAGGTTCTGGCTCGGGACCTTTGTATTGTATGTAAAAAAAAAAAAAAAAAAAAGCAAAAAAAACACAAAAGAAGAAGCAATTAACTGCATTAAAATTTTTGACGCATTAAGATCTATGTAAGTAATTAATCGAAATTACCACATTAAAGTCCCAGCCCTAATGATTTTATTCAAGTTGGGAAGAAAAAGGCCAAAGTTCCTTCTGGCTAGGACATTTCATACTTCACAAGAACTCAAGTGCAGAATTCATCAGCATAGTAATCACATTCACTTCAAATTTCTTTTTGCCAGATATCACAAAGTTCTGCACAGAAAATACAGTATGTGTCAAGAACAAGCCGCAATAACAGAATGAAGTAATTTTGTTCTTGCAGCTTTGGGAGAGAAAACACACTTTGGAGTACGTATTGGCTTTGGGTTTAGTTCTGACAGAAAGCTACCATGCAGATTCCAACATTAGCATTGTTATCAGCTAACAGTTAGAAACTTGCTGTAGTCCCACTGAGCTAGCAAAATCATTCCTTACCCTTTCCTTTCCTTTCACTATGTGACCAACTTTTATGACCATGATACCTAGAATGCTACCACATAACTTAAAAATGGCTTTTGTTACTATTGTTTTCACCCAGTTCAATTGTTTTCGTCGACTCCATCATCACAATAGGGCTAGTCAAAAACTTAATTTCAAACATAGCTACAGGATGTTAGCATTAAATAAATCACTTCATATTTTGGTCTCAAAATATTCGCTTACACTGAACCAGACAATTTCCTGCAGATAGGAAGTAGATAGTTCTTTGCCAGACACTCTTCACTTTGATGAGAAATATTGGAGCCTTTTAATGCCGCAAGATAGTGATGGGAAGTTCAGCTCTTTTGGCTCGGCTCCCAAAGGAGAGCCGGCTCTTTTGGCTCCCAAATAGCTCCTAAATTATTATCATATCATCTGTAGCTTCATATTTTAGCTTAACTTGAGGAGTTTTGGCTAGAACATATTTACAGACAAAGGTTTTTTTTTGTTATGTTTTTTTTTTATCTTAAATGCATTATATATATATATATATATATATATATATATATATATATATATATATATATATATATATATATGCATTATATATATATATATATATATATATATATATATATATATATATATATATATATATATATATATATATATATATATATCAGCATATATATGCATTATATATATATATATATATATATAGTACAGTTTTGGCTTAATTACTGCTCTGGAGGTGTTGTTTTTTTTTTTAGCAAACTGCCTTTTTTAGAGTCTGTATACTCCAGTTAACGATTGATTACTAAATTAGTTGACAATTATTTCAATAATCGATTAATCATGATTAATTCCATTACCAAACTATGTTGTCAGTGCAGGCTGGTATTCATATAAATGTAATGTGTCAGCTTGGATGGGTTTATTCGGTTCCTCTTCTTAGATAGTTTTTACCCAGTTTTTGAGAAGACAAGTCGCCATGCTGCCAATCAAAACAAAGTTCTGAGCCAGGCGGCGTCACTGAGAGTGAGTGATGAGCAGCAAAAGGGAAAAAAAAGTGTGAGCCGGCTCTCACCTGATGGTAATCGGCTCTTTTGATTCACTAAAAAGCATGATAAATCACTACCGCAAGATCTCCTGGCAGGAGATCCCGTTAAAATGCAGCCTGAGATGCTGCTGATTAAAAGAAGTTAAAGATGAAGAAAAATTGTTGAACTCTGTAGACTCTCAAAATATTAAATATACTTGAGTGAATATACTCGGTCAACCAGTAGACTTGAGGAAAATAACAATGAAAGCATACATCTTACATCATTGTGGTGCATTAAAACATTGCTATATCAGCAGGAACAAACTAAATGGGTTTGTCACAACAGGACCTAAATAAAGAGAAAATGTCAGAGAAACTCTGCCCTCATAATCCTGCTCTGTAATTTCTCCACGAATGCTATGTGCATTATCTTTGAATTACCTGCCAACTCAAATATACAATATGCGTTGCTCAAGGCAAAGCAGTGTCTTTTACAAGCTGTTGGCAGCCAGAGACATTTCACTGGCATTAATGGACTGTTAATATGTTGATCTTTTCATACCCACAAGGCATTTTCATGCCAGAACAAATAGACATCAAATTCCAAGCCTGATGGAAACCTTCAGATGATAAACACCCTCGATAGATTTTTAGTTGTAGCTTTTAATTTCAAGGCAAAATAAATAAGAGGATTTTAAATGCTGCAAAACCCCCAAAATGAGATTAAACCCATGTGATGCACAAAGCGGTTAAAAAATCATTAATTTAACCTCGCCTTGATCTTCATTTATTATTTTCACATTTATTTTCAGGCAATAAAACACATCAGTAAAGCTTATCATTAAACTTGAATAGAGTTTGGATTGGAATTAAGACATTTCTATTTTTTAATAAAATGTATTCATTTTCAAAATAATGCTTAGAGTATTAAGAGAAATGGCAACAAAATACCAAGGGCTATATTACACCAAGCTCTACAACCCAGTGTGCACACCTGGCATCAGTGCAGCAGCTCCTTTAATTTAGTCTTGATTTCAACACAAATTGGCATGGTTCTGAAACTCCAGGGAGCAAGGAGAATAAAAATTTATCTTAATCTTAGGAATATTTGCTGGCAGTGTCTGATCTCTTCGCCCCACAAGGGGGGGGGGGGTAATAATTAATCAAGCTATCATTAGATAGGTGGGGTACCTGGGTAATAGATCAAACGACAAGCCGATGATAAGAATCGATGGAAGAGATAACCTTGGCTGAGGTGCAGAGGCTGGAAGATGGAGGAGAGTCGAGGAAAAAGGAGAGCGGCTGCGAAGGCAGAGATGTGATGACTTGGCTGGAGCTTGGGATTGTCAAGAACAAAATGTGTGAGCTGTACAGTAGTCCTAGAGCAAGGCGTGCTGACCTCAATCGCCCTCACACACACAGACATCCAGATGTACTTAAACTGGTAAAATCCGTTGCTCAGCAATATACTGCAGGCCTGTACTGGTTACTGTACTATCATCAGATTCCAGCCATAGTTCCGGCCTCTCTCCTTGAACATACATTACTACAGAAGTAAATTACATTTAGGTGCAACAGAATCACTGACTGTATTATCTAATGCACACACAAGACTTTAAAGAAAAGAAACAATAGCATCATCCAACACTGAAAAATTGTGAAAAACCCTACCTTTAATTTGAATAATTTTAAGAAAAAATGCTTTTCTAACAAAATCATAGTGGGCACAATTAATGGTAGTCCTTACAATCCCATTAAAGGGACAGTATTGTGTTTTCCAGGTGCATAGAATCATTTTATTGTGCAATCAAGTAACTATGTTACTTTCAGTTGTTACAAAAATGCTGTATATTTCAAATATGAATTCAAAGAAATTTAACTTTTTAATTTAATGTCTTGAAATTGGGCCTCTGTCTCTTTAAAAACTTCTGTCCTTTCTGAAACTCTGCCTTCAGGAAGTCATCACAACAGCACTCCCCTATAGCCCTTTAACAAGGTTTTTGTCAGCGTTGCACTCAGAAGTAGCTTGTATAATGAGCTCAGCAGGTGTTTGCTCATTTCTGCTGGCTAGTCTGGAGAAAGCTCGGCTTGGAGACTGGAGCTCTGAGGAGGAGATTTGTGGAAATAGGCGGTGCATTGAGAGAGCAAAACAAAGCAGTACCGGGTTTAGTAATTCAGTAAATAGAACTCTGGTCCCAGTTCAGGTGAAGAGGAAAAACCAAGCAGTGTCCTAACATGGTGAAGCGATCATCCGTCTGCAGGCCCAGGCTTAAACTTCAATGAGCAACATCCAGGAGAAGGAAAAGGGAAAACTATATAATCCAAAGCCCCTCTTCTAGCAGTCTATTAACATTTCATTTATGACTAGTCTTCACATCCAGACTGGAATGATGAAGAGGCAGTCCCCATAGTAAGCTGAAAATTTGCTGATGTGAAACTTCGAGCTCGTACATGTAGACATGCACTTTCTTTTCAACACAAGAAAGTTGAAAAATGTTCAACTTTTGTCACTATTGCTGCTGTCTCTATCGTGTCCTGTGTGCTGGGTTCACCCCGAGTGGGGGAAGATTTCGACTTTCGCTGTTGTTTGTCGCTTCCTGTGTGCCAAGCCCATTAGATTGAACTTTTACTGTAAGCAAACATTCCTTATGGGTTTGATGTGAAACAAAAGATAAAGACAACAGAAAGCACCTCATGCCCACCGTTGGGTACGGTGGAGGATGTATGAGTCTGTGGCCTGTTTGTCTTACTAAAGACCATATAAATCCATAAACATAGTTTTAAAGAAACTGACTCAGACATGTAAAAGTATGTGGCACTTTTTGTCTTTGTATTACAGTGCCTAATTTTTACCACAAGACAGTTTTGATCAATTCAAATACTAAAAGCTGAATTATTTATGGATTATTTCTTACATTCAACATAATATGTCAGCAGAAGTCTAAATGTGCTGTTAAGTTCTAAGTTTTTTACATATTCTGTATTTAGGGTGGAATATTAGCTATAGTAGGAAGTTAATCATCCACAAAGATAGCATACTTTCTTTGATAATGATCTGTAACCCTACTGATCCTCATCTCCAACTCCTACTGATCTACATCTACTGAGTTTCCATCTGGAACAAAGTGCACAGAAATCTGTTCAAAAGGCATGCTCAGCCTTTGTGGAGCACTGCTTACATTTAGAAACAATAACACCATAGATTGGTATTTGATGTCAGATGAGTTTTTTATGTTTTCTGTCACATGCGTTGGCTCAGAGAGTCAAAGTGTTCACACACTGTCATCATGCTGTGCTGTTTGTTCAGGATTCATTACTCACACATTATGGGAAGAAAATGTGTATTTTTATAGCACTTTGTTGAGACTGAAATTGTGAAGCTCTTCAAGAATCTGAATGGATACAGACCAGCAGACCAGGATGTTATCAAGGTTTATTAAGACACTGATGCGTCCCAAGACTGTGGGCGACTGACCATCCTTCTGCATGATACATTAGGTATCCTGAGGTACACTGCATCTCCATCAAACCCCAGCGTGGAGAGAAAATTACACTTGTGTTTGGGCTGCTTCTATACAATTTGTCACAATTTTATAATGTTGTTTTTATGGCTGTTGTGCTTTTAGCTGGTGATGCTTGTCCTTGGCCATCATCGTCTGTGGAGCTGCTGCAGTAAAATCAACCTTCTAGCATTAACCGTGAAACAAACACAGCCTTTTGTGTCATGTTCTTTACTTTTTAGAAGATGTTTTTGTCTACATAGGACATTTTGATATTTCAGCAGATGTGGTTAAGCATTGAAATGAAACCTTTTGAGGATATTTCTTGTTTAAGAATTGTTGATGTGTTTCTAAAACCTTGAAGGCTGATTATCTGACACATTCCAGTATATGTTGTCAAAAAGCTGCATCCACCTACCACAGTACCCAGACTTCGTGAAGGATTTTTTTTTTCTCAAAACTACAGTTGAAACCAGAAATTTACATACACTAATAAAAAGACAAATATGCATTTTTTTTCACACTGTCTGATGTGAAATCAGAATAAACTTTTCCCGTTTTAGGTTAGCTATGATTACCAAATTGTTTTCTATTTACTAAATGCTAGAATAATGAGAGATAATTTTTTTAAGGCAATTTTTATTACTTTCTTAAAAGTTTAAATACTCAAAGATTACTTTGCCTTTAAACAGTTTGGGACATTTGATTTCATGTCTTTGGAAGCTTCTGGTCTTCCAAATGGACAATGACCCGAAGCATACTTCCAAACTGGTTACAAAGTGGCTTAAGGATAGTAAAGTCAATGTTCTGGAGTGGCCAGCACGAAGTCCTGATCTCAATCCAATAGAATATTTATGGGCAAAGCTATAAAGGTGTGGTGAGCAAGGTGGTCTACAAACATGGCTTGGTTCCACCAGTTCTGTCAGGAGGAATGGGCCAGAACTCCTGCCAACTATTGTGCGAAGCTTGTAGAAGGATATCCACAACATTTGACCCAAGTCATACAGTTTAAGGGCAATGGTACCAAATACTAATGATGTGTATTTAAACTTTTGACTTTGAAGAAAGTAATAAAAATTGTCTTAAAAATTCTCTCTCTCATCATTATGGCATTTAACAAATAGAAAAAAAAAAATTAGTAAGCTTAATTGACCTAAAACGGGAAAAGTTTATTCTGATTTCATGGCAGACAGTGTGAAAAAAATGCATGTGTGTATTTTTATATAGTGTATGTAAACCTCTGGTTTCAACTGTAGTGCAATAACTGTTTTATATTTTTACTTATACTTATATTTATATTTATGCTGTCTTATTCTTAGGTTAGAAATACACAAAACATTGAAAGGAGTTGGTTAGTGGTGAGGCAGAGCTTTTAATCTTGGTTTCTTCTTACCCAAAAACATTTCTCCAGAAGGCATTTTGTTCATGTGGGAAACTACAACTCTCAGTAAAAGCTAAAAGAAGTCACTTTTGGAACTGGGGTTTCTGTCTTTGCCAGCAACTGATCAGGCAATGTTGATATTAAACTCACGTCACTTTGGACACTGACAGTGGTGTTAAAAGTATCTTTTAGTTTATGATAGGTTAAGCTTGGGGAGATTGTGGGTCGCTCTGGAATATCCTAACAATTTTCTGTCATCTGACGTGACAGATTGGGTCAGTTAAGTGGAACTTGGCCACGGCTGGTTGTTACAACACGAAAATGATCCCAAGCACATTTCAAAACTTGTTTTAGAAAGAACATAGAAGCTAATACTAAAGTTCTGAAATTGCCCTAATCTCAACTGGATTGAAATTCTGCGGTCTATTTCTAAAAGTTGGGTCTGTCCCAGTAGACCAATTAAAATGAGTTCTAAAATTTCTGATAGCATCAGTGGTCAAGTATTCAGCCAGAATTATGCCAGTAGTTTGCTAAAAGCAACAAAGAGTGTGTGCTTTCTCTGCACTTTGCAAGGGGACATTGCCCTGAATATTAGTGGGAATGTACAGTTGAAACCAGAAGTTTACATACACCGAATAAAAAGACACAAACACTTTTTTCTCTCTGTCTGAAGTTAAATCAGACCAAACTTCTCTTGTTTTAGCTCAGTTAGAACTTCCAAAATTCTTTTTATTTGCTAAATGCCACAATAATGTGAGAAAGAATATGTCAGAGATTTATTTATTCATGTCTTCAAAATCAGAAGTTTACATACAGAATGATTACTAAACACTGAGGTAAGCTTCTGATAGGTTAACTGACATGTTTGAGTTAATTGGAGGCTCCCTTGTGGATGTATTTTAAGGACACACCTGGAGCTCACTGCTTTCTTGTTTGACACGATTGGAAAGTAAAAAAAAAATCAGCCAAGATGTCAGGAAGAGAATTGTGGAGCTGCACCAGTCTGGTTCATCCTTGGGAATAATTTCCAGATGCTTGAAGGTGCAGCAATCATCTGTTCAAACAATTATACGTAAGTATATACATGATGGGAATGTCCAACCATTCTACCACTTAGGAAGGAGACGAGTTCTGTGTCCCAGAGATGTTTTGGTCTGAAATGTGCAGATTGACTCCATAAGAAAAGCCAAAAACCTTGTGAAGATTCTGGCTGAAGCTGGTAAAACAGTGTCATTGTCCACAGTGAAACATGTTCTGTACCAACATGGGCTGAAAGGCCACTCAGAGAGGAGGAAGCCATTACTCCAAAAGAAATATACAAAATCAAGATTGCAGTTTGCAAATCCACACCGGGATAAAGACCTTCATTTCTGGAGACAAGTCATGTGGTCTAATGAAACTAAAGTGGAACTGTTTGGTCATACTGAGCATTGTCACATTTAAAGAAAAAAAAAAAGGGGACGCTTCCAAGCCTGGTAACACCATCCCAACTATGACGTATGGGGGTGGCAGCATCATGTTGTGGGGCTGTTTTCCTGCAGGGGGAACTGGCGCACTTCATAAAAAAGATGGCATCATGACGAGAGAACATTATGTAGAGATACTGAAGCAGCATCTAAAGACATCAGCCAGGAAGTTAAAGCTTGGGTGCTAATGGGTCTTTCAAGTGGACATTGACCCTCAGCATCCAACCAAAGTAGTTCCAAAGTGGCTACAAAGTGACTTAAGAACAACAAAGTCAATGTTTTGCTGTGGCCATCACAAAGCCCTGATCTCAGTCCTATGGAGAATTTAGGGGCAGATCTGAGAAATGAGGCAGCCTACAGACCTGACTCAGTTCCACCAGTTCTGTCAGGAGGAATGGGCCAGAACTCCAGCAACTGTTGTGAGAAGCTGGTGGAAGGAAACCCAAAAAGGTTTAACCCAAATCATACAGTTTAAAGGCAATGGTACCAGATACTAATGAAATTTATTTAAACTTATGATTATAAGGCATTATTAAATCTCTAACATATTCTTTCTCTAATTATTGTGACATTTAGCAAACAGAAATAATTTTAGCAACTCTAACTGACCTAAAACGAGAAGTTTGGTCTGATTTATCTTCAAACAGTGAGAAAAAAGTTGTATGTTTTTTATGAGGTGTATATAAATATCTGGTTTCAACTGTATGCATACAGTTAAGTATATCTGTGTAATTTTCACCTTTGTGAAATAGAAAAAAAAATCACTGTAAATTCAAACATAGCTGTTTATCACAGTCAAAGGTAGTTTTCATGTCAGGGTTTCTAAAAACCTTTTGTTCACAAAGATGGAAATCACCTCAGAGCAAATACTAACAGGTTCTATTAGCTTGATGACAGACTGCAGCAATCCAGTGGTTACCCTCCTGGTTCCTACTAGCATGGCTTTAAAATCAACACAAACAGGCCTTTAGGGAAGTATAAATGAAAATGAGAGAATGCAGGAAACCACAAAGCAATCATTGGTGGGTGAAGATAATTCCAACACAGCACAAGAAAATGGCCATAAACAAATATTTAAAGACAAGGATTTACACTGAAGATACACCAATTCCAACACACCAGATGTATCTAAGCAACTGCTTTCCCCATGAACCTGCCCTCTTTTCACTTATCACTGGTCCACAGGGTCCGTTTCCACTTGGTTGGCAATCAGTGTAGTTAACGGCAACCTTAACTTAGCTTCGGTAGCAACAGACCTCTGCTCAGGATCCATACAAAAGTTGAAAAAACGAGCACAAAATCATTCAATTTCTGATTTTTCTCATTTCAAAATTTAACTGTAGACGATGCATACAAACGGGCTCGCTCATTATTGGCTACACAGTAAAGCAGCAGTAGAGGGGAGGATATTACGATTGTTGCCAGGAACCTCTGGGATCAGTAACCTTTGTGGTCCCTGAACACTTGTTTCCTGCTAAGTCTTCTGTCTGTGGCCTAATAGAAACCAATAATCAATCACAGCCCTATATGTGGGATCGAATTTAAAAATGACTTACATTTCAAATCACCCACACGCTGCTAAAAATGTTCATGCAGCATAAAGATACAAAGAAATCTTGGAAATACTGAATTTCCAGAGCTTGAAAAATAATATAGCATATACGGTGCAGTTAAAAAGGACCTGGAAACCAGTAGTGCCATGGGTAATTCCAGGGGTGGGTAGTAACTAATGACATTTATTCAGTTACATTTACCTCAGTAACTTTTCAAAATGAGTAGCTTTACTGTACCATACTTTTTACTTTTTCTTCAGTATTATTTTGAAATAAAGTACAATTTCTACTCTACTCACCTTTAGTTAGGTCACTGAATGAAAAACTAAAATGTACCAGAAAGAGACACATTTACATTGTACTTCCAGATTCCTCCTTTCACCCAGTCTGTTGAACCTGCTGTACAAGTTGAGGATCAAGTGAATACAGCATGTAGTAAACACAATATATCTTTAGTCGGGCTGGGGCATTAACGCGTTCATTTCCATTCATTTATTACATAGATTTTAAACGCGTGAAAAGTTTTAATACAGTTAATCGCTTTTTTTTTCTTTTTCTTTTTTTTTTTTTTACATACTAAAGTCGTTAACAGTAGACTTTATATTCACACCCATAACACTAATGTTAGCGTCCACAGTCCACATTTCTAAAGAAGCATTTTTTCAAAGAAGTTGCATGAATGATCAGGCGTTCCTGAAACACTTGAAAGCTGAATGGGTATAAAAGCACTTTGCACCAATCTGATGGTTGAATAACCTGAGTAACAGATTAAAATAATATATTTTTTTTAAGATCACATGTCTACTTATTGAATAATTTAGTAGTAAAAAGGGTTTTTGAATTGAAAATGTAGCTTCTTTTGTTAGTTCGATTAAAATGTGATTAATTGCGATTAATTAACCACAGGCCCTGTCAAAATTTTAATGGAGTCCAACCACTAATTACAATATATTCCACATCACTACTAAACTGACTAAAACAGAAACAAAGTTGTTAATTACAGATTATTAGACAAACTTAGCAGGTGAGGGTAACTGTGCAAATAAACCCAAATGTGATCCATTTCAAAAGAACTCCGACACAGCAGCATACCAGACATCACAGGAATATTACCCAGCCTCACTCCGACATCCAAACATGAATCCCTCCTTTGTCTGTTCTCCTCTGTCTTCATTCCTTCGCCGTCTCCTTTGACTCATCCCTCTTTTTTTCTCAGCAGAGACAATTAAAGTGTGACAGTCTGTCTCACCTTGTAAGGAAGAACACATGGCATTTTAATTACCGGCGGACAACACTGGGGCCTCCACGCTGTTTTACGGGTTCTCCGATGTAGCCCTAATGTACCTGACAGGGAAGGCACGCTAGACCTGAAATTACAGGGATTAATGTTTCCAAGACTAAACACTTGAAATGGGCGCTCTGATGTGAGGGCCATGCAGGGGAGCAGGCAGAAAATCCACTTAGAGCGTCATTTCTTTGGCATTATTCACTCTTGAAAGCGCAGCATGTTTCAGCAAGCCTCACTGATGAATGTGCTCTCCTTGCCAGGCAAACTTTAATTTGGAGTGCTTAGTGTTAGTGGCACAATAATTGTCAGGAAAGGGGAAAGCACACAGCAGGCCCAAAGGACAAGGACTTGTTGAAGTTAAATAGAAATATTTAATGGCTGCTTTGATCCGTCTGCACTGGATTCGCCTTAAGGTTCACATGACTGTAATGCAAAATTTAGGAAACACAATGCATAGTATATTGATGCACTAATCCTGTGATGCTTGTGAATGTAAATCAGACTGTGAGCATGTTTCATTTGCACATTTGTGCAAAATCCATTTGCATTGAGAAATTAAAACAAAGGCAAGCAACCTGTGACAGAGCTGGGGCAGGTAAATTTGTGATGAGCATTTCCTGTTGGAAAGATTAAATCTGTAGCAAGGTCCAAAACTAAAAACAGTCATCTGACAAATCTGATTTATTACAACAAGGGTAATAAACATTTGGATTTGTAACTTTACCCCCTTAAAAGAAAATAATGCAGGGGAATGTTTTAAGGTAGGTTTATTTTTAAAGAGACAGACAACATTAAAAGCAAAAAGAAATCAGGAAAAGCCTTTAGGAAGGGATCTAAATCGCATTTGACAGTGAAATACACATCTGATCAAGCAGGGGGTCAAATATTTATTGCAGGAAGAGTTTTGAAAATCCAGCATAAATCAACTTCCTTCTGGTAGCTCTGTTAAAGCTGCAGTATGTAACTTTCATGAAAAATATGTTTTTTACATATTTGTTACAATTATCATCATGTCATCACAGTATAAGGCAGATGATCTGTGGAAAAAAAATCAAGCTCCTCTGCCTTCTCCCAGTGCTCCCAGTGCTATCTGCAGAAATACACCGCTCAGTCAGAAACAACCAATCAGAGCCAGGAGGAGGGTCTTAGTGCTGGCAATCACCCTCATGTATGTGCCGCTCACACACTCCCCCTTGCTCTCTGCTACACTACAGCTGGTTCATAACAACATAGCCTGCTGTTAATGCTAAGGCTAGTTAGCATGGCCACTAATGACAGCGAAGAAACAGTTTTCCTGGATCGGTAAGTTGTTTCTCCAGCATTAGCACATTTAGCAGCACAAACATGAGGCTGATTGACAGCACTAAGCCCCTCCTCCTGGCTCTGAATGGTTGTTTTAGGTCAGAAACGGTGCATTTCTTCAGATGGTAACAGTAGCTCAGGGAGGAAGTCTATCTTTTCACAGATCATCTGTCTCATATTATATTGTCACAACATGGTGACAGTTTTAACAAATATGCAAAAGTCATTTTTGTCAAAGTTACACACTACAGCTTTAATGGGATGTTTCAGTATTATCGATGTGAAGCTTTATAAAGTTATCAGTAATCCTCAGGCCTTCTGTTCAGGTTGCTGTTCTAGAAGGAACCCAGAAACAAAACCGTCCAAAAGAAAGTGTTGATTAGATTCCTACAAAGCCACCTCAGCGGACTGTTTCTGATGCACAGGGGCCACGGGTAGACACTGTGTTACATGCTGACAGAGCTCCCTATGCTATCTCGAAGAAAGACTCCAGGCACTCTACAGAAGAAGGTTATTCCATCTGCTTGTGTCCGAGATCTCGTTCAGTCAATCATCATCCATATCTCAAGACCATAAATAGAGTCATAATGTAGTCAGAGAGGTTTTTATTAGTAGGCACATCTGTTCAGTAGTACAGATGTACCTAATATTCTCTTTGGAGATTTTCAGCTGTGTCCTTCAGGCCGTCACTATAAGAGATATAGTTTCCTTTATACCTGTGGCTATTGTTTTGCTTTGGAATATAAAATCATAAGTGTTGCCAATTCTACTGCATATTGGACTTTGTTGGTGCTGAGTGATAAAACCTGTGCTCTGTTTAGTGTCATTTAAGAGACTTTGAACATGGATGTCGGAGCCAGACAGGACGGTCTGAGAATTTCAGAAAATTCTGATCGACTGGGATTTTTACTGACGACCATCAAGAGCTTTTCATAGCCTGGTCTGTAAAAGAGAAAATGTGTTTTAGATGATAGAAAGCCAACAGTAGCTACAAACTGAAGTAGAAAGAAAATTATACATGATTCTGACATTTTTTACAAATAAAAAGCTGAAAGGTGCTGATGCTTGTTTGTCAGATTAAAGCTACCTTTTAAGAATAACATCCTAAAAGCAGGTATTAAACATACTTTTCATTAAGCCCACATTTCTGTATTGAAAATGTTTTTTTATTGGTCTGATGTAATTTTCTAATTTTAAATGTGATGGTTTTATTAGCATCCATCTGTGTGTAATTATTCTATATAATGCATTTCACTAAGCAATAGAGTTCCTGAAATAAATGAACTTTACACTAATATTCTAATTCGTTGAATGAGTCTATGTTTGTGGAAAACAACATAAAAAAAAAAAACAAAAAAAAAAACATTTTTTCCAACTTAATGATAAGAAAAAATTATTTAAATTATTGTTGCTGGTAATTTAGTGTCATTCTGTTGCAGAAATGTAAGACATCATATCATGAAAAACTGGAAAAATTGCTAAAATTTCCATAAACATACAATTTTTTTTTACATTTTTAGCCAACGGTCATTGTGGAAGGTCCAAAGAGACAGGTAGACAGGCTACAGCAGAACACCACATGTGATGCCAGTTCTGTTGGTTACGAAATACATGCTGAGGCCACAGTTTCTAAGCTAAACAAAATAGGTCAATAACAGATTGGAAAAACGTTGCCTGGTCCAATTAGTCACAATTTCAACTGCAAGACAGGGTAAACAACCACAGCTCAGGCTGCATGTCAAAGTGCTTTATTGAACATGACGTTCACTGTTTTTCAACGGCTTCCACAGCCACCAGATCTCAGCCTAACAGAGGATCTTTGGGATGTGATGGGACAGGAGATCGGTGTTGCGGATGTGCGACCTACAAATCTGCAAGGAACCGTGTGATGCTATCGTCTCAATATGGACCACAGTCTCTGAGGAATGTTTCAGACACCTTGTTGAATTTAAGACAGAAGAATTAAGGTAGTTGTGAAAGCAAAAGAGGGTCCAGAAAGATATACCTAATAAATGAGATGTTATGAAAGTTCATGGTTCTTCTTACAGCAGTTATGGTCCACAGGGGCTGAAAAGTTTGGATCTACACAAAAACAAACTTGACAGGAGAGTGTGACACCTGTACTGATCCTCTTACTGATGTAAATTAGAATCTTGGAAATGCTGGAGGTTTGGCGACACAGATGGTAAAGCAATGAACTGGTTGAAGATTACAGAAATGAAAATGAAAGGCCCTCTCAAACACATACTCAAATAACTAATCAAATTCAGCTCAAGCGTTTCACTCGCAACGTCTCATAATCACATTCCCCAAACCCATACTCAGAGGACGAGCCATCTGCACGGTGGTACGTGGGGTTCACAGTTCATCAGATCCGGAGTCGGCGCCGGAATGCTAAATGTGGCAGGATTTAAAATTACCTACCGTCTTTTTCCACTTTAACCAAATTTAGACGTTAACTGCAGACAACATTATAAAGTATAGAAAGTCCACATAAAAGTGTTGCATAAATATATATATTGCATTGATTGTACTGAACAATGTTCTTTGGTTGCTGATCATATATTTTAATACAGCCTTGTATTTTTTTTAATCCCTTTTTGTATTTGACACCATAACAAAAAAAAAAAACTTTAACAACTGAGTGGTGGGCACTTCCTTCTCCAGTCACCTTAGCTGATGTATCATCACTTGATCACTCAGATTTTCAGATTTTTTTCTAGTTTTGCCTTTTTGTCCTTTTTTCCAAACCAAGACAGACCTGTGTGAAAAAGTAAATTGCTCCTGTTATAATTCGGAATTAACCAGAAATTGTACTCAAGTAAAAGAAACAATACATCAATATATTTTCAGTCAAGTGAAAGTAGAAAGTAGGTGTTAAAAAAATTACTGGAGTAAGAGTAAAACAGTATCTTGTAAAAAATGCTTCTGACTGTCAGATTATAACATCTGATTCAATTAGTAAAAAATATTTAATCAGACGCACAAAAAATGTGGTTTAAAGAATAATATAAAAAGAGTAATAATAAATAACTACAGAATAAAACAACAAATGAAGGCAGAAGAAACACATTTCCAAATCACTCTTTTTCAATCATGTGTACATGTCAGAACAATTGAAAGTATTTCCACTAAAAATTTGCGGTGGACGTGATTAAAATTTTTAATAAAGTTAATTGCAGGGTCTGTAATTAATTAATTGAAATTAATCCCATTTTAATCGAAAACCATATATTGACAAAAAACATTTTTTAAAATTCAAACTCTTTTTGTTGCAAAATTATTGAATAAACAGACATATGAGCTCAACAACAAAGATATACATATATTTTTAAATCTGTTATTCAGGTTATTCAGCCGTCAGATTGGTGCAAAGTGCTGTTATACCCGTTGAGCTTTCAAGTGTTTCAGGAACTCCTGATCATTCATGGAACTTCTTTAGAAATGTGACTGTGGACGCTGACATCAGCGTTGGGGACGTCTGTGCTGTTGCAACATGTTTTTCATTGAGATGCTATTTTTTATTTTTGGCTTGAATAGCTTCAGTGGTAGGCCAACTCCTTTATGCACAACTTGCACACAACTATAGTCTTTTCCAGCGTCCCAGCAGATCATTATTTGAAGCAAAAATGAACCCCCAGAGGGACAAGAGAAGCAGCTTTGTCATCCATCGCTGTTGTTTGTGAATGTTGCTTGTGCGTCACATTTACGGGCGAACCAGAAAAGTGTGAATACAAGGATTCCGGCTGGAACCCTTGAATGTAAAAAAAAAAAAAAAAAAAAAAAAAAAAGCAATCAATTGCATTAAAATTTATGTACTTAATTAATCGAAATTGACATGTTAAAGTCCCGGCCTTAATTATAATTTAATTTAATGGAAACTTTGCTAAAAGAATGAAAAGATGTATGTACAAAATTTACGGAGATAAAGATGTTTTTCTGATGTGTTGGTAGAAATTGGACAGTATTTTTAAAGTTTTATAAACCCTTGTGCACATTAACATGGCTTACTGAGGCAGGTCATTGCTCTATCAGCAACATTCTGGATTACCTGTAAAATGTGGTCAGATGCTGGACACTGGGTGGCTCAGTTGGTAGAGCGTGTAACGGCTGTCATCCTCGATGCGGTTGTCCTCGGTTCTGTTCCTGGTTTTGGGTCATTTGCTGCATGTCTCCTTCCCCTTCTCTCTCCTCTCTGTTTCCTGTCAACTTATTGTTCAATAAACGCCATTAGTGCCAAAAAACTTGGTCAGATGCTGCAAATTTCCCTAAAATTGGATGGTTACTTTGCTCACACTGACAATTTTTTTAAGATGGTGTAAGTATAAGCTGATTATATTTCACCTAACCTATTTAGGCAAAATAGCTTTTAGGAACAACTATAAAGTTCTGTATAAGAATTAAGCAAAGAACATAATCCTTTGAAACTGATGACTTTTCGCATATTTGATCAACTTAAGACCAGAGAAAAAAATTGCATGTGTTTCCACTTTGTGCTGCTGGATTGTAAACAGGTTGTAAGCAGAGCTCCAAAATGTTTCTTGAAGATGTTCCAGGTCGGATCTGAAAGACTCTTTCGAATCTGATCATAAATTGGGTTAATTGGGAGTTCATGTCTGACAAGTTGTTGTGACAATTACACAAAACGTGGCCTTGAAATTCACACGAGCCAGACAACAAAGTGCTCATCCTATCAGCTGTTTGGGTTGTTGTCTTCTTCCTCCTGACACTGATATGCAACGTGTTTTGATCACAGTTTTAAATGTGTGAAGAGGAGTCAAAGCTGAATGGTAGGTGTTTGGTAGATGAAACTCAAGGCAAAGTTCTGTGTTCATGTTTAATGTGGTGTTTTCTTTCACTTCCCTATCAAATAACCTGCCTTCTCTATTTAAAATGAGCACATCACAGTCCTAAGAGGAGCATCTCCTTAT
The DNA here is from genome assembly GCA_014839685.1 of Anableps anableps. Taxonomy (NCBI): domain Eukaryota; kingdom Metazoa; phylum Chordata; class Actinopteri; order Cyprinodontiformes; family Anablepidae; genus Anableps; species Anableps anableps. The sequence goes on along the minus strand of CM026067.1, from coordinate 6,683,081 downwards.
TTTGGTGAAGTACTGGATCTTGACCTGAGTTAATTCTTATATGTTGTGCCTGTTGTTGTGTTTCTCCAATACTCATTGCGAAACTTGACTACATACTAGACTATTACAGCTTTTGTTACAGTACTCTATGTTTGAGCAGAATCAAACTATGTCTAAGAGTACTTTTTAAAATGCAGAGGAGTGTTCCAGTCTCTAGTGTATTCTTATTTTCCTCTTCATCTAGTTGAGTGTTTGTAGATTTTCAAACCAAATTTTAAAAAGTCAGTTGCTATAGCCACAGGTTTTAACTGCCTCCTTAATGTGTTTGAGGTTCTTCTTCCCCCATTCTGTCCTTGGTAGGATCTGCTCAGCTGAGTCAGATAATCACATGCCAACAAATCACTGCATTTAGGCATCTAGATGTGGTGAACTTACTTGCTGAAGTTCAATGCGAGCATCAGGAAGGGAAAACTGAGAATCTAAGTATCTTTGAAAGTGCCATGGGTATTGGTGCAAGATGAACTGGTCTGTGTTTCAGAAACTGCTGATCTAATAGGATTTTTACAACTAGAGTCATACAATATACAGTCGTCCCCTGGCTATTCATGGTTCTGTAATCGCGATTTTTCTGTGGAAGGTAATTCTAAATTATTCATAGAAAATTCACCTTTTCACTGACTTTTTTCATAGAGCATATCTAAAATATTTGAAAGATAATGCAGCTTGGGAAGCTGAAATACTTAGGCACAATGCTGCTTCACACGCTATTGGCTGGTGTTTTCAAAACACCCAATTCAGGAGTGTCATTTGTTTTCTTTGCTGCTGATTGCCTGTACCTCAGCCTGGCCATTGCCCTCCTACGCAATTCTGTTCGATTCTCATCTCCCCTCAGTGCTCTGTCTGGGACTTACCCCACTGAGCTTGATTTCTCTGGTCAAATTTCAACTGGGCCAATCAGCGAACAGAAGGAGGACTGCTTTAGAGTTGGAGTCGGCCTGTAGTTTGGCAATAGCAGCAGAAAAAGTGAACGAAGCCATTCAGTCCATGCTGGCCATGCTTCCAAATACTGAGCAATTAAAGTCTGAGCAAGGGGAATGTTTACAACATTTTATAGTTGGCAAAGATGTTGTTCAGCTTGGCACTTCTCTTCACAGTGGGGTTGGTTGCTTACAGCACACGCAATTTCCAGTATGCTTCATAGTGTGAAGCATACTGGAAATTGCTACTGTGAAGCATACTTCATGGCCAAAAGTTAGAGATTGGGTAAAATTAGATCCAGTCGTTTAAAACTTCAACAGAGTCCACGCCTCCAGGAAGCAATCATTTCTAAATAGTCCAGACCCTCTGTATGAAGCAAAGCATATAACAAGGGGCTGGTTTTTATCAGGCTGGTTTTTATCTGTACCCCCAGGTGCAGAGATAAGGAAAACTGTAAGTCCTACCGTCCACAGTGGTGCTAACCACTATGCATTTTAAGGTATATTTGGTGTTTGAGCAATTAGAATAGGCAGCTATGTGCATTTTTAATGGGGTTACGAAGTATTTGAGGATTTTAGCCTTTTGGAGGCAACTGTCGTCCCTTAACCCCATGAATACTGAGGGTCCACTGTATTGTATTGTAAATGTCATTGGAGTATTGATATGTACAATAACACAATCACATAGTATGACCTAGATGCAATAGTTGGTGGGATACTGTATTTACAGTCCCATGCCTGAAACCCTTACGTGTCAGTAGTAGATTGGATTTGTTGGATGGACTGTCAATGCCCTCGGTGCCCACACTGGAAAGACTTTTTTAACAGTTGACGTGCTAAAATGTGGGTAAATTGTAATCTAAATCATCACTGCAAGATCCAGTAATAGTATTGCAGTTCCTCTACGGATATGGAGTACTGTACTTTACGCCAATGGTCTCTACAGTCACAGATTCTCAATCCAACAGAACGCCTTTGGGAATTGTCCGAATGGAAAACATGCAGATAGCAAACCTCCTGCTACTGTCTGCTGCTATGATGTTAATACAACCCAAAATCTGATAAATGTTGCCAGCACCTTGCTGAGTCTATGCTATAAAGAATTAGGATAATTCTGAAGGCAAAAAGTGTTCCAATCCAGTACTTGAGAGGTCTACCTAATAAAAAGTCAGCTAGTGTATATTCGAATAGAAAATGATCCAACACTGAGCACAGTTTGAAAACAAAGACTTTCCAGCACAAAGAAACCATCATTTTTCCAACCACAGAACAGAATGGGAGTACTAATAAAGAGGTGGTTTAAGGTCTGCAGAGTGAAGGATTGTAACGGAGCGGCTTGACAGTGTGGATATCTTCATTTCCCCAGTATTGAAGTTTAAAAAATGGAACCCATCCTTGGCACCTGGGTGTACCTTGAGCTGTCTGAATAGAAGTTATTACCTGCTCGTATACTGCCGAGGAGGCCTTGGGGATTTGGTCATCAATTAATCACAAAATCCCCCAAAGGTACAATTCATCAAAATGTAATGGTTCTTTTGCAGATGAATAAGTTCACTAAAAAAAGAGCAATATGTCCAAAATAAAAAGAACAAAAAAGAGCCTGGTTCAGCATTGTTCGTCTCATTGATCGATGCCTCTGTAGACATCCCACAACACCTGAGATGGAAGTGGACCTAGTGAGCTAAAGCATCATCAACAAAAGCAGATATGAGGAACAAATGGGCAAATAAATGAATGTGTTAATGCAGATTCCACTAATTTGTTGCATTAACATGTCCATATTCTGTTTTGGCTTTTTTTTTAAGCAGTTCTAATGTTATCAGGCCCCTTTTATTGTGATTTTCATCACACTGAAAGCTCTTTTTGCTCTAACCTGGTTTGTTTGGTGTAGCAGTGCCAAGTATATTCTAAAGTTCATCCTGTCAGTAGCCTAAAGGAGAAGAAAAGTTTTAAAAGGTCTATACAGGGAGCTTGCACAGGTATCACACATTTATAAACAGGGAAAAAGAAAAGTTTTCATCAATCTCCCTGAGGCAAAGTGCAGCAGTGCAGTATCATTTCCGAGAAAACTTTCAAATGTATCAACAATTCATTACTTCATTTCAAGTGTAACTTAAATGAAGTGCTCTTATTTTAATCAAGGCATTAGGAAGAGGTTAGACAGTGGCACAAAACCCAACTCCCTAAAAACAGCAGCAATCAGTGTATTAATCAGAGTACACACATGCTTAAAAAAAGGTGCAGTAGAGGACAGCAAGCATGCTTTAAATGTATTTATTTTGGCCAGTGAGATTTATAGGCAAAGTAACTGGGCTCTACCTTAAAGAAGATAGCAAAACGCTGGCCAGGCGTGATGATGTTCTCCCAGTCTTGCGTGTGGTTCCACACAAGACTGATGGACAAAAAGTTACATTATTAAAACTATACCTTATGGAATATGGAAGGATGCTGTTGCCAAAATTGGCAATAAATATAAAAATAAATAAATGGCTTGATTAAGTTATTAATGTGGCAATTATTGCATCCAAAAAATATGAACTTTCCCAACTCATTTGATTATACAGTGTAACACAAATTAATATTTGTTAATCATTTTCAACACCATTTTTTCATTAATTAGTTTCCTTTATTTGTTTATTTTTTCATTTTCTGTATTAATTTAATCACATTTTTTTGATTTACTGTCTATACTGTCCCTTTTCTTTCATATACTGATTTTTTTTTTTCTCTAATATTTCCTCTTAGGATTCACCCCCCTCCTGTTTTCTCCTTTACATTTATTTACAGATCTCTTTTTTCCTTTCCTTGTTTCCTTTCCTTCTTGTTTTCTTTTCTTTTACCTTCTGTCTATTCATAAGAAGCAAAGTGACAGGGGGATCTGGTGGGCGGGAATTCAGAGTCAGCTTCTCTCTTATTGGTCAACATTGGTTGACTTGTGGACCCAAAAGCTGGTACGACTATTCCCAGGAAGACTGGTTCCTGACATTTTCAATGCAGGCCTCAGTGTGGCAGTGAGTAGAAAACATGTATTAAGTACAGAGTATCCTAACCATGGAGAATTTACTACATGTCTTCCTCTTCTCTCTCTGTTCTTTTTCCTTTTCAGCTTCTACTGAACAAGGGCCACAAAATCTTTGTTTTATCTTAAAAAAAAAAAAAAAAAAAAAGGAAGTGTGTGAAGAGAAAGGTGCTGGTGTCGTTCTGCAGGGCAACCATTGGGAGCATCTTCACTTAAAGCATCTCAGGCTGCAAAGTTTCAGACAAGAATGATGTGAATAAAGTAATGTTGTCTGCAGAAAGGATCATCGGCGTCAAAGCATGCTTCATTAGCAGAGCATGAAACATCCTGAGGACCCCTCCCATCCTGAACATCCACACACCAAATCTATGCTCGCTGAGACTCCACACCAGTCACTTCATTGTGTTTTTATCCACTTCTGTTGCATAAAGCATCCTTTATAGCTCTTAGTGGATTTGACATATTTTTTAACACTTTTTAACATTTACCTTTTTTAAATCGTGCGTATGTTTGTCCATGTTGCGCAATGGAGAGTTTCCCAATTTCATTACTTTTTTTTGCAAGTACAATAAATGATTGTGATTCTAAAGCTATTGTTGACTGCTACCTCCCTCCACCAGCCAGCCTGGCAGCATGAGCATTTGCTCTAATGAAAGCTACAAGAGCTAATTATGCATTATTTTCTCAATAGTGATGTTAGAGGCGCCCCACATTTCCCCCATAAATCACCAACAACCTTTTAACAAACCCTGTATTCTTGATAATATAATTGAAAACCTAAATTCATAGCCACCCATTGTTACCCAGCAATTTCAGTATAGCTGCACCTGTGAGTTAAGTGTGGTGCAGTGGGGGAGCAGGAAGAGCTGTATGAAGAGGAAACAGTGGGGCCCCCAAGGACCAGTGTTTCCTTGTGCGAATGCTGCAGACCTGGAAGGAACCCCACTGCTGAAGATTAGCTAATCAAGCCACTGGCACAAAGATCTGATGTGGGAGGTAAAGTCTTTTTTGATTAGGGGGGCTTCTAACTGAGAGAACTCACCTGTTGCTATCTTGGCAGCAGCATGTTAAGACCTGGGAAAATAAGCTCCATTAGAAAGTTGTAAAAGGTTGCAATCAAAGATTATAATGTCAGGATTTCTTTTTTTCTCTCTCTCTCTCTCTCTTTCACGATTTCTGCATTGTCTAGGATTACCTATTTGGAATCTCCCTTATTTGTATTGTTTGGAAGCAGAAACAAAAACAGCAAGGTTATTTCAAAGTAGACATCAAGTGTGTTCGTTGTTTTTCAGCCTATTCAGTTTTAAGTGGTGTAGGGTATACAATACAAACCTATCTGGGCCCAACTTGTCGACAATCAGCTCTAAATATCAGTGGCTATGAAAAGCTCTATGCTCGGTTTCCAGCAGATGAACAGGAACCTTGCCTAGAATTTAAAGTATTCACACCCGTTGAGCTTTTTTCACATTTTGCCATAATGTAACCACAGGATTCAATGTATCTTACTGTGTTTTATATTTTTGTTCACTGTTCTTTGAAAATCTCAGTTACATTGGAAGGAAGTAGCCTGTAAACATAAGCTTTCAAGTCTTGCCACACATATTGCTAACACATTGATATATTGATCTACAGACCCAAAAAGCCTTTATTTCTGTTAATTATCGTGATTTTCCACTTACAGCTTATAAAAACACAACATTTAAAATCAGTAGATTACGTCAGACCAATAAAAAAAAACATTTTTAATACAGAAATGTGGTCTTAATGAACAGTATGTTTAATAGTTGCTTAATGGTTTTCATTTTTTTTAAAAGATACTTTTATTCTGATAAACCGCTCTCATCGGAATGCATATTGTAATTTTTTGAATATGACTATAAGCTATTGCATTCTAGCTCTGGCTGTATGTTAAGAATCTTTGTCCTGCTGGAAAGTGAACCTCAGACCCAGTCTCAGCTCTCTAGAAGCTTCTATCAGTTTTTCTTCCAAGATTGTTCTGTATTTAGCTTCACTCATCTTCACACATGACAAAAAAGGAATTTCTGCACTAGTTAAACTGACTTAAATTAAGAACTATAGTCTTGTTTCATAATTACTAGGATATATTTACTTATTAAGGCTAAACATCTTTAAGATTATTTAACTTGTTTGGAGAAATTCCATCTTGAACTATCCTACTTAGATGACAAAACTAACTGTAAGTAGATCTGATGATAAAACAAGCCACATTTGACCTTGAGAATATCTAAGTTGTTTTTAGAGATTTTGTTTAGTTCAGTCCCTCTTTCTTAATCATGCTAATTTCAGTCAGCTGAAGATGGTACTTTGAAGGCCAAATATTTGGTTTGTTATTGAAGACAGTTAAAGATCATGAGAGGTTGGATTTTGTGGAAAGATAATTCCATCATTCAGTGGAAACCCTAATGTTGAAAGTAATTAATTAGGCTGAGCAGCTTAAATATTTTTTAAAAGTTCCTCTGACTCGAAGGTTTCGTGTTAGTGTAACGATGTTTTTTGAGTGCATTTATAAATGCAAATGTCCTGATTGACCTGAACTAGCCTTGCAGGCGGTCAGTTTGACTGTCAGCAGCTCTTCGTGCAGCAGCCGGCAGCGGAGCAGAGGAGACCCACTCCATCCCGTTTCCACGTTACAATTGAAACACGCGTGCGTAAAGCTGCCGTTGATCCGGCTGTGGAATACAGTAAAAATAATGTAAATATAATTTTTCATGTTACCTCATGTTTCTTTTTCCAGCGAAACTGTCGCCTTAAACTAATCCCTGCATTTGATTCACACGACCTCAGTCACTGATTCACCTCCACTGTGTGTTCCTCTGATAACTGTCTTTTGGTGATGTTTAACAAACAAAACTGATTTATGTAGCGTAGGTTCAGGCAAAGCATTTACATTATTAAACTGACATTATTAAATTGTTTCATAAAGTTAACTGGTCATTCTTAACATTTAGAGTATTTTTAATCACTTTTTCCTTGCCAAAGTAGAAATTCCTTTCTTCTACTGCCCGGATCACACATGACCAAATATGCGAACCAGGAGATGACGTCATATAGCGACTTCTACGACAACCTATAGCTACTTTTCTTGCTGAGGGGTTGGCAACAGTGAGACTATCAGAGCGGGATTCAGCCGTTTCTCATCACTGCATCACTGACCTTCATGATCATTTCTGCTGCAGCCAGCTCACGAGACACATGTTATGTATTATATAATAATATTTAATCACTTAGTCTTATCTGAAACAGTTTTGGTTTGGCCTGGAGAGCTTAGACCGCTGTGATTAAGACACCCCAGCATCATTTAGCCCCCGCTGACCGGAGGCCACCTGTGCACACTGTCAGCTTCCAGTTCAGGTAATTCAGATTTGTTTATAGATATATTTTAACATAGCATTGCACTGTTTTTGTTTGTGGAACCCAGTAAAATGTGGGAGCTGAGTACTGGAAGTTTAACCAAGCCAGACATTATCAGGTAAGTGAAAAGTGCTCGTTTGGCTTAATCGAAATTCACGTTCATTGTGGCTGAAAAATGGGCCAAAAATAACGGTCTTGTATAATTTGTAATTCCTGCAGACATCTTGTTTACCCTATAGTTTGGTTCTTTTGGTGCAAAGTGCTGTGTCCTTCCACACTATGCTGTGTTCCCCCCCCCATAGTTGAAGTGTCAAATTGATGCTGTTGTCCTTTGGCTGTTTTTAAACGAAGGGTGAATGCAGAGTTCCAACCTGGCCAACGCATTCTTTGCTGAGCTTGACCACCATCTGCCTCGTCTGATGAAAGGATCTAGGACTGAGAACATAGCAGATGGTATGTGTAGCGTCCAGTCAATACTGAGAAGGCCAGAACTGATGGTTAAATGATGATTTAATAAAGCCATCCGTATCATCAACCAACTTCAGAGCTAGACAAGGACAAATAACAATAGTTACAATCATTTTCACCATTTGTTGTTATTCATAGCTCATTACATTAGTACAATTCTTTTCATTAATACAGGCAATTACAGATTTCATCCATAAATATTTCATGTTTCTCAAAATAATTCCATCATCGTTACTAACCTTCTTCCCTTATTGATGGAAGCTAAAATTGAGTTACTTTCTATCCTTTTTTCCGTTTTGCTGTTAACCTTTTTTGTGTATTCCAGTTAATCTTTTCATGTAGAACTGCCTTCCATTACCATTGTGACATTTATGAGAAAGTTGCCAAAATAAAAGCATATAACCTCAATGGCAGTTACAGTAAACAAAGGTAACTTTACTCAGTTGGCCTTTACACTATGGCCGGCATTGTAAAAAGTCACTGTGAACAAGTAAATAAACAAATACATTTCCATTTCCATAGATGAAACTTTTCCTACGTTTCACAGATCCTGTGATTCTGATGAGTTTTTAAGGTCATTGTTGGTGTTCTTAGTGTTTGCAGGTTGTCTTGTCACATTAAATATGTCGATTTTTATTTGCGGATATATTGTGATTGAATTCTTTTGCAATTAGTTTTGTTCAGTAAACCTAACAGAAGATGCACCTTTATTTTGATCGAGCCAGGAGTTCCATGACATCCACACCAGATGAACCACTGTTTCCATCACCTTCCTGTATATCTGCTTGAGGATGTCTCTGGAGTTTTCAGAACCTGGACACTGAGTGTTATTAAATAATATTCCATCTGTGCATTTGATGAACAATCAAAAATTATGACATGCTTAAGAACCTCTCCTTGTTCAAACCTCTCAAATCATCAAATTGGATGACTGGTCTATTTTCCGTCGATGCAAAGGATGGGATTTGTTTTGTTGAAAGTGACATGTTTTTGAGCTGAACATCTGTCTGTCATCAGGAGAGAGGATTTGTCAGTAATAACTGAACAAACCTGTCTTAGGAAAGGGCATTAAAAAAATTAATGTGTTATAGAAACCATGGATTAGTTTATGATTATCTCCTTCATTTATTCTAGGATGAACCAGAGCTCTGAGATGTTGCAGTGGCCTTGATACCGTCACCGGTGACCATGACATAAATCCAGTTCACTACCGTCTTGTTAAAGCCTCTGGTCAATGAAAGTGCCGTCATCGTCTGCTGATGCCTTCCTGGTGATGTTTGGGTAATCTATTCGCAACATGTAATCTATCACAAAGCACTTACCAACTGATCTGAATTTGTTAAGAAGATTTTACTTGGTCTAGAACAGGGGTGTCAATCTCAAGTTTACTTTGTTTTTTTCCACTCAATGTATTTTTGACTTTTTTTGTACTTAAAGCAATGAAAACAGAAACTAATAATTCATTTATTTTAACTTGTCCTTTGTTAGTATTATTATCATTGCATGTCATTTGTATTTGTACACTTTGTTGACCATTTATTTTAAAGTATTTTATAAGGAATGATAATAAATATTGAGTTTTGTTGTAAGATTATGTGGTTGTGTACTTATTTTACTGAGATTAGTTGATTTACATTTCAAATTGAAAACTTTAATGTCTTAGTTAATGAAAATGAGTTGATACAAATAAAAGCTTATCCTGGTAGTAAAGTGTGTTTTGTAATGTTTGTTCCCTATTTTCATAGTTTTCAAAATTAATTGTGGACAGTCATAAAGCAAGCCTACTTGACTTAAGACATATTCACCTATAAGATTTGTATTGTAATGGAATTAAGCACATCTGCCTTGTTTTTCATCCCTGTTTAAAGAAATAATTCTCCAAAATAAGAAAAAACATATCAATTATTTTAACAATCTCATCATGAAAACTAAATTTAAGCATTTACTGCTTAAATTGAGATTCCAAGGATTCTAAAACCATAAGTGTTTGTTTCTTATTTCAATAAAACTTAAGTGAAATATTTTTTACTGCATTGACAGATAATTTTGCTTAAAATAAGAAATTGTCTCAAAAATCTGATTTTTTTTTTTTTTTAATTGTTAGAGGTCTTTTTTGCAGTGCATCAACTCTCACCAGATTTCCTATCTCTGTTGAAGAGAAGCTTCAGCACATAAAGTCACCACCAACGTGTTTAATCTAATTTCAACTTCTCCACAGCTAAAGTGTACCCCTGACCCTGCCTGATGTGTTCTTTGGTCTTCATTATGCTGCTCACTAATGTTCTCTAACAAACCTCTTAGATCTCCACAGAACAGCTGGATTTATACTGACATTAAAGCACACTCAGGTGGACTATTTTCTAATTAGTTGACTTTGAAAGGCTGGATTAGGGGTGCTAAAGGAAATGGGGTTGAATAACATTTCACACTACGCTTTTTCAGTCTGTGATTGTAAGGTGATAAAATGTGAAAAAGTGCAAACATTATGAAAACATATGCAAGTCCACACAAGTACAATGTAATAATAATCTAAACTGATCCTGAGTGGAAGTATTAACAATAAAAAATTATGTCTGCAATGCAGGGTGTTACATTTTTCTCCCATTTGAAAATGAATTATACAAGCCAATTTGTATTAATGTGTAATGTTTGTACTGCTGCTTAATCAGTTTGCATAAAATAAATCTGTCCAAGTACAAAATTCTGTTTTCCATGCTGCTGCTTTGAAGTATTAATGGCAGTGATAGGAAACTCACAATATTCTTTTAACTGAGAAATAATTCTCATGACTTAATTAATGCCTTAGGATACATTGAGATAACAAATGTTTATTTGTTTTCGTTTTTTTCTTTCAGTGTATCTCTACGTTTAATGTATGAGCGCAATGATTCGCAGAAAATTAGTTGAAAAATTGTGGTGTTTCTGACACTCAGGAATTCTTTACATAATTCACATCTGCTTGCTAATCTGTCGCAACTGAAGACAGATGTTGAGGTAAACCTGCAGGTCACAAGTCTGAACCTTCCCTGACAACATTATCCATCATTAGTGGTGCAACGATTTTGAACTGATGTGACACAGGCCATTTAACTTCTTCAGAGATACATGCATTGCCTTAAGGTGCTTTGAAAAGAACACAATCAAATCCTTCCGGGTTGGATCTTTTTATAGTTTAAACAATGCTACCACATATCAGAGCAAACATACAGTGATTGATGGGTTATTGGGTAGTATTAAAAGGTATATTTTAAGATCTGTTTATGTTCTTTCTGTGTCCCTACATAAATATTGTGTCTTCACCGATAAATGAAAGTTTCAGACTTCAAAAATATGCAGACAAGCCTGGTAACAAGCCTTCTATGTTGGTTATAGAGTTGTTTTTATTGAGCCACGTTAGCTTGAGGCCAGTCACAGCAACTTTATCTGCTTCAAGTCTGGCTATTCCTAGGAAGGTTCACCACGGCTCCACATTTTCTCCACTTGACTCTTTCTGTCACTGCAGTCCCAAAACGTTAGAAATGGGTTTATTTCACATGGGTTCTTATATTTGTTTGGATAGGGCATGAATACTATCTACTTTAGGTTGTCAGACAAGTTTTAATCAACTTATTTTTTTGATTTCACACATTTAGCAGTGAGCAGGCCTGTGTAGCGAATGAAACCAAATTTTAAAAACATGGTTAATCACAGTTATTATATGATTTAACAAGAGGGCGATAACTTTTTAAAACATGTTTGTTTGGATTGTTTCCATCATTTGTTGTTATATTTACTCAGGTAATCTTTGTCTGATATTAAAATTTGTTAGACGTTCTGATACATGACAAAAGCAAAAACAAAATAAATTGCTGGAGAAAACACTGTGTTACTTTGGCAGTTAAAATAATATGTTATTAGAAAGACTGCACATTAAGTGGCTCTCTCAGGCCTGTTAAGGTCAGTGTGATTACTTATTTTGTACATTTGTTGTGCATCATTTAAATGTTAAAACAATAACTATCTTATTTTGGGAATACCATTAAGACTTCAAACATGAATCAACATATCAAAGCAAACATCTGAATTGATGTTAAGTACCACACTGTGGATCAGGGTCATCAAGCCTTTGGATATCTGTTTTTCAGGTAACTATGACCCATGTCAGATTTAAACTGTGGATCTTCAGCTTTTAAGGCTTTCTAAAACCTCTTTCTCTTTCACAAACACACACACAAAGATAATAAAAAGAGAATATATATATACACACATTAGTGTGAATATTGTTTGTTTTGGGCACCTACTGTATTTTTATATTTGGTTAAAATCTTTGGAATAGTCAATGACCGGTTTCACCTCTGATCTGTCGTCGGAGGCAGACACAAATGACCTTCAGCTGTAAGGGTAAAATGGGATTATGGAACAAGTGTGATGTAGTGGTGAAAGACGAAGCAAAGACAAGAGCAGTCTGTAGGTGAAAATACAAGCGGTGTAACTTTATGGTCCACCTTTTATCCGTCTAATGTGAGAATTACATTGATCAGCAGAATCTGATGCAGATAACACTGCAGGTGCAATGCAGCTTTGTTGAATCATATTTTTTGTTGATTCAGCTTCTCTACCCACACCAGGCCCAGTAAAATCAAGAAGCTACTTAAATAGAACCTGTCTGACAACATGAAGTAGGTACATCATACTCTTATTAAAGAAATTCAGGAACAATATTGATGTGAAGACAGATTAAAAACCAACCTAAAAGAAAAAGATCATGAAAATCTTATCATTAGCAATCATCAGGCAACTTCTGAAGGCTATTGGTTGCACTCAGAGAAAAGGGAGCATTGCACTTTTCAGTTTTTTATTTGTTAAAAATTTTCTGAATCATATATAATTTTCTTTTACTTCATAAGTGTATGCCACTTTGTGTTGGTCTTTCACATAAAATTCCAATGACACATACTGACATTTGTGGTTGTAATGTGACAAAATATGGAAAAGTTCAAGGGGTATGAATACTTTTGCAAGCCACTGTTTTGCTGATGATACTCAGCTATTCATTTCAATAAATCCTGATAAATCCAATCACTTAGGTAGACTACATGCCTTGAAGAAATATAAACCTGAATACTATGAATTTTCTTTTATGAAATTCAGACAAGACAAAAGTTGTCATTTTTGGACCACATCATCTTTAAATGAATTTGCTTAGACAGTCACTTACTCCAGATTTTATTTTTCTAAATTGAAAAGAAGTTAAATCATGCCAAAGTAAAATACAGTAAAAGGTGTTTTTCTATTTAAATGAATCTTTAAGCTAATGAAGTTCTTTGCATTGACTTATTAGGGAATTGATACTTTTGCACAATAATCTAAAAACTATGGGAAAACTAAACAAGGTTAAGCAGGAAAGTTTAGAAAATGCCACACTTGTATAATAGTTTATACTTTGGCCATGACTGTGGAGCATGCACTTTCAAAAGAATTACAGGTCCTTTATGCAATTTTCTGTAGAGAGGTGGCTTGTTTAACATAGATAGGTGCGTTGCCTCAGTTTATAGATTGCACAACCCAACCTTATCCTTGCACGACAGGAGTGCCAAATGAAAACCTTTCATTCTGAAAGTTTCACTTATTCTATTATGCAAAAGTTGAACCCTCAAGATGCACCCAAGATCCCCAATCCGTCATGTTTTTAGACCCATAGGATAACTTCAGTGGGAACTTTTTTTTATAGATAATGGTCACTGAAAACAAGAGCAACTAATGTACAACTACCAAGCAGGTAGCATAAGAGCAGAAGATTAGAAGGCATTTGGCAGACTGAAAGGAAGATGGAGCTGCTCCCTGAAACAGAATGACATCAATCTAGTCGAGGTAAAATCCATTGTAATGGCACTCTGTGTTCAATATAACCTTCGTAAAATGAATGGTGACAAGTGCAGGGAGATGAATGGGGTGTAAAGGCTGAGACTTTACATGCTCAAACAGGTCAAACTGTATATCTCAATTCAGTTTAAGCATGAGATCAATGCTAAATGACTTACAAGGTAATCTATATGTGTTATGCTTTGGTATTACCTCTTCACCATTCAAAATACTCAGTTTGTCATCAGGTCTTATATACATATGGCATAGCTGTTGGTACTGTTGCATTGCGCAAGACTGCCCTGGGGTCTTTCTGCATGGAGTTTTCATGTTCTTCCCCATGAGCTCTTTCCAGGTCCTCCAGCTTCTTCCCATTGTCCAAAGACATGACTGTTAGGTATGACTGTGTGTGTGCATGGTTGCTTGTCCTGTGTGTTTCTGTGTTGCCTTGTGATGAACCCATCAAAATATGATGTCCAGACCAGAGGCAATGGTTGAAGTGAGGTTTAATGACAACTACAATATTCACAACCAAACCAAAACAGAAGGTAGTTAATTGAACAAAAGGATAAAGCAGCCTCGGACCAGCCAGGCAGTTGGAATAGGACTACTGGTAACGCCTCACTCAGCCATAAACAAAATTCAACAAAAGATGGATCTAAAGAGTGGCAATCTGGCAGTTGCAAGAAGGCTGAGGCAGGGCTTAGGTCATTCTTTTAGGCTTTTACTTCCTGGTCAAGCAATCAACAATCAGACAAATATGATTATGAAGAGTTCATAAAACAGACACCTGGGGCATGTAACACCTCCACCTCTAAATGTTGACTAGGAGGTTAAACACCTGCCAACAACATTTAACATTTACAAAGAACTTCAGGGTGGAGAATCAGTGCTGACCAAAGTGTTGACAACAGTTAGTCTTCAACTGAGTCATTGTCTTCTGTAGCAGACAGTACTGTTCTGTGCTACGAGATCTGTAAACCTTGACAAAAAATTACAATAAAATATGCAACATAATCTAATTGCTTTTAAAGCTAGACATGCTATTTTCAAAATAGTAATTGTTACAGATATGATACTGTCTAACATTTTTTTGTTAATGAGAACACAGCTTAGTCAGCCATTTCACATAGTCCTGAAAATGCATTAAAAACGCAGTCTTTTTAGCTGTGTCTAAAAAAAATAAAAAATAAAATAAAATAAAATAAAAAAAATCAAGTATTAAATACTAATATATACCAAGAGAACTTTGCAGTAAATTTAAAGTTAGCATCAACAGTTTTAAACACATGTAATACTGGAGAAATGCGTATGTGCTTATAGTACTGAATATTAATACTTTTTGCTGTTTATCCAGCTAATAGCAGCTGTGTATGCTGCTTCATAAAGTGTAGAAGAAGTGTCTCTGCTAGCCAGCCAACACTCTGCTTAAGAGACATGCTACTCTGGATTTTTAGCATGCGCTTAAACCTTTATACCTTAATACCAGAAATCTATGGCACTCCTGTGACTCCGACTCCATAACTTTCCAAGGAACCGGTGCATAACACTGTCCATTTTTTTTGTAAACCGTCGAATTGGGACTGACTTAGGTTAGCTGAAACAGGAAGGGGGCAACACATCGCTGCCACAACCTCTGTTCAATCTGAAACTTTCTCTGGCATTTTAAGGACTTTAAATTGCAGAAACAATATGAAGAAAAAGTTTTCCTGGTTTTGAAACGGGAGCTTTTTAAAACAGTGATATTACCCTTTAGACTGGTAGCCGGCTCATTGTTAGTTAACACCAGTTTATTGTTAGCAGCTTGTGACTGTTGTATGTATAACTGTTCTTAACTTCTATAAAGACAATTTAGCAGTTGTGTTGTTCACAGCCCAAAAGTGTTTTGGGTTTTCTTTTGTTTTTATTGCTTTACGTTCATGAGACATCCAGGTGTGGTGGACACTGAAAGTTTGCTCATTCCGCTGAGGCTTCAGATGTCCTTTTCCACAGCAAAAATCCATTTTCATGAAGTGTGCATTGGGATTGTGCATTGTGATGCAACAGCAGGCTGGAAAAATAATGCAGCCAATTGTCTTCCTCCTGCCTCTCCCATGTGAGCATGTTCATTCTTCAGTCCAGACTTACACCATCCCTTGTCTACTTCTGGCCCCTGGGCCTAGAGCCACCGGTGCTTATAGGCCTGAAGCCCCTTCTTCAGCCTATTTCTCTTCATGTCTCTGAAGACCAAAGTCCTCCATTTGTCATTGGTAAACATGCTGAAGAGCTAGTGTGCGCCTCACATAACAATGAGGGAGGGGGAGAAACAAGACAACACAAATATCAGCATGTTTTCCAGAAATATGCACTTGAGCTAAGTTGCCCTTCTCTTTACAGGAGGTAGGAGAGATTGTTCACCATCTTAAACAATTTATTGACATGTGTTTAATTCATTGGGGTCCCATAGCTAAGAGAATCATAAATTATCCAGAAGGAGGGGGAGTGTGATATTTATGACATTGCTTTGCACACTTATTATCAGTTCATTGACCATTGTCTGATTGCGTGTCCCGGTGGAATCCCAGCCAACTTTAAATACCACGGTTGAGCCGAATGTTGATTAATTGGCTGTCTCACGCTTTGGGAAGGTGGCAGGGAGGGCGAGGAGAAGGTGAGGAAGCAAAGGATGGAGGAGCGAATGAGAGATCCTGATGAAATTACGCGACAGATTGATTGATCTCTATGGATGCATGTTGCAGTGGAGGGATGCAGTTAAAACTGATGCATCTAGATTAGTGTCAGAGGAGCTGCTGAAGGACAATGAAAGCCACTGCCAGGAGACGTGACCTTCTCAGCATATGAAACCCACGGAGCACCAGACTGCGCTATATGGCAGGAAACCAAGCACTGCGGGGACTTCTGGCTCTGCAAAGAGGCCACACAAAACGAATATTTATATGAATTTACAAATTGAGAGGGGAAGTCAGTGGTCTTAAAGAAAAGGTCACACAGGCTTTGAGACATGAAGCTAGAAAGCAAAAAAGAAGAAATAACAAGGCCTATTAAAAAATTTAGTATCAAGTTTAGCATTATTCTTTATAGATTAGCTCCTTTTTGATTTTTAATAGATTGAATGACCACTTTATCAGGAACGCCATCTCAGTATATAAAAAAGTCGATAAACAGTATTCACCCCCTTGGATTTTATTTTTTTTTTTTACTTTTTTCATTACCTTCACAGATTAATCATGAAAATAACTGGGCTTTTTTGACAAGAAATGTCAAAAAATAAAACCCAAAAACCATAAACCCAAACTTTAATGTCAAAGTAAAATCTGAGTACTACAAAATTATGAAATATGATAATTTAATAACATAACTGATTGTAACAAGGTGGATGTTCTGTAGTGGCCAAGTCAAAGACCAGACCTCAGAGACCTATCTACACTGGCTCTGTGCTGTGATTGCAGCCAAAGGTGCATCAATTAAATATTGACTTGAAGGGGTTGAATATTTATGCAGTCACCTAATTTATGTAAAATATTTTTACATGGTTGTCATTGTTTTGTTAAAATCAGTTTTCACTTTGACATTAATGGGTCTTTTTGCATATTTTTTTTGTCCAAAAAGCCACATTTTACTGATGATGAATGATTTATAAAAGCAGTTAAAGGGCTAAGACATCCAATATATACATTCATACATACACACACATATACATACGTATATATATATATATATATATATATATATATATATATATATATATATATATATATATATATATATATATATATATATATATATATATAAATAAACTGTGAAGTACCATTGTTTGTCAATACTGCTACCTCCAGCCACACTGTTTCAGGTCAGTGACTGTGGTTTAACAGGCCTTATTCAAAAGGCCTTAATTAACTGGTAATTGTATGATAATCACAGTCCAATCTGAATAAGGTGCAGTGTAACATGCATATAAGCAGCGTGTCCTAAGAATCAAAGATAGCAAACAATAAAGGAATTGATCCACGACATGTTCTTTTTTCTTCTGGTCCACATCCAAAAATAATTATATACTTTGATAAATGATTTGACCAGATTCGGTTCTATCAGCGTGCTGGTGGAGCTTCAGAACATAATGTTTTACTGATTTTTGTCCTGGATTTTTTTTCTATTTCTCCAATCAGTCCCAGATTGTGACTGTCCAGTTCCACCTCTAGGCTAAAAAAAAAAAAAAAAAAATGTTACAGCAAAGTAAAAAAATGTTTGCTTAAAATAAACCTGGATAGAGAGTCGAGCTGCAGCTAATGCCATCTGACAGATTGCTGATCACAAACCTCTCTTTCAACTGACTTTGCTTTGTACACCTAACTAGCGAAGCAATCCTGATTTTAGGCTAATATACACAGAATTCTAAATCCTGTCTCAATCTTTAGGGCTGAAAAGCAGTTTCTGATCATCGTATTAGACACTGATTCACAGCCTCTGTTGATGGAAATCCTGAAATAACAATTGAAGCAACTATATAGATTATTAATAATAAAACTCAATGGAAAATAATCTTACAATACAGTGGACCCCTGGCATTCAGCTTAGAGGCCATACTTGCCTGCGAAATGGCTAAAATCCTTGAATACTCAAGACCCCTCTAAAACGATTATAGCTGCCTACTTTAATAGTTCAAACACCAAATATAACTTAATATGTATTAATAAGCACAATGGAAACCATCCAAACACTACAGCAGAAGCCAATATCTATAGTATACCTTATTTCTGCTTTCAGGGAGTCAGCCAATCACTGTGTAGGAAAATAAATGTGCTTGCTGGATTGGCTGCTTTGCAAACGCCAGTCAATAATGTGTCAAGCAGAGGTGCACCTAGGTATTTCAGCTTCCTAAGCTGCATTTTCTTTCAAATATTTTAGTTATGCTCTATGAAAAAAAAATTATGAACCCTCAAACACTGAACCGCGAAAAGGCAGGTGTCCACTGTATCGTCTTTACAAGTCAGATGATAGAATTTTATACTATTGCACCAGCCTTTCGATTTAATGGTATTGGAGAACATGAAGCCATCGGAAAATAAGGACTCTGGATACAGCAAGGCAATGATGATGAAAATATTTTTATAAAATCTTACTTTCTCTTAGAAAAAGCCTCTTAATATACCAGTCCGCTGAGTAAAATGTGAAGAATCTGCCATCCAACAGCTGTTTATCGACTATATAGTAACTGAGAAGAAAGCAAAAAAATTGATCTCGTAGATTATGAACATTGACAAAATAAGTTAACCTTATAAAGAGGGGCCTTTATAACTGCTCATTAATGGGAAAATGTGAACTTCACTCAATGTAAAATCTTGTCTCATTATGAAAATACTTGATTGCTGTTTTTTTAAGAGACCAAAAATAACCACAGAGAATGGCACAATATTGTGTTGAATCTGAAGAGTAAACATACATTTGTTCACTTGTCAGCTCTGTATTTACCCCACAGTTTAAGTTTTTCTACAGAAATAAAAGCTGATCTGTCTGATTACGGTGAAATAAACGATGTTTTGATGTTTATTTAACTTTCTCCAAATTCAGAAGTGTATTTACATTTAATTTTTTTATGTGACATCATGGAAAAGTGTAAAGAAAAGGTGTGTGCAAATTAGGTGGTCAAAAAACACGACCTGGTTACAGCAGTTCTGTCAGGTACGATGGGCCAAAATTCCATCAATCTGCTGTGAAAAGCTTGTGGAACGACAACTAAAATGTTTGACCCAAGCCACAAAGTTTAAGGAAGAAGTATGTTTTAGGTGTTGCTTTAAAATACATCCTCATGTATGCCTCAATTTATCTCTGAAATCACCTTTGAGAAAGCTGTGACATAATCATGTAACCTTTCTCAAATAGTAACCTTTGGTGCATGTAAACTTTTTAAATTAAAAGAAGCAATGAAAAAAGTCTAAATTATTATTTTGACATTTAATTAAACAAAAGAATTTTGATAGTCCTAACTGACCTAAAACAGGAAAGGTTTAGCCTGATTTAAGGTTAGATGGTGAGGATTGTTTTGTTGGGTAAAACTCAGGTTTACATTCTATATTAACAATGATATTTGTTTTATGGATGTTTTATAAAAAAGCTCAAATATTTTACATTCTGACTTGTCAAATATTTGATTGCTTTTCCTATTTTATCTAGAATATACTGTATATGCTTACTGTATGAGAAACAGAAACTAGTACAAACTTGTAATTAGTTCAAGTGGTCTTTGTTCAGAATGTTTTATATGCAGTTGTACATAATATCGTTCAAATGAAATCTGTGAATAGAATTAGCTCAAACTACACAAAGAAGTAAAGAAACCTACAGCTACACAGTAACAGCATCCCCCTACTTACTATTCAGCCTGACGGTGACCATTTTATTCTTTTGGTTCCTTATTTAAATAATTAGGGTTCACAAAAGACATAAGAAACCTTAGATTTACAAAGTCCGCTTTGGGTGTTACTTTGATTACACATGTCCTCTCATCATAGGCAAGGCAGATAACATGCAAGCTTGTGTACCAGCAAGGGTGACCTCTGGTAGACTTGAAAAAGCTTTTCTTTTTTTCTTTTTCGACTGCTGTGAAATGCTTTTAAGCCACAGGGCTGTGAATGTTTAGCAAAGAGAAGTGATTAGTGGGAATGGAAACAATGTCTTGATTCAGCACTTTGTACATGGGGTTCGTTTTCCTGATAATAACAACCATAGCCCCTCCTATTCTCCCCACTGTACTGAATGGCTTACACAGTTGGAACAGCCAATTAGTTTCAGTGGAAGTGGTTGATAAAAGCCACAAATGCGGCATGACTAATTACGAGCAGTGGTATTATTATGCTTGTGTATGTATCACACTGAAGTACAGTATAATCATCTTTCATCGTTTGTTAAGTATCCCTTTAGGTAAGTATTAGCAGTCCTCCCGTATTAAATTCTTCTGAGCAAAGGAATATTATCAAGAATCTCTTAGAAGTACATTGAATTAGAATATCTGCCTTGTGATCCTTTGATCCACCGCATCACAGCAAATCTTCAAATAAAATACAGAAAGTGTAAGCTGTTGGATGGCCCTTTGTCTGGATTCAAAGTTGTCCCTCTGAAAGTTTGGACAGACGATAAGGAACTGCAGACAATTGAGCCTTCCTTTGGTTCTTACCTATGTCCTGTGTTTGAAGCAAGATATTTGACATCCAGCTGATAATCCCTCACTCAACATTGGCTGAGGTTTTTTTAAGAGCTCGCTCTCGCCTCCTCCTCTTATTTGCAGTGGACTTTTCTTTGCTAATTTTTTGCTGAGATCTCAGGGCTGATGTCTGCCGCTGATAAAGCCTGATCCCCAGTAATTACAGCAGAGAAGGGAATTGGATATGTCTCTGGATCTGAACTGTGATTTGTAGTCTAATTCATTCCTCATGCTTTGTTCATGATAAGACTTTTAACAATGCCTGATACGCAATGCTTTCTGTTCAAAGAGCTACTGTGAATTTAAATAAATACTGATCTATGAATCTTCTGATTGACAATCCTGTAGTAGGCATTTGACCAATTGAAAACAATTCTTACAAGTGAACAACTGACTGATATTAGCATAACATGACAGCATTTTCTCATTGTAATTTGCTCCAGAAAAAAAATATCTTAACAAATTTTTATATTCTAAACAATAATTTTTCAACATAAAACATTTTTTCCCCACAAAACATATTTTTTTGTATCCTAAAAGAATGAAAAAGTGCCACCTTCAGCATAACAAAAATGAAGGCTATATTATATATGCATTTACAAATTAAAAAAAAACATATTCAGATAAATATGTTGATACTGAACTGAAAATAAACAAAAATGGTCTTGGTTCAGTCAGAGTGCAACTCCAAAGAAAAGAAAAATCTCTTTATTAAACCTTTCAGTTTCAACCTCATAGGACAGTGCCATAAGGATAGAGTTAGAGGCAGTAAAAATTTTACCAACTGTAGGTAACTCTCTTGTTGTCTTCATTTAGAACAAATCCAGATTCGGTTGCTTGGGAGACTGAAGTTAATGGTTAGTGGAAAAGAAAAAAAAAACAAAAAAACAAAGCCATTGAAATCACATTTACTTCAATCACATTTGATTTGATCGTTTTAAAGGTCACTTTATCAAGGAAAATGGTTAACATAACATTTATAGTACATTTTAGAAATCCACCCATTCAGCAATGTTGAGTCTTCAGTAAGGGCTGATAGTTCAAACAAAAAGGCATATAAACAATATTATGCATACAGTGCTACAACTATACAAAAGATTGGAAAAAAGAAAGATCGAAGATACGCTTTAAAAATATTTTTAAATAAATAAATACTTAAAACTCTGCTCTTAGTATCCAGGACAAAAATAGTACAGTAAATTGTATTAAAAGAACACAATGCATAAAATGTACATAAGTTACAGGTATTGTATGTTAACCATTTTTCTTGACAGTTTTTTTTTTTTTTTTAATTTATCTGAGTAAGGAGTAGGCAACCCAGTGGGTGACCAGCCTAGGCATCCTAGTCAGTAGCCTTTCCTTTCCAATGCTAACACAAGTGAATAGTCTCCATCTCATTTGCTAGCACCAGTTTCCGGTGCCGGTCTATCATTAATCGGATACGTAGCTCCATCTGTTTACCATGCCTCATCCTTAACCATCAAACGTCTTGAAAGATTCCAGTTTGTTACATGCATTATGTTATCATGACTACTCAATGTGAAATGTAAGAAGTCATTGGAATCAGTTGGTCAACTGGTTGGTAAAACCACTAGAGTAAATTCTTAGAACTGCATTGATAAACACCCAACTCAAATGGTTCCTGTGACAGCGACCTGTCCAGGATGTATCTGACCTCACACCTATAGGCTGCTTGGTTGGGTTCTACATCCTGAACAGAAATTAGCAGGTAAAGAAAATCAAAGAATAAATTAACGTAACCCATTGGTAAGTGAAGTGAGGTCCAAAAGATTAAATTTATCTTTTTGTTGCATGGGAGGCAAATGAAATCTAAATCTAATTTCATCAGGCAAATCTTTGACTGTCCTTCTCCTGCTATACAGGTGAAAATAGATTTTTTAAACTCATCATTACTGCTCTCTGCAGTTCAGAACACTCAGAAGAGACTTTCATTTAAATTAATTTATTTTATAGCTGTATTTTATTCAAATGGAATGTAAACACAAAAATTATTTTATTTTATATGGTGGAATAGGCAAAAATACAGTTAAACAGAAGACTTGATTTTTTTAAAATATGGTGGAATGTGCAAAAAAATAGGTTTAAATATTCAACAATATTCTTAAAATCAGAGACTAGAGACTACTGCATTTCATTAAGTTTTTGCTTGATATATATGTGATTTGCATAAAGTTTAAAGAGTGAAACAAAAGTTTTCAAAAGAGATGGTTTCATTTCATTAAATTCTATATAATGGAATATGCAGAAAGAAAAGAATTAGGCTGAAAGCTATATTGCTTTATTGGGTATTCAGGTTGCGTATTCTTTTTGAAAAGTAACTAATTACCTTTGAAAATAAGTAATCAGTAAATAACTGGAGTACCCTCTTGGGCAAGTAGTCAGTAATTAGTAATTAATTACTATTTTCAAGTAACTTGACCAACACTGGTCAACACTGAAAGTCTTGTGATACTTATGTACACTTATACATAAATAAAAAGATGTTCAAAAATAAGTTCAACTGAATTTCCTAACAGCTTCATGACCTGAATGTCTTAAATAAAAAAATAACCTTGATGTGAATAACTTTTTCTCTCCCTTAATGACACGGTCTCAAAGCTTACTTCTTATTTCAATGCCTGCCTTTAACAAGAGTATGAAAGCCTTTCTGTAAGAGCAAAAGACAACAGGAATAAAAGCAGTACTGAAGTAAATCCTCCTGGTTGAGCTACTGCGATTTGGGTGTTGATTAAACCTCTGCCAGATGACCTACGGGCTTTGTTGGTCTGACCAGCGCACCACTGCAGCTGTTGCTTTTCTGCTAAACCCCTCCATGGAGACGCTGCTGATTGTAGGATTAGCACACAGGTCTCCTTCACTATTTATTGGTCTCACCTCAGCTGTGTTTTATGACAAGGATGTCAGCTCTGGTTCTCTGATCACTCTTTTAGACATTGTAACTGACTGTTCAATACCGTGGCCAATTTTGTGTTCATCATGCAGCACAAAGAGATGAGCAAACCGCAAAAAATAGTCTCTAAGGGTGGGAGCATGTTTAGTTCAATACAAATAGAGTTAGAAATTACAGACAAACCACCATAACTGTGTTGGATTCATGATCCAGAGTTCATTCCTGTGTATTCTTTGAACATGTATTCTTAGTTTTCTTCAGTTAACAATGCTATAGTGTGCCTGGTGTGTCGCTTACATGCTGACATCCTTTCAAGCTTTAGACCACCTAATGTGATGGAAATAAAAAAAAAAAAACACATTGCGAGATTGCGTCAGTTGATGGACTGAACTATTGCAGTATTATGATGTAGTTTTTAGCTAGTCTTGCCATCTTTATACTTTAATATGAGGAAGCTAAGTTTTTAACCTTGTCAAGTAGTCATAAGCAATTGTTGTCCAGGGATTCAAAACCTGAATATCTTACAGTTGTGCTATCATATGAAGGAGTTAAACAACCTTGATTCAGTTTGTTCTGTTCAAAGCATTCAGGTAATAGTTGTTTTCTCTAAGGATAAAGTCAAGCCAATCATAGATTCTTGTCTGTGGACATTGGCCAGAGTTTGGTGTGTTTTATTACATTGAGACCTGGGGAATTTGGAGGGCAAGTCAACATCTCAAAATCGTTATGTTTCTCAAGCTACTCCTGAACCATTTTTGCTTGTAGCAGGGGGGCATTATCCTGATAAAAGAGACTTAAGCTATCAGAGAATACCTTTTTTATGAAAGGTTGTACTTGGTCTGCAGCAAAGGTGTCTGGTGCCTTTCTTCAGCTATCACTGGGAAAGAGGCCAGTAAACCCTGGACAGGTCACCAGTCCATCACAGGGCAACAGACACACAGGACAAAAAAAAACAAAACATGCATGTTCAACTTAATATTATCAATTAACCTAACAGTCATGTTCTTGGATTGTGGGAGAAAGTCAGAGTACCCAGAGAGAACCCATGCACATATGAGGAGAACATGCAAACTCCATGCAAAAGGATCCTGGGAGAGGGGGCAACAGCGCTTCTTCAGTACTGTATACAACAGGGGTCCCCAAGTCCAGCCCTTGAGAGCTGCCATCCTGCAACTTGTAGATGCATCCCTGCTCCAACACATCTGAATCAAATAGCTGAATTCCCTCACCAGCGGTCAGCTCGGCAGAGGCCTGGTAACTAGCCTGGTCATTGCCTTCCTACCCAATTCCACTTGATTCTCATCTACTTTCAGTACTCCGTTAGGGATTTCTCCCATTGAGTAATATTTCTTAGGTTGCATTTCATCCGGGTCAATCAGCAAACAGAAGGAGGAGTTGTGAACGATGACACCTACTTTCTGTGCTGTTTTTGAATTGTAGGCTGCCTATGGTTGTAGTTTAGCAATGGCAGAGGAGGCAGTGAACAAAGACATTTAATCCGTGTTGGCAACAATTCCAAATATTGAGCAATTAAAGTCAGAGCAAGAGGAATGTTTAGGACATTTTGGTAAGATTAATAGCGTAGCTTCCTTTATGATAGAGCAGGCGCACTACATATGTCACGGCCAAACATTAACGATTGCGTAAAATCAGATCCAATCATTTAAAACTTCAGTGGAGTCCACACCTCAAGCAAACAATTGTTTCTCAGTAGCTGAGGGTCCAGACCCGCTGTACAAACCAAAGCATAGAACAAGGAGCTGGTTTCTAACAGACTACTCATTTGATTCGGGTGTGCTGAAGAAGGGATGTATCTCAAAGTTACAGGATGTCAAGTCCAGTCCTCTCAAGGACTGGACTTGAATACCCCTGATATATGACATACTGTTATGAACTGTTCATTCGAACACCTTTCCTTTAGAACCAGCATTAACTTTATTATCAATTTGAGATACAGTAGGCCAGCCTTGTAATGTATACAGATTATCCGACAGTGAGAATCAGCAATCCCCACTGAAATTATTCAGCTGTTAACAGAAATCCAACTTGTTTCATTAAGAAAGAGACTTTGTTACCAGTATTTGCTGCAAAAGCAAATATTTTGATAAGCTTTGTTGTTGCAAGAAAATCAATTGCAAAAAGCAGCAAAAGTAAAACTAACTTGTTTTTAGTGCAAAGCCTAGAAAACAAGCCAGAAAACAAGCGATTTTCTTATCCATCCAGTTAGTGGAAAATGAGTGTCCGGAAAACACAATTTATTGGGTATTGCAATTATATCTTAAATTGAGTTAGGGATTGTTTCATTATTAGAGTTTGATTTACTTTTCCAGTGCCATCTGTTAAAACAGGAGGAAATGATCACCCTGTTTGATTTAATTATATTTGCAGGAAGCCAACTGGCTGTCATGTCAGTTAGCTGTTTTTAGCTCTGTAAAGCTGAGGGATACTCTACATTCAGGTGGTAACTCTCTGCGGCTAGAGTAAGTCTGGTGAAATCTTTCATATTGTTAAATTCATTGAAATGATCAAATTCCAGATGTAGATGTCAGCAACTTTAAACTAACAGTAATTTTGATGACGTGAATGCATGAAATTTTCTTTTATTGTACAAAAATAATAATTTAGTGTAGTTGTAACAATTTTTTTTTTTTTATACATTTTTTTCATTCAGGATATGACTCAAAAATGAGATTAATAAATGAAGTAAATGTTTAAACAGTGTATCAAAAATATGTTATGTTCAGATTTCTCTGGTAAAGATAGGAATCTTGATGTCTGTCTTAATGGATTTTTAGCAGGGAAGTAACTCTGGAGGTTGTTGGTATTCCAAGGATGGAGCTGTCAACAGCAGTTTGCTGTTTATTCTCACTTCTTTGAACTTGTAACAATCCTGCTCTTACAGTTTTGGGAGTATCTGGGGCTAAGGTTGCAAATAAGATGAGGTAAGTAGCACATTCAACTCTTATCATTAAGGTGACTTTTCAAGAAGAAAATTTTACAGGAGGTAACCAGTGAGCTCAAAGGTTGCTGGGAATGCAACTGGAAATATACTACATTGCTAAAACTATTGGGTCACCCATTTAAATCCAGGTGCTTCAGTGGCTTCTAAAAGCATTTCTGAAAGAATGGCTTGCTCTCAGAAGTTCAGTGAATTTCAGTGTAGTGCCATGATAGAATACAACCTGTGAATAGGTCCAGTCACAAAATTTCCTCACCACCAAATATTTCACAGTCGAATGGGGTGGGGTGTTATTATAAAGTAGAAGCGACTGCTAACAGCAGCAACTCAGCCACAAAGCGATAGGGCATGTCAAATCACAGAGTGGGGTCTGCAGCTGCTGAGGCACAAAGTGTACAGAGGTTAACAACTACGGTATCTGCAGAGTCAACACCTCTGAATTTCATGTGGCCTTCAGATTAGCTCCAGAACGTGTGTGGAATGGGTTTTCAATGGCCGAGCAGCTGCATCCAAGCCTTACATTGTTAAGTGCCATTCAAAGTGTCGGAAGTAGTGCTGTAAATAACTCCACCACAAGGCTCTAAAGCAGTGAAGACATGTTCTCTGGAACAGCAAATCATACCTAACTGTCTGACAGTCTGATGGTCAAGTCAAATAAAGGCACTTCCTTGACTGCATTATGTCAGCTGTTTGGTTCAGAGGGTATTACGGTGTGTTGAAGTCATGAGTCTTGCTCAACCCCTTAGTTCAGGTGAAATGAACTCTGAATGACACAGACCCACACATTTTGGAAAATTTTGTACTCTGAGCTTTGGAGATGGTCAATTCCAGTTCGAATGTGCTTGGCCTCCAGTACAAGATAAAAGGTCCTTAAATACAGAAATGAGTGAGTTTGGTGTGGAAGAACTTTATTAGCCTGCATAGAGTCCTGACCTCCACCCAACCAAACACCTTTGGAAGGAATCAAAGCAGAGACAGGGACGTAGGCCTTCTCACCCAACATCAGTGTCTGACTTTACAAATCAACTCTCCTCCAAAGAGTTGAAGTTGCAATACCTACAAAAAGTGGCCCAACATGATAAACTAGTGGTGGGACACCATTTTTAATCATGTTTGTCTGTAATTAATTAGTCACAATTAATCGCATTTTAATGAAAAACCATATTGACAAAATAACATTTTCAATTCAAAATCAATTTTTGCTGCTAAATTATTAAACAAATAGACATGTGAGCTCAACAACAATATTTATTGTTTTTACTCTGTTATTTAGGTTATTGAACCATCAGATTGATGCAAATTTTTATTATACCTACCTTCTCACCTACAGACGCTAAATAAATGATTTACAAGAACATCCATGCACGTAGAAATAACAGGCATTGTTATCATAGGCTAATTAATTAAAATAGCACAACTCAGTACTCACCTGTCCAGAAACAAGGAACATCCATTTAAAGCTTCTTGGATCTTACATGGTTGACCCAACCTGAAACAAAATACCTGTAGGCTTCGAGGCTTTTGAACGCTTTCATCTGGCTCGTCGTATAATATGAGGTCTGCAGCACCAGATAGTTTGTTATGCTAGTCGCCTCCACGCCAGATAAATCCTCCAGATTATATGATAAGACTTTTATGTTAAGACTGTATGAGTCATATCCTACATGTATGCATATTTTTTTTTTTTTTTTTTGCAATATCTCATCTGTGCTTGCCCATTTAAGGCATTAACGTAATTGCTGTCATCCATTTGCCGTGTTTTGAACCGGAACAAATCACTTCCTGCCCCCCATCTGAATTTCGTGCATAATCCGGGTCATGTGACTGCAACCCAGCAATAGGATGACACTCAAATTCATGTGTGTAAAGTATGTGTGCAATGGTACTTGAATATGTATTGAACAGTTTCAGTACAGCCCTTGTGGTTCAGTATATGCGTATTGCATGAATGAGGCATTTTTTAAACCTGAACACATGTATGGTGTGCATGTGTGGAAATAAGTGTGCAAAGCTACACTTTGTCATACAACATTCAACAGGACACCACAACAAAACATAGGACAACTCCCAACTATCAATAAAGTCTATTTGGGAACATTAAGGTTTGTCATGTAACTATAATGACAATGTCAAAAGAGAGGTGGACTCAAATCTTTGTCAGCATTTTTCCACAGCAACAAGGCCCGGAGCTTGCTCTCCCCTTACCTCATCTGAAACAAAGTCAACACAAATTTAGACATCAAATGTAATAGATAAGATTCAGATAATGTCTAAATCAAACATTTGTGAACATGTTAAAATCCAGTTATTTCATTATCTTGATGGAAGCAGACTGAAAACATAATACGCCATGATGTTTATGTACTGTTACATCCCTGGTGTGAAGGCAATATTGTGTTCTTTCAAGCACACCTGAAAGCACAAGGAGAGAAAATAGGAATCTGCAACAAGGATAGAAAATAAGAATCTGCAACAAGTAAATAATCTAAAAAAAAAAAAAAACAACAACTGGAGCGCTTAATTACTGCGACCAAACAGATCAATCAGGTGACTGGACTGGAGGAGCGCCAATCTCAAATGCTCAGTAGATTGCCATGCTCACGGAGAACCGCTGCACCAAGAAGGGGAGGTGGGGAGAGAACATATCAAAACAACAAACACAATAGGATCCTGACATTTTTCAACTATAAGTAATCAACATTTTCTAAAATAATGAACAACAAATATATTCTACCACAGCCAGAGGTCAAAGTTATTTCCTTCAAACTGCCTTTAATGTCATAAAAATCTTTTATTTCCTAACTGTACAAACCTCTATTTATGGGCTAATTCCAACATCCAGTGTTGTGTGTAGAGATGAACAAGTTTAACCAAAGATACATAAACCTGGCCCTCTCAGTTTCAAAAGATAACAGATGACCTTGCATAATGCAAATGGGTAACTCCTTTATTAAACCTAATCTAATTAAGATCCCCCTTCACACATTATTAAGGGAAACCAATAAACAAAGGCAGGATATGAGCGATTTGGCATGGGAGCATAATTATAAACATGTCTTTAATTTCGCAGCAAGACTGTGGCGTTGATTGCTGCCATGCTGCTGGCCCACATGTCCTTGAAAATAGACAGTAACTCAACTGAGTACTTGTTAGTTTCAAATTCCACTCATAAAATGAGTGATATAAATATATATATATATATATATATATATATATATATATATATATATATATATATATATATATATATATATATATATATATATATATATACGTGGATATATACATGATAAGTACTAGACTATAATCTACTAATGAGGCCACAATAGGGCTCATTACTTACCTCGAAACAGAAGAAATGAGCCCAACAAACAAACATTTTTTTTTTTTTTTTAGAGTAGCATAATTAAAGCTAAGGAGTTGCACAGCAGCTCATCACTTTTCCTTTTTTCTTTAGACTTTCTTTCTCTTCTGCTCTCCTCTTGTTTTAGGTTTGGACAATGTCTCCCGACTGAGCTTGTTACAATGTGACTTGGCCCCAAAGCAACCATCCACATTTTCATATGTGAGACCAGTGATAGATGAGGCAATCTCAACCAGTTGTGCTGAGAGATACATCAGAAAGCAGACAGCCCCAGATAAAGGAAGAAGGAGGCCGGGCCCCCATTGTCACCCGTCCACCACTCCATGGATATTTAGTAGCTCCCCCAGGACCAATAACTCACATACATATTCAAAAGCTGCAACAGCAGAGTGCCACCCTTGGGATACATGTTAAAGCTGCTGAACCCCAAAAGCTGTTCACAAGTCATTTTACTTCTCTTCCCACTCTTTCCCTGTCGAGCACTGGACTTACAAAACTAATGACTGGCACTCTGAAGGAATATTACTGACTGAATTATGGCTCTTTGCTGGTTGAACGGCTATTTATCCGATAATGTTTTGCTAAGCATCTAGTTTTATGAGGGACCTGACACCATCATCAACTTACATCCTGCAGCATGATTTTAAATTCCGATTGCTTGTGATAAATATGAATAATTTATAGACCAAAGGGACTGTCATTTAATGAAGATATCGGTGATTTGACTTGACAAATTAATCAACATCTTATCGAATTTATTAGAAAGACTTCAGGGTCAAAATGCTTTCACCTATCTGTCTTTGTCAGGAGCCACAAGTGCTAACGAAAAAAAATGGAAGGGCTTTATTTCTTAGACTTGATGATGCTAGGAAAAAACTTTTAGATGGGGTAATCTGTACAGTAAACATAACTTTTTGTTCCCAAATTTAAATTAGAATTCCCTCTCCTACATTAAAAGTTCGCTTTAGACATTGGAGGGCTTTCTGTAAATATTTTAAAGCATTTCAAAAAGAAAAAAAAGCTGCCAACCTATAGGCTTACAGTGCTATATGGTCACTAGATTAGACTACAAGTCACAAGGTAAAAAATTAGGACCACAAAGTCAGGTTAATTTACTAACATTCTTGCTAACATTATTTTCTTCTGTGGGTAATACAAAGCAAATAAACAGATTTTAGGGACTGACTAGGAGATAAATTAATTTAAGTTAAATCATATTTACCTTATTTCTGGCAGCGTTCCTCTAACATCGGATGCAACTTTAGGCAAGACAGTGGAAATTACTAGCCTGGCCATTGCCTTCCTAGGCAATTCTGCTCGATTCTCATCTCCCTTCAGTGCTCCGTATGGGATTTCTCCCACTGAGCTTAATTTCTCCAGTTGAATTTCAACCAGGCCAATCAGCGAACAGCAGGAGTTGTGGTGAACAATGACGTTGATTTTTTGCGCTGTTTTAGAATTGTAGTCTAATTGTGTATTGGGTTGTAGTTTAGCAATGGCAACAGAGGAAGTGAACAAAGTCATTCAGTCCATGTTGGCCACACTTCCAAATATTGACCAATTAAAGTCAGAGCAAGGGGAAAGTATAAGACATTTTATGCTGCAGGTCTCAGTAACAGCCATCTCATTTGGTTCGGCACTTCTCTTTTCGCAGTGGGGGATGGTTGTTTATAGTCCACACAATTTCACAATTTCTGACTTCATGGAGCTGGCGCATTACATACATCACGGCCAAACGTTAGTAACTGGGCAAAATCAGATCCAATCATTTAAAACTTCAACAGAGCAAGCAAGCAATCGTTTCTCAATAGCTAAGAGTTCAGACTCTGTATGACGCAAAGCGTAGAACAAGGGGCTGGTTTTTACAAGGCTAGGAAATTATAATAAGCTGGTTAATTTTGATGCCTAATTGTTTATAGCAACTATTAATCAGTTTCTTCTTTTTTTACTGTTTTGATAGTCAAACTCTTAGGGTCTTGTACCTGCACCTACCTACATAAGACTAAATTTAACTTGTGTCTTCTACAAGTGTGTGTTGAATGTCCAGCCAAAAGTGAAACTGGTTTATTCCTGCGATCAGAGGTGCAGTGTTTGTCTGTTAACAGCAGATAAAAAAATCAAAACCAGTGTGGCTAAAGACCTGCATGTTTCTATTAGTTTTACTTTGATAACAAAAGGCCCATGGAGGAAAATCCTTAGCCCAGGTTATGTTTGGGCTACCACAACTGTCACTGTAGTGCTAAGAGCAGATCAGGTGAGATTTTAGGCAAGAAATATTGTGAAAGTAGTTACGTACTATTATGATAGAGAAAAATCTCATCCATAACTTATCTGTAACATCCCATTTTTTCCAACACTGAGCACATTCTGATCCTATTGCAGAACATTGCGACCTTAAAAATACCTAAATACACAAAGTTTCTTAGCAAATTTAAAAGCATAGAAAATGGCAGGTAAATATCAAAAATAAATTTGACAATGTCATGTTTGTAGCTTGAAAGGACCCAAATGCAGACCAAAACTGTGGTAAAACACGGAACAAGGAATTAGAGGGGTAGTGTAACAGAAGAGTCCAGCAACAAATAATGAAAATGTATGAGCTTAAATACTGAGGAAAGGTGGACAAGACAAAGCAACCCAGAAAAACTAATCAGAGAAGGGGGGGGGGTAAAGAAACACAATTTCATGGGGCAATTCAATGTGTTGATAAATGGGGTTGAAAGTAGAAAAATATGTTTGGTAGCCACAGTCGTGGCGTGACAAATAAAAGATACAGTTTTTCAAAGAAAAAATAGTTAACCAAAGCACAAACTATAAATAAATGAAAATTATTGAAACACAATATAAACAGCATACACACACGACAAATTTAAATTGTACTAGCTATATTAAACAAGTGAACTAACGCTCTTCTGACTTGATCAGTTAGAGGATATAGCTAGTCAGCGGTCTTTTGGTGCAGCCTTTTTTTCTGATGCATGAATGAGCTCCTATGAGGTGGAGGCAACAGGACGAGCACTTGACGCAGCAGCTGGACCACTCGGATTGTGTGAGGTGGAGGCAACAGGAACTTGGTGGTGCTGCAGAGAGCCCAAGGGTTGGGATTTAAATAGCTCAATAATGCATCCGAAGCAAAAAAGAGGAACATGATTCTAGAAATAAAAGTTAAAAAAAAGAACATAAATGTGTAATGTTCACTATACTGTTCATATAAAATACACAATGAATTTTCTGAGATACAATTTAAATGAGATTAAAATGATCACAGTGAGATCCAGTTAATTCAATGATGTAATAAACTTCAATAGTATATGGAAATGCAATAAGTTGTTTACAAAACTTGAGTTTGAGTAAAGTATTTTACTCAGTTACATTTGAAATCATATCTGTGTAATGAGTAAAAATGAAAATAAAATTTTTAAAAAGTAGAAAAAAAATGGGACTGATCCTTCAACTGGGTTAGTAATCAGATCCCATGGTGTTGCATCAATTGGAAAACAGAAGTGCGAGGAAAACCTATCAAGAGTAGTTCAAGTTAACCTCAGTGAAAAAGAAGAAAACCCTTGGCCATACAGCATGTAACTTTTCTGAAAAATTAGTTTTTTACATAATTGTTAAAATTATTGTTATGTTGTGACAGTATAAGACAGATAATCTGTGAAAAAAATCAAGCTCCTCTGCCTTCTCCCAGTGCTTCCAGTACTAACTGCAGAAATACACCACTCAAAAACAACCAATTGTTTGAGTGAGGAGTGGAACAACATTGTCTCAGACCAATGCCAGAGACTGGTAGATGGCCACAGAAGGTGTCTCACTGCAGTTATTTCAGTCAAAAGCGTAAATACCAAATTCTAGTGGGAACGGTGTCCTAAATTCCTCACTAATAAATATATTTTTTGTTGCTATGCTTTGCTTTATGTGTAATACAGAGTTAATTTTTGTAGTGTCACTGTAATTATATCGCTTTACCAGAAATAATAAAAGGAGACGAGATGTCAGTCTGACAGCATTTCTTAATAAAGAGCTGAATTTCTGATGTTCTAAACTTTTCACAGAATTGTATGCGGTACAGCCACACAATATATATCAAATCACAAAAGGAAAGGATTGCTTTATTGGAATATGTGCATGATCCTTTGGAATAAATAAAGTATTTTTAAATTTGAATTTGAATTGAATGTCATGTCTAATCCAATCCCACTTTGCATGCTAATAATATAGTTTGCCCTGGTTATGGTTTATGGTGTAGTGCACATTAATCTAAAAAAAAAAAAAGTTGGCACACATCAACTCCTCACCTGTCAAACTTTCAATACAATTAAGAATATTCCAGGATCTGCAGAAAATTTAGCTTAAAGTGCTGCTCAGTTTAACATTTTCTTTGTATTCAGTGTGGTGGGAAAAGTGCCAGCATACCTACATTCTAAAAAAGTGCAGTTTTTCTTCTGCATCATTTTTTTTTACCCCATTTCTCCAGCAAGGGTGGAAAGCCCAGCACAGTTAGGTTCTCTCATTGTCATGAAGCATAGCTGATTCAGTTTCCATCTCTGGGCAAAATCATATCATTTCAGCTCAACACAAGAGCTTTAGCTGTTGTTTACCAAGGCTTTAGCTTGTGTATGTGATGCTCTGCAGGTCAGTTCTGTGCAGACTCTGTGCGCTCCTGGTGTCTTGGTTTGCTGGCACCTCTCACACAGTGCCAGCAGATTTTGTAGTTCTGCATGGATTTTAAAAAAGAAAAAAAAAAGGAAAACTGACACAGAAAGTATAGACGAGAAGCAAAGACAAATAGAACTGTGACACAATACAGAAGACAGTGGGGACTCTAACAAGATGCTAAAATAAAATTACAATATATAGATAGATGAAAATGTTTGACTGGACTAAAGTACCATATATTTCACTGACTGTAACAATAGCAATACACAATGACCTTCTACGGCAAGAAAAAAGGACACTTTCAGGATGAGATGCAAGGTGTATCAGTTTGTTTACTTTAAACTACACTGAATCATGTTTTGGTTTGAATTAATAAAGCATAATTTTGCTATATCCATGTTATTGTGGAATATTTCTTACAGTCCACACAGAACTAAAACAGTCCTGCCATCAACAATCCTGCATTAGATACCACTGGACAGGAATCCTGTTGTCCATGGCTGGATTGTTTTAAAGTTTTTCACTGAATAGAAAGATGAGCTGCAAATCAGGAGATAAAAGTAAAACAAAATGTTTGCACACTGGCAGGATCTTTGAGTTTTATAGAAATGTGAAAAAGACATTTTTTCCTGTGTTTACTCTTCCGTGCTGTGATTCATAGTTTTAAATATCCTTGGTGCTGCTGTGTTACTTCAAGAAATATTTCTTTTGTGAGATTTCCTTCAAACGCCTTTTTATGTGAGGCATATTTTGCTAGTACAGCAGATGAAAATGCTCCTTCTGACCTCACATTGTTCAGTCTAAATGTTAACTTTCACCTTTGGGTGCTATTACTTCCCTTAAAGTACACCGCACCCTAGAATAAAGCTGTGTAAACTCTGTCAAACTTGATTTCTTGCTCTCTTAACAGAAGAAAACTTAACAAATACCAAGCCCACAAATGTAAAAAAAGGGTAAGACATCCACATTGGACGCTATTCTTCTTCACCAGCATCTTTTACAGTAATTACAAAATACAGAATTGAGTTGTAGCCATTAAATTTTTTCTGTCAGTACTGTTATAGTGTGATATTCTAATTTTATGCTTCAGTACTCTAAAAGAGAGCAACAAAGAAAAAAAGAGAAATTTTCATGTTGTATGATTATATTAGTTTGACTAGTTGTCTGAGAGGAAATAACAGGAATAATTACATAATATTTAAAAAGGTTCACTCCACGCTCATTGCATGATGACATCATTATTGTTAGAAAAATATATCGCCAATTATACATGGAAAGTAGGACACATTCTACATATTCACATGATGCACAGTCTGTAAATGTGTCCATTTGCAGTTGTTATAGCAGTTTTAATTTAAAACTCCATGAAGCGCTTCCCTGCACTACAACCCATAGATTACTGTGATATAAATTGAAGTTGCTCCTTTTCTTGCAATATTCAGCTAGAGTTTGCCACTGCAAGGGAATCCCCAGCTCATGTACTCTTTGGGGCGATGGTGTGACAGAGGTAGGAGTTCGCCCTGCAATCGGTGGTTGCCGGTTCGAACCCCCGCCCCGTCTGCCTCTGGCGTTGTGTCCTTACCCTTGGGCAAGACGTCACTTCACCCACCTCGCCTGCTGGTGGTGGTCAGAAGGGCCGATGGTGTGATATGACAGCCTCGCTTCTGTCAGCTACAATCCAGTAGCTTGCCATCATCAGCGTGTGAATGTGTGCATGAATGGGAATGACTAATTTCATTGGAAAGCCTCTTTGAGGATCCTGAAAAGCGCTAAATAAGTCTCAAGTCATTTCATTTTATGTAAGCCATGATTCCTCCACAGTAATATTTAGTTATTTGTGTCAAGGTAACATCCCACGTCCCAAGAGCCAGCTTCTGTAGCTGAGGATCAGACCTCTAAGGTGCCTGCCTGACCCCTTTGATCTCTTCAGGCTGTGTCAGGTTGAGTTTAGATTTATTGCTGGCACTGGGTTGGCCCAATAAAATATGCTTGATTGTTGGGTAGGGCCGGGCTTTGATTTTCATAAGCCTACAGCACATACAGCACAGAGAAAACAAAACAAGAATGCACTATATAAAGTTGTGTTAATTAATTTCTTATAGTCTAAATAGAGGAGTAGGTACCATATCCCACTGAAGAAAGAAAGACAGTAACTACTGTGGAACTATTAGGTAAATGGTAGCTGATGACAACAAGACATGCGTTGGCTTCACAGAGTGCAGTAAATGTGGCCCTTTTCTCTCATATGTCAGGTTCACTTCGGGCGCAGGCCTCTAATTAGGGTTAATTAGTCGGACACAATCTCCATTGTCTCAGGCTGGGTCAAGTTGGATTTTTTTAGGCATGATCTAAAATCTGGAGTCCGGCCAGGCCCCATATCTAAAAACCCGGTCATTAGGCTTTGCTCTAGAGGGCAGGCCCTGTGACCTGTGGTTGGGAGAAGGAACACTGTTTCTCATGATACTTCTCATCATAAGGGTCCTTTAGGCTTTAGGTTGGGTAGTTTGTCTGATCCTTCACTTTGGACCTTTTTGCCATGGGTGACCCTGGGGGCATAGAGCCCCAGACAACTTGGCTCCAAGGATCATCGGGACACTCAAACCCTCCCTACCATGACAAGGTGGAAGGGGGGCTGAACCATATGTTGTGGTGAAGAGAGAGTTGAGCCGAAAGGCGGAGCTC
The DNA here is from genome assembly GCA_014839685.1 of Anableps anableps. Lineage (NCBI taxonomy): Eukaryota > Metazoa > Chordata > Actinopteri > Cyprinodontiformes > Anablepidae > Anableps > Anableps anableps. The sequence continues at coordinate 6,645,652 of CM026067.1, read as the reverse complement.
TCAATTTACCGGCGATCTACGTTCCTACCCTCATCTATGGTCACAAGCTCCTGGTGGTAAACAAAAGGATGAGATTGTGGATAAAAGCGGCCAAAATTAGTTTCCTCCCCAGGGTGTCTGGGGTCTCCCTTAGAAACAGCGTGATTTATTTATTTACTTTCAATCAGTGACATCAGTGTTGATTTTTAGACCTCTTAAGTATTTGCTGGAATTTTACCTTTATTTTCATACCTGAATAATTCAAATAAACCTTGTAGTTCCTGGGTTATACTGTTTTAAATTCACTTCTGGGATGTCATTTTCTATCAGATCTCTCAAAAAGAGACATTGGATTTCATTTAGGTGAATAGAATTCATCGAACTTATCCAATGCTTAAAAAATAGAAACAAGAATTAAGTGTGAGTAGTCATGTCTGTTTTTCTCTGTTTGTTGAAATAATTCTGAGAAACTCTTCAATATTTTATAGAACTTATAAGGAAAAAATGTATTGTCTTTGGTTTAAAAAAGTAAAAAAAAAAAAATCCAGTCGCTATCATAAGCCTGCTTCAAAGAACTGTTAGAATTTTTATTGTTTCATTTCGAGGAAGAGACTTTCTCTTTTTAACGATGCCTCTGGGAGGTCAGCAGGCGGCCAGTGTGACTCCACCTGAACAGGAAGTCATCTTGAAGCACATGAGCTCCTGTGAAGCTACAAACTGTCCTTTTCACACCCTCCCTGACGAAAAGACTGCTGCTTTTTCCATGAATGAATTATGTTTACCATGTTCTGTTAAGAGCCATGGAGGTGCCAGGTTAGCAGTTTGAGCTCTCATTTTAATCATCCTGATTTTGGGAAGTATTGCAGCTTATCAAGAGAATCTTACTGAAGAAATGGGAATGTTCTGATAACACAGGGTCTGAATTGAGGTTGGGTTTTCTCATTAACACCAAACAAAGTAAAAGCAAAATGGCTTTTGGAATGAAACAGAAATAAAGGAAATAAACTGAAGATATGATCTTCAACTTATTCATTCAGTTTATTTTAGTGAAAGGGATATGCTAAATACGAGCAGCAGCCAGTCACAGAAGGATTTCTAAGCTGAGACAAATCAGATGTAAAGTATGCAAAAGGGCTTTCAACTGAGGAAACACTGCTGCAGCTGTTTTTTTTTTTTTAGATTTGTTAAAATTCACTTTGCTGTGGTACAATTCTTGTCATTAAAATACAGCATGTCAAGTGTCTTGAAATATATATTGCAGAAGTCATGCTTCCGTAAAAAAATAACTATATAACATTTGCATTTGACCTATTATTCCACAGAAAATGACTTATTTCCCTTGGTGGTTGTGCTATTTAAATACCAAGAATGATGGTTTAAGTTCCTTTAACCTCAGGGAACTTCAAGTTGTTCAGAGATAAATGGACTCAGAAGTGATCAAATTTCAAATAACTATTTTAATGTTATTTTCTCTAAATACACGAAAATTATAACTTTGCTTTATGATATGAAAATTAAAACTAGCTTGAATTTACTGTCTGAGCGGTGTCCGTAAGTATAGTTGTTTGTGGAAAAGCTAAAATTAGCCAGTCTACAGATTCAAGTATGATTCCTGATGGTCTTATATTATGACATCATTCTTCTCGACCCAAAATCATAACGAATAGCGCCAATAACATGTTCGGTGGTGCACGTATTTTGGTGGGGGGGGGGTTTTATCCCCTTCTGCATGAAACCTGCACGGAGTTCCAGTGGCAATGCAGCCCAGCATGTCAGTAAACAGACACCATAACTGCTGCACTGGAACTTGTTTAATGTTTCGGAGGAAGACGATACGCTGCCTTTGTTTAACAAATGTTGAAAGAAAGTTCCGCAAGGAGAAAAACTGCGCGTTAAACACGTTAAATTGAATCAGTCACCTTAAACACGACCGTCGCTTTGACGGGGTATTCAAAGCGTTTGAGGACGCCCGCCATGCTAAAGACGGTAGCAACAAGTCAGCCTCCAAGAAGCTATCAGGACTCAAATCCACTGGTGAAGCTTTTGACAAAACTTGAAACTTTCGTCTAAAGCGATTTTGTTTTCGGCTCACTGGCCACCTGGAGCCGCGGTTTATGACGCCGAGCTGCCGCCGCTACTTTTCTGATGTGAGTCTTCCAGATAAGTACGACGTGATCGCCAAATTCATTCACGCAACGCTATTGGTGTAAGTTTTTTCTTCTACTAATAATTTCCCGCAGACTGTAGGCTGTCTTAGCGTAATGCTGCCCCCAACTGGTCTTATTCACATAAGCTTCACCATGGATATAAGGGTTATAAATATTTATAATGATACATTAGTAATATAAATGAATGTACTTTGAATCTAACTTGTGTCAGGGTATTTTCTATTTTGAACGTGTGGAATGCATTTTTTTTTCACTTTGTATTTATTTTAAATGCTGGATCAATTCTAGAGACCTTGTTTTTTCTTTTACATCAATAAGTAATGAACCTTATTTTGACAGATGTTCATTTGAGATATGGTTTCTGTTGACATATTTTGGCAAATGTTGGCTTAATAGTTTTTCATTTCAAAATTTTATATCTTCTTTTAAAAAGTCAACCGTTTTTGGGCTTGTTTAGAATATTGCATTTTTGCTTACTGGTCTTTCTTATTTCCAGGTATGTTATCGGTTATTATTAGTTATAGGCCCTTGGAATGAGAAAACAATCAGTTATCGGTTATCGGTATCGGTTATACACACACATGCACAGGTGAAACCATATATTTACATACACCAAATAAAAACACACATTTTTTCTCACTTTTTTAAGTTGAATCAGACCAAACTTCTCTTATTTTAGCATAGTTAGAATTACCAAAGTTATTTATATTTGCTAAGTGCCAGAAAACTTTGCAAAAACATTTTTTAGATATTTTTTGTAACTTTCCTTAAATTCAGAAGTTCACATACATTTGGTCAATATCAGGGATAGTTGTCTTTTAAACTGTATGACTTGGGTCAAACCTTTTGGGCTTCCTTCCACAAAAAATTTCTGTCCCAACCTTTCGGTTTGGCACACACATTTGTCAAGTATATACCATGTTGTTTTAAAGCTGAGTATGCACACAATGTTTACGTGTGGAACTAAAGAGTTTTGCTCTAAGTTGCGTTTCACAACTTTAAACGGTGGCACCGAAACATAGCAGAGCTGGCTGCTATCACTAAACTGCTATTTGGGAACATTTTTCATGCAGCTACAGTAATGATGGAGAAAACAAAAGGAGGAGGTTCCTAAGTGAAACAGATATGGCTAGGCCCTCATAACCAAAGGAGACCAACAAGTGGGTCTGAGACACACCCCCAGTCTGATCAACCTACTGCTTTATTAAATCCGGCAGCTCCTCTTAGTTTTAATCTTTGCGAGGTGTCAGTCATGCACCAGAGGACCAACTAACAACAAGACAGGCTAGTAATTATTGGAAACACACCCACGTCTGCTCAGCCTGCTGTGGGCCTCCTTTGCCACCGGAAATATTCTATAAATGTTGTGTCCCAAATAATTTTCCGTGGTTGTCAAGTCTCCACCTAAACACTGGAACGCTAAAACTAGCCATTATCTACATTAAACACATTGTACTGCTTAATTTTTTTGTTGTTCTTTTTTAAAAAAAATATAAAGTCAGCAGTGTATTCAGACTGAGCTTCTTGCCATGTAATAGATAGTAGATCTGTGACATTGTTTTGCTTGAACTTGGCTGGTAGACGAAGGTTTTTCATTAGTTTTGTTTTATTAGCTCGGTTTTGTGCCTTGTCCCACCTGAACTGTGTTAGTCACTCAGTGCAAGTTTCCTGTCAGACTATTAGAAAATCTATTGTGCCTTTTATTTTTTTGCTGCCCTCTTCAGCTGCTATTGGCTAAACTGGTCTGTACTAAGGGTTATGTCATTTCCAGTGTCACTTAGGAGGCTGATGCAACACTTCCGCTGGAAAAGGAAGAGATTTAAGTATCAGCACAATTTATGAACAGATAGCTACATAGCATAATGGATAGTCTCACATACAGTGTGTTAATAATAGCAAATTGTTGGTTATAAAGTGAGAGAGGTGCATTTTAAAACTGTAAGAAGGGTTTTCCCCTGTGTGCAAACACTGATCTCTGCCAATAAGGTAATTACTAGGGCTGGAACTTTTCACATGTTAATTCTGATTAATTGATTAATTACATAGATTTTAATGCGTTAAACCTTTTAACACAATTAATTGCATTTAAAAACAAAAAAAAACAAAAAAAAAAACAACAAAAAAAAAAAAAAAAAAAAAAAAAAAATAAGCTGGAACCTTTGTATTGTGTTTCTGGTTCACACCGGGAGGAGACAGAGGACCTTGATTTTTTTCAGATTATCTGTCTCATATTATACTGTCAGGACATAGTGACAGTTAAAAAATATATTTTTATAGAAGTTACCCTCTGAAGCTTAAGCCCTTCCACCACAGATGCTGTCTTATGGTTTGCAGGCTGCCGTGAGCATCAGTAAGGACCTTAGTTTGGTTCAAGGATCTGCCTCTTCACAGACAGTTGGAGGTTCTGACTCAGTACAAGTCAACAGTTTTTGGGTCTACTATTTGACTTTACAGTATTGTCATATACTCTCAAGATCTTTTCAGAATGCCTTACTGCGCCCAACCTCAGGCACTACCTGTTCAGCCGAACAATCCTGTAATGTTCAAATACACACCGTCTTTTTGCCTTTCCAGCACTAGAAAACAATGCTAATGCCTGAAAGAAAATGACATAAATGCCAGATTTAGACAGTGGTTATATGACTGTACTTTAAATATGGATCACTTAGCAAAGTTTGTCATGTATTTGATGTAGCATGCAATTAGCATTTTCTCTAACAAAAAGTGGCATATGTTTAAGAGACTGCTCTCCCAATCATTTGTCACTGAAAATTCATCTCACTTTTTGGTTCTTGTTTCATATATGCACTAATATACTTGGTCAACTGCTTTCATTTAGTCAGTGTTTATTGTTGCTCTTGTTACCGTTAGCATCTGTGTGGTTTGATTACTAATCAGAGGAATCTATATTTGTTTTCAGTCAGGGCACATGTTCCGCTTTTTTGCAAAAAAAAAAAAAAAAAAAAAAAAAAAAAAAAAAATTCCCTAGTCTAATTTACAGTTTTTGTTGGTTTTTTTTTTTTTTTTTTTTTTTTTTTTTTTTTTTTTTTTTTTTTTTTTTGTCAAAATGTGCAGCCAGGCTACAGATGTTTTTAGGAACTTAACTGGTAGTAAAAACAAAAAAACTCACATCTACAGTTAGGTTACTTGGAAAACTGCTGAAAAATGTGTTTTGTCCCTCTGCAGGGGGTTCAGAGTCTGCGTTACTATATGCAGCTGCAGCAGAGAGCTGAACATTTCAAATACAACCATACATGTATATTTAGTGGTGGGCTGACAGGGCCTGCAAGGCCTTCTCTGCAGGCCTAAACACTAGCAGAATCCCTAACATGTATCTGCAACCTAAATTATAATGTTTGTTCAAGTAAATGTTCTTCATTTACTTCCAATATTCTATTCTCTTTTTTGTAATGTTTCTCTTGGCTGTGCTGCTTCCCATACATGCCTATGTGGATTATTGATGTTTGGTCCAATCAGATTTCAGTCTTGTGTTTCCAGTGGCAGTCTAATCTGCCCAGGGCCTTCAGAATCTGTAGAGCAGGCCTACGTTCTGTAAACAATATAGCAGTGGAACTGTTCTTTTAACCAGTCAGCTTTCAGATTCACTTTGCAGCGCCTGCCAGAAGGCCCACAGTGACATCAGATATTTTCCACCCTCTTATTGGATGGTCAGAGCGAATGTATCACCCCAAAGTTTTGCTAGAGAGGCACGTCCTCAGCAATCTGCGCTTGTGCATTAGTTTTTATTTTGTACCCACAATGGCTGACAAAGAAGGAGAAATTGATTTGGTCTCAGGTTTAATTAAAAAATTCATTTTTAAAGCAGACTTTTTCTGAAGAACTGGACACCGTAAAGAGAGAGTGGTCCCAGCCAGTGTTTCAGACCAGTAACTATGAGTGCTACCACTGACTTACCACCACTGAGGAGTATCGCAAATGATATTGCTGGGAATCCATGCCAGGAATCCAACAGGACAGAAAGAACTGGCCATAGAAAAGGAATTGTTGATGGAGTTAAAACAAGGAGAACAGCTCTATGACAGTCATTGAAGTCTTTTTGCGTAAAGAGAGGAAGATGGATTTTGAATATAAAGAAATAATCAGCAACTGAGCGAGTAATATGTATTTTTTATTTATATATGTGACACAGTTCTGGCTGTAGTGTCGAGGTGGAGTTGTCTTAAGTAGATTTCTTGTTTTAATAGCAGAAGTATTCACTTAATACGCAAAATGCCCCACGTAATTAATTATTAGTAGGCCAACTGATGAAAAAACAGTGTTACACCCTGTCACTCGCTCCCCACCTCTGCACGCCTCATAATCACCCTGCTGCAATATAATGGCGATCATATAAAAAATATTAGAAGAAAACTTCCACAAGAAATTCTTCTGGCAGTCTTCTTTACGTGTTTATTTGTATACAGCACAGTTGGCAAGATCCATGTGGTCACTCAGGATGCATTTAAAGGGGCAGTATTATGTAAAATTGAATTTTTTGAGTTTTAGATCATGTTATAATGTTATTCCCTTTTCAAAAACTTACCTGGAGTGTTGCCTTGATTGTTTCATGCATGTTTTAGCAATCCTTTAATCTCATGTGGCACCCATTCAGCTGTAAAGACCTAGCTCCACCTTCGAGATGGAGCTCCTCCTCTGAGTTGCAGTTTCTAAGCTTCCGAGGTTCCGCCACATAGGACACCCCTCCCCCATGACTTCCCCACTCATCTCCTTCAGTCTAGCCACTAGCAATTAGCAAACACCTGGTGAAACTGCGCATCTGCGGAGCTCAATAAATGAGCTGCTTCTCATTGAAACGCTGGTAAAAACGTTGTTAAAGAGTTAGCTGTTGTGGTGACTTCCTGGAGTTTCAGAAAGAGCAGGACTTTCTTAAAAAGACAGAAGCCCAATTTCAAGGCATTAAATTATGAAGTCATATTTGATATATACAACATTTTTGTAACAACTGAAGGTAACATAGTTACCTGACAGTGCTATAAAATGATTCTATGTGCCTTGAAAACACATAATACTGCCCTTTTAAATACCCGGTCTGAATGATGCCTTCAGGGCAGGACACTTGAAATCCGATCACTTAACTGATGTTGATGTCAGGGCTGAACACAAGGCCTTGTTTTATAGCATTGGTGGCTTTTATACTTGTAACGTCATAGTAGCAGATTAAGTCAGTTTGTTTTGTCTATCATAATTTCTTCCCTGGTCTAAAGATTGTGATAAGGTATATGTATGAATACGCAAAAATCCATATATTTTTTTTATTCCAATAGGGACAAAATGCATATTCCTTTTTTTCCTCATGCAGACTTTCTGGAGAACTTCTCAGGTTCAAATGAGGGAGAAAAAAGGTACAGAGAGGAAACATTACAGGGTAGACTTGTGAACTTTTAGCTCCGGTTGCAGCCAAGACTGAAAAGCTGCCAATGTGAATAGGCCCAACTGTGAATTCCCCACTGAGATGGGCTTGGTCCAGAGGGAATGCAAGGCAATCTCAAGCCCGCTCTCCTACCTAAGAACAGCTGCAGGCTCCATCTGCCAGCTTCTCATGGTGACTACCTAAGGGAAGCATGCTTTACCCTTCCATTTCAGAACAAAAGCTCAATACTTTTGACAGAGAGGGATTTCAGGCTTTGAAGAAATCAGTGGGACAACTCAGCGGTTGTCTGTAAATATATGCACTTGTCTTTTCTTGTGAAACACATATTGACAAAGGAAAACCAACACACCACCAGTCACTCCACAGAGGTCTTGATCAGACCATAATTAGATGTAGTAGACCCTTCTATTTCAGCTAAATCTCTCTAGTTAATGGGGCATGGGAACACCTTAGTGAAATTCCTTCAGGCTTCTTAAACAACTTCTGTTCATTAACAGATGCAGAAACTGGATGGTCATGTTGACAGAGAAAACCATGGTGGAAGGGGTCATTTGCTGACAAATTCTTCATACTTAGTAAAGTATACCAAGCCAAAAAGTTTGCTAAAAACTTTCTTTTGCTTCATACTACATCTGTTTGGTTATAGTCTTTGTAAGGCTAACACAGAGCCACACAGGACATATAGACAATGCACAGAACAGAATCACTCTTAAAGGTCATTTAGGCTACATTCACACAGGCAAATGTGGCCCAAATCTGATTATTTTTGCAGTCAGCTGACCAGGTCAGACTTATTTGAATAAATGGGAATGCTCAGACCAGGCCCAGATCAGATTTTTTTGAGTCAGATTTGAGCCATTTCCATATGTGGTCCTGAATCAAATTCGTATTCAATCTTTTTAAATGTGATTCCAGTAGGAACAACTAAAGCAGAATGCCTTGGGATTCCGCTGGAGGAGCTGGTCCAAGTGGCTGGAGAGAGGGAAGTCTGGGTTTCCCTGCTTAGGGTGCTGCCCCCGCAATCCAACCCCAGATAAGCGGAGGAAGGTGGATGGATGGATGGAAGGATGGATGAATGACTCTTATGTCAGTGCCCCCCAAAAATTGTTGGCATTGCTAAAAAGGTGTGTTTGGGCAAGGCAGCTTTCAAACCTGATTCAGGTACACCAGTTCTGTCCAGAGGAATGGGGCAAAATTCCAGCAAACTCTTGGAAGAAGCTTGTGGAAGGAAACCAGGAACATCTGAACCAAGTCACACCTTTTAAAAGACAGTGCTACCTAAAAAAAATGTATGAAAAATAGAAATACTTTAGCTAATCCTAGTAAATCTAAAACAGGAATGGCTCAGTTTGATTTCGTATCAGACAGTGAAAAAATGTATATATCTTTTTTACAGTTTACGTTCATATCTGGTGTTAACTATATGTTGGCAGCTGTTAAGAGCATTTTGTAAAACATCAAAATATGCAGTGTCTTTGAAATTTGTGTTGCTGTTAATTAGTGCATACACCAATTAGCAGCATTTTGTTTAGTGTATATATATTGGGAAGAAGGGAGTGGAATTCAGCATTTTACTGCAGCAGAATGGGTTATGATTGAGTATACTTAAGGTTTAACTGATCATCTGGAACTTAGGGACTCCCACAGAGCATTAAACTCTAAGTGGTCACATATTCATTTGCTTAATTACTCACAAACTAGGTTGTGCTGCTGTCAGTTCAACAGTCCTGCATATAGTGATGTGTTTTATCTTTTTCACCAAAGACTGGGATCCTACATAATGTAGTATTAGATTAGGGAATGTTAATACTTGGTTGTTGCTGTAATGTGTGTAGCACTTAAATTCTGTCGCAGTGTTTTATGTGTTTATGTTAAAAAGCAATTGAACACACCATGTCACAGTTATATCATCAACATTAACATAGACAAGGTCTCCCTCTAGGCATCTTTTCTCGTCTTATTTCTAAATATTTGCAACTTACAATGCGACTTATAGTCCGGAAAATACGGTACAAATATTGTAATGAGGAAATAAGAAACCAAAAATTCGAAAAACTGTTTATAGTTCTTGTTATCAACAACATATGCTTTGTATGGTTGTCCTAAACTACCAGCATGAGCAGCGAAACATGCAATAGAGACCAGTACCACTATACAAATCCAAAAACTGTTTACACATGCTGGTCATTAGTGAAAGCAGCTGAGTAATGCCATTTTTGTGCAGCTGGCATGTTCAACTAAGTCTGGAAGAGATGCTGTAATCTTGGTGTCTGATTATAAAACCTATCAGGCACCTCTAACAGAAGCTATCTTGACATGTCTTGCATAGGAGGATCTATTCCAGATCTAAGGCTTGCTGACAAGATTATTCATATTCTTTGGCTGGTTTGAAAATGCTTGAATCTGTCCTTGGAAGGGCTAGTTTAGATAATGTTTCCTCTAATGGGACGACTGGGGATCTCTACTGCTTTGCTACCCCCACAAGTAAAGCTTAAGATGTACTCAATAGTTCTGATTTCCCCATCTAGGCTGCTAAAGAACATTTACACATACCCAGTGAGACACAATCAAAGAAAAATATGTCAAATACTCAGGTTATTGTAAATACCTTGCTTGAATGTCACATTGATTTGAAGTTACCCGTCTTTGTTAATATAAATTAGCTGCTCCCCTCAGACAAAGAACACCCACCTGATGTCTTAGACTAGATAGCTGTTCTTCAGGGGTTGTGCTGGCATTGCTTACCCTAAATGAGTTGGCTCTAATTGCAATGAATTACCTCTGTGTTTGATGCGTTTGTGCAGACTCAGAGCACTCAGCCGTCTTTCTATTATGTTAGGTTGACCACCCCAGAGGGATTGCAAAACAAAGTTAAGTGTTTTTTCATTGCAGTGTTACAATGTGATGCGTCAATTAGTGTGTCAAGAACACACACTCATAGGAAGGGTTTTGTTAACTTCAAAATGGAGGATAATTGGTAACTTACTTTTTTCTGATTGGATAATGTTGTTTACAGCATTTATTGATGTCTGTTAAGTGTCCTATTTCTGTCTGAGCATTTATGACAAGAGGCTCCTCAATCTGGGTATCATGTGGAATCTCCAGCTCTCAATTAGCAAGGTATTACATCTACTGTCTGTCAGTAATGGAAATTTAGAATCTCCAGTTTATATACATGTTTCTGGACAGTGATAGAAAACCAGAGAAAATTTACTAGGGAAGTGAACTTTAATCTACATAACCCTTTCTGCAGGTCAATCCAAGGAGTCTGGTAGATCCACAAATTTAGTCAATGGAAGTTCTTATCCACATCGGCAGCAGCTCAAGATCTAATAACATGAGGACTATACCACTTTGCTAGCTTGTATGCTACAGCTGATTCTCTGAACTCCTGGTATTGCTTGTAAAAAAAGTCCAAATCTTCTTCTCTTTTAGCTTTTTCCTTCAAGCGGTTCTCACAGCGAATCATCTGTCTCAAACCCAGAGACTTCGACCAATCTGGTACAAAGTTTGTGATTCGCATATTTATTTTAGCTTAGGTTTTATGTCACCTGACCATTGCCTTCCAATGCAATTCTGCTCAATTCTCATCTCCCTTCACTTCTCTGTCTGGGATTTCTCTGATTGAGCTCGATTTCTCTGATAGACTTTCAGCCGGGTCAGTCAGTGAACAGAAGGAGTAGTTCTGAATGATGATATAGATTTTCTGCACTGTTTTAGAATTTCAGTCTGTCTATATATAGTTGTAGTTTGGCACTGTAGTTTGGCAATGGCAGCAGAGGAATTGAACGAAACCATTCGGTTCATATTGGCCATGCTTCCAAATAGTGGACAAGTAAACTCGGAGCAAAAGGAATGTAAGACATTTTATTGCTGACAAAGATGTCGTGTCCCTATTTCCCACGGGGTTGTTTTCAGCACATGTAAGGCTAAACGTTAGTGACTTGGTAAAATCAGATGCAATAGTTTAAAACTTCAACAGAGTCCACGCCTCCAGCAAGCAATCGTTTCTCGATAGCCAAGGGTCCAGACCCTCGGTACGAAGCAAAGTGCAGAATAAGAGGCTGCTTTTCACCAGAGTAGTCGAATGCCCTTCCTGACACAATCCTCTGCATTTATCTAGACTTGGGACCAGCACAAGGAATCACTGACTTGTGACCTCTTATGGTTGCATTGTAGAGGTACCCATATGTCACTTAGTATAAAGAGTTTTATTAAAGGTCGATAACCCTATATTTTTAATTCAATTATGTCCTGATCATAAACTGAAGACCATCCTGACATCCAAGGACCTCTGCCAGAAGTAGCAGCATAACTGCCCACTTTGAAGTGACCCTCAGGCAGCTGTTGTGCTGAGACATAGCCATCAGATGAGCAGGGAATCGATTGTTGAGAACTGCACATCCATATCAAGCAGTTCCTTGGGAGCGAAAGAACATGATTCAGACCTTAAGTAAGGTGCCCTATTCTTTCCATTCTCTACTGCCTAGTGCCGGCTAAACAGGTGGATCATCCCAGCTGTTGGATTCATCCCCTCTAAAGTTAAGGTTGGGTATTAGAAGTCTGAATAAGACCATGAACTCTTTTCCTACTGGCTTCTACCCTATAAGCTCCTGGTAAGTCTTAGACTTACAATTAGAGTTTCGAATGTTCATTTCCTGGTTATTGAATCTTTATTTAATATGTAGTATAGATTAGACTTAGGGTTGTTTGTTTGTTAATTATTGTTTGTGTCCACTTTGTTTTGTTTAATCAAGAAGTGAGCGGAGATTGATCACTGATACACATGATTCTTGATTTCAGTGGTTGTCAGTTTTAGTCAAATTGTATATTATTTAAAATATTAATAGATTTTGTATTGATGGTAAACACATTTTGAATCCTAAAGAAGAAACATAATCCTGCTGCTCTTTTTAAGTGCAGTAGAAATAGTTCATAGTAAAGAAGTATTAATCCTTCAAGGTGTTTACATTAAGTGATGATATTCATTGATTTACAAACATAATATGATTTGATGTACCTAGACTGAAAGAGCTTAGCCCTGCCTGGAATTTAAACCCACAACCCTCTAACAGCACTAACCAGTCTGCTGACATGCTGACAGTATATAACAGTTTTTGCTGCAGTATTTATTGTGCCTTGAGGAGCTGAGCAACTCAAGCATTGTTGTACCATTATGGTGACACACATCTACTTAGATTAACCTGCTGTTTGGTCACTCTCATTGTAATCATCCACCCTATCTGCTTAAATATTCCTCAAACTCTCCCTGGCTATTGATTGTTTTATCGGACCTTTGTAAGGATGTTTCAAAATAATTTTTTTGCAACATCTTTAAGCTCAATATTTTAATAGTTTAAATCATTACGCCAGAAGGTTACCACTCCACACCAGCCCACCCTTGACAAGTTTAAAAAAATACAGTACTCTTCTATTGATGTAATGCACAGTGGGCACAAACACAATGACTTGTTCTGTTCAGTCAGAGTGAAGAGGGAAAAACAATGAATACATTTCATTGAGGACAGTCCATCTGTCATATGACTAAAGAACAAAGGGACACTCATGTAACTACGGCAACCGTACACAAGGATTATGACAGCTTTTGTGTCAAACTGCTCAAGCCAGCTATTTTTTAAAATTAGGAGAAACTAAAAATCAAGACTTCAGACAAAAACGTGTTCAACTTATTCCAATCAAGGTACCTGAAGGATACAAAAACTACAGCTCCTATTCATTGTATTCCAACTTTTCATGTTTAGTCACAATGCAATTTTACAGACCAACACAGTCTGGTATAAATTTGAGAATTGCAAGGAAAAAAATTATATATGGTTTTCTAAAAAACAAAACAAAACAGTGTAGTAAGCATTTGTCTATAGCCTCTTTACTCTAAAATCTATTGCAACCAAGTGCCTTCAGAAGCCATATAAAAGCAAGTAGTAGAGACATCTCACAGAGCACTGTTAAATACATCCTCTAAAAGAGGAAAGAATATGGTACAACTGCAAACCTAGTAAGACACACCAGACCACCTAAACTGACAATAGGTGGATGGTAATTCTACAAAGATCCACAGCTGAGGTTGGAGAATCTCTTGACAGGACAACTATTGGTCATGCACTCCACAATCTGACATTTATGAAATAGTGACAAGAAGAACAACATTGTTGAAATAAACCCAGTGAAAGTGATTTTTGTAGTTTGAAATAACTCACATAGGGGACACAGCAAATGTGGAAGAAGGTGCTCTGGACGGATTACATAAAATAGAAATTTTTGTGGTGGAAAACTAGCACTTCACATCACCCTGAATACTCTATCCCCAATGCAAAACACATGGTGGTGGGAGCATCATGGTATGGGGCTATTGCTTTTTTAGCAGGAACATGGAAGCAGGCAGAGTTGATGGTAAGATGGATGGAGCTAAATACAGGGAAATTCCAGAACACAACCTGTTAGAGGTTCCAAAGACCTGAAATTGGGTCTGAGAAATTCAGCTTTCTGTAGGACATTAAACATACAGCCAGACTCATACTGGAATTAAAGATCAATGTGACAATAGGGCCTAGTCAAAGGCTGATGTTCACAGACGCTCTCCAACCTATCTGACTGAGCTTGAACTTCTTGCAAAAAATAAACAAACAAACAAAAAAACCTTAGTCTTAAGATGAGGTACACCCCAAAATGTGTATCTGTAACTGTGTTCTACAAAGTATTGACTCAGGGTAAGTACAGTATTTTCCAGACTATAAGTCACACTTTTTTTCCTAGTCTGGCTGATCCTGTGACTTTTAGTCCAGAGTAATTTATATTTTTTTTGCTCTTCATGATGCATTTTTTGACTGAAGCATTACGTGTTAATTCATACTGACCAAGAATAAAACATCACCGTCTGCAGCCGCGAGGAAAACTATACGTGGTCTGAAAGGAAGATGGCCAGAGATGGTGGTATGAGTCCACAGTTGGGTGGACTGATACCAACTCATGTTTAACAATTTCTAAATAAATGTAACTTATACTCTGGTGTGACTTGTGTTTTTTTCCTCTTCACGATGCATTTTTTGACTTAAACAACTTATCTCCTGGAGTGACTTATAGTCCATAAATAAATAAAATTACAAATACATGCTACAGATTTAGATTTACGAAAACAGGAAACAGTGTTTCATTTTTCTTCCACCTCACAGTTACTGTATGTACAAATTTGTGATGGTCTATCATGTAAAATGAAAAAAAGACAAGTGCATTAAAATCTGCAATTGTCACCAGTCAGAACGTGAAAAACATCAGCAGGTATGAACAGCATACAACCCTTTTTTGCACAATCCCAAAGAATGCCAAGTTGAAATGAATGAATGAATGAATGAATGAATGAATGAATGAATTTAAAAAGGGACAATGTACAACATACATTAACCACTGGAGGAGAGATGCACTGTACCAGGTTATATAGCTACAAATGCTAATTTTCACCTGTAGTCCCCAGTTAGCCTTAATTGTAACACTCTGTAGGTGTGTTTTGTATTTTGTCATTTCTGTGTATTGTACCATCACACAGAAATTCTGTTTTAATAAAAAGCTCAGTCAGATTAGTATAAAAAGTTGATATGATACAGAATTAGTTCCAATGTAAAAAACAAATAAGTCCAACTGGTACCCTGTAAAATAAGCTTATACAAACCCAGTGTGCCTGTCTTTTGCATGACACATGTGATCACCCACCCAGACTGAAAGAAAAGACCAAGGACCTGCTTAATGTCTGAGTGACTCGCATGAAGCACATAGCATCAAGGGATATTGTGCCCTTATATAAAACTTCATTACAATGGTCTCCGTTTTCACCTTCATCACTTTATTTCCCTACGCAGCCCTTCCCACAACAACAACGTAATAAATATCTTATAGCTGCTCTTGCTGAAAAACCATCTGCATTCATTTAAAATATTCTCTCTTTAGATTTGAAAATATTTTGCTTCTTGTCAGATTAAACTACCAAAAACTGCATATAAATGGAGAACAGAAATATTACATTTGGGTATGTTACAAATTAGTGTTATATTTCTTTCTTTATTGACATGCTTGTAATTGAAAATGTTTTCAGAAGACATTCCATGCTTCCCTC
The DNA here is from genome assembly GCA_014839685.1 of Anableps anableps. Lineage (NCBI taxonomy): Eukaryota > Metazoa > Chordata > Actinopteri > Cyprinodontiformes > Anablepidae > Anableps > Anableps anableps. The sequence goes on along the minus strand of CM026067.1, from coordinate 6,629,988 downwards.
TAACATGTAGGGTAGATGTCTTGCAGTCAACTTCCTTGTGACAGCAGGATCTGATTGATTGCTAATTGTTTCATAGCACTGGCAGCAGGGGGTGGTTGCAAATAGCAGCATAATGGATGAAGAAACTATGACTGATCGACCAGCGGAAAGGAAGACAACATCCTGCCAAAGCAGCAGTCCGAGCTGAAGCACAGCAAGACCGCTCTAAGCTGAGAAAAATTGGTCCCTGAGGGCAAATGACATGAGGGGCCACGCTGTCAGACAGGCTGTAAACCAGTCCCCAAATTAATGCCATTATCAAAAGCTAGTGAATAACTGAAGCTGTTTGAAATGTCTCTAGACTGTTTCCACATTCACCGTTCAGTTAAGTGCAAGTTAAAACCAACTGTGGCTGCGGACTGAAACAGAAAGGCTCCAAAGTTTAAAGTAACTGCACAGCACATCATGTCCACTCATAAACTAGTTACTATTCTCTCTAAATATCACTGATAACATTCTATCTTATCTAAAATAAGCGCTCTCACTGCTGCATTCTCTCATCTAACATAGTTTGAAGGACAAAATCTCAGAGAGCTTGTTGAAAAGGCAACAGTTCTGCCAACTGCGCTACGATGCAGCCGGGTTTGGAACCATTTACTTGAAATGTCTCTATTTTCAGTGTGAACATATTTTCCCACATTCTACTATTTTCAAGACATAAACTAGTTGCTTGAACAAATTAAATTTGCATTTAACAGCTCCACTGTACTTAAATGGACATGTTTTTTTGAATTACAGACCTTTAGCAGTTTGGGTAACTGTGTGAACTGGGAAAATTGGAGCTGTTAACGTAATGATGAGCCAATGAATGGAATAAACTCCAACCTGGTGGTAAAAAAAAAACACATCATCAGACATAATGGTGCAAAAAGACCCTGGTGGCAAAAAACAGTCCTTATTTCTAAAATTATTTCTTTTTTTATCATTACTGGTGGTTGGAATGTTGGAATTTCTTGAATCAGCTAAACAAAAAATAGATCTACTCTGCTGTTTAAAGGTTAAAATTTGAGCCTTAAATTATTTCTTAAAGCTGCAGTATGTAACTTTTAAAGAAAAGTTTTTTTTTTTTTTTTTTTTTTACATATTTGTTAAAGCTGTCACCAAGTCGTGATAGTATAACATGAGACAGACAATCTGTGAAAAAAAATCAAGCTCCTCCATCTCCTCCCTGTGCTACTTTTGGCATCTGCAGAAATGCACAGCTGCCAGTCAGAAACATCCAATCAGAGCCAGGAGGAAGGTCTTAGTGCTGTCAGTCACACTCCTGTATGCGCTGCTCAGTGTATTAATTGTTACAGGAAAACTGTTTATCTGCCGTCATCGGTGGCCATGCTAGCTTCCTTGCTTCATACCACTGGCAGCAGGGGGTGGTTGCCTGAGCATTCGTGGCGAGCTCTGTTGTGGGGAACTAACTGTAGCGTAGCAGAGAGCAAGGTGCAGGCTGTGAGCAGCCAACACAAGCATGACTGACAGCGCTAAGACCCTCCTCTTGGCTCTGATTGGTTGTTTCTAAGCGAGCGGAGTATTTCTGTAGATAGCGCTGGGAGCACTGGGAGAAGGCAGAAGAGCTTGATTTTTTCACATATTATCTGTCTCATACTGTCATGACAGTGACAGTTGTAACAAATATGTAAAAAAAAAAAAAAAAAAATGTTTTTCTATAAAAGTTACATACTGCACTTTTAAGAGGGTAAATGAGGTTCAATTCTTGGTATTTATATAGATTTTTTGTTTTACTTTACAACAAACTTTTTTTAATCAATGTTTATCTGTGTTTTTCATTAAGATATTTAGTTCTTGTGTTTTTTGATAAAATTCATATATGAATTTAATAATTTTAATATAACTTAAACATAGCCTTGTGTGTTGCTCTGCATCATGTTTTCTGGTGAAAAGATGAAGCTTTTCCAGTGACAAGGTTCCACACCTCCGGTGCTGCAGCGGGGCAGACTAAATGATGAGGGGTCATCCGTCAGTAACTACATCAGGCCTCCCCACCTTTTATCTTAGCCTTCACAATGGAGGCCAGGGAGCAGTGCACTCCGCTGAAACATTCTTCTAATTTTGGTCTGCCAGCTCCAGGAAATTGAAGTCAAAGGTTCACTGCATCTTGTGCCACAAAAAAATGATCTTCTCGGGTTCAATGTGTAAAGGAGAAAGGATGAATTAACCCAGATTCTTCTAAATGAAACACAAAGGGGTAAGAGTGGCAGTTAAAAAAAATCATGAACCACATTCAAGTCAGTGAAGAAGTGGCTCCGATTGTCATGTTTATCAGCGCATTTTTATGTTCCTACATACTTGTTTGTTTCTCAGTTATCAGTCTGTTCTGTCCCAGCCTACTATTCAGGTATGTTCAATGTTTTTTTTTTTTAATTTACATATTGACATGCTTTTAATTGAAAATGTTTTCAGAAGACATTCCATGCTTCCCTCTAACATGTAGGGTAGATGTCTTGCAGTCAACTTCCTTGTGACAGCAGGATCTGATTGATTGCTAATTGTTTCATAGCACTGGCAGCAGGGGGTGGTTGCAAATAGCAGCATAATGGATGAAGAAACTATGACCGATCGACCAGCGGAAAGGAAGATAACATCCTGCCAAAGCAGCAGTCCGAGCTGAAGCACTGCAAGACCGCTCTAAGCTGAGAAAAATTGGTCCCTGAGGGCAAATGACATGAGGGGCCACGCTGTCAGACAGGCTGTAAACTAATCCCCAACTTAATGCCATTATCAAAAGCTAGTGAATAACTGAAGCTGTTTGAAATGTCTCTAGACTGTTTCCACATTCACCGTTCAGTTAAGTGCAAGTTAAAACCAACTGTGGCTGCGGACTGAAACAGAACAAAGCATGATTGACAGCACCAAGACCCTCCTCCTGGCTCTGATTGGTTGCTTTTAATCAAGTGGTGTATTTCTGCAGATAGCACTGGGAGCCTACTATAGAGCTATTAAATGCTGGATATTTTCATTGCAGGTCTTTGAAATTAAATTAATTGAAGTAAGCAATTCCTCAGTAGCTCATGCTGAATGTTTAGTATTGCTGTCCTGCCCTAGTTGCAAATCTTCAGCAGCATTTTGACAGGTTTTCTTCTAGGATTGCCTTGTGTTTTGATTCCAATATAATATTTGGTATATGACCTGTGTCCATCAACAGGCGTTAGTTGTAAACAAAAGCCACCTTGGCTATCTCATAGTTTAAGGATAAATTCACAAAAGCAGTCGATAAAAGAATTAAACAGCACTTCTTACTGTATATCTTTCTGTCAACTATCGTTGTCTTCTTGCCATTCCTCCATAAAGGCCAGATTTTGGCAAGTTTAAAACCTGTCATGTCAACAGATTCATTTCCAGAGTTACGGTGGGCCTCTTTGTTTCTTTGATGGGGGGAGTTTGTTTGTATTTGAGCCATACTCTGTGAGGTTTGGGTGAATATGGATGCACACCACACTTTTCAGGGTTTTACTTCAAAACAAATTTGAAAACCAAGCAAAAGTTTATTTCACAAGCATAAGCCATACATTTGTTGAGCTGTGACATATAACCCCAAGAAAATATAGCTGATTGTAACAGGAGCACAAAATGTGGGATGTGTCCGGCTTGAGCAGCTGATTTTTAAAAAAGACTGACTTCCTGTGTTGATTTTTTATCTTTACGTGCCTATCAGTGTGTCAAAGTGAAAACACAGAAGTAAAGGTCAACAGTAAGGTTGGGGAATAATTGTGATGTTGTGGTGGGAGTTAGGAGACAATAACCAGAACAAAAATAAAGTGTTAAATTCTTACTTTGCTTGCTTGCTCCCTTTGTTGTCCTTCGTTTTCCTCAATTTATTCTGTTTTCATGGCGAAAGGAGGATGATAGTTCTGTACATGAAGAAATATCCCCCTCTTATCAGCGCATCACCTGCTGGAATGACAATAAATGAACTTTATTAAGACTGTTCTCTTCTCGTCTCACATGGTGGCTTTGCAATGAGTTCTGTTTCTTCACTGAACCAGTGCTGTATGTCTTACAAAGCTTCAGCACCTTCTGGTTGATTCTGTGTGGAAAATTGATTTGTTGGGACTACCCCTAATTGGCCCTAATTCCTTTCAGTTTCTTGCTGTGTTTGTCAATATTTAGACTCTGATCATTATAAAAAAAATAAAAACCCAGTAGAAAACTCGAAAATGTTAGATTTAAGAATGTGTTCTTTTCACTCAGTAAAATTAAATGCCTTTTTAGAATATTTCTACAGGTTTCTTTCAACCTAAAGCCAAGGTTTAGTTAAATGTTTTTATTCCTTTATTGTCACATATGTTGATCGTGATTGAATTGCAAAAGCAATAAAAAGAGTAAAACAAGATGCCACTGCTCCAAAAGAAGGAAGCGAGCTTTGGCTCAGGACATTCCGGTTAAATCCAACCAAAACAAATGCTACCGGTAGTGGGGGAAATGGCTTGTGGTCTTTTGCTCAAGACAAACAACAAAGTCTACAGCTGCTAAACTCTCACGTCACTCCATTTTTGTTTACGTTTCGGGAAGAAGTAAGTTGCTCTCAGTGTCTTCTTCAGATGTTTCTGAGTCATTTCCTTCAGTGGTTCTTGGTGCAGCGCCACCACAGGCGACAGTGTAAACAGGTTTTTCCAAAGGGTTTGGTTTGTTTGACAGTGCAGTGTGAAAGTGAACCAAACCAGCTGGAAATGTAACAAATGCAGCAATTTTGGTCCCCAGTCAAACCGATTCTACTATACTATCAGGTGATAGACTGTCTCCCGAAGAACGACAAGTGACTAGATAAACAAAGTGATCAAGCCTCACCTGAACATGCCACCATCTGGGTGTAACCAATTTGCACCAGCAGACATTATAATTGGAATCCACAAGATCAAGAAAGCCTAAATAAGGCATTTTTTAAATATTGAAAGTAATGACTTATCAAGGGTATTCCTAGACTTTCTAAACAAGCCTGTGTAATTGTGAACTATTAGGTTTATTGGTATGAAAAATGGCTTAAAGCTATGATTAACAGTGGAAAGTCTGGAAAAAGTGAAGAAAATCTAAATACCTGCCTAAGCATCGCTCTCTGATGTTTTGATCAAAGCCCAACCTGGGGCTTGTTTTACACAGCGCTGTCTCTTCACATTATATGCAAGGTGCAGTAAGTAAGAATGCCAAAAGCACCTTATTTGAATCTTAAATGCTAAATATATATGCTAACTTTTACTATTAACTTTATTTCTTTTTTTTTTTTTTGAGGGGGCGAGTGGGGGCAGTGGGAGTCTTTCCTGTGACGGCATTCTTGTCCAGCAACCCAAAGTGGCTTGTAATCCTAGACCTCTGAGGCAGTAAATTACCAGAGACCCAAATTACTTGAAAAACATCAGAACTGATGTTCGCAGTTGGTCACAGTTTGTGGTTTGAGGCCAATCAAGAAAGCCATAGACTTTCACAGCTTGAACACCTACATGACCACATATACAAGTGTCATACAACAGCAAAGTCAGGGACAGTGATGATAACAATCTGGAGGGTGGTGGTAAGACAGCACATAGCACCAAAGGAAATTGTTCCGAACTGAAACGATGCTCACCTCAAAACAGTAGAGTTGTCTGTGATCTGCCATTTCATCTTTCATCCAGCCAAGAGATGACTGACAGTCTGACAGCCCGTCGTTCTTTGAAACAGAAATCTGACCCCTGCTGCACTTGAGTGGGTGAGAATGTTGCTGTGGTGTGACAGTTTGTGCTGCAGGATTTAAACTTCAAACACGAAATGTGTTGCCTTGTAAATTTGACCAGTTAAAAAATAAAGAACTTAACTTTCACCATTGTACTGTCTGGCATTGAGAGTTATTCAGCTTCTGGTTGGAAGGTTCTTGGCGATTCATTCTGAACAATTTCCAGTCCAACATCAGTGCTGAAAAAGCTGTGCTTGCATGATGTCTGCTGCTTGCACCAAGATGGGATGGAAAGCAGTGAAGCGGAAAAAAGAAATTAAAAAAAAAAAAAAAAAAAAGAGTCTCCTACCAAGCCAGCTTCACTGAGGTTAAGACAGCCACTGGGCATGGACTAATCATTTTCACTGTCCAACACTGATGCAGAGCTCTTTGATCTACACAGCAGTTTCCAATGGATGGTCACATCTTTTACTTGCTGTATAGAAAGATATTCCAGTCATGTAGACTCCAGTCTGAAGAGGCAGAAAAAAACACTCAGCGTACTCGGTCAGTGGTCTAACTCTTTCAAATGTCATACTGAATGAGAAGAAAAGAGATAGCTGTAAGGTCCAGAGTCATTTGCTGAAAAATAAAACTGTACAGATTTACAGTACCTTATAAGGGTGTCAATGCCCCTTGAATTTTTATCACACTACAACCACAATCCTCTATATATTTAATTAGTTTGTCTTTGTTTTGTTTTTTCATGTGTTGAACTGACGTAGTGGAAAACTGGTGAAGGGTTTTTGTTTTTGAACTGAGTGACAGTGGCTCAGGAAGTAGAGGTTTGTCCTGTAACTGGTTGCTTGCCGGTTCAAACCCCTGCCCAGTCACTTTGCAGTCAGACGGTTCTGACAGTCTGCCTGGGGCAGCTGTGGCTACAGTGTAGCTCACCACCATGAGTGGGTGAATGGCTGATTGCAGTTTAAAGCATTTTGGAGTCCTTGTACTTCATAAAGGGCTGTACAAATGCAAACAGTTACCATTGCTTTAAGGGGAGAGGGATTTGCTGTTAGGACCTGCTGAGTGTTTAGTTCTTCTTCCAGTGATACTGTAGGTGGGCAACCCTACCTACACTGGTAGAATCAAGCCAAGCATTCAGTCCCAGAGCTTCCTTCAAGTTTTTTTTTTATTTTTTATTTTTTATGTCTTTCTGTTCCCTCCATTTCCTCAGATCAGGCCTGGAGAATGTCTTACCCGATCTTTCTCCTTTATCCTCCAGCCCTTGGTTTCCAAATGATCTCTGGTCTGAGCACATCACCTCTCTGCTCAAGCATCCTTCAAACCAAAACCAAGTCCTCCATAGCTCCCCTGAAGAAGCTCAGCCCCTAGTGGTCACCTGAAGCTCCTTTAACCCATGAGTTCCTCTGCCTGTCTGCTCTCCAACATTCCACAAGCTCTGGCACAACAGCTCTCTCCAGCGCAACAACACTTACCCCTAACCATTACCCCTTCTCATTCTCAGAACATTATTCCTACCAGCTTACCAACATCTCTCCTCCTACTTCCCTCAGATGAACTCTCCTTGCCGGTAACAAACCTCCTTTATTTACTTAATGAATATCAAAATCTTGCTGTGCTCAAACATGATAAAATTATTTAGTTTTCTGTTGGATATTTTATTTCTGTGAATATTATTCGGAGAACTGCAATGTGTCAAAAAAAAAAAAAAAAAAAATTCCAGGCTGCCACACATTTAAATTAGATTTTATGTGCTAGAATAACATAAAGAAGTGCATATTCGGAGTGGAGTAAAATTGATGCATGGGTTTCAGTTTTTTTTTTTTTTTCAACAAATAAAAAACTCCATATAGCTTACATATTAAATCAGTACCCCTGAGTCGATAACATGTAGAACCAGGTTTCTCTGTAACTACAGCTGCAAGCCCTTCTGAATATGTATCTACCAGCATTGAACATCTGGAGGTTTGAAACTGTTATGGACTGGTGACCCGTGTAGTCTGTATCTACCTCTCATCCAGTTACCATTGGAGACGGGCACCAGCACCTTCCATAAGCCTGTCAAGAAATCAGCAGTATAGACAACGTATGGATGGATATTCTTTCTGAAATAGCTCTAGCTCAGTCAGACTGGATAAACAGTGTCTGTGAACATACATTTTAAAGTCCTAAATCACACAGACATGGATCCTATCAACTAATCAGGTGACGTCTGAAGACAATAGATTCAGAGATTCATGCTAGCAATGAGAGAAAGATTGGAAAAAAATCAAGAGGAAATATTACAATTCACTTTACATCATGTTGTAGAGAAGACAGATTTTTGTGTAGAGTGTGGGTGTATGTAAGCATGATAAAGTCTGATTCGAGTAATTACCTGGGAACTTTTTTTTTACAATGAAAAGATTTTTTTTTCTTTTTTGTCATAGCAACCACTTTAAATACAGCACCTTGTTTTGGTATGCTGCTTTCTTTAAAGTTTTGTAATTTCATGTATTTCTAAAAATGTTGTTTTGATTTTGTGAAGCAGACGGATCAATTCCAGAGAGACCAATTAACCTAACAGTCATGTTGTTGGACTGTGCAATGCGCAGGGAGAACATCCAAATTCCACACAGAAAGACCCCAGCCCGGGATCTGAACCCAGAACGTTCTTGCTACAAGGCAACAGTGCTTACAAGTAGCCACTAGTAGATCCAGTTAATTAAATAGCAAATAAAATTTACCTGTTTTTTTCCTTGATTACCAGATCGGAATCCTTAAAAATATTTTTTTCGAGTTCATTAAATCCTTCAAATATGAAAACTTCAATTTTTATGCAGACACATCAACAAACTGGATGTTTTCTGATGGAGTTTTGTAAAAAAATCTACGAAACTGCAGTGTTTCTTAACCCTGGTCTGACAAAGTGGGGGAGAACACCATTTACCCCAGAGAGTTTAGTATTATTTTTTGAAACTTTTTTTTTTTTTTTTTTTTTTTTTTTTTTTTTGCCTGATTAGGCCATACCTCATCTTTGTTCTGTGGTCTCTAAACATTTTCTATTCTGGGTTTGTTCATGTTTTACATTTGTTTTATTTAATATACCATCTTGGTTTGAATCAACTCTGAAAGTCTTTGTTAGGTCTTCGTTTGTGAACTTGCCTTACTTATCTATGTTCCAGGAGCAAAATGAGGAAATGCCACCCGTACTTCCTGGTTTTAGAATATAGCTTCCTGTGCACTGATGATATCACAGGAAGGAACCTGGAGAAGATGGGGGAGAAAAACTGTTGTAATTTGGTAAAAGACGCTTTCAGGGGTTGTATTTGCCCTTCTATATATATATTATTGTAAAATGTATTGGTTACACTAAAAAAGTTGTTTGTTGCTGGTATAAACTAGCATCAGTAAATTGATTATTGTAATGTTTAGTATTACCTGTGAGAAGGAATATTCCAATGGAGACCAGTTGTTCCTTTAAGTTCAGTTGTAGTCTTTTGCCCCATGTTAGCTTTGGAGAAAAAAAGTGTTTGGATTTTTGTAAATTTTCCCTTTTTGTCACAGTTTTTGGAAATAAACCTCTCGCTTGTCTTCTGGCCTTCTTCAGCCACTTTGCCTATGTTTACACAGCAGGTCTTGATGCTCAATTCTGATTTTTGCTAAAATCAGATCTTTTTTTCCTGTAGTTGTTTATTTTAACAAATTCAGTCATCTCGTGATGTTCTGTTATTTTGTGGCCACTGATCTTCTTACAGGCTCTGTGATTTACAGCTTTTCCATTGGGAACTCTGAACTCCTCCAAGTTTTTGAACATTCAGCACACACAGATATCATTAGATACAAAATTAATCGATCCAGTGAACAGCATAACGCTGCTCACAGGAGAAAAATAGAGCTTGTAAAGCAATAATTTTGTTGCAAAACCATTTAGTGGGGGATTGTCAGTCAATGCATGTGTGCTGGTTCTCCAAATAGCACCATCCCTGCTCAGCCTTACTCCTAATGTTTGTGTGTTCATTCTTCAAACAGCAGCTTGACAGCAGCGTCTCTCCTTATTTCCCTCAGTGGGTCCAAGTTCTGCACGCTTGAAGAACTGCCTTGCGCTGTGAAAACAGTAACCTGAGTGAACTTGTCTGTCAGTCAGAAAAATAGACTCTTAGGAGATATTACACCTCTATACCTGGGTGTTCATTGACTTGGAGCTGTCAATCTGGATCCAGCTGCTGTGCATTTCTATCCAATTTATCACAAAATCACTCAGTTATCCTCCCCCATGAACTGACTGTTCTCTTAGCTGGCAAAGCTGCAGTTTTGAGTATATTGCTGTACTTACTGCAAGATGAAAAACAGTTTGCTTAATCAAATTATTAAAACTTTTCTCAGTTTCGCTGAAATTATGTACCACTTTAGGGAAAACATTTGACTTCCAAACAGCTTTTGGTAGAGTCAGTATGATGGTGTGGGTCAGTATTTCCCTCACTGGAGGGTGATTTTAATGTAAAAGAAAAAGAAAAATATAACAATAAGCTTCTGCAGTCAATCCCACCTCCAATACATCAAGATGTCAGTGCTAGCCTACAGAAAGCAGGTTTTACAAGGGAATACCTCTGGATTTTGGAGTGGATAGGATGGAAAGGCCTTGCGGTCCTGACCTTAACCCCAGTGAACAGTTGTGGGGTCAGCTTGGGCTTGCTGCTTGTGTTGGAGTGACTGGCACAACAACAATTGTTCAATGAAAAATGGGATATCAACCTACAGCAGTGTGTGACCATGCTGGTAATCAGCATAATGGAGGGAAGTGGCAGGCTGTTGTGGTTATATGCAGTTCTCTAATATACTAACTTATGAATAATTTGCTAAACTGTTAATATGTCTTCTTTGCTCAACTTTTTTGTCATCCAATCGAATGCAAACAAGATACTTAGAATAAGCCGTTTGACACTGGCAGGGAGGATTTGACAAGTTTTTTAATGGGTTCAAGCCTCATACTGAATTCTGGCTCAACGTACAAATGCATTTTCTTTAAATATGTCAGACCAGTAAACAGAAATAAACAGGCTTTAAGCGGTACAAGCCTTATTGCGTTTGTTACAACAAACCCAAATGTATTTAAAAAGTTTCTGCAGGTTTCACCAACTCAAAACTAAGACTTTTTAAGACCATCTTGAATGAAATTTCAGACCTCTGTCATGACAAATGTACCATACAAAGTCATAGGCTATATATGTATGTAAGAATGAAAAACTGTTGAGTAAGAAATGGCACTGCTTGTGAGATTAACTATAGATATTGTCACATTCTTACTTTAGTCTAAGACATTAATTACTGTTCCTTTTAATCTTTTCCCTATATATATCATCATAGCTGCATCAGTGGCTCTGTATTCACCTTTGGTTCCATGTTCTACGCCTTTTCCTTTTTTCCTCCTTCTTAGCCGTATTTCCCTTCATAGTAAGAACTCTGTTGAAATTAATTCTTCAATAGGTAAGACTGGTGCTTGGCCACCACCACTAAACCTCCGACTTCAGAGTCTGTGAAGTGCCAAATGCTGCTCTTACATCAGTGCTAATAGTAGCAGCGCCGACCGTTTTCAGGGGAGCTTTAGCCCTGCCAGGGGATCAAAACTGTGACGTGTCTGGGGTCTGTCTGTGGCTCTTGGCAGCAGCTTTGTGCTTGTCACACAGCATATGGCTCTCTACAGTCTTAACCCCCGTGGTGCTGAACTTTTTTTTTAACACACAGTTCATGCAGCATCGTACAGGCTTGCAACAGAACTGAGCCAATGAGAAAGATGCACGTTGTCAAGCCAATCATTGATAAATTTGTACTTACCCATAACAGAAACAAAAAAGGTAGCTAGCTAGCTAGCAAAGGTATATTAACAGCTTGTTGCCAGTAGCCTCAATCTGCTCAAGCCACAGAATGCAATGAAGGTGTCTGCACGCATCTCAGGCTGTGGCCTGACAGAAAAGTCCCACAAGAAAAAAAACCTACATGGAATATGAGAGTGAATAGTCCAGCCACTACAAAATTTAAGACCTGCGATTAACATATTTAGGACCAACTTACATTTTTTAAAAACAAATTTAAGACATTTTAAGGCCGTAATTTTAGATACATGAATTTAAGACTCTTTAAAACTTTTCAAGGATTTTTACTTTTGGCTCTTTAAATAGTTTTTTGAATTTGTGTAGGAACAGGTGGTGATTGAATATAAAATTCAACAAATGTATTATCAGCAATTAACATACCAGACATTCTAAAGTAAGACGGTCCAAACATTTTTACAGAGCTTATGTGGAGTTGACTCCTGACCCTTGCCTAAACAGGATTCAAAGAAACATCAACCCACAAATGGATGTTAATAAACCTTCCTTCAACTGGATTATACAGTTATCCTGGTTTTTGTATTCATGCATTTCCCTGAGTTATTGGGGTTTTTTGTCTGTTGCCTTAAAGCTTGTTTTAAGACAGCCTAAGATTTTTTATCGTCATGTGTGTGGTTTCTCAAGTTTTGAAAATAGGTTGACAATTTTAAAATCTTGCTGTGTGACCCAGGTGTTAGTTTTTGTGTTTCCAGAAACTTGAAGTGTTTCTTTTCTTGTGCAATCTATTTGTTCATAAAGGAACAGAGCTGATCACTTTCCCCATCATCTGTTGGTCTCATTTGTGCTCTGATTCAAAGATAGCTGAGGAAGGAAAGTGTTTTGTCGTTCTGATGTGAAGCAAAGGTGGAATTAAGGCAGGTATGAACACAGATTCTTGTTTTTGGTTCAGAAATTGTGGCTACTTGACAAACAGGTGGTTTCTCAATAAATGTCCAAAATTTAAAATAGTTTTTTTTTTTATCCAGTGAATGCACAACATAAATGTTCATACACAGAATCTTCAGATGTACAAAGCACTTGAAGAAGAGTGGTCATCTTTCACTTTAATGCTTGACTCATGGTTAATTCTCCAACTGTCTTATTTCAGATGTCAATGTGTCAAAACCCTATTCAAAGTAGGTACCAAAGACCAAGATCAAAATTCCAAAGTTTCTGTCTAACTAAACGCAGTTATACCAAATGACTAATGACTTGTTGATTTAGGTGTATTTTTTATTTGTCACAATGATCATGCAGCTTTGAATTGATTGAAGTAGTACAAGTGCATAAAAATGCAATTATGGAAAAATATGATGACAAAATCTTTTGAAACCCATTACCAGACTCATAAGCTTCTCCAGTCTTCTTTCTGGAGGCCTGAGACGGCTCTCAACAGCCAGGAACACACCAAACTAAATGTCCAAGGTTCAAACAGGGTAAAATTCTGAGTAATATCATCATCATCATCATCATGTGCACATCACGTGATAGGGCTTTGTGTAATTTTAACCAATTTCACTGAGACGAAGAATGAGATGTCCTAAATAATCCAACACCAGTAATTGCACCTCTTTAAATTATATATAAATGAAAGAGTTTTAAAATATCTTTTCTTCTGTTTCCCTTCATTTTATCTGTTTCATTATATTATTTGAATTTTTCACCACTAAGATTTATGTGAAACATCTGTATGTCCAAATTCTTTAGAAAAGCACTCAGGCTTTTACAGTTTAAGATGACTGTAGATGGGAAATAAAGGACTTAAATATCATATTTTGCTAAATGTAAATATTTGTTTCTAGCTCAACTTTTCAGAACCTACCCACACTCCATTGTATTTTTCTATTCTGACCTTTGATTCAATCTGTTTTTTTCTGTCTACTGATAAAAATGTATCTGTTAACGTGTTGCATTTTGTAAATATCACAAAGAAAAAATGTTTGAAGAAAAATAGTGAAAGAAAGACGTGTAAGAGCTTAGAAATAAATTGAGATTTATTGGAGTAGCATTAACTAATCTACAACTGATGCCAATCTCTAGAGCAAATATGTTTATCAAGGAAATTTTCCACATTAAGCTTTAATAGTTTGTTTTTGTTTTTTTTTTAAAAATAAAATCTCTGGTACCAAACTTATTGGCACCTTTTCTTTTAATCCTTAGTAAAACCACTTCGCTAGTAAAAGCACTTTGTTTTCTCCATCAGTTAAAGATGTGTGACCTCTCCTTGCAAAGACCAGTAGTCCCCAACCATGAGCTTCAGGGCCCACGGTCCTTCATGCTGCAGGTGGTTCCCAGTTTCCTGATGCCCTCCTAACAGATTCCTGCAGAACTTGCAGAGGCACGCTGAAGGCGGAATGCAGTCGTTCCAATATGGTGTGCAGGAGACGGAACACATCGAAAACATGCAGAACCGAGAGCTCTGATGACCAGAACTGGCTCCGAGCGTTGTGGTGCAGCTCGCAAAGATTATGCAGAAAACATGAATGTTGATGGTGAGTCTGCTGCTAGATTCCAGTTTCACCAACGGATTATGTTCCGTTGTGGCGGGTTCATCTGAGTCTACATCACCCCTCCCTTTTCTGTGCCTTTAACTTTATTAATGATTTCATTAATAATAATTATGAATAATTACCAAAGCCAAACATTGATGCGAATGTTGATTCCCAACACTGTTGTCCTTGTATAAACTGTATTTTTCATCAAATCTGTATATTTTTTGTATAAGTTTTATAATCAAAGCAGGAGTAAAAATAGAATATCAGAGCCTCCATGTGTATCGCCTCCTTGCAATCTTGCTGAGCAGTAGAAGCAAAACATACAACTGCAGCAGATAAACTGCTTGATTAAATAATAACAAATTATCTAGACAAGATTATAGATCTATAAATAAAAGAGGATGATGTAAAAGTATCTAAAGCTACACAGCAGCTACAGTATCTACAGCAGCATTATTGCCAAAGACTCTCAACATAAAAACAAGAGCAGGGCTGCAACATGTTCTACATCCAAAAAGCTCAAATAACCTGATAACCTGGAAGATGTTCAAAAAAACCAAAACCAACATGAAGAGCAGCTCTGTTCTTTACCAGCACTGAAGACACAATCCAATCATTTCATCTGCCAAAGATGGCCTTGGACATTTTTAAATAGTGGCAACAAAATGACATTCTTTACTAGCTCATACACTAAGAAAGTGCTGAATAAAAGCACAGATTATGTGAAATCTCTTTGAAATAAAAGATAAGAAAGAAAAGGGAAAGCTTTTTCTTGAGCATCTTATTGTTTGCAGTGATTTAGAAATTGTACATTGTTTTGAACATTGTTTCCATTTTTTTTCCACTAGCATACTTATTTCTATGTAGAAGAAGAAAATTAGAGAAACGAACACTGACAGTAAAACTAAGCACAGGCATTCTGTTTTGCACTTAGCAGCAGCACATGAAATAACAATTAAAATATTTCAAAAGAAACTTTCTGACGCATTGGGCATCAGGAGGATCCAAAATATAAATACTAATGGGCCTGTTATGGCGTACAAAGATATTTAAGAGCTTTTTAAAAACAATTCTTGAATCATTTTTCAGACTTTTTGACCGCTCCTTGCTCTGTTTCTGGAGGAGAGACAGTTTAACCACCTTTCAGCAGGTAAACTCATAAAGCAGTTCTAAAGCAGCTGAAAAACACAAAACGAGAAAGAGCTCAGAAGCTTCACATCACTCTTCAGCTTATAACAACAGCAGAACCCACCTGCTAACGTTACTTAGGTCAGTTTATTCTATGAAATAATTAAAAACAAGAGTTTTTAATTCTTACAGGAATTACAGGAATTCTTACAGGAATTTTTAATTCTTACAGGAGGAGTTATTGTTCTTCATATTTTTTAGAATTTTTATTTTCATTTTTATTTATGGCTTATTGCCCTGGAATTTCAAAGTGTTCTTGATTTCATGCTCTTTAACAAGGTTCCAGAGATCCTCCACCATATTTAGCAGTGGTCCTGAATGCTTTTTACATTGATTTGTTTTTTGTTTCATACCAGACAAACCTTGAGTATTAATTGCCAAGTACCTCAGTGATAGTTTCATCTGACTGAAGCATATAATCCCAGTTAACGTCCCAGTAAAGTTTAACACACTCCAAAGCGTAATGTTTGTACTGCCTCGACGAGTTGGCAGAAAAAGTCTCATGCTTGTAATGGAGACTTGGTGACAACATGTTGCGTTCCTTTAGCTGTAATATTGGGCTTTCTTCCCTGTCCACATCCCCCCTCTCAGTTTGGTCTTTATTCGGCCTTCTTTGTACAGCTGTAGTAGTTTTAAACATTTTGAATTGTTGCTCTGTGGCAAAGTTAAGGTGTGTGTATATTTTATTGCAACCATTAGTTTTCAAAATGAAAAAGAGCCTTGAAGTATGTGCTGCTTTTACATTGGTAGCTAAAAAAAACTCAAACACAAGATTCATTTTGGTTTTAAAGAATCTCTCTTTGGGATAGTTCAGTCCAGATTTGATGACTTTAAATGTATCTTAGATTCTGAGGTGATCTAAGGTTGTGTGGATTTATTAAAAGCTGAAACAGCCCTTTACTCGAGTAACCCTGTCACTGTCCAATATATGAGAGACAATGCTTCTTAAGGGGAAGAAAACCCAAAACAAAATAAAAATAACCGCATCATTCTAACAAAGTTTAAATTCAAAGTTCTTGGGTTCTGGTATTCTTCAGTAGAAAACATAAACAGAAGACTTTAAATCATCGTCCTTCTTGCTAAAAGTATTTATTTTAATTATTTTGAACTAAAACAAATGAGAAATGTTATTTGCTCCAAACACATGCCATCATGCAGCCCTGCGTTATATGCTGGAGCTCAGCCCCGGAGTGCTTCAGCTACTGATCGTAAAACACAACAGTCCGTTTTTCACTTTGTATTTTTTTTAGTTTTTACCAGAGTTGAAATTTGAAGTTTTTATCTTCTGATGGACAGGTCACCTCAGCAATAGGATGGGTGGCAAATAAACAATAAAAAGAAGCACTGGCAATATCCACTGTCTGTGCTAAAAGGCATTTGATTTCCAAACATGTGGATTGGGATTTTTCTCACCTTAATATTCTAGTTTGAAGGTCCTTGCTCGAGGTGGGCGTATCGATTCAAACTATTGACAATACTGATACCAAGTTGGTTTTAATATCGGATCAATACTAGCGTGATAAAATTGATACTTTAGTATCAGATTCCTTCCTGAAATGTTATTTCATTTTTGTGTTGTAGTTCCTCAACTCTAACTCAAAAAGATTTGGTTTAGAGTTGATGTCAAATAATATATTTTTTTTGCACAGTTTTTCTGTTGTTTATCATGTTAATGTTATCAAAGTATTTTGGAGACACCTATAAACAAAATAATTCAAAGCAAAAACTACAAAAACATCTAAAGGTCAGAGGTTTGATGATAAATCAAACATAAGTAATGGTCTTGCATTTACTTTGTATTGGATCAGTACCAAAATATGCAGTATTACACACCTCTAGTCCTTGCCCTCCCAGCTTGTTACAAGTCAAAAAGAGTGACAAAGGAACAAGTTCAAAACAACTCACCTCTGGTAAATATGTTACAAAGCTGCTCATGTTGCTCTTCTCTTCCACCAAAAGCACTGGTTAGAACTGGTTGAAGCACATAAAGACAACAAATCCAAAACAGTTATTACAATAGGTTTCAAAAAGATGTATAAATACATCTTTATTTGAAAAGTCAACATGTTTTGTTTTGCAACCAGTTTGACAAAAGGGGTAAAAAAATACAATAACAGACGCTAACATGAAACCAAATACAAGCCCTGTACCCTCTTCAGTGTGACAAATCATCGTTAATCAACTTCACTTTGAACTTTGCTCAGGAACAAAGGTAAATGAAGCCGTAACAGTAGAACTAAATAATTATTCAAATTTTTTATGCATGAAAACATTAAAGACAAAGCTGCACCAAGATATAATTTCTACTGTAAACTACAGACTATAAACTACAGAAAAGAAACTTACCGTGCACTTGTGAGAGATGTTCAATATGTCCTTGCAAGTTTATTGTTTGGGTTGATATGTTCATTGTCACTGGTGGTGGTGGTTTCCAAGGCAATCAAAAGTAAGAATAGTTTAAAAGCCTCAAATTATAGAAGTCTTTTGAACATAAAAACAGAATCAGATTTATTCTGCAACTTTTTTGCACACGAACAAGGCATTATTTGAACAGCAGGGTGCTACACATGTATGGAATAAACACAGACAGCTTCTCTCAAATATACAAGTTTATTACCAAAATGAATTCAACTTCACAGTTTAAACATTTTTATTCAATCAACTCACTAAGCTAGCAACACACACAGCTAAAACTACTGAGAAAAAGATAAAATAATGAAACTAAAACTACTAGAATTAAAAAATAAAATAAAAAATAGAACCAATAAACTGATGCAGTGATGTCATAGTTCAGTATGAATTGTGAATATTGAGAACCCAGATTTGTTTCATGAGCAACACCAGAAATGTGCAATAATAAAACATTATTGTTTGGAAGTAATGTTTTATTAAATTCTGACTGAAGTATAAAGGATAAATTTTTGGAAAATTGATTCTTAATCTATTTATCAGTTCATGCATCGGAAATATAATAATTTGGAGCAGCAGAACGGGAGTGTGTTGCCACTCACAAAATGGCGTCTTAAGCGGACCGAAATGATCAAGATGTTTTCCTCTAGAGCTGCATGCACCTTAGCCTGAATCAATTTCCATGGACATCGGGAGCAGCTCCCTTGGACTGGCAGACCAGGGTGGTGGTCCACCAGTTCAAAACAGGTGGTTGTGTTCCAATTACAGGGGGATCAGACTCCGATGCCTCACTGGTAAGGTCTATTCAGGAGTTCTTGAGAGGAGGGTTTGCTGGATAGTCAAATCTCAGATTCAAGAAGAGCAGTGTGGTTTTCGTGTTGGTCATGGAACACTGGACCAGCTCTAAACCTTCAGCAGGGTCCTGGAGGGTGCATGGGAGTTTGCCCAACCAGTCTACATCAGTTTGGTGAACTTGGAGAAGGTGTTCAACCGTGTCCCTCAGGGAATCCTTGGGAGGTGGGGGGTACTCTGGAAGTATGGGGTACCTTTTGATACCAGGACCTTTGTCAGGTCTCTGTACAACCGGTGGTGATGGAGGCATGGAAGCTGGCAGTGGTATGACATCACCAAAGCTATTGGAGGAGGAAGTAAACCTTGAGGAGGAAGGCGGGAGTCTTCTGTGCACATCAAGAGTGTGGAGAGAGTGGGCACGCAGAGCGACCTGAAGGACGAAACAGCCAGCCTTACATACTCTGTGGTCTGGGTCCACATCACCTGCACAGAGGAGGAGCACAAGGGCAGACACACATACACATCTGTAGCCCAGTCCATAAGTCCATAACACAATCCCAGCTGCATGGCCTCGTCTCCTCCTTACTCACACTTGTGTTTGTTTTTATTTTTTCATCTCAACACTCACACACACATAACACATCCAAGCATTTGCATTATGCCACTGATACAGATACTCACATTCCATTATAGTTTTTGTTAACTTTATACTTTATCTTTAATAAATGTTCATTTTATGCACCTTTACCTGTGGCATGGTCTCCTGTTTTTGTCATTACAGCAAAGAAGACACTTTGACATGGTATCATGCAAAAATGGACATTAGAACTTGGCTTAGCAAAAAAAAAGAGCAAAGCTACCAAAGCTAGGGCAATACTAATATGTCACCAGTCTTAAGCAGATTTTCACTAACATACTACTGCATGTACTGATAAAGGCCATATTATCACTCGTTCTGCACTTCAGGTCACAGTGAGACTCTTTTCCTGTGCTCTGTATTTTATGTATTTGCGTGTATGCTTCTGTGTGTCTGTGTTCATGAACCACAGGCTCAATGTTCGCCCTGTCACTTCTGGCTGTGGTTGACCGGAGGTGACAGAGCATAAGCTCCCTCTCTGTGACACACAGAACACCACTGTGTGCTGTGAAACACCTTCTGCTTGTGTCGTGAAGACTCCTGAACAGTTTATGCTTGCCCAGGGACATAAGCTCTTTTATGACAGACAGAATGCATTCTATTGTGCAGTCTCTGCAAAAATGGAATGACCGAAACATCACATTGCATAAGGCCCTCTTCATATCCAATTAAAATTGTGTGATGACGTTAAAAATAAGGCAAATGAAGATGCTCTCTGAAGAATTTTGAGCAGGACATCTTGGAGGTTAGGGTTAGGTGTATGTCCCGTTGCGCATAATGGAGCATGAAATGCTCAACTTTCTGTCATGAGATTGTGTGGTTCATTATTGTGGTGGAAGCACATTTGGGTCCTGGTTGAAACAATGCTAC
The DNA here is from genome assembly GCA_014839685.1 of Anableps anableps. Taxonomy (NCBI): domain Eukaryota; kingdom Metazoa; phylum Chordata; class Actinopteri; order Cyprinodontiformes; family Anablepidae; genus Anableps; species Anableps anableps. Next base: position 6,610,050 of record CM026067.1, on the reverse strand, counting down.
CTCATCTAGGACCTTTGACCCCCTCAAACCTGTGTACCTTGATCATTTGAGAATCGGATGGAAGACTGGCTTCAATGGCCTAAGCCCTGGAAACAACCTCAACTTGTCCACACCTGGCTGTCAGGGCTCCAATTAGTCTGCTTCACTGCAACTTTTGGCACAGTATCTGCTATGCAAATTAGGACCTGCCACTCATACACTCATACATGTGCAACAACAAAAAAAGACTTTACCAAGTAGCAAAATAATAGTCCCTGAAAATGAAAGAAAAGAAAAGAAACTGCCATCTTTATGGCCCTTACACCAAGGGATGAGTATGACTGTACTCACCTGGAATAAAGCTTTGAAGAGAAGAACACATACCACTTATTTTTTCATAAGACTGTGCAGACATCTGAGAATAAATAAGTTTTAAATCACTTACAATTTGTTTAGATACTTAGACAATCCAGTGCATGAGATGTACTTGAATCTTAAAAGTGAGGCTGTTTGGATATTCTGTCTGGTCAGAGGGACTCACAGTACATGCATTTGTACAGAAATCCCTCTCACCTGCCCCTCTCAGTTACTATAATTTGACTAACACAGGTGCTGGTCCGAGCCTGAAACAAACCCTTTTCTGTCTGTTTGTACTTTCCATGAGTGACAGTTTTAAGACAGTTCTCTAAGATCAGGTAAAAATGAACAGCTGTAGAAAAAGGGTTAAGGTGACAGTCTGCAGACTTAGTGTTTAAAGACTGAAGAAGTTATTATACTGTAGTAGTTTCCATTTTCAGGAGCAATCCCAAAAATACTAATTGCAACCAAAATATTAATTGTGGTTGCTCATTTGAAATTATATTAATCACTTTATCTAAGTCAACTATAGATGACTCCCTTCCTTTAATTAAAAACTGTTTTTTTCTATTTTGAGTCCTGACTAATTACTCTAGGCAAACTACAGTGTTTTTAAATAAAAAAAATATTTCAGCTTTGACAGCAAAGTTTGACTAAGATGTTGCATTAAATATACAGTGCAGGGCCACAGCATATGCAAGAAAGTGCTCCTCATACCAAAGGGTCAGATCAATAGATTGGCTCTAGCGAGACTAATATTACCTAACTGTGAAAATTGAGTAATATCACCAGCTCCGCTGGAGAAACGCTGTATTGATTGTATGGTCAATATCAAAAAGCAGATATCAAAGGCTGTATAAAAACTCTTTAAAATTGACTATCCTGTTTTGTTTATCAGCTATTTAAAAGGGGAGAAAAGTCAATAGCAATCTCAGATGCCTATCCATTTCCAGCACTTCAAGTAGTTTGTTGGTCATAAATATGTCCTTGGTTGAATATAAGGTTCCCATGCACTCCTTGGACGTTGACCAATTCTAACAAAATGACTAAGCTCTAAGAGTCTCTTTGCTAATACTGCCAACCTGAAAAACTGTTGTAGCACCAAAATTACTTTTGAATGATGAGGGGGGAAGTCTTAAAAGTTCTAACAGTCTCCTGAGAATTTATTGCAGAGGTCCATTGTCCAACATACAGCCAAATACTATGACTACAGTAACTGTGAAAACACGCTTGGTTCTTCACACATTCAGATTAGAGTTCAGACACATAAAGACAGTTACAAAGTCAGCCTTCTATCACCTGAAGAACATTTCCAGGATCAAAAGGCTAATTTCCCAGCAAGATTTAGAGAAGCTCATCCATGTGTTTATCTTTAGTCGCACTGATTACTGCAACAGTGTCTTAACAGGTCTGCCTAAAAAGTCAGTCAGACAGCTGCAGCTGATCCAGAACGCTGCTGCTTGTGTTCTCACTAAAACCAAGAAAACAGATCACATCACTCCAGTTCTAAAGTATTTCCACTGGCTCCCTGTAGCTCAGAGAATAGACTTTAAAATACTTCTGTTAGTTTATAAAACACTGAATGGCTTAGCACCAAAATACATTAAAGACCTGTTGTCATTGTATCAAGCTTCTAGTCTACTCTGAATGCCCAGAACCAAACATGGAGAAGCAGGATTCAGTTTTTATGCTCCTCTAATCTGGAACAGACTCCCAGAAAACTACAAAGCAGCTGAAACACTGAGTTCATTTAAATCAAGGCTAAAAACCCACCTGTTTAGAGTTGCTTTTGATTTATAATAACTGGAACACTGATCAATATATTTGCTTTGGCTGGATGTATATTAGCTTTTGACAAAATGTAATGTTTATTGCTTGTTTCATAACTGGTTACTGTACTATGGTTTCATGGTGTAAAGCACTTTGAACTGCCTTGTTGCTGAAATGTGCTATGGAAATAAACTTGAGTCTTTCACTCACCAGAAATCTGTTTTTCTATTAGTGAGAACAGCCACAACAAGTTCTCTTTTTATGTCACATTCATTCCTGTCAGTTTTCATTTCTTTTGTCGTGCTTTTCAAGGCATTTTACTTTCTTAGTTCTGGTGTCACTTTGTCACACTATTCTATTTCTGTCTTACAGTTTAACAGCGTAGGAAGACACGATACCTAGGAAATAAGGCTCCAGCATTACCTTACCATGCTTTTGACACTGTAGCGTACACAACTTGATCCCCAGAATGTCATGTTTCAGTAAAGGACCTGAGAGTGATACAGCATAGAAAATTAAGAGGTTTATACAAATGAATGATGGTGCACCATATAAGATGGCAGAATAAGAGACTTCAAGGACCAACTGCTATAATGGGGAATCAGTTAAGATATTCTTAATTTAGTAGGACGAAAATGTTATCTTTAAAATATTGTAAAACTGTTGTATTGGTAAGTTTTAAGAGTGTGGTTTAGAAAAAAAAAAAAAAAAAATATATATATATATATATATATATATATATATATATATATATATATATATATATATATATATATATATATATATATATATATATATATATATATATATATATATATATATATATATATATTGGTGTTGCTTCTGATGCTGTGCAAAACTTTCAAAAAGCACTTCCCTACCACCAGGGTTAGCAAGTTTCCTGGGGGAAACCCTGAGTTGGATCAGGTTGCTGTTTAGTTTAAGACACCAGCATAAGAAAAATGATGTTCGTTGCAGTCTCTTCCAACCCAACATACGGGTCATCAGGTTGGGTTCAAACTTTTCAACTTGTCTCAACTGCATACAGTAAAAGCAGCGTTTGGGAAATAAATAATCCAGATGTTTTGTTTTGTGTGTGTGAAGTCATTAACAGGCATACTGTACACGTCTTCATCAGAACAGAAGCTAAGGGTAGATATAGTTGTATAATTAAAGCTTTTGTTTTGCTGCCGATTTCTTTTTATGTCATATTAAAGAAGCTACACATGAGATCTCTCACCAGTGCCAGTACATTGTGATGCCAAAGCTTTATTTGGTTCCATACGGTAATCATCTCTGCAGAGCCTGATATTAATTTTTCTTGTTCGATTTGGCCTTTTTTAACATGCACTGAAAATATATTTTATGCAGATCTCAAACATGATTTGATGAAAGTCATAAAAGATACATTAAAGAACCATCATTTAAGTGTCAAAATTTGAAATTCTCTTTTGTTTTTGAAATAAAAAAAAAAACAACTTGACTAAAAAGTCAAATTCACCGTGCATCTGCTGTATGAAAGATGCACCGCATGCTGCATGAGTGACATGAAGAAACAGGCAGCCGTTGGTAAACATGCTCCTGCTTTTCACACCACACAAGCAGCAAATTATTTAACTCTGAGGACTTATTGCTGCACATAAAAACAATGCTCTTCTGCTACCAGCCTGTCAGCTGTGTGTGAATGGTGTATTTTTCTCCGACAATGACAGCAGTGTCCAGTCACCTGTGAATCTGGCACTCTATTTACACATACTGTAGAATGGCTGCTTTCATGCTGACTTGGCCTGCACAGGCATATTTAGATGCTTTCAAAGGTTAGGTGATGTGTTGTTTTCCTGACTCAAGTGGGCTTGAAAATGACATCACACTGTTGCTTTAAAAAGACACAAAGATAACCTTTAGCATATGCTCCTGTCTTGTTTTTTTGGTTTTTTTGTTGTTGTTTGTTTGGTTTTTGTTTTAATTCTACAGTAGAAGGCTCTGTTTTGTTTTTCGACATTCTATCTTCTTGCATTAGCTGCTCAGAGACATGTTTTGGCAGCAGTAAGCTTGTTTTTGTGGAGGAGTACAGCTGAGATCTGAGTTTTTAGACCAGATCTATGGTATGCAGTGAAGGCAAAAACAACAAGAGATGCAGAGACATGTATTTAAAAAAAACTGTGACAGTACATGACTTAGCAAGATGTAAATGATAATGAAACAGCTCTGAGAGTCTGTAGCTCATAAAAATCTAATATCTTATTTTCCACAACATTCCTGTTAAACTTTCCTAACAAATGAAGGATGGAGGTTTATTTGAGTCCTGATTTTTCTGCCACTTTCCTAGGTTCTCAAAAGATTCTTTCCTAGAACAAGGGAGTTTTCAGACCTGGTAGTCTGGTAGACTGTTTGATTGGGGACCAAAATGTGACTGTCCACGACAAATGCAGAAACAACTGTCCTCGGGGGGGGGGGCGTTTTGAGTTCTTAACAGATTCTGAAAGTGTGGATTCTAAGTTTTGCAATGTTGTCAAACACACGGGAATCAAAAAAAAAAAAAAAAAAAAAAAAAAAAAAATGAAGAAGATGTGGCCCTTCGAATGTATTATTAAAAAATCCAGAGTTAAGAGAAAATAGCTCTCAAAGTTTCCCAGCTAGCGAGTGAATGTTCAGGCAACGTTCGCTGAACGTTGTCAAACGTTTGGACCTGATGTTCACCAAACGTCTTAACGTTCACTCTGAACATTCACTCACAAGGGGAAAAAATGCTTTTGCTATGATTTTATCAAATCAGTTTTTATATATTCTAGACCTTTATTGTGGTTACTGTTTTTTTTAAAAAAAATATTACTTAACTTTTGTCTTCTTAGAAAAAGTTTGCACGTCTAGTGTTGTCTGAACATCTGCGGGACGTTTCTATAAAATGCGGCTATACCGCACTTAGACACTAGAGGGCTCCTCACCCAGCCAAACCTCATCCTCTCCATTCAAATAATGGCTTTAATGTCTGAGTTTCTAATTTCCTTCCCTGCATAATATGCACTGCATTCATTATAACGTTAGATAAACTTATACTGAAGGAGAATATTGCTTTTATAAAAGTCTAAGAAGTACTTTAATTTTTTTTTTTTTTTTTTTTTTTTTTTTTTTTTAAACCTTTTGTGCTACCTGAGTGGCGTCCTTACCCAACTTCCGTTTCCGGATTATCTTCGGACTTCTGCACCCAGGCTGCAGGAGCAAGGCTTCTGTATTTCATTTGAAACCGATTGGATCCACTTTGCTCGTCAAGTTATTGGTTACCATATTATATGATATTCTGATTATATGATTGGTGGGTAAAAAGCCACATAGTTTGTTATCGGTGCCTGTGTGTGTATCACACTTAGCATTATGCTTTGCAAAGACAACATGGCGGAGGTCACGCTACTCTCCCAGACTACTCAGCTTCCATTATCCACCTTATTCCTGGGAGGGTTACTGCAGAAACCATTGTGGGTCTTACTTCTGGTGAACGCAGGAAGTAGCAGTAAGGTTTTGGCTAATTCGTAGTTTACTGGCTAATCTATGATGTAAGGCTCTTACATCCTTCCTAAGGATGTAAGAATCTTGCTGAAGACGCTTCAAAAATAATTAGATTCAAAAATACTTTATTGATCCCAAAGAATCTCAGAGGGAAATTAAATGTTGTTGTAACTCATAGTAATTCTAGGTTGGATTTTTTGGGGGGTTTTTTTGATTTGTTTTAAGTTGTAGATGCTAACGGCTGCGGGCAGGAAGGATCTCCTGTAGCAGTCCTGTACAGCAAAGTAGCATAAGCCTCCGACTGAAGACATGGTTTTTCTATGATAGTCTCATGAAGAGGATGCCCTGGGATGTCCATAATTTTCCTTAATGAACATTACTGGCAGTTCATACTATTTATATTACGCGATTTGAATGTTTGCTGTCATAGATTTGAATCACCTAATGACTACTTTTTCTTCTATGTAATTTCAGATGACTACTTGAAAGGAAGACAGAAATGTGACTTGGCTGAACATGTGTCAAACTTGTTTGGCAGTAACTGTTAGCAGCAGAGAAACAGAGTGATTCATGGTTTCCTTGAATCAGATCTTTGTGTTGCTTGATCAGGATTAGAAGTTTTAAAAAAACACTTGCCTCTACAACAGTATTACAGAACACTTCGAAGTACATGACAATCAGTATTACTGCACAAATGGTGCCTTAATTAAACAAATCATGCTGAAGTTAGCAGGAAGTGTTTTTTGAGAGAGGATGAGGAAAAGCCACAGATCCAACTGGAAACTCCTATATTTAACCATCATGTGCACAAAGTGAAGACACGTTGAGTGTCTATCATCATATTTTTGATTTAAATTATTGATAGATGTAGGGCATTTTTGGATTTTATTTGTCGATAACATGACGCCATGAAGAAGAGATTTATTTGCAAATGAGGGTTAGGGTTTTTTGTGGGGGGTGTTTCATCTGTTTTAGTTGTTTCCCTGCATTTAATTCAGGTGTGCTGGAACAGAGACGCGTCTAAACCAAGCAGGACAGTGGGCCCTGAGGACCAGCGTTGAAGACCCCCAGTCTATGTTGTTTACTTTGTCCAAATTCTTACGAATTTGTAGTAAATTCTTACCAAGGGTTATTTTACATTACTGAGGGTTTTTTAAAAATCATTCTTGGCAGATTATAATTTTCAGTGACGTCTTCAAAGCCTTAGAGGAGGTCAAGGAGACGGCCTGGGAAAAGCGCAGGATACTGCGGGCCGTTGTGCCCCGACTGACTGCCACGACATCTGCTGAAGAGGTCGGCTCACTGGATGAGCTCGTCCTTCAGCCTCAGTGGCAGAAGAATTAGAAACCTGAACCAAAAACTGGAGTCAGGCGCTGTTCAGAAAACAACATGATTCTTCGAAGACGTAATTTGCCTTTTTTTCCACATTAATCCTTCCTTCTATCAGGGGCAGAACGGTGTAAATATCGACTTTTAAATTCTGTTACTTTTTTAGGTAGCTCTCTGAGGGACCCGAGAGCTGCTGTGTTCAGCATTGAAGTGAAAATCCTCTCAAACCACTGAGCAGAGGGGGAGGAGAAGGCTTTCTGGTCAGAAGCACTTGGTGACTGTAATATTTAGTAAAGATAAGCTCATCTACTTTTTAACCTAAAACTGTGTAAATTGGTGTTTATTATCCTATAACTGGATTTTGTCATTGTGCGTTTTCTCTATAGCCTACGAAACATTTTGTTTCATGAAACGATAAAACTTTTCCCTACAGTGTACACCTTTCAGTTTAAGAAAGTATATATTTTCTCTGTCTGTTTTTAAGGGGCCGTTACGAAAGAACCGAAGGTCAGATTCAGAAATCTAGCCTGTGGCAGGAGATCGGCTGAAACATTCCAAGGGTTGCTGAGACAAGTCCGCCAGTGCACCATCAGTGGAACATGACGGCGCCAATAAAGAGGAAGCGTCGTGAAACGGAACATTTTTGGAAGACCTTGTGGTGCTGCTGCTTGTTTTTTGCTCACTGTGTGGATCCTAAGCAGAGGTGGGTAGCAACTATTTACTTTTACAAAGTTTGTGGAAAAAAAATTTACTTCCAAGTAGTTTTACTACACTTTACTTTTTACTTGAGTTCTACCTGCTGTGAGTAACTTCACTGAATGAAGAACAAACATGTTTGGACCAAAAATACAGCAGAACTGCAGCTACAGTTCGTTAAAATGATCATTCTTGTTAGAACACAAGCTTTGTTGTTCTGATCTTAGTTTCCGTCTGCTGAGATCTTTGCAGGTGACAAGGAGACAGTAACTTCCTGCTTTTGGAGTGGTCTCCCATCCGCTTGGCATTAACATATGCTTTTGAACCGCACCATAGTTCACTTCAACGGAACCAACATCTGGGCTTTCAGGCGGACCACAGTTTGCTTTTTGGTCCACGCCAGAATTCGATTGCGCATTCACACCTCCCCAATCAAGCTGGACTTTCTTGGCAAATAAACTAGGGTTCGATTAAAGCAGACTAAATAGGGCTAGTGTGAATGCACCCTAAATCTTGTATCTTTTGTGCCTGGTTAAAGTGGGAAGATAATATTTGCCTCTGCTCTCCATCATTTATGAATGCTGGGAAAATTTTGCACTGTTAAAAGAAAGTCATCTTCCGTCTGAATTATTCTACACAGTAAAGTTCATGATCCATCTGCTGGTCCGTCAGTCTGTTCATTGTTCCATCCATCCATTCATCCATCCATCCTTTGAATTTTGTTTAGTCAGGTCCCCGAGGCATAAGGTCCAAGAACAGTGAAAAGGGAAACCCAGCAATCCCCTGTAGAGAAACGTTCTCCCTCTCCTCCTGGGGGATCTCAAAGCATTCTCAGACCAGAAGGAATATCTCATCCCTCCAGCAAGTTCGCAGTCTGCCCTGGGGGTCTCCTCCCAGCAGAATGCGTCTGATAAACCTCCACAGAATTTGAGCGGAAAATGCCCTAATCAGTTCCTCAGTCTCTTTTGCTGACTCCCTTTGATGTGGAAGAGCAGCAGCAAATATTCAAGCTCTTCGGCCTATCTCACAGGATGAGTTCAGATACTCATGCTAAAAAGAAACTATCCAGCATGGTAACATCTGCAGATACCTTCTTTTGGTCATGCATCAAAAGTTATAGCTGGTACCAATCTGAGGCAATAAATCCAAAGCCCTGCTTTTCAGTTGATCTCCTTTTTGCTCCACTATGGATAAGAGCAGCACCTTTTATCAATGCAAAGAATAAAGCCCTGATCTGTCTGTCCATCTCTTTATCCATGCTACCAACAGTAGGAAATAAAACACTAAGATACTTCAGGTCCAGAACTAATTAACTGTGTTAAAATGCAGAGCAGAAGATAAACAAGCACCAGTCTCATGTTGGAAGAACTTTTTCACATTCCTCAACGGGGTCAAGTTTGTTGTCAGTTGTTTTTAAATTGCTTAGTCTGTAACTGCAGGCTGTAGTTCTACAGCAATGCTTTCTGGGTACAAACTAAAGCTTATTTGGTGCACCACATCACAGGTGGAGAATGTGAGAGGCTCTCAAAACAATGCAAATATGTGAATTTCTCCATGTATTTGTTTCATTAACACCCGTTTGTTTATATAAATGCAGAATTCCTCTGTAGATACCTCATTCGTTCGTTTGTTGTATATTTGCTTAATAAAATTTCTTGAGGGAAAAAAAAGAGAAAGTGAGGAGAGGAAACGGAACAGCTGCGAAAACAGTCTTAACCCACTTCGATATAAGAGCATGAATATAAACGTCTGACAACTTGAAGAATTCTTAACAGTTGATAAGCAAAACTTCAACACAGATATCAAACTTTATTCAACTGAAAGTTTGCAAAACAGCCAAGTAAATTAGCACTTTAGAATTTATCTGGAAAAACTGATTTATCAGAAGTTAAGTGTGCTAAATATTTTTCAAGTTAGCAAAAATCTGGAATGAAAAATTAGCTCTGCCATTAGCGCATTAGTAGAAGTGTACCCAACACTGAGTAGCCTATATATGATTATCAATTAACTATAGAGAGTGCACTTTTACAATACAATACCATAAACCAGAGGTGTCCAGACTTTGTGTCATGTGGGCCAAAATCTCAGAGCCAAAAGTACTCCCGGGCCAAGAAAATAAAAAATGTAAAGTAAGTAAATAAATAAATAAAATAAAATCAAGCAAATAAAGTAGTCCAATTTTTTTTAATTAATTTTGTAAAAAGGGGATTTTATTCATTGTAGATCCAAAATTTAATTTAATAAATTAAAAAGGATTTTGCATGTTTTCTGTATTAAAAGAAAGGCATCAAATTCTTTTAGGCTCAGTTGAACAAATTAATTCTCAGTTATGTACAGGATTTAGGTCACTTTCTTTCAAAACACTTGCTATATTTAGCCAAGTTTAAAGGGGCAGTGTTATGTAAACTCAAATTTAGAGCTTTACATCATGTTACAATGTTATTCCCTCATCAAAAATATACCTGGAGTGTTGCCTCGATTCTTTCATGCACATCTGAGAAATCCTTTATTCTCCGGTGGCAGCCATTCAGCTGTGCAAAACGCCTGGGTGGACTGAACACCAGACGCAGCTCCTCCTCAGAGATGCAGTTTCTAAGCTTCTGAACTTCTGCCTCATGGAGCACCCCACCCCTGCGACTCCCCCACTCAGCTCCTCCAGACTAGCCAGCAGCAATTAGCAAACACCTGGTGGAACTGCGCGTCTGCTGAGCTCATTATGCGAGCTGCTTTTCAGTGCATCGCTGATAAAAAGGTTGTTAATGGGTTAATAGAGGAGTGCTGTTGTGATGACTTCCTGAATGCAGAGTGTTGGAGACAGAGGGTAAGGCAATAGATTATGAAGCAAAATTTCATTTCATCTAAGTCATATTTGATATATAAAGCATTTTTGTAACAACTGAAGGTAACATAGTTAGTTGATTGTGCTATAAATTAATAATAATAATAATAAATTTTATTTGAATAGCGCTTTTCTAAAAACTCAGACACTTTACAGCAATCAAGCAAAGTTATAAACAATAATTAAGTACATCTAACAAAATCATAAAAGAAAAACACTTAAATACATAGCACTTAACATTGAAAAAAAAGGAAAAAAATACAGGATAAGCATGAAACAAGAGATTAATCATACATGAAAAGCTCTTCTGAAAAGGTGTGTTTTGAGATGTGATTTGAATGGAGGTAGATCTGTACAGTCAAGGATGTCTTTGGAGAGAGAGTTCCCAAGGGTGGGAACAGCTATGGAGAAGGCCCTGTCACCTCAGGTCCGGTGCTTGGTTCTGAGAGCTGGAGACAAGAGGTTGGCATCAGAGGAGTGGAGACTGAGGGAAGGAGTGTGACGGTGGAGCTGGTTGGTGAGGTAGCATGGGGTTTGGTTATGGAGGGCATCTCAAAGTCTTTCCAGCTGTCGCTTACGGGACTTCAGTTGTTGGAGTTCGGTGGTGTGCCAGGGAGCAGAATGCCTGAAAGAGACCGTTTTGGTTTTGATGGGAGCCAGCTGATCATTACATGAGCAGAGTGTGTGGTTATAATAAGTCACAAGGTCAGAGGGGTTATCAGATGACAGAGGAGGGGAGGATGATATTTTGGTGGTAAGAGAGGCTGAGAGGGCAGAGGGAGTGATGGACTTGAGGCTTCTGAAGGTTATTTTGCGTTTGTCCTTGGGGATGGGAATGAGGATGTTGATTTCCATAGTGACTGCTAGGTGGTCTGAGATGTTGAGGTTGAGGCTCCAGAACTGATGTATTGTGAGGCCGGAGAAGCAGACAAGATCCAGGGTGTGATCACAAGCGTGAGTTGGGAAGTTAATATGTTGTGTGAAATTGAGGCAATGCAGCAGATCCAGGAACTCAGTAGCAGGTTTGCAGTTTGTGTCATTGATGTGGAAATTGAAATCACCCAAGAGGGGGACAGAAGGTGAGATGGCACATAGCTGGGTCAGAAAGTCAGAGAAATCAGAGCGAAATGAGGGGTTTGTCTTAGGGGGTCGATAAATGACTAGAGGAGTGGGACCAGAGAGCTTAAAAGCAATATGTTCAAATGAAGGAATGTCAGGAATAGAGATGGAGGTTGTTTTAACGTCCTTTCTATGTATAGCTGCAACATCACCTCCACACCCTTCTGGGCAAGCATTCTCAATGTATGTGAAGATAGGGGGTGTGGTCTGGTTTTCTGAGAAATAGTCCAGGGGTTTGTGCCATGTTTCAGTGAGACAGAGAAAATCAAGATTATTATCCGTTATAAATTCATTAAGAATGAGGCCATTGTTGTTGAGGGAACAAGGATTGAGCAGAGCCAGCTTCAGATGGTGTTGCTTTGTGATTGGCTCTGAGGACCAGGGAAGTAGATGGAGATTAGACACATTCACATGTTGTTTATTGTGATGATGGAAGGAGGAAGTTGGATTGCAACAGGACCAAATAGCAGGGATGGAGTGAGGCGATGTGAAATTATAGGAAAACACGGGAGCGTCTGTGTAGAGGAGAGTGTTGCCAATCTGATCCAGATGTTGGACACAGGTGGTTTTTAAGGTTGTGGAGATCTGAGGTGAAGAAGATCAGCGGCATGATCTGGGTGAAGAGGTGGTGGAAACAGGTACCTGAGCCTGGTGGTGAATGGTTGTAGCAGCTACCTGGGCCTGGTGGTGGATGGCTGTACCAGGTAGCTGAGCCTGGTGGTGGATGGCTGTAGCAGGTAGCTGAGCCTGGTGGTGGATGGCTGTAGCAGGTAGCTGAGCCTGGTGGTGGATGGCTGTAGCAGGTACCTGGGCCTGGTGGTGGATGGTTGTAGCAGGTACCTGGGCCTGGTGGTGGATGGTTGTAGCAGCTACCTGGGCCTGGTGGTGGATGGCTGTAGCAGGTACCTGGGCCTGGTGGTGGATGGCTGTAGCAGGTACCTGAGCCTGGTGGTGGATGGCTGTAGCAGGTAGCTGAGCCTGGTGGTGGATGGCTGTAGCAGGTACCTGGGCCTGGTGGTGGATGGCTGTAGCAGGTAGCTGAGCCTGGTGGTGGATGGCTGTAGCAGGTACCTGAGCCTGGTGGTGGATGGCTGTAGCAGGTACCTGGGCCTGGTGGTGGATGGTTGTAGCAGCTACCTGGGCCTGGTGGTGGATGGCTGTAGCAGGTAGCTGAGCCTGGTGGTGGATGGCTGTAGCAGGTACCTGGGCCTGGTGGTGAATGGTTGTAGCAGCTACCTGGGCCTGGTGGTGGATGGCTGTACCAGGTAGCTGAGCCTGGTGGTGGATGGCTGTAGCAGGTACCTGGGCCTGGTGGTGGATGGCTGTAGCAGGTAGCTGAGCCTGGTGGTGGATGGCTGTAGCAGGTAGCTGAGCCTGGTGGTGGATGGCTGTAGCAGGTACCTGGGCCTGGTGGTGGATGGTTGTAGCAGCTACCTGGGCCTGGTGGTGGATGGCTGTAGCAGGTTGCTGAGCCTGGTGGTGGATGGGTCAATGGCTAATGGCGGAAAAATAACTTACCATTACAGGAAACCATTCATCCATCGTCGTTGATGGCCATTCTAACTGGCCTGAGCATTCACTAATTAGCACTATGTGCCTGGAAAACACATAATACAACACCTTTAATAAATTAAATAAAAGCTGATTTGGATGCAGGAAAGATGGCTTTTCAGTAAAAGTCTCTGGTTAGATGTGATTCTCCTTATAAAAGTTTAGTTGTAAAAAGACAAATACTTTGTGTCTTACTTAACATTTTCCATTGCAAGAAAATTATGTCAATAATAGTTTTACCCTGATTAAAAATATAAAGTTTAATAAACAAATTTGTACCATCCTTGAACTGCAGTTGGGGGCCAAAAAAATGAAATAAAAATCTGGATCAAACAAATTTTGGTGTTGCCTGAAACCTACTGCTATAGACAATTTTACTCACCCAGACTTGTGTAAACCTGAATTCAGTATATCTAATCTCTCAGATATCCCATATGAACTGTAGATGGCATCCAATTGCAGTTTTCAAAACTGACTGTGACGTTTTGGGCAAACATTATAAAACTGGTTGATTTAAAAAAAAAAAAAAAAAAAAAAAAAAAAAATCCCAACAGATTGAACAGAGTTAACCCGCAGACAAAAACATTCAGCAGAAGAATGAGATCCATAATTTCTATTGTGAACAGTATCTTGAAAACAAAAGACCAGTAAAAGTTGCTGAAGCACTATATTTTCTTTAGTGGTGGAGTGTTTGAAACACTCACCTTTTAAATGGTCCAAATTAAAGAGATTCATTGCTGTGGCTTTGGTCTCAAGAATAAGTCCTTCTACAAAGATAAAATGACGAAGTTCAAAAGTGACTGTTTGTGCCAAAATGAGATAAAGAAGATCAAAAAGAAACTACTGGGTTTGTGAAATAATCTTACAGGTCAGGACTTAAAGTCACTGCATCTGATTCTTTGTATCGATCATTGCCACAAAGCTCTATGTGCTTTTGATGGCAATCTCTGTGAAAGAGAGTTCTGTTGTCTTGTTGCCTATTTCCTGCCAAGGTAAAACTGACCCAATTTCACCATGTAATAATACCTCAATTACCTTACAATGGAGAGCCAAGATGTTAGAGCTACAAACCCATTACTGGTAGAAATGACATCTCAGAATGCCACCTTTGACTCTGCTATTTATTGCACTCTGAAGATGGTGAGCATTTTAGGGTTTTATTTCCTGGAGGTGCAATATGATTAAACGGGTTTCAAAGATTCTGAACTCTGCAGATGTACCTTACTTTCATCATAGGAAAAAAAATGTGGGACGTTAATTAAAATACAGGGGCTTCAGTATAGAAAAATAAGCCTTGGGTCCGGAGGTGTGGAGTTCTCTCCATATACTGACAGCTGTACCACCTTCAGCCTTAATCAAGCCACAATTAGACATCGTCTTTCCATTGAAGCCATCATAAAGAATAATGGCTGCCTAATTTATATAAGTGTGTCACTGCATCCGGATTTCAGCCTTGCCAAATTATACAACATTCATAATGTGTAATTAGAGAGAAAAGACTGAAGTGTCACTGAGCTGAGAGGATAAATTAAGCATGTTCCTTTAAGTGGGAGTTGATCCAGGAACATGCTTTTGATGAAAGATGCCCCCCCCCCCCTTGATTTTACTTATATATAGATTGCAGTGTGTTGTTAAGGCACTTCTGAGATGCTTGTGTGTTTTGGCTTTGATGCTGAATTTCTTGGTTGTTTGCCTGACTGACTGTATCACATAAAATAAGGTGTTAAAATGCTTGCTATTATAGTGATTATTACTGTGCACAACAAGGTTTACTCTACCTGACAAGAAATGCTAATGATTCAATATTTATTATTATTATTATTATTATGATTATTATATTTTTTATTTTTAGAAAAATAGCTCACAGTAAAATTACAGAAGTCCAACTTGTTGTTTTCTTGTTTGGTCTGATTTCACAAACATGAACTGATTATAGAATCTGGACTGGGATATAATTCTATTACAACTGGAAAATGGCCCTGAAACAGCTATAAACAATCAAGTCAATCCTAATGCAGAATATGCCTAAACATTACTAGTAAACTAGTGACTTGGCCATGGGTGTGAAAGTTTATTTGGGGTCTAAGTCAGCCATTGAGTAACATTGTTCTGCTTTGGATAGGCCTTTGTCTCCATAGATAATCAATCAAAACTTCTCTGGGCAACTAGCCTGTATGTACAATTTGGAGGTGTGCAGTTCTGCATATTTCAGTATTGATCCTATACTAAGTGATTATAGGGCCAGAACTGCCAATAACAATACCGATAGCAATACTTATTAAGTATGATATACCATCAAACTTCTGATCTTTAGGCATTTTTCCGGTTTTTCCTTTGAATTATTTTGGTAAAACAAACAACAGAATTTAGATAGAGTTTAGGTGTCTACAAAATACTTTAATAACATATTTACACTATAAACAATAGAAAAACAAAACAAATCTGTGTGCGTTGTTTTCTAAATAAACAAAGTGCAAAAAATTATCATTTGAGAGCAAATCAAAACAGTCTTTTTTATGGTAGAGTTGAGAAACTATAATACAAAAATAAAATTTCAAGAGGAAATCTGAAACCAAAGTATCCATCCAAAACTAATATCAAGTTGGTATCGACATTATTGATATTTTTGGATCAATTCGCCCACCTCTAGTGGACACTTTTCTTAAGTTATCAGCAGTATTCCATCTGGAGCTCAGAGCATACCGACCCTATATGTCCATCATTAATGCACCTTAATAGACCCATCCAACAGCCTGCAAAGGCCATCTACAGTTTGATTTATGGTGTCCTTGTGATCTTACTCTATTGTAAAGGGGAACAGGTTGCTTAAGGGTGTTTAAGTCACCTCTCCAGACATCGTGAAGTGTGAGGGTTTTGATTTGACTCTTATGGAAGAAGTTCAAAACACCTGGTATTTCCTGAAAGATTAAGGTGATGAACTGGAAATCTGTCCATGGTGTACCCAGTCTCTCGCCCGTTTAGACAATATTTGGAAGTATGGATCCATAGAACTATCCAGAGAGCCAGGCTAATCTTTCAAGCTTGACGCACAATATATATGCTAACTTTCAGTTTGTTAGATGATGTAGTATAAATGCAGGAGATGCAAAGGAAACTAGAAATTCTCAAAACAAATCTACCTTGAGTCAAACTATCTTCTGCTGAAGAAGCCCCTCTACTCAACATGGTTGCTAGGACAATTGTGTTCTACTGCAAAAGCTGCACTGCTCAGACTAAAGGTCCCTATCTAATTTACAAGCAGCCTAATTACTTTCAGTGGGGAAAGGCAGTGGCTTCATTGTTATTAAGGAGCAGTAATTGGTGCACAGTTTGGTTTAGTCCATGCAAAGGCTAGCATCACAAACAAAAGATTCACAAAGGTCAAGAAAGAAGCAAAAACATATATCAACAATAACAGAAAGGGAATAAATGAACTCCCTAAGCAATCCATGGAAACATGGATGGGGTGAGTATAACACTAATTAATCTTTTGTAGTTTGGTTCAACAGAGGATGCAGGCTTTTGCTTACAGTTCTCTGAAAAAGTATTTCCCTGCTTCAGATCTGTTCTTTTTTTGCTTTTTCATCATAGTTGAATGTTTTAATCAATAAAAAATTATATCAGACAAAAAAGTTTTTATATTCTGCTTTTGTTTATACGGGGAAAAAGCTATCCAATCTAACTTTGTCTTATGTGAAAAAATAATTGCTCCCTTGTTAGATGAAGAAATAACTGTAATTATCCATGTTTTTGAGTTGACTAACTTTCACACCAAGCCCTGATTACCACCAGATCTCCAGATCTGCAGATACAAGAAATCACTTGAATAGAATGTGTCTTAGGGCTAAAGATAAATGAAGAAATAAATCATGGCCCAATACAAAAAAATTCAAGAAAAAATAAGAAAGAAACTCACTGACATCTATTAGTCTGAAAAAGGTTACAAAGCTATTTCTAAAGGGGAGACATAGATCGGGGTGAACCTTCTTGAAGTGGTCAGCCTGCATGGATGAATCATCCAGGAGGTTTTAAAAGAATCCAGAACATCATCTAAAGGTTTGTAGGCCTCATTTACTCCAGTTAAGGTCAATGTTCATGGTTCAACAATAGGAAAGAAACTGGACAAGAAAAATAACACCACAGTAAAACATGGAGCTGGAACTGGTTTGCTGTTTTAGGAATTGAAACACCACACCACTCATTCCTCTTTTCCTTTCTCCTATCTCCTTTGTCCGCTGACAAAACGCAGCTGCAGCATCAGCCGGTACTGGGTTGCACCAGTACCAAGGCTGCCTTGCCTTTCAACTTGTCAACTTGTGAACAACTTGTCATCATACCCTCCATCCACTGGAGACCTATAATAGACAGACACCTCTGTTAATTAGAGCAGACCCTCTAATGCGAATACCGTGATCTGTGTTTGTTCTCCTCCTGTATATGCTTCAATTACACTTGTGTTTGACTTTCCTCATCAAGGCACTTGGATAATAATTCTCCCATAACAATGGCTTGCTAAAGCTGATGGAATCATGAATTATGTTCACTAGCAGTAAATCATGAAGGAGAATGTCCGGCCATCAGTTCCTCACCTTAATCCTTAATCTCAGGTGGACGAGGGTTATGCAGCAAGACAATGATCCACAAAATACCAGAAAGTTCACCTCCAAATAGCACAGAAAGACAGATGTGATGTGATGATGTTGTGGCATGGTTCTTCGCAATTCATTTCTTAATTTTGCTGTTTTGGTAGTAATTAGGTTTGGGTGTGGATAGTGAAACTAAATAATAAAAAAGTGGTTATATACAATCAATTCATAATTTCACATTTACTTTTTCATTCATTACTTAACCTGATTAAAACCAAAAAAGAAGAAATCTTCAAAGGAGGAAATACTTTTTCCCTGAACTGTATATACTTTGCCCTGCTGCTCTTTATCAGTTATCCTTCCATACTTTTGTGTTCTTGACATTATGATCAGAAATAAAACTCTAAGGTCATATTGTGTCTAGTTTACACCTGGTACTTGAGGAAGAGCAGCACAACAGCATCCTCAGAGAGCTGCCCCGTCACCGTAAAATGATCCTCAGTGGGCCGGCACTGACAAATCTCACACATTTCCTCTGTGATATGAAGAAGACCTAAAGAGGAGGCCACTTTATCACCAGGAAAAGCTCTCACCAGTCCGCCTTCAGCGCTTCTCACCTTACTAAGGAAGAGGAAATGGCACTAATAATGTTTTTAGGCATGTTTGGTTTTGGGAAAATGGTTTCATCCATCAGTTTCAGAAGGAGACGGGAGGATAGGGGTTTATGGATGCGAATGTCATTTTAAAACAGGAAATGTTACATTGAAGAATTCCAGTTTTAGTTTTTTTTTTTTTTTTTTTTAAGTTCTTCAACTTATGCTTATCTGTTTATTTGCACACATAAATTTGAATTTGTCTTTTATTTTCACAGTATCACAAAAATATTTCAGCAATATAAGATTTTTAGAAGGGCTGATCAAAACACTTATCAAAACAGCCATTTTCCAACATCACTCACATATTTTGGGAAAATTATTGTCAACCTTGTTTTATTACATTCTTTATGAGTCAAATGACCTTCTGATAAGCTTCTCTTGTTCTCATAAGAATTTGTCAACTTGTGGTGTGATTCTGCTCATTATGTGACTTTACTGGTGTGTAAAAACTCCAGGAGTAGAAATCTTTGTCAGGAGTTTTGTTTCTCGTTACCCAGAGGGGTTTGGCAGTTCATTTTTTTCTGCAGCAAGTCCCCAGGTTATGCCAGTGTTATCTCTTTATTGCCTCCCCATCTCTCCCAACTAAAAGACACCGCTGGCATTGATTAAGGTGCAGTAAGAACCTGCTTATGTGTTTAAATTATCTGGGCCCCAATGCTCGGGGCAAGCCTTTGCAGCAGTGCCCTGGGAGCGCATTATTCCTGTGATGGAAATTCTTTGAGGATCGCAGCTTTGCATCCTATTTGGTTGCATAGCCGTGAGACATGCCACAGGGCTTGAAGGCCATTATAAATCCATTGATTAATTCTCAAGCTCTGATAGATGGGGTAACGTTAAGGCAGATGAAAAGCCCGTGAAAACATCACTGGCATTGTGCAGCCCTACAAGCTCTAATTATGGTACAGTTGCTGCTGCCTTTGATAAGAGTCCTAAACAATAACGGGCCACAAGTTTAATTTTAAACATTCCTTGTCAGAGAGGGAACATAACCTCCCTGGTGGCATTTTACATTTCTGTGGCTGAGAATTTGCTGTAGAGGGACAGATCTGTCTGTGTCAGGGTTTTCTTCACTTCGCTCCTGAGAGTGAGAATATTTGTTTTATGGAGTTTAGCAGAGCTCTTGGTTATGGTTTCTTTCATTTCTCTGTGCACTCTGAACTTTGGGCGCTTATTGATTGTGTGGAAGAAATAATTCTGAACTTTTATAGATCCAAGTCCTAGCTGTAGAAATTCTTTTAGTTTTTCCCTCAGCAAGCACATGTCTGACCAAGTTGAAGGATCCGTGCTTACAACACTGTTTTTCAGTTCTCTTTCTAGGAATGCCTGTGTGCTTTGCTAAAGTTCAATTTAATTCAGTTCACTTGAAAAATATTTTATTTATCCCAAAGAGAAATTAACTCATCTTGTCTTCAAATAGTTGTTGTAGATGGTGATGCTGTGGGCTGGAAGGATCTCCAGTAGCAGTCAGGCTTGGCAACAAATCTGAAGAGGCTTCTGACTGGAGTCTGTTGCTGTATGACTGTTGTGACATGGTAACGACTGAATTTCTGAGCAGCAAATATGGTATTCCACAGTAACATGTCCTGAATGACACCATCAGTTGTTGGCAAGTACTGCTAATCCACCTCATTTGCCGCTCCTCTTTAAATCTGTCTGTGTGTACGGCTAGAAATGTTGCATCCAAACCAATCAGTTGCTTCCAGTTGTAGAAATAATATCTTGTTGCCATGGTTTCAGCTCATAACAACAAAAGTCCAATCAGCTGCACAGCATCCAAATGGGAATAACTTTCTAAACATGCAACACCTAGACCAAAAAAAATTATGAGCAAACTTCTACAAAAAGAATAAATCAAAACTAAGGTGACAGACTGCAATTCTAGAATGAATTCCATATGGCACGAAGTCTTTTATTCTATCATGAAGACAACCGTGAAGACAACACGTGAGCCTAGCGCTAGCAGGTGAAATAGCTCGTGGTCTTTTGCCCAAGACGAGAAACCTTACAATCACTAAAATGTGACACCATTTTGTATTTGTTTACATTTTGTGAAGAAAGAAGTTGCTTTCAGCATCTTCTTCAGGGGTTTTCATGTTGTTTCCTTTGGTTGTTCTTCGTGCACTGCCACCATAGGCGGGGGGTGGGGGGTAGGGTGGTTCAAAGGCTTTGGTTTGTTCGACACAGTGCAGTGTGAAAGAGAACTTCCAGCTGAAAATGTAACAATGTTGAAATTTTGGTCCCTAATCGAATCGAGTCTACTGGACTATCAAGTGTGAAAACATCTTTAATCTCAGTACAAATCCAGCTGCTCTGTGAAGGCCTCAGAGGTTTGCTAGAGAACATTAGAGAACAAACATGAAGACCAAGGAACACAGCAGACAGGTCGGCGAGAAAGTTGTAAAGAAGTTTAAAGGTTTTAAAACATTGTAACTTTTTCATAGTTATGACAGGCTTGCCTTGTAACACTTGTATAGCACCTGAGCCCCAACACCAGTTAAGGTAGACCAATATCAATGGTGAAATGCTAGCACCTTAGTATCACTTTGAAAAGTTAGTGTTTATATCTTTTTTATCAGTTGCTGTCTTACTAGAAAATAAGAGATAGTATTTACTTTCCATCTCATTATTTAGCACACTCTAATGATTAGATTAAAAGGAACCCCAGGGAATGGAAGTAAATCAACTACCTGGCCTTGATTTATTTTCTCACATCACATCTTAAGACAAGTGAGATGCAGTAATGTTCTCTAAGGACACATCCAGACACATGTCAGAAAGGATCCCATGCATAAAAGGAAAACAGTAAAGGCAAAAACATTTTTTGAACGTGTATCCCAAATGCTCCTGCCATAAGCCAAACACTACGATCTCGCAGGGATGCAGAAGAGATAATTCTGCCCACAGGGTGTTCTTGATCTCTTCCATCAAGCGAGTGTTTGTTCTCTGCAGAAGGGGAAAGTCAAATACTTTCACATCTTTTCAGCTCTGAGGACCATATAAAGGTGAGCTCCAAAGGCGGTTTTCATTTAAAGTCACACATTGGAGAATTTTTCTTAGTGTAACTGATGTTATCCTTTATTTATTTATTCAATTTGGCACTTTATGAGTACACAACAACATTTTAATATATTGTGTATTCTAGTTCCAGATGCATCAAAAAACCTCTTCGAAATGTTTCGATTTCCAATTCTTGAATATCTACCATTTCCAATTGATTGGTCCATCGCTATTTTCGTAAATACACCTTATTTATATTAAAACACCCTAATTATTAGGCATAATATTATGACCACCTGCCAAGTAGAGTGTTGCTCACCTTTTTTACTACCAAAACAGCCTTGACTGTTGAGGCATGGACTCCACTACATCTGAAGGTGGGCTGTGGTATCAGGAAGTAAGCAGATCCTTTATGTCCCATAAGTCCGGAAGTGGGGGCCTCCATAGATCTCCCTTGATAGTCTAGCACAGTCCACAGATGCTTGATTGGAACATCCACATTATTGTCAGCACCCAAAGTTTCACGGTAGAACATTCCTCAAAACACCCCACTCCCTAAATAGGCCAGTCTTCCACATGATGTAAAAGGAAAAGTTATTCCTAAGACCAGGCCACCATCTTCCATTGGTCTCCAGTGCAGTTCTCATCCATCCATTGCTTTTTCGTTAAGCGGTCAGCAGTGGTCATTCATGACATGCTGATTGATCTGTCGCTATGCAGCTGCATATGACACAAATTGCAATGTGCCATGTATTATGACTCCCTTCCATCAGAACCAGTAATTTGAGCCACAGCAACTCATACATTGGACTGGGTCACAGTTGTCGAGGCTCCCCACATGCATCAGTGCAGCCCCAGCTGCTGTTGTCCCTGTCACTGTTTATCACTGGTCCTTCTTTGGACCACTTTTGATAGATGCTGACTACTTCAGACTGGAAACACATCAACTATGAAAGAAAAATTGTTCACTTCCTGCCTAATAGGCCTCACCCATTAACAGGGCACCTTGATCTTTGGTCTTTGAATTCATACAAAGATAGTAAACAGCTTTTTGGACTTGTTTCATTAATTTCTTTCTTAGTTTAGGTTTAAGTCGTTTAATCCCTTTGTGTACAGGAAAATTGACATGCCAAAAGAAAAATCAAACATTCCACTGGAACATAAATTCCCAAGCGAACAACACATACATACTGTATTTGCACATGTGAGGTATGGTTTTCAAGAGATTCTATATTTCAGGTACTACATCAACACTTCAAGCACATGTTCCTATATGAATGAGAACTCACATATTAGGGTGAAAGAGTCATTAAAAGGAGACTTTTCCTTATTGGAATAAATTAGGGTCGTGCTTCAATTTAAAGTCATCTCTAAAGTCACCTAACCAGGTCTCATCCTTTTAGATATAAAACAAGTCCAATCTGCTGTCTGGTTAAGTTCCCTATCTACAGGGTCTTTGCCATGAAGAAGTTTCTAGATGTGCTTTTAATGCATTTCTTTCTTGCCTGTTACAGTCGGGACATTTTCAGGATGAAGGAGTTCTGATATCTGTAAGTTTGTTTTTTTTAGCAAGTCATGTAAATCACAAGCTAGGTATTTTTCTCTGTTTGGAGAGTAGGTTTCTGTTCCTACTCGGTGTTTTTCTGAGTATGCATTGTACAGTCAAAGAAATGGTGGAGGTTTTCAGCTATCCCTAATAAACTAACCCACACTCAGATCATAGTATTTGAATCAAGTGGTGTAGAGCATCAGTCAAAAATGAATGCAAATGCCGACAGTAAGGTGCTCCTCAGTGGCTTCCTTCTTGCCAATTTACAATAGGAACCAGGTTTGAGGAGGGCTAATAGTAGTTCTTCCATGTACTGTAGATGACAGTTGAAATTCATTCAGATTTTCCCACTTGAGCTGTGAATCTCTGCAGCTCCTCCAGAGTTACCATGCTTTTCTGATTATTGCTCTCCTTGCACAGCTTGTGTAATTAGCCATGTCTTGATCGTTCCAATTTCGGATGATGGTTTGTACAAAGCTCTGTGTTCAAAGCTCTGGATATTGTTTAATAACCTAACCATGCTTTAAACTCCTAAACTTTCTTGCTGACCTGTCTGCTGTGTTGCTTGGTCTTCATGTTACTGTTTGTGCACTAATGTTCTCTTACAAACCTCTTAGGCCTTGACAAAACTGCTTAATTTACACTGAGCTGAAACCACAAACATCTGGACTCTGTAAGGTGACATCTGAAGCCAGTTGGTTGAGCTGGATTTTGTTAAGGATAGTAGGGTGAAGGGGACTGAATGCAAATACTTGCCAGACTTTTAATCCTTTTTTAATGTTATATTAAATCCCTAAAATGTATATGGTAGTTTGTGGTTGTAATGTGACAAAATGTGAATAAGTTCAAGGGGTATGAATTCTTTTGAAAGGTACTATATTTTGGTACAATGGTATCACAGCTTTACAGTTGGTTAAAAGCCACGGAGAAAGAAAGTGATTGTAGGGTAAAGCTACCATGTGCTGATGCAGCCTTTATAAGCATTAATTATATTCCAATTCTTGAGAGCTGGAAGAAAATCCTACCCATATTCCAAGAAAATTCTACCAAGCTGTGGCTCATGCAAGTTCATCGTACCCAGGGAAAAGTAAGTGCTCGAGGCCAGTGACAGGAAGTGTGCCAAGTATTAGAAGCCTGTGGAAGAATGCAAAATGTAATTGCTAATGGGCATCACTTGGGAGGAGAAAGAAAGGCCATCAGATCTCCTGTTAAACTGCTGAGATGCTGCATATAATTAATGAGCAAGAATTTGACTGATTTTAAAGTCATCTGTTCAGATTACCCTACAAAGAATACATGCTAAATCTTTTCATACATCTAATTAATTCTGTCTTTGGCAAAAGCAGCAGAATTTTCACTTCCTCCACCACAAGTTACAAATTCTCCAAAGATTTAAAAAACAATTTTCAATAAATCCTTCATTAGTGCAGCTCTTCATCTTTGAAGCCTTGCCTCTGTGGCCCTTTTTAAAACAAGGCACATAATTTGTCAAAGCTTTTCTGATGCCCTTAAATCATATTTATGGCTGACTTGTTTTTATACCTTCACCAATTATTCCAGTGTTACCTTTTTTAGCTGCATGCTTCCAATAGCTTTAGCGAAATTATAACCTGTTAAAGCTGCAGTATGTAAGTTTTACAAAAGTATGTTTTTTTGCATATTTGTTAAAACTGTCACAACATGGTGACACATAACATACTGTGACCATGTTGTGACAGTATGTTATGAGACAGATAATCTGTGAAAAGATCGAGCTCCTCCACCTCCTCCCTGAGCCTCTTTTGCAGTCTGAAGAAATGCACCGCTCCCAACCAAAACCAACCAATCAGAGCCAGGAGTGTCTTAGCGCTGCCACTGAATCTCATCTACTCGCTGCTAAATGTGCTAATGACGGAGAAACGCCTCACTGTTCCAGGAAAACCTTTTAGCTGTCGGTGGCCATATTAGCTAACCTAGCCTCTGCAAGCTGCAGCGTGGCAGAGAGCATGGGAGAGGGATATGGGGGTGGGAGGGATCAACAGCGCTGCACAGACTGATTGACAGCACTAAGACCCACCTCCTGGCTCTGATTGGTTGTTTCTAGATAGCACTGGGAGAAGGAAGAGGAGCTCAATTTTTTTTTTCACAGATTATGTGTCTCATGCCATTCTGTTCCAACATAGTGACAGTTTCAACAAATATGTAGAATTTTTTTTTTATTTTTATAAAAGTTACATACTGCAGCTTTAAGCTGCTGTCATACTGTTTACCTATATGTCCATCAAAGCTGTGCAACAAAACAATCGTAACATTGACCCTTTGTAAGTGACGTCATGCTCTTTAGACACCGGCCCATTCCGCCATGATGGACGTTAAACAAACCTATGCACAATGCTTGTCAAAAAACATACAGTTGGTAGCCTGATATCCCTTTTATTTAGTTGATTTCACTGGAAAAATGGTCTGGTGCTGTGCATTCAGCTGCACAAACAGACAAAGATACAAACCAAACTTGTCATTTTATTGTAAACCTTTTGATGAGGAAAGCAGACGCCGATGGATAGCAGCCATTAATCATAAGGACTGGTAGCCTTCGGTGTATCCTTGAATTTACAGCGAACCATTTTTTTTACAAGGTAGGAAAATTAACATTCATATAGTTTTTAAGTAACTAAGTGATTGCATCTTACTAAGTAAGCTTAGTAAGATGCAATCAAATATTGCATTTTGGAGAAGGAATGCATCTTATCATTAGAAACTATGGAGAAAATGCCCCACCATTATGTAGCCTACCATGTTTGAAAAAAACTTCTTAGCATCTCGATGTTGTGCACTTTTATGTCTGCTCTGGTGTAAGGGGAAATCCCATTAATGACATAGTGATATAAATCATGTGTGAATTCAGGCAGTCGCTGATTTGATCAAATCAACAAAGGTGTCAGGTGGTAGAAGGTATGGGTCAGTTTCTAAGCTTGCTATTTACAAGTTTTGTAAATACCACTGTCTGAGCCCCAACTAGGTGTGCTGCTTCCACAGACAAATTAGCTCGACGTGAACAAGTAGTAGCCATGGCTAAACTGGCAAAAACAACTTGGGAAAACAATCGCAGTCGCTCCGTTCAATCCTCCTGCCCCTCACTTCCTCAACATGATTAAGTGATGTAGTTGCAAAGGGTCAACATGTCTCCAAATAATTTTTCCTCTACAGACGTGAGGAAGTGTTGAAATAGACCTTCAATTTACAGAAGACTTTGTAAGGCCTTTTTGATGTCACCATGAATGAAATTTAAGTCAAAAAACTATAAATATAGGGGATGTTTGGGAGATTCTGCTGTATTACAATCTAGCATATCAAAAATAGAAATTTCTGGGGTCTGTTTGTAGCTCTTGGCAGCAGCTTTGTGCTTCTCACACTGCATATGGCTCTATACTGGCCTTAACCCCCATAGCGGCAAGCTTTTTTTCCCACAGAATGCACCTAGCCTTGCACCGGTTGGCAACAGCAATGAGCCAGTGGCAAAAATGAATGTCATCCAGCCAGCTGGCGAAAAAGTTTCACTCACCCATGATAGACGCAAAAATGCTAGCAAGCTAGCAAGGGCTTATCAGCAGCTATTTACCAGCAGTCTCAACTGCCCCGAGTCACAGAACGGAATGAAGATGTCTGTGCACTCAAACTTTTGCCTGACAAAAAAATCCCACAAGAAAAAAAAACTACATGTAAGAGATTAAATAGTGCCGCCATGA
Source organism: Anableps anableps (assembly GCA_014839685.1). Lineage (NCBI taxonomy): Eukaryota > Metazoa > Chordata > Actinopteri > Cyprinodontiformes > Anablepidae > Anableps > Anableps anableps. Next base: position 6,583,393 of record CM026067.1, on the reverse strand, counting down.
GAAAAATTTAAGACCTGTAAAGAATGTATTCAAGGCCAAAATACATTTTTTAAATCCTGAATAAGAGTTGCTCCACGGTGGACCAATCATGTGGCTGGAATAAAGTTAGGTTGACGCAGACAGCACAGGAGCAGCCAGACACACCTGTAGCCTCTTACTTCACGTATCAGGTAGGACATGTCTTCATAAACTGCCCCAAAAAAAGAACAGATGGAAGATGCAGCGAATTACTAGAAAGGCTGGAACAGTTTAGTTGTGTTTAGGTATTTTGGCTATTTAAAGTCAGATGAAAAACCAAGTAGCATGGACTGCAAATCATTGCACGTCAAGCGCATGTTCTGTCAAAGTCAGGGAATACCACCAATCTGTTTTACCACCTGAACCAGAGCCACCCACTGGAGCATCCAGAATGTAAAACTTTTACAATCCCAGATCAGAGGGAGTGCTAAGGGCTGTGGAAGGAAGACAGTGTCAGGAGAGAACCCACCCACGCCCAGGAAAAACACGCCGATCCCATTTAGAAAGAAACCAGAACCCTTTTGCCTCAAGGCGGTTCTAACGACTGCACCACTATACCCCCATAGCTCATAGTTTATGATCTGTGAAACCTTAACTCTACTTGTAAAAAACAGAGAGAGGGCAACAATCTGAAGGAAGTCCTTTATCCTTTCATAAAATGATCAAACTTATTCCCATGACAACAAAATTACAATGAGATATTTTTTATTTTCCTCATTGCTACAATTTATTATTAATCAAAGATAAGTCGATGTCAGCTCAAAAATCACCTCAGACTATTAATACAATCAAAGTATTAATTGCTATTTGTCAGCCCAAAACATATACTGATGAATTATAAATAGAAAAAAACAACACTTCTACAAACTTAAATCAAAGGATGAAATGAAATTAATAAATACATTTTAATAACTGATTAAGTTGTAAAGGTTATTTGGGACTCAGACTCCCAGAAACATTGTCTGAGAAATTTTCAGCTTAATTTGATTTTTCAGCTCTAAGGGAAATGGGGAGAAGGTTTTTTAAGTTCATTCTCCCAAAGACATTCTTTTTATCTAGTTGCAGGATAAAACTTGAGTACCATTTTTACGAAAAGTGGAATACTGAAGATGACATTCTGCACATGGCCTGAGGAGAGAACAGTATAAGTGAAATGCTATTTCTGGGAGATGTGGTACAGGGGCAATCTTTGTTTCCCCCCTAAAGTTGCTAAAATCTGGTGTAGTTTTTTTTCCTCATGAGTGAGCTATACAATTACACAACTGAATTTGGAGAGATCTAAACACACAAACCTGCTTTTCAGCTGCATTTGTGAAGTTCTTTTTTTGTAACCAATTTGTGGCATTTTTGGAATTTTGCAATAAATTTTTTTTCATAACCAACCTAGGTTCATAGGTTGGATTTTTTTTGTGTTCCTTGTTGCATGTTATACATTATTAATAAATCTTTTTGTCTTTTTTTAGAACTTGAGTAATTATTTACAATATAAAGAAATAGTTTTGTTGTGTCAAAGGTTAAAAATTCTGAGGCTGGCATCTAAAATGTTTCACATTGACAGATATTTTGAATTCTTGTTCTGTTTTTCAAAATCTGCTAATTAAAAGCAACATGTTACATGCACACAGACATTTTATGAAGCTCAATGTCACTGATTAAAAATTACTCAGACAAAAAATAATTTGTCAGTTGCATTACACACGGTGCAGGAGGACAGCTTTTGGTACTGCCAAGGTTATGCCTTTATGAAAATGCATGTCCTTGAAACCGGTTCTTAATAAGTTCTAAAATAAATGAATAAATATATGACCAATACCCTTGCCTTTTATCTGAGCTCCACAGCCACTAATAACATGATTTTCCACCTTTCACTCCTCGAGATGTCCTGGAAAAATGTGAGTGCAATGTTAAGTGTCATGTGACAGGTAATATGTAAGCGAAGGCAGAAAGGCTAAGGTGAGACACAAAGACACGAGGGGAGAGAGAGGCAAATTGTGAGAGAAAGACTTCTTCCAGAACATGATTTGTATGCACAGCTGCTGAGGCAGACATCAGTTGGGCTCAGCAACAATTTATCCCACATGTGTCAACAATAATGGCCAAAATGGCTGAATCCAAATCCATGTTGGATGATCAAAAGTGGAGGAGAATGAGCTATGGTCATGTAAGATGTAAAGCCATAGCTAACTTTAGCACAAAGGTACATTTAGCACAAAAGACAGTAAAGAGATTAACTTTTGAGGTTGTTTATGAGGTCAAAAATATGGAATAAAACAGAAATAAAATAAACTAATAGAAAATGAAATTATCCAAGAACAAACACAACTTTTGTTTTCTTTGTTCTTTTCTTCTTGCACATATGTAAATGCAAGCAGACCATAGATCACTCCAAAAGCAGGAAGCGGACTATGGCACAGGGCAATCTGTGTAAATGCAACCAAAACAAATGCACGAGTCTAGCACTAGCAGGAGACATGGCTCGTGGTCTTTTGCCAAAGATAAAAGAGAAATCCTACAACCGCTACATTCTCATGCCACTCCATTTTTGTTTACATTTTTAAAGAAGGAAGTTGCGCTCAGTAGCTGTGCTTCCATTCCAAATGTGCGCCAACTCTAATATTCTGCTAATGTTAAAAAGTGCTTTTTAACATTAGCACTGTGGTGTTTCCATTAAATAAGAAATGCAATCAAAGTCATTTGTGAATTAGTCTGTTCATGTGATAAGTCATTAAAAATCATGGCAGCAACGGATATACACTACATATAATCATATTTCTGCCACGGCACGAGTGTTTATCATCAGTCATCAGAGATGTCGGCAACTTCTTCAGGCATTGGAGCGAAATTGTTATTGCCGGTTTTACAGAAGAGCTATGGATTCAACATTTTCAAATGACAAACTCAACTTTTGATGAACTGTGCAATGCTGTGAGACCTCTGGTAGAGCCAGGCGTGATGCAAAAAAAGTTCTGTGACATACACACATTTTAATACGGCTAAAAAAAACCCACCTCATTGTAACACAAAAATGTTTTATCGAAAAATGTGAATTTTTTTCAAAATTGGGTGTGGGTGTTTCCATTAAGAGAATTCATTTTCACAATTCCAATTTGCGCAAATTTTTATGGTCATGGAGACACAGCTAGTGTCTTCTTCAGAGGATTTTGTGTTGTTTCCTTCAGTAGTTCTTGGGGCAGCGCCCCCCACAGGTTGCTCAAAGCCTTTGGCCCATTTGTCAAAGTGTAGTGTGAAAGCGAACCGCAGCTGCTGAAAATGTAACAAATGTTGTGATTTTGGTCCCCAATCGAACTGATTCTACCGGACTATCAGGTGTGAAAATACACGTAGACACCTGGGAATGAGTCTGTTGCATCGATGTGGAGGAAGTTTGGCATAGTCTTCTTTACACATTTGATTTAAATCATCTACTTTGGACTGTTTCGGAACATTTAAGGTTCAATAAGGCATTCAAACCTTTATTGTGTGTTCAATTTTGAGCCATTCAGAGGTGGACTTGTCCTGCTTTAGATCACTGAACTTCTGTACAATTAAAATGTGCTTAAACTTAAGGTCACAAACTGATGACAAGACATTCTCCTTGAGGATTTTCTGATAGAGGCCGGAAACCGTGGTTCCATCAATTCCAGCAAGTCATCCAGGTCCTGAAGCAGACACACCAACACGGTGGTTGAACTTCAGGATGATGTTCGTTTTTCTGAAATGCTGTGTTAATTTTGTTAACCCCTAATAAAGGAAAGCATTATTTAAAAGCTGAAATTGCAATAAAAGTGCAACAAAAAAGCAAAAGCAGGAGAAATCTGTAAGGGAAAAATACATTTCCATGGCACTCTAAGTAAGAGCACCTTCACACTGAATGATAACCCTGTTATACTTTCCTTTATCTACATGGTCTGTAAATTAAAAACTTTAAATGGCAATGCAAAGCTTTTCTGAAATAACTCTGTCCAGGTCAGTTTGACATTGTATTCTAAGTTCATTTGAAGCACTGTAAAACATGAGCGAAATTCACCTGATAAATCTCAAGACAGACAAAAGTATGGAAGCAGATTAAGACACTGTCCACACAGAGACAAGGTTAGGTGTAGCCGCAAGGGGATTTGTCGTTTAGGCTGTGTGTCCACACAGATCTAAAATATTGGGAGACCAGAACAATCATTTTTGAAAAAAACATACATTTCATGTTTCAGTGTGTACATGCGAGCCGCATTGAAACAATGAAGTTGTAGCTTCATCTGTCTCTGTAACCCACTTGAACTTTATTTGAAACACATCTCATCTTAGTATTAAGATGAGATGATTAATGAAAGTCTTTGACTTTAAATAACCAAGTTAGCTTTTTTACCCCCTTTATTGGGGAAAATCTGTAAATCTGGCTCAAATCTAAAACTTTAGGGGTGTTTTCACACCTGATAGAATTGGTTCAACTGGGAACCCAAACTGCAACTTTTGTTACATTTTTAGCTGGTCTGGTTCACTTTTACACTGCACTGTGTCAAATGAACCAAAACCTTTGAAAAACCTTCATATGGCCTCGTCTATGGTGGCGCTGCTCCAAGAAACACTGAAGCAAACAACATGAAAACGTCTGAAGACGACACAAGAGCGCAACTTTCTTATTCATGAAATGTAAACAAAAATGGAGTGGCGTCAGATTTTAGTGGTTGTAGGATTTCTCTTTTGTTTTTGGTCAAACACCACAAGCCATTTCTCCTGCTAGCGCAATACTCACACATTTGTTTTGGTTGTATTTACCCAGAATGCCCTGTGCTAAAGACCGCTTCCTGCTTTTGGACCCGTCTCCAGTCCGCTTCCATTCACACCAACCGAACCGAGACCTAGGTTTTTAGGCGGACCAAAGTTTGCTTTTTTGGACCACATCAGACTTCGATTGCACATTCACACCTCCTCAAATGAACCAGATTTTCTAGGTACACAAACTAAAGTTCGATTAAAGCAGACTAAACAGCGCTGGTGTGAATGCACCCTAAGATGACAACAAAATGAATGATATAGGAAAAGAAAACTGCTGACGTGGCGCATCAGCAAGGGCACTGCCTTTGGTTTCCCACATTTAACTCCCCAGTCATTGGTGGAGCTTTGGGAAAGGTTTTTCACTCACCTAACCTGAAACACTCAAGGAATTCCCTAAAAAAAATGTTATTAAAACACCACGACAGTCCTCACCTAGAGCAAGGAAGGTACCATCCATATTCTGGCTCAGTTTTTAATTTATTCATCCAGTAAAAAGGTAAATTAAAAGAAAATTCTAAAGCTTACAGCTGAGTCAGATATCTTTGATAAGAAAATCATTTGGATTTTCCTAAGGGCCAACTATTACCTTTCAGTCCAAGATGGTTGTACAGAGCTGTCAGTACAGAACAATGTCAGCGTGCCCTGGCCATTTGGTAACAGTATGTTCCTTTGTTCTTTGAGGAAGAGTGAGAGTGAACATCTTAAAGAAAGATTTCCAGCAAGGAATTTCAAACTATTTATACTATGCACAAAACCTAAGCTAAAAATTAAAATCTTAAGACAAGAGGAGCTGCAAAAAAAAAAATCAATGTTGACTATGATTTTCCCCAGTTGAATGATGTTGCTTAGAAACAACTGCAATAAAATCTGACATTCCCAACAACTACATAATTAGGAGATGCATTCATATACTTGGTCTTTCTGCTCATTTAAGCTTCTTAATTCCTGCACTTCTAAAAGAAAACTCCAAAGAATGCATTGAGAGCTGTGAAAAACGGTTTGCTCCCTTTCAGAATTCATCTGTTTTAGTATTTTTTCACACATACATGTTCAGTTGATCATAGAAGTTTGACATCGGAAACTATAACCTCAAAAAACACAAAATGCAGTTATGATCTAGTTATGATTTATTTTACCATAGAAAAGGCCATCCAAAGCAACATGGCCCTATGTGAACTCTCATTACACACATTTTTTGCCGTGCTCAGGCACCATACTGCAAGACCAGTACAAAGAAAGACATCACCAAGGGACAACATGAACTATGGTAAATAAGCTCAAAAAGAAACACATTATGCTCCAATATTTAGAATTTCAGGAAGAAATTAGAAAAAAAAAAAAATCATTAAGATCTATGATTTTGGAATGAAATCAGTTTTGAGCTCCATTGAACCACAGCAAACATAGGACAGTGGTGAACTTTCTCTGGAGAGAAGCCAACCAACATTTTACACCAGTCGTGCACTGACTACTCATCCAGAAGGTCAAAAAGAACATCTGAAGCCCTGCAGACATCTCTTGCCTTAAATGTCAGTGTTCATGATTCAACAATAAGAAAGAGACTTGGCAAAAATAGCATCCATGGGAGATTCCAAAACCACTACTGATCATGAAGAACACAAATGCCTGTCTCATATAGGGGTGTCCCAATACCAGTTTTTTGAAGACCAAGTACAAGTACTTCAGTTTAGGAACTCACCGATACCGAGTACTGATACCAAGTAATTAAAAAGTCCTACTTATACTTCATGCAATAACGTTTGAAAACAATTTTATTTTATTTCAATGGCTCTTATTTTTAAGCCTACACTCCCTCTGACTGTTTTAACAAATTATAAATAGAGTAAGACATACAGATTTTTTAGTTTTCAAATGCTTTATCCAAAATTATGTTTGATGGTCTGGTCGGGCTGCGGCTTCTGTGGCACATTTAATAAGCAATGCATACACAGAGAAAGCCAAAAGAGAATGCACGATGAAGTTGTGTTAATCTACTTATAGTCTAAATAGAGGAGGAGGAGGCAGCTTACCCTGTTGAGGAAGGAAAGAAAGTAAGGTGCAGATGTTCATTAGACTGTAACCATAGCACTTCTTGCAACTTCACCCTGCTCCACTCCCATTAATCACATATCGCAGGTGACAAAAGCTTAAAACAGGAGAAGTTGGACTGTTTGCTCTAATGATGACCTAAAAACGAAAGCAGTAAAATCTTAATTAGAATATGTTGACCCCCCCCCTTTCCCTTTGGTCGTGAAAGCAAGAACACAGGGCAGTCTGCTTGTTTATCCATTGTTTACCTTGAAATATATTTAAGCCAGCGGTCGCGTTAACCGAATATTTATTTTTAATACTTATTTTTTATTTAGTAATTATAAATATTTTTTAAATATCTGACAGCCATCCCTCACTTTGACAGATTACACAGACCTGACCGTTTGGTGCTGACGCGCACACAGTGTCAAGTTTATGCACAGAGAACATCACAGAAGTCACTGACTAAATCAGTATAAGAAAACCTTCCGTCTGAGTTTCACCTCTGATCTGGACGCTGTCTGAGAGCCAAGAGTTCAGGACGAGAGGCTTCGGAGCGCGTCTGGCGCAGCTGACTCCGCTGCGGGATCATTCTCCCGCTGCGGGGAGTGTTTGCGGGATCAGGTAGCGTTCAGAGAGTCTTGCTCACTTCTGATCTCTTCAGTTGATGAAATGTTACCTTTCAAAATTTCGTCACTTCAGAGAAAAAGTTAAATGTATTCAGCTGGATGATGATCACGATGTGGATTATCTGTTCCGCTTGTTGAATATTAATTAAACAGAATGAAAATGAAATGCAATTAAATGTCATTTTATCATTTTATAAACTGATAGGTAAAAGTAGATAATGACGGGTTTTTTGAACATAGTTCGTCAAAATGACGGACAACGGAAAAAAAACCCTGAAAAAGTATAGTGTGACCTCTGCTCCAGACTACGGACATTTCCACCCCTCCAGCCATCGAACTTCTCCTATCTTTATCTGTTTTTTGTTTTTTTTGAGGATCAGCAAATAACTTATTGGTGTATTACCAAAACCGCCTGGTATAAAGTGTGGTTTAGCCCTTGAGTTGCAGCAGCCCAGGAGGAAAATCTAGCAGAAACGTGGTATCGGTTTGTAGTATCAGCTTGCTTTTATGAGTACGAGTACTTGACCCTGGTATCAGGCCCACTACTGATGGGACACCACTAGTCTCATACTAAAAATGAAACATCATGTTGATCCTTTGAAACTTTTGGGAATATATTTTGCAAAGTGATGAGTCAAAAGTAGATTTATTTCAAAAGGAGCTCATACAAGGCAGTGGTAGTGTGGTGATCTGGGGCTACTTGGACAATTTGCTGTAATTGGTAGAGCCATGGATTCTGGTCTCAATGAAAACATCCTGAATTAGAAATTTCAGCCATGAGTTTGTCACCTTAAGCTCTCTTAGTTTTGTAGCAGGACAGTGATCCAAAGCACTCCTTCATACCCACCTCTGAAGAACTAAACCAGGGTTTTGAAGTGACTAGTGAAAGCACAGCTTTCCATCCAAATGAGACGCTGCGCTGTACTTTACCAATGCTCAGAAAGGCTCCAAAGTTGCTGAATTCAAACAGTTCCACAAAGATTAGGTCAAATGTCCTCTACAGCAGTAAATCCAGCTCATGATAAATTGCTGACTAGTTTGAAAAGACAACTTCCCCAAGACCTTTAGCGTTTCTTTGGATTATTCAGATCCAGTCAGAGCTGCTTCCTTCAGAACAAACCTGTCCATCTTTTGTGCTTCAACCCAATATTTTGTGTTTTTGTTGTTTCCATTTAGTTCCCCACTGAAAAACACAACATAAGACCTTTGCTTTAAACCGAGTTAACAACACGGCAACACTTTTTGCTCTCAAATTCCTTTAGAAGCTTCGCCATTTCTTTGATACATTCAAAGCCTCCTATAGCAGAGGAAGCAAAGCGGTCCCACAGCAACCTCCACTACATTTTACTCAAGGTAAGATTTTTTTCCCGTCTCATTTTATTTTGTTGCCTATAACCATACTGATGCACTGAACTGCCCCAAAGCTTATCTTCCTCTTACATTTGTTTTTATAAATGAATTTTACAAACATAAGTCATGTTTTCTCATCTTCTTAAATCTTTAAATCCTCCCAAGTCTTTACATTCGGAGATCTGTTTAGTACACTGTTTAGTGTAGAGTACAGGCTTAAACTGTAGGTAAGGCATCTTATCTTACTGTTCACTCTCTTGGGGTATGTCTCTGCTTTGCACATCTAAAGATTGAATTTTTGTCCACCCTTGCAACACCCATGGAGTGTACAACAAGCAGTTGTCATCTTGACAGTATCTGCCAGCTGAGCTGCGGATCTTTGAAGCTCCTCCAGAGTTTGCTGAGGCATGTAAAGAGGGACGCATGCGAGTAAAAAGGGCTGGAAACAAATGTATGCCATCATTTTCAGATTTTTGGTTGTGACCAATTTTGAAAGCCAGGTACGATTTGCCTTTTACTTCACAATCATGCACTACTTGGTGTGGGTCTACTGCAGAACATTCCAATAAAATACAATGTAGTTTAAGGTGGTTGAGAGGAAATTTGAAACTAAATTAGAGTAAACTGTTTAAATTGTTATTGCACAGTCAAAAACACACAATTACTGAAAATCTACTAGATGAAGAAAGTTGACGATGCCTTCAAAAGGAGCAGAAGCTCACACTCACTGCACTGATTTTGCAGCCACAAAATCAAAATGAATCTGTGTGGCCCGTAATTTTGGTCATAAGAAGGTTAAGTTGTTTGGACTCTTGATTGGGTGGTTCATCAGATAAGGCAGATTGATATATCAAGCGTAACTTTAGCATGGCGACATTGACATTATTCTTCTGCAAAAGCAGTAGAAAAATGCATAAAAAGATTAGGGCAAGGATTTAACATGTTAATTTTGATTTTAAAAATTACATAGATTTTACCGTGTTAAAGATTTTAACACAGTTAATCACATTTTTCTTTTTTTACACGTAAAAGTTCCAAGCGGAACTTTTGTATTTGCGTGTTTCTGGTACGCCTATAAAACTGACACTCAAGCGACATCCCTCAAACAACAACACTGAATGACAAAGCTGTTTTTCTTGGTCCACTTTTGCTTCAAAAAATGACCAGATGGGACGCTGAAAAAGACTATTGTGTGCAAGTTGTGCAAAAAGGAGTTGGCCTATCACCAAAGCTATTCAAGAGCCTAAAATACCGTCTCAAAGCAAAACATGAGCAACAAACAAACAGAAGGAAGCACAGCTGTCCGCAACGCTTATGTCAGCATCCACAGTCCACATTTTTAAAGATGTGTTTTTTTTTTAAAGAAGTTACAAGAATGATCAGGGGTTCCTGAAACACTTGAAAGCTGAATGGGTATAAAAGCACTTTGCAACATTTTTGAATGTTGCTGTTTTGAATTTAAAATCAGCTTAAACAGGGGCTCTCTGTGTGACTAGGCAATAGGGTTCTATTTCCTTGGTATTTCCTCAGTTTCTACACTTTTTGATGACACATGTCTACTACAGGTAAATTATCATTTATGAAAAGAATTTCACAGAACCTCACATCAAAAACCCCAAGCTAGCCATTTAACAGTTTATAAACAATTCTAACTTTATTTGCAGTTGATAACTGTCTTGGGGTTTCATTAAACATAAATCCAGATTTGTTGGTCCAGGTGGCAGAATTAAATTAAAGTGGACTTCTAACGCTGTTAAAATCAAACACCAATTAACGTCAGTTTAAAAGTTTATGCAAACAGTATTTTAAGAACTCATAAACCATTATCAAATTTTTGCCTCCTACACTGCTTTACTTTTATTTCCTCCACCACTTTCTTCCATTTCCTGTGTAAATATTCAGAATTTCTTTGTAAATAACCACCCAATGCAATCATGAAAAAAATATTTAAAGGTTCATTAAATCATGTTGATACAACCCACTAAGATGTTTTTGAAACTGCTTTGATTTTAGCCTTTTCAGAGTAGCTAATGGCTTCTGCCTCTAAAACCAACTAATCTGGATTTACACAAAATGAAAATGTCAAGAGAGATATCTACTGCTGGTAAACATGTTTGCTGCTTCCATCCTTACTTCAAAAATTCTGCACTGTCTTCTAGGTTAAAGCAGTGGTGTCCAAACTTTCTGCCATGAGGGTCAGAATCATCACATTGGAAGCACTTAAAGGCCACATTTCTTTATAAAATTTCTGTTTCTTTTGCCTTTTTCTATTTTGATCCACCCAATAATAAACTAAATGTTCAAGATGTTAAGGGAATGAACAAAATAGTCAGGATATTTTAGAAAAGATAAAATAACCGAGGACCTACAGCATAAAAAGGGTCTTGCATGATTCCATTATTACAGTATTAAGGATAACAGTTTCCTGATTTTTTGGTTTGGTTGTGTTCTTTTTTAGACTAGAAGAATTTTTAAAAAATGTAAACTCAACAACAGATATTAAACTGCTTGAAGTATTAATCAACTGACTCAGAAACCTGGTTTTGAGTAAAAGTTGCTCGATGTTTTTGGTTCTATTTACCACAGAATGCAAAAGAATAAAGAAACCTGGTTAATAATTGAGAAATAATTTGTTTTATCTAACATTTTTAAAATTTGTTTTCAGATTTTGTCATGCTTAAAAATGAAAAACAAACAGTATATCTGTGTCAACCACCTGAGCTTGCAGGAAAGTTTTGCTTCATTTTAGAAATGTGGTCAGGAGTCACTAAAAGGGGGACTATTATGTAAAATCGACTTTTTTGAGCTTTACATCATACTATAACGCTATTCCCTCATCAAAAACACACCTGGAGTGTTGCTTTGATTCTTTCATGCATGTAAGAGAAATCATTTAATCTCCCGTTGCAACCATTCAGCTGTGCAAATTGTCTGGGTGGCCCGAGCTCCACCTTTGAGACGCAGCTCCTCCTCAGAGCTGCAGTTTATAAGCTTTTGAGCTTCATGGAGCACCTCTCCCCCATGACTTCCCCACTCAGCTCCTTTAGACTAGCCAGCAGCAATTAGTAAACACCTGGTGGAACAGCGCATCTGTGGAGCTCATTATACGAGCTTCTTCTCAGTGAAATGCTGATAAAAAGGGTTAATAGAGGACCACTGTTGTGATGACTTCCTGAAGGCGGAGTTTCAGAAGGAGCAAGAGTTTTTAAAGAGACAGAGGCCAAATTTCAAATTACAAAGTCAAATTTCTTTTAAGTCATATTTGATATATACAGCATTTTTATAACAACTAAAAGTAACATAGTTACTTGATTGTGCTATAAAATTATTCTGTGTGGCTGGAAAATACATAATACTGCCCCATTAAAATCAATTAGAGGGCCACAAGTAGGTTGGACACCCCTGCTCTAAGGTTAAGATATCTGTTGCCAAATGAAATATACTAATTCTTCATATTTGGAGGCATTTCTCCTCTTTGCTTCTAGGTAACCTTTCTTGTCCCAGTAGTGCACGGTAAGATTCCACACGCTGTCTGACCTGTATTAAACGGACGGTTAAACATATTCAGGTACGAGCCTGTTGAAGAAAATAGATGTCCACTTTCCATTTTGCCTCAGGGACTACCATAAGCAGAATTTGGCCATGAATGCAGCTTTTCTTTCTGCCCATGGACTCTACACTTTTCTTTAATAATGCAGCTGGACCACCTTACATCTTCCTCCTCTGTCTGGAAATGCCACTAATTTTAGGCTTTAGAGCTGTAGCATAATTTCCTGTCAACGCTTTTTCCTTCCTTCCCAGGCGTTTCTTTAATATGAATGAGTCAGTGAAGTGGAACGTGCCGTTTCCAGTCTTGCTCAAGAAATTTGTTTACACCGCAAATCAATGGCCACATATCCAAACAGGCATGATCACTAAGTAAATATTTGAGCATAGAGAAAGACTGTAGGTAGATCTGCAGCTCTGAGCACACAATACCCAAAACCAAGGAATAATTAGCTTACCATGCTGTTTGTCTTTGGATTTATTGCAAGCTCAACAATACCACCTGTCAGATCAGCAGAGGGGAGAGATGCTTAAAGTCTGTGGCAGGGATTTCAATAAGTGAATTTCAATGTGCCTCTTTGAGAAAAGAGTAGATATATTAGTTTTTATTATGTGCTTGAAAACTGAACAAAACATCAATGCATTTAATAAGCAGAGGATCAAATACACAAAGCAATACTGTTTTTTGAATTGGACAGTTCAACAACTTTCATTAAAATCTTCAAATAAGAGCCATTAGCATGTGAGTTAAAGGTCTGAATGAGGTTTTTTGATTATTGTTACTATTCGGCATTCAAGGCCCTCCATGTGATTGGTGCTAAGTGTAGCAGGTTTGAGATAGCGACACAGCGTGTGGTGAATGGGCTCAAAAATATTCACAGGCTTCTAGATTGGCTCCTACTGTGAGTAAGCTTGCAGGGGCAAACGCCTTGCATTGATTACAATTGTTAATCAAGAATCAGTTCCATACACTCGAAGGAGAAAAAAAGAGCGCCTTATCTCAGACCCAACGCTCCATTGACGAGTGGACCTTATCCACAGCAAAAGAAAAAGACAGTGTTCTACTTTTTTGTAAACTATTTGTAATCTGTCCTGAAGCTACAGTATTACAATAGTAGTACAATATTAATACTTGCACTATATAGTATTTCTACAGAGAACTTTAGAAATCTGTTTTTACTACTACTACTATTACAACTTCTTCACTTTTCAACTTTCACTATTGTCTGCAAATGCTCACATCAACATGGAGCTTAGTTTTTAGAGAAATGTCCTGTAGTCTGATGAAACTTAAACTGCAGTTTTTGGCTATAATGACTATTGTTACATTTGAAGGAAAGAAGGTGGATGGTTGCAAGCCCTGGAACACCATCCCAACTGTACATTACAGGGCTGACAGCCTTATGTGTGGCACTATTTTACTATAAGAGGGATTGGTGCACTTCGCAAAATAGATGCCATCATAAGAAAAAAACATTATGTAAAAATGTCAAAGCAACCTCCAAAGAAAGGGGCAGCTAAAGCTCGGGTGTAAATGGGCCTTTCAGGCTTCAGCTGGTGGCTTGATTTTATGTTTTTTTTCCCCTATCAAGTGGAAGTGTATTGTACAGATGACTGCAGAGAAATGTTTACAAAAAACAAAAATTGGTGGAAAATATCTTCCAAAGTCTTCAAACTAATAAACCTGAATTTATATTAAAATTTAAAAGGCAGGGCTAGGCCCCTGGCTATGAAGCTCTAGTGTTTTGTGGCTCCTGACCCTCCTGTCCTAAACCACTAAGAAGCGTTTACGCCAGGCTTTATACTGGAAGTTCCTACAACAAAAAATACAATTAATTGGTATTAAATCACAATAACAAAGTTACAAATAATCATATTGGCTACTGACATAGTTAGATGGTTGCATACACCTGCTTTTATTTTCTTCTTGTAAAACACATGAAGCTAAGATGGAAACAACACAATATCTGGGAATCTTACCTATTAAGATCAAGTAACCAACAAGTGATCAAAAAAATCATTACATTCACCAAAGAGTACAACACAAATCAAACTAAAAATTTTGTAAGCCAGCCAGCAAAATAAATAAAATTGAGCAATAATTGGTTATTTGTTCACAACGCATGCAAGTTACTCATCTAACAGCATAGACCACACCATGACAGTCAGACAGTGAGAACAACAAGGTTATGTGTCTTTCTTAAAGTGTTTGTAAAGGTCAAGTTTCAACTTTAGCTACCTGGAACGAAAAGTCTATGATTTGGCCCTCTGTACATACACATTAGCAATTTTTTTCTGAGGGACACTTGTTCAATTGTTTGTTCACACAAATACCAAAACAACTAATCACATGGCAGCGGCTCAATGCATTAAGGGACCTACAGGTGAAGAAGTGTTGGTGCCCAAGAAAGTCTGGTTTGAGTATTTCAGAATGTTCAGCAAGATTTTCAGACATAGCTATCTGTCAAGTTGGATGATACAAAAAAAATAGAGTAAATATCCAGTGAGTGGCAGTTGTATTGGCAGAATATGTCGCTAAGGTCAGATGTCAAAACACACCGTCTCTGGATGCATCAAAACTTGAAGCAACAACAGCAGAAGAAACCATGGGTTTTCACTCCCATCACATAAAACAGGGAACTGAGGCCATGTGTCACAGGTTAACCAAATGGCACAGTTGCCAGTATATGCCACATAGGCAACATGGGCATAGGCCACATAGGCAACATAGGCAGTTGCCTTGAGTACCAACTGGTAAAGACTGCTGCACTAACTCAAAATAACGAAATAATGAACAATATATTAAAAAAAACCCGTGAATAAAAGTAACAATGTGCTGCACTTACTGGCGCCCTTTTCTTATGCTCTGTACTGAAAATAAAATTCAGAAAATATAAACAACTCCACTGTACTGCCCTTCCTCATTCTGATGCCCGCCACTGTCAAATGTGATGAAAAGGAATATTGAACCGAGTTACTGATGAGTGACAATCAGCTGACCAAAAGAAATAGGTAAAGAAATGAGTTGCTTGTTAAAATGAATTTGCTGATTGTCTGAGAGTTGAAGTTAACCTTTCTAACATGTTCCTTAAGTTACCATTGATGTGAACATTAGCAGAATGGTTGCAATGATTTGTTGCATGGTTGTTCTGACACATCTGTTTCCCTTTTTGCGTTTTCCACCTGAATGACCTGTGATCTGATAGACCAGCTGAAGTCAGTTGATGAAAATAATTATCTAATGATGGAATCCCAACAGATGACAATGAGTCACTAACTTTGCAGCAGTCCATTATACTCAGTGAGCGTGTGGCGACAGTGGAAAGAACAACTCCCTTTTAACAGGAAGAAACCTTTAGCAGAATCAAGGTTAAGAAAATTAGGTTAGCAAAAAAAAACATAATATTAAAAATGGCTAAATTATAGTTTTACAAATGCACAAATATGGCCAAGTCAGAGCTAACTGTCTAGGCCAAAACTTGGTTTCTTCAGGTTTCACCAAGTCAAATTTAAGGCTTTTAAAGACCTTTTAAAGATAATTATTGATGAAACGTAAGACCTATATCATGGCAAATGTACAAAAAGAAAATTGTAGATATGTTTGTAAGAATGGAAAACCGTTGTGAAAGAAATGATTCCAGTTGTAAGATGAACAATAGATATTGTCATTCTTAGTTTAGTCTAAGACATTAATTATGGTTCCTTTTAATCTTTTTCTCTATTTGGCATCATGGCTGGATCTGTGTCAGTTCAATTCCATTCAATTCAATTGGACTTTATTTATCCCCAAGGGGAAATGACAATTCCAGTACAACCTATCTAAGACAAGCAAACAGACAACATGACATAAGACATGGGGAGATGGGTGAGGGTCTGCAGCCTTCACGAGAGGCGCTGCCCTTTCATTAGAAAAGAAAGATACCACATTAGGTAAGAGGAGGGGAAAAAAAAAAAAAATCATATTTCACACTTTATCCTTTGCAGGATACAGTCTGAGATTGCAAAAAACCTCAGCACAAATAAGCAACACACATGCGAAACAAAGTCCTGCGGGAAAGACAAGACACAGAGCTGTCTCTATTCTCTTTTGGTTCCATGCTTTACTCCTTTTCCTGTTCTCCCCTTCTCAGCTGTATTTCCCTCCATCATAACAACTTTGTTGAAATACGATTCTTTAATCTGTAAGACTGGTGCTTGATCACCATGTTTAAAATCCACTAAACCTGTGAATTCTGAGGTTGTGACGCACCAAATGCTGCTCTTAGATCAGTGCTAATAGTAGCAGTACTGCTCCTTTTCAGGGGAGCTTCAGACCTGCCAGAGGAGCAAAACTGACGTTTCTGGTCTGTTTGTGACTCTTGGCAGCAGCTTTGTGCTTCTCACACTGCATATGGCTCTTTACAGTCTTAACCCCCATAGTGCTCAGCTTTTTTTTTTTTGCACAGAATGCACTGTTGCCAACCCATACAGTGCACATAGCATTGTATGGGTTGGCAACAGAAGTGAGGCAATGGCAAAGAAGAACGTTGTCTAGCCAACCGACAATAAATTTGCACTTACCAATAATTGGTGCAAAAAAAGCCAGTAGCCTCAGCTGCCTTGAGTCACAGAACGTAATAAAGATGTCTGCGCGCAACTCAAAGTTTTGCCTGACAGAAAACTGTTGAAGAAACTGAAAACAAGGACAGAATATACAAGAATAAATAGTCCTGCCACAACAAAATTTAGGACCTCTTATTTACGCATTTAAGACCAATTTACATTTTTTAGATTTAAGACATTTTAAGGCCTTAACTTTAAATACATGAATTTATGACCTTTCAAGGATGTACGGATACCCTGCTAAAAAAGAAGAAAAAAAAAAGTTGTTTGGTCATGTTTCATGTTAATATTAGTACTGTGCTGTAACTCCTTTTTTAAATTGGAGCTTTTTAGAAATGTTTCATCAAAGTTAGAGTCACAATTAGGACATTAAAATCACTCTGTATTATACATCTATAATGACCATGAAAAAGAAACTAAGCATCATTCAGAAAACATCTGGGTTATACACTACCTGTAATCTTCCCACACTATTTAGCATTAGCTAAAATAGAAATATGCATAAAAATGACATTCAAACATGGCAGACTAACTACTCAAAACAATATCGGTTCTTTGTTCCAAAGAGCTATAATTTAAAATTTCAGAAAACTTCAGTGCAGCTAATTGACTCATTTTCAGTACAAAATCTTCAGCTGTTATTTAGCATTACAACACAAGGACTGACTTATGCACAGTGAAAACAACTTGTTTCAATAAACAAAACTTGAGTGGCTGACCTTTATTTAATTAGCACCTGACAGTAAGTGGCTCATCCTGAGCCCTCATGAATGTTTAATCAAAATGCCGACTCCCCTTCTGCTTCACAACAGCCTACTTCCTCTCAGCACACCAGTGTACACACCAGATGCAAATCTCTTCAGCACATCCCCTTGCAGGAGTACACTAACTACACCGTGCTCTTTGCATTGTCAAGCAGGTTTGGACAACTGGAGATACTGTAACAAGCGTTGTATGCCACCGGCGAAGCCTTGCAGATACAATTACCAAAGTGCTAGCAAGTCTCCTCCGAGTTGTTAGCTGGAGAGTCAGGCGAGACATCTGGCTGCTGCACCCACATGTGAGACATGCATAAACATGATGCTCACATAGGAGCCAAACAATATGTGATGGGGAAAACAACAGCAATTTAGAAGCAGACCCACATCAGTTGCTCCCTTCAGATTCTCTCTTTTTTTTTTTTTTTTTTCCTTTTTTGGAGGGGGGTCAGGAGGGGGGGGGTCGTGTCTATATGTAATCAGTTCTGAAACACTATTCTAAATTGAAAGGAAACAGCCAGAGGTACATTTCATTTTGAGCAACTGTAAAACTTTAACAAAAACAAAGCCGGTTAATACATTCCACAGGATTTCACAAACACATATTTTTTGAAAGTGCTCTAAAAAAGCTGTTATTTCTCCAAGGTGAACATCCAGGCCAGTGATATCAAGGGCGCCAGACAGGACTGATAGAAGGGATAGTGACAAAAGACAGCTGGGTTTGACACGAAGAGGTGAGTTTTAAGGTAATTTGTTAGCTTTAGTCACCACTATTCTTGTCAAGTGACTTTTGTTTAATTCCAACGTGGATTCCTAAACATTTCAATCCAGCCTGATGGACTTTTCCCCTGACAAATACAACTAAGATTGAGTTGAAAACTACAAATATCAGACAGGGGGAGGGTTCCACCTGCTAGTAGCTCAATCTTACATGTTTGGGTGAGAATAAGAATGCCTAGCCTACCTTATGCAGGTTGAGAACCACAGCCTTAGAGTAAGAGGAGCTGACTCTCATCCTCATCTGTTCACAGTGTACATTAAAGGTCATAGGCCATCGACTGAGCCTTAAGATGCTATTCTTGAAAACCACAAACTGGATCAATAACAAGGGGCGGCCCTGGCAGAGTCCAGTCCACACTGGTAGCAAAGACAGGATAGCCCATAGGTCTCTGGTATAATAGCTATCCAGCTGAAGGATTTGTTCACCACTAGTAAACCCCATAAACCTGCAATGTGTTCTTCCATACGGCCAAGAGGTTTGTTACACTCAAACAGGATATCCCTAAATATCCCCTAAAAATATGGAAAACACAAATAGTCGTGCTTTAAGCGCATTAGACATACACAGCTATACTCTGTTCTGTAATCTAAGACATTATATGTCTTCTAATGACTTATACAAAATGAAAAATCTGGTTTGTTGTAAGGATAAATTTTATCCAGTTAAAACTTAAACTTTTCCTGGCCTGGTCTGGACACCCCTATGAAAATTTTCTGTGGGTGCCATCTGTCAAACAAGTTTAGCTAAACCTTTTTTGTTTCTGTTTTTTTGGAACTGTTAGTGTTAATCTCTGTCTCTACAACACAGTCTAAGCCAAACTGGGTTAGCCTTTTTGCTGTAGTTCTTTACAAAAAGCACAAGTCAAATCATGGCTTCTGTTAGTTTAGCAAAGGAGTTTTTTTGTTCATGCTTTTAAGTCAACATCACAACAGGTCAAGTCAAGTCAAGTTTATTTGTATCGCACATTTCAGCAGCAAGGCAGTTCAAAGTGCTTCACATCATAAAAACATCAATCAAGTATACAGCAAATCATCAAAATCATCAAGGAAATACACATGAAAATGATCAAAAGTATCAAATATCAATGCATCAAAATTTTAAGGATCATCAGGCAAATATAGTTCAATGTTCTACTTACTATTGATCAAAGGCAACTCTAAACAGGTGGGTTTGTAGCCTTGATTTAAAGGAACTCAGTGTGTTGGTTGTTTTGCAGTTTTCTGGAAGTCTGTTCCAGATTTGTGGAGCATAAAAACTGAAAGCTGCCATAAACTAACAGAAGTATTTTAAAGTCTATTCTCTGAGCTACAGGGAGCCAGTGGAAGGACTTTAAACCATGGTGATGTGCTCTATTTTCCTGGTTTTAGTGAGACTGCGAGCAGCGTTTTGGATCAGCTGCAGCAGTCTGATTGACTTTTCAGGTACGACTGAGTTGGTTAATTAAAAATGTACAAAGTGTGCATGTCTCCGAACATTAAAAATACAAACTATTTACAGTTAGTGACAACAGAAAAACGGTAGAGTTGTACAGATACCAGCATGGATATAAACACTTATTTTTGTTGGAAGAAATGACGGTTATCGAGGCTAAAAGCTGCTGGGAGGAAGGCTCTCCTCTAACGCTCCTTAATGCACCTTGGATGCAGCAGTCTGTCACTGAAGGAGCTCTCCAGCTCAGGAACAGCTTCATGCATGGGGTGGAAGATGTTATCCATCAGTGATGTTATTTTAGCCAGAGTCCTTCTATCTCCCACCACCTGCACTGGGTCGAGGGGGTATCCTAGCACAGAGCTGGACTTCCTGATGAGCTAATCTCACCGCTTCCTCTCAGCTGTAGATAAGCTGCTGCTCCAACATAAGTCCCATAGAAGATGGCTGATGCCACCACAGGGTCAAAGAAGGTCTTTAGGAGCGCCTCCTGTACTCCAAAAGACCTCAGCCTCCTCAGCAGCTAGAGTCTGCTCTGACCCCTTCAGGAAAGTGCATCAGTGTTATGAGTCCAGTCTATTTTATTGTTCAGGTGAACACCCGGGTACTTATAAAGAAGAATTTACCTAAACACAACCTGTACAGCAACATGAAGTGGGCCAAAAGATTTCAAAAAGCAAAAACATCATTCCCTGAGCTTGGGATATTTTAAAAAATGGATGAGAAGCAAAGTCACTGATATCTATCAGTCAGGTAAGGGTTACAAAACTATTTCTAAGGCTTTGGGGTTCCAATGAACTGCAGTGAGAGCCCCACCTGGCACATACAGGACTGAGTTAACATCTTGGTCCCAGATACCACAGCATACCTTCAAGGGTCTAAAGGAGTCCATGTTTCAATGGGAATGAGTTGTTTGGGCAGCAAAATGTGGACCAACATCCTGTTAGGCAGGTGGCTATATATGAAGTTATGCCTGATCAATGGAGATTTTATTGATTTTAAGGAAGCATTGGACTAGAACTTGGTATTGGTAGATGTCTATTCCAAAATAATGTGATAAACCTTACAAAAAGAAATATGTGTATGGACAAATGGTATTAAGGGACTAGATTTAGTGAACGGTTCTTTATTGTAGTTATAAATTATAAACCACACAGTTATACACTATTTTAACTGACTTCTGTGCTTTTATCTTCCTCTAGCCTTATGTGCGTACACACTTTGTGCCACTTTATGCACTTCAGGTTAAACAGAGACACACTAGGTTCCATCAGGGAACAAATTACCCATGTGGGGGTAAAAAGGAACCAACCAAGAAATGAATTTTTCATTGTTTGTAAAGTCATTAAATTACTTTAATTCCTAATGATTCTGAATGCTCTCTCAGCGGTCCAGCGGCAGGTGTCTGCATCCCAGCAGTGCCATATGCTTCTCCTGGCACATGGCTCACCTCCTCCAGACTCTCTCCACATGCACCCATAAACAAACCAAAAACCGGTCAAGGTCTCAGATGAGAAGGAACACAGGGAAAAGCTGTGAGGAATATTCACACACACACATACATCTGATCCTCTACACACACATGTAGCCCTGCAGGATTAGTTTTACTGTAGGCACGGCAAGGAGACAACATAAAGTCTGAGAATAGGCTTTTATAAAGGCGCAGGTGGACCTTGGAGTGTCCGAACATCATTAAAAGATGGATTGGGTCGCAGGGTGATTGAACTGTTCCCTCAGGTGGCGGGAGGGACATTGATGGAGAGAAAAGGAGAAAACTGATTGGAGTGTTCTGTGGTGCAGTATAGCAGGCTCCCACAGTGGGAGGTGAGGTCCTGCTGACCAGGCCGAGGAAGGACACCACGAAACCTCAGACTAGAATTGAGTTTCAGGAACAAGTGTGGAGATGGTCTCAGCAGGTAAAACAGAGCATGCAGGGTTTTCGATGTGCAGAACACAGATGCTTGCTTATTTTAAAAGCATCTGAGAAAGAAGTTTATTTTTGCTGTATTTCAGGGGCCCAATGTGCTTTAGCTGATTACCATGAAAGCCCTGCAGCTAGCCTTGGTCTTTATTTGCATATCTCAATGAACAATTTAAATCTTTCTATTTGATCATACATTCACTATATAAATATGGCCTTACCGTGCTATTGCTGTACTTCTTCCAAACATTGCATGAATGAAATAAACTACAATGTTTTCATACCCAATTAACTTTTTTTTTTTTTTTTTTTTTTTACATTTTGTCGCATTACAACCACAAGCTTGACTTTATTTTAATGGGATTTTAGCTGACCATCACTAGTTGGTATAAGAAAAGGTTAATGGAAACAGCAAAATTTGAAATAACTTCCTCAATTTTGCAAAAAAGATTTTACGCTTGAGGTGGTTTTTGGCTTTTCTGAAAAAGAGTTAAAGTGGCAGTATGTAGCTTTGTAGAGGTCCTGACCTAAAACAACCAATCAGAGCCAGGAGGAAGACATTCCTACATCACCTTCCGATGTAACACTGTAGCATACACAACATCGTCACAAAATTCTACCACACGAGTGCCAAAGCTCCCACATGTCATGCATACCACTTGTATCCAGAACCAATGCAACTGCGACCTAAATGTCACAGCAACTCTAACATAAAATCACTGAATCTCACACTGTGCTATGTAGACACTTAAGAGTGTGGTTTGTTTGCGTAGAAAGTCCAATTCATTTGGGGAGGTGTGAATGTGCTATCGAACTCTGATGCAGACCAAAAAAGCGAATTCTGGTCCACCTAAAAACCTAGGTCTCGGTTTGGTTGAAGTGAACTCTAGTGCGGTTCGAATGCATATGTGAATGCCAAGTGGATCAGAGACCACTCCAAAAGCAGGAAATGAACTATAGCACAGGGCATTCTGGGTAAATACAACCAAAACAAACGTGCGAGAAATGGCTCGTGGCTGTTTTGCAATGATCCTACAACCACAAAAATCTGATGCCTCTCCAATTTTGTTTACATTTCCTAAAGAAGGAAGTTGTGTTCAGTGGCTTCTACAGAGGTTTTCATGTTGTTTCCTGTAGTGGTTCTTGGTGCAGCAACATCACAGGCGAGGGGGTAAACAAGTTTAACAAAGAGTTTGGTTCGTTTGACACAGCGTAGTGTGAAACTGAACCACACCAGCTGAAAATGAAACAAATGTTGCAATTTTGGCCCCCAATCGAACCGAGTCTACTGGACTATAAGGTATGAACACACCCTTAGGGACACTCATGGAGCATCGCAATTGCATTCCCAAATGGTCTGTTGCTCTGTTATTATGAACAAAATTGTGACGCAAGATGGTGACATCATGGAGAAGTAATGTACCCAGACATAATTTAACTAGGCACTGAATTTCACCTAATCATCTCTTGAATGCACGAACTGTGCTGAGCAGAAGTGGAGCCGAAGCAACACAAATTTTTCATAGACCTGACTAGGCTTGTTTTACAAAATTCTGTATTTTCCTTATATCTGGTTTCACATAATATGTTTCACAATACCAGCATGCAAGATAGGAAACAAAGTGACAATAGCTTTAAAGACTTGGGATTTGACTTGAAATGACTTGAGAAGATATCTTACAAATTCAGTGATGCTAATGCACTTTTGCAATATTCGCAATTATCTGAAACTTGACTTCACGTTGAAGACCTAAGTTGAATTGGTGATTCAAGTAGAAGCTTTTAAGATTTTTTTGGTTCCTTTGTGCCAATTCTAGGATTATTAAAAACAAGATTCTGCAGAAGGTTCTCAATTCAAACTTTTGGATGGAATAGTGTTCAGTGTGCAGACCCATTGACTGACAGCCGGACAAATTGAGAGAAAGAGCAGACAAATCAAGAAGAGTACACATCATAGATAGAAAAATGAGATGACAAAAGAGGGAAAACATCCATAAAGTTGTTCTCAAACTCTTTATTGAGGTTGTATTAGTGCAATCTATCAATGATGTACTGGAAAATCTATAACCCTACAGTGGAATTTTACCCCTGTGTGCTGTTCCCCTTTATGAAGTGCAATCTCATAGCAGGGCTGTATGCCTCCACGGAGCTCATTTTTCAAGCAATGTGATGTGGAATGGTCATGTCACAAACATAGAGGCGTTGACTGGAGGGTGGTGGTGACGGCAGTGGGGAGCAGTGGCATTCTTATTCCATTTATCCATCAGACTGTCATCTGACACAGTTGAATTGCCCCAGCACCGTTAAATAAGAATCTGTACCGTCACAAAGTCAATTTGTGATTGATTAGGTGCATCTGCTTGGAGGCAAAGCTTGTTTATCAGACACATTTACAGTGAGAAATTCCAGATTTAGGTTGGGGTTCCAGTGGAGCTTCAGTGGATCATGCTCAGTGCACACGTGATTGCACAACTTATTTTAAAAATGTTCCACAAGTTCCAAAACACTCTGTGATGGACTGGAAACCATGCCAGGGTGAACCTACTTGTCATCCACTGAACGGTGGAATGGACACCCGATAAGCAAATGCTACGTTAGCTCTGCCTTTTTCGGTGTCACTACTTTATATTAATCACTGTCTTCTCAAAGAGACTTATGTTGGGAGTGAACTAGTTTATTGCTGATCTTAAATCAAAAGAGAGAGTAGACACCTCTCTTGCTCATAATTAATTCTGTAGAATATGATCTGCAGCCTGTCAAGGCAAGACATAAAATCACAAAAAGTTTGTCTAAAAAATCTCATTAAAGTTTAAAACCACCTATTTGTAAGATATGTGAGAAATAAGAAGGAAAGAATATGAAGTATATGAAAGTGTGATCGGTTTGTCTATAATATGCCTCCGTGAGATGTAGAAGAGAAAACTCTGAAAGATGGGCTGAGATGAATAAAAAGAGGATTTTATGACAAACAAGCCCATGTTACAGACTGGTGCACATGGTCTGGAGAAAACAAGCCCTATCAAGAGTTTCCCCCAGATCTCTGAACACGGCAGCTTATATAGACCTCTGAACACACACGTTCATACATTACCACATTTGGGTTTCATTGAGTTTTATTGTCTTTCAACCCACTGTTTTCCCCAGGCAAACCTTCCCTTCTGGAATGGTCCAGATGTCTTGTGACATCTGCCTCTCCATATGATGCTGGAATCAATACCTTCTTTCAAGTAGTCATTCCCATGTGATTGATCTGTTTAGGATGTATGCTCCAGGTTCAACGAGAGCCTGTAGTGTACTGTCAGATACTACATTGTAAAGGAAATATTAGTTTGAGTTGACTAGTTTGCATCTTTTTCCATTTTCAGAAAACTGATTTGGATTGAAATAAAAAAAAGCCAATAAGTTAAAGCATTGTTGGGACTGATGATGGTCAGTCAGTTGTTAGCAGACATGTTTTCCTGACAAATTGGCACAGTCTTATTGTCTTTTTTTGGTTTCTTCATATTTTATAACTCAGCTGGTGTGGCACCAGCTCATTGATTGCCTTTGGAAAGAACCAGTTTTGTCACTAGAACATAGTAATGGAAACAAGCAACCAATTAAAATAGTATGGGCACCATGTTTGAAAGACAAAAGGTCTTTTAAGTTATAGTTCTCTGGCTGTAGAAAATCAGTTTTTTGCCCTTTTTTATAGAACCATCATAGAATTTGCTCTAGTACTAGCCTGGGTTTTGCACTACTTCTTTTGTATCAAAACTTTAACCTTTATGAAACTCCACAAAAATCACATACATACCTTCCTGTGTGGGGGCCAAAGTTTGTTTCAGTCTAAGCCAGTATTGTTAAAGCTTGTTTTAGTTTGAAACTTATGACTTTTTTATTAGAATTTGGGAGATTTTTCATCCAGTCATTCATTTTCTGTGTTGCTTAGTCTTAGCAGGGCCCCTGGCAGTTGGTGCATATCTGGACAGGTCAATAGGTGAGAGGCGAGGTACAACTTGGACAGATCACCTGTCCGTCATGGAGCAACAGAGGAACCAGTAGGACCAGCGACCATGTTTGCAAGTTCTCACGTGATGATTTAACCTGATGTACATTTTAAGACAGTGGGAGGATGTCAGTAGTACTATATTGTTGATCTTCCTTAGAGAATTGCATCTGGAGTCATGAAGAGCACACTTCACCATACACTTGAAAACTTCATGCCTTGCACTCAGCATGTGCTTACATGGTCCAGTGGGAAAGACATGAACCCTTTGGGATTGTATTTTACAGCAAATGATAAGTTAGAGCTCCCATTATTGGTGTCACAACTTTATATCAGTTAATTTGTCTGTGGAAGTATCACACCTAGTTGGGGCTCATAGAAAGCAGTATTTACAAAAGTTAGAAATAGCTATCTTAGAAACCGACCCATATCTTCTCCCTCCTGACGTGTTTGTTGATTTGATCAGATGGTCGACTTTGCCTGAATTCACACCCCATTATTTATACCACTATGTCATCAACAGTGTTTCCGATTACATTGGAGTAGACTTAAAAGCGTGCAAAAGTCTTGATGCTTAGCAGTTTTTTTACATGGTAGGCTACACAATGGTGGGACATTCTCTTCATGGTTACTAATGATTAGACACATACCTTCTTCTTAATGAAATATTTGATTGCATCTTACTAAGCTTATTTATCAAGTGTATGAATGTTAATCTTCTTACCTTATAAAAAGTGCCCACTGCAAATCCATTAAAACACCGATGGCTGCCAGTCCTTAGGACTGACAATGGCTGTCCATCACTACCTTCTGTCCTCATCATAAGGTTTACGAAAAAAATGACAAGATTAGTTTGCATACTTATCTGTTTGTGCAGCTGACCACACTGCAGTCTATGACCATTTTTACAGGGAAATCAACAAAATAAAAGATAAACTGGGCTACCAACTGTCTGTTTTTGACAAGCTCTACAGGACTTAACATGCATATCAGTTGTTTTGACATCCAAAATGTCATGGTGGTGTCGGCCGATTTCTGCAAAGGGTCAGTAGGTCCTAGGTGTATTGCTCAAGTTGAACAGATTTTTTATACCCATTTTGGATCAAGCAAAGTTCTACATAAGTAACTACTGTTTTTACCCATACAAATTGTATTTACGTAGTACAAATAAATGCAATACAAGAAGCCCATTGGAAACCAAAGCCCAGCCTTGGCCCACACATACACATGTTAGCAGGGTTGCTGGAGTTTTATACAAAAATAAGAAAAACGCAACAAAGTTTTTACACATGAAAAACCGAAATCCGTTGAAATTAATTTTCTGACCCTTTTTATGTTTTTTTTCCTGCCAACTGCATAACTGATCTTGCTCACAGAAAAGCAATATAAATTGTGTAAGTTGCACCATCTGAAAGAAAGCCATGCTGTGTATGATTAAAACATTAGCACAATTGTGACGATTTCATTGTATAGCTGAGCAGGACAGACATATGTGTACTGAAAATCATTTTCTGTTGGGCATTTTC
Organism: Anableps anableps; assembly: GCA_014839685.1. Classification (NCBI taxonomy): domain Eukaryota; kingdom Metazoa; phylum Chordata; class Actinopteri; order Cyprinodontiformes; family Anablepidae; genus Anableps; species Anableps anableps. Next base: position 6,556,045 of record CM026067.1, on the reverse strand, counting down.
AATACTGTAAGGCAGCAGCCAATAAGATTTCTTTGTCTATAATTCTAAGTTTTCCCAACTGATCTTAACTCCACTGCAGCTAATCCCTCCCTCATGCTCCAGCTTCATATTAATGAGAAGATCCAGAGAAAGAAATCCACTTTATCAGTGACTTCCTGCAGCGAGAGAGAATAAGCATATTAGCAAAATTAATCCTTTAACCTGGTTGAAGAAACAGATGGGTGGAGTTTCTCAGTAAGTAAATCAGGCTCATATCAGTGTTGGAAAAGGAAAAGTACATCTGAGTGATGATAAACCAAGAATTTCTCACTTCCACTCGGTATGCAAACCAGTTAAAGCTCTAACAAATCTCACTTCAGAGAAAGTTCCCTTCCTCTCCTGCCACATCCCTTCTTCCATGTCATGTACATCACTCCAAATCCAAAGTCCCATTGTGCGCCCTCTAAACCCTGGCTTTTTTTAACAGGGATGTGCCGACTTTGAAGCTCCCCCTTTCCCCCCATACAAGACAAAAAGAGCTTTCTGAAGAAATTATGGCTGTTCATAAGGAGTCTGATGTGAGGAGCTGTCAGGCTCTGCCTTTAAGTTGATTTGCAGGAGTGTCAGAGAAGAGTGGGGGCTTGAGGTGAATCATGGATTGTCAGAAATCAATTCTCTGGGCGTCTCCCTGAGGAGTGCTCCAGTCATAGCCAACAATAGGTGAGATGAATAAACCAAATCTTCCGGAGAGCATGTAATAATCCCCAATATAATGGCATTGCCATATAGGATAATTCAATCTGAGTATGAAAAAGGCGACTGTTGATCAGAGTTAAATTGAATCTTTCAGACATATGCTTTAGCAAGATTCACCCAGCTCTTCCCCACCTGATACCAGGTCCCTTCTCTGAGGCTCGTCGTCACGCCATCGTCCGACCCGCTCCACTCGTCAATCAGCCCTTTCCCTCACGTCTCCGACGAGCTGTTAGAAATCCACGAGGATGAACAGCTGATGGATCACACAGTCTGTTTCATCTCTCCCTGCTTTACATTTTCTCGAGACTCATTACCGCGCTGGCGAAGGCTCCCAGCTTCTGGTTGGCACTACTACTTGCTTGCCTCATATGCTTCGGCGCAGCACCTCTGTGTCAACAAGCTCAGCAGCTAAACACTTCAAACAACGCAAGTTTAATGAGCAACAAAGCAACAGCATACCTGAGGGTATGGCATCTTTCTCTGTTCCCCTTTGTCTCAACTGGCACGCTAATACTGTTGTCTGAGAGTTGATCCTCCACTCGAGCTCCTGTAATGTCACGTTGGATGCCTTAGCATATTTTGTCTGAGCGCTTATTTCAGAATCTATTGGCATGGAGTCTGCTGAGATTTCAAAGGCATGCCACACCGCCGGGATATTGGGCAAAAAAAATAACAGCAAAAAGCTCTCTTGTTAGTTTAATTACCAGTTGTTGTTCAGCTGCTTCTTTCACAGAGGAAGTGTCACGCTAATGCACAGAGGATTTGCAGCAAACATGAAACAGTGTTTAATTACAATTACATTAACTCTATAATTGTATAGTAATTATGCTGCGCTGAGAAACTTTTAGAACCTCTGGCCGTTTCTTTATGCTTTGACTGAATTTCCCAGTTCTGCTTGTCAGGCTGACATTACTCTCAGAATTTAGTAGAGATGTCAGAGAAATTATACGCTGACCATCCATAACAGACCCCATTTGCCAAATATTGTGCTGCTTCTTTTTTGCTGCCAAAAAACAGCTCTGACCAGTCATCACATGCTCAGTGAACAAGATGAGTACTGTTACTTTATTTAACACTATTACCCTCTAATGCCTAAGGTTAAAGAGGAGAGGAGAGCAGAGGATGAAGTCAGCCCAAGCTTACACTGGATGTGTTTCCATCAGCGTTTTTTTTTGTTTTTTTTTTTCTGCGCATTTTAAGTATCACATTAGAAAAGGTTGATGGAAACAGCATAATTTGAAATAATTTTCTTAATTTCGCAAAAAAGTTTTTACACTTTTTACAGGTAGTTCTTGCGAAAAAGGGGAGATGGAAATGCATTTACCAAATAAGTTCTGATGGAGGGAACTTTCCCATCCTCTGGTGGGTCTTTGAAAGTTCCCAAGTCCAAACCTCCAGCATGGAGGGGAGAACCGTCAGCCTCGGGTGGCCGGTGAGAGGCACTCCAGGTTGGGATGGGAGTGGTGGATCGCTCCCATTCACTGGTGGGTCTGGGCCTAACCAGAGGCACAAAACTCAGAGAAATCTTTAAGTTCAAACCCCCTGCTCGGAGGGGAGATATGTGGTTCATGCTAGCTTGCTACTATTACAGTCCTACTATTACATTGGTATCCCAATGGTGAAGAATGGTGGTGGCAGCATCGTGCTGTGGGGATTCATTTCTTCAGCAGAGGCAGGAAAGCTGGTCAGAATGATGGAAAGAACCTGTTGGAGGTTGCAAAAGACTTGAGACTGGGATGGAGGTTCACCTTCCAGCAGGAGCACAACTACAAACATGCAGCTACAATGGAATGGCTTAGATCAACGCTTATCTATAGATTGGAATGACTCAACTTGAGAGCTCAATCCAGCGGAGAATCTATGGGGTAAGAGTTGAAAATCACCATCCACAGATGCTCTCCACCTCATACGACTGAGCTTAAGCTGTTTGGTAAAGAAGAATGGGGAGAACTGTGACTCTTTTTGATGTGCAGAGCTGCTGGAGACACCCCAGAGAACTGCAGCTGTAAGCACAGAGAAGGTGCTTCTTCAAAGCATTGACTCAAAGAGTCTGAATACAAATCCACACCCTACTTTCTATATCTTTATTCGTAAGGAGTTTTGAAAATCATGTATAATTTTCCTCCCACTTTCATATGAGGCACTACTCTGTATGAGTCTATCACATAAATTTCTAAAAAGGTTTATTGAAATTTGTGGTCACTTTATAATAAACTTTCATAAATAGGAAAGGCTTTACTACTTTTACAAACTGAGTGACTTACAGAGGCCTGCAGTCAAACTGCAGGCCTAACAGAAGGAGTTTACCAGCCTGCACACAGCCAAACATGCTGCCATTTAGGAATAACAAAGTCTTTATCATTTCCTCACAGGAAAATCACTCTTAAAGAAGCAATGCAATCACAGGAGGGAACAGAAAACTCTACACAGTAAAAAGCAAAACAACTGAAGGGGTAACCACCAAATCATCCCCCGAGGAAAGTCTCATATCGCAAAGCCATTAGGCTTTAATAATTACTCCACTTGCCAATAATTTGACTAACCTGGATTTAGCACCTAATTGTAAATAAAGCAAGTGTATTCTTATGGCTGTTGGATTTTTGTTGTTTTGGATTTAAGGTTTTTGTAGCTTTTATATTATCCAATCTCTAGTTTTTTTTGTGAATGCAGCTTCAGAATTTGTGTTTTACTTGGTTGAATTTTTTATGTTTTTTTGTGGGTTTTAGCTTTTGGCTCTCCACCTCTTAAACCAGTGCTTCTCAGCCTTTTTGGGCCAGCGCCCCCTTATCCACTACACAGGTCCCTTACTCCCCCCCCCCTCCATCAAATAAGATGTAAACTACTTGCACTGAATATTATTTTATTATTAATTTTATTGTCATTATCATCATTTTTGTTGCTGTTATGATTATTATTGATGTTTCTGTATTTATCATCAAAAATCTTTAAACAAAAGCACATCACTGAATTATTAGTTTCCCAGGGAACAAAAAAAGCCATGTGAATAGAAATTATTTTTACAGGTATCTAAGAAAAATGCAACTTAAATTAAGTAGGCCTAACAGCAGCCAATCAGAACAGCTAAAAATTTCACTTCCAACTTTAATTCATCATCCCAGACAGCAGCCAATTAGTTTTTTCATGTTCGGTGCCATTTTCTGATAGGTTAGTTGCTAAGTCTTGCTAAAAGCGTCCGGACAAAAGATGCACAACTGTGGTCAGTTACATTAAAACATGGTTAGAACTGCAACTATATCAGTCGTAACTCTTCCTCTCTTCAGTGTTTCTGTCAGCTTCGTGTGGTGCAGCCCAATGCTGCCTTCAGGAGAATGGGACGTCAGAGTATCATCTATAAAATTTCACCCACATGGCATTTACTGTGTAAACCAGTGCTTTAAGTGGAAAAACTTACGTGCCGGTACTCCTCTTAATGTCATACAAATATGGGACAGAAACATGGATGATATATTTATATAGACTTGTCGACTGATTAATAGCATGTTAATTAAAAATGTACAAGATGTGCATCTCTGAGCATTAACAATACAAACTATTTACAGTTAATGACAATAGAAAAGCTGTAAAGTTGTACAGATACTAGCATGGATATAAACACATTGATTTTGTTGGGATCAATGATGGTTATAGCCTAACAGCTGCTGGGAGGAAGGATCTCTGATTACGCTCTTTAGTGCACCTTGGATGCAGAAGTCTGTCACTGAAGGAGCTCTCCAGCTCAGAAACAGCTTCATGCATGGGGTGGGAGGCATTGTCCATCTTTGATGTTACTTTAACTAGAGTCCTTCTATCTCCCACCACCTTCACTGGGTCGAGGGGGCATCCTATCCTCTGACCCTTCCTGTAAAGCACATCGGTGTTATGAGTCCAGTTCAGTTTATTGTTGATGAACACCCAGGTACTTATTGGAGTCCACGATCTCAATGTACACTACCACTCTTGTTGTGGAGTGGGCCCACTCCACAACAAGATATAACTCCTTCACTATCACTACCTTAATGTTTCTTTTTTTCTGTTTTTTTTTTTTGTTTGTTTGTTTTTTTTTTTTTTTGCAATTTCACAGTCTTTGTAGCTCTTAGATGTTTCTTACCTAGTTCAACTTACAAAGAATCCTATAAAGGTTTGTTCGGTTCTTGTGTGCTGCACTGTTGGATCAGTGTTTTGACAGCTTTGGTGATAGGTTGCAAGGGGTGTCTCGAGTGGAAGTGTCTGAAATGATAGAGAGTCAAATGTACAACATCCTGTCTGCTCCACACCAAGACTTCCTCGCTGAACTGCAGATTCTCAGCTTGCCTCCAAGATTTATTTTTTTTCTCGAGGTCCCCTGTGGATACTTATCTGAGGGTGGGCTGGGTAGACTTACTCCCAAACGCTCTGGAAGTCTGCACACTTGAAGCCACAGAGTGAGCCTCACACCAAAATCATCTTAAGTATAAATCATATTTAGCACTTGTTTTTTTTTTTTTTTTACTAAATTTGTACCTGGTTTGTTTATCTTATTAAGAGACTGTGAAAAACATGCACTTTAATCTTAATCGACCTCTAATTTCTTGACCAGGTATCTTGTTCTAGCTAGTACAAAACCTAGCTGATATTAGTGCCGCTTTATGTTAATTTTTAAGCCTACAGTTCCTTGCACTTTTCATACTCTGTCACATCACTGCCATTATCTTCAGTGTATTTTAGTGGGATTTAATGTGATAGCACAGCACAAAACGTCACATAATTGTGATGTGGAGGGAAAATGATTCATGGTTATACATTTTTTCCTCCCCAAATAAAACTGTGTAAAATCGCCTTTCACTGCGTTTACAGCCGCATGCCTTTTTAATTGTATCTCTACCAACTCTGCACATCTAGAGACACCTGCTGAAAAATGAACCCTACACCCAGTTTCAAATATTTTGCATTCTTCAGCAGGTTTGCCTCCAGAATTGACCTGTATTTAACTCCTTTCATCTTCTCATCATGTCTGACCAGCTGTCCTGTCTCTTCTCATGAGTGTATCTTCCCACCTGAGCTTGGGACCTCTGCAGCTCCTCCAGCGCTACCACAAGCCTATTGACTGCTTCTCTGATTTCTGCTCTCCTTGCCCTGCATGTTAGTTTAGGTGCATGTCCATGTCTTACTGCAGTTTTGATCATCTCTATCCATTTTCTGATGATGATAGGCTAAACACCTGTGGAATTCATTTTGAGTCTTCTTTTTATATAATTGTTAATAATTTCAGCCAGTAAGGGATTAAACGTCTCCACAACTCTATTCCAGTCACTCTTCTTGATGCTGTTTAGTCACCAAATGTTCTCCAAGAAACCACTGAGGCCTTCAAAGAACAGCTTGATTCATACTGAGGTTAAATTAGACACTGATTGACTTCTTCTTAATTGTTAGACTGGATTTTATTTAAGAGTATCAGCCACAGGGACCTGAATACCATTGGATACACTTTTTGAAATTATTTGTAAGCAATTTTAAAACCATGTAAGATTTTCCTTTCATTTGACAATCACATTGTGTTTGATTTGTCATATTAAAACCCAATAAAACTCCCTCAAGTTTTGGCAAAAAAATATCAGCAAAAAATATCAGTCATGATTTTAGTTTTGGTTGTTTGGTTTTTGGAAGCAGCTCTAGGATAATCAAAAGATTATTGATCAATTAGGTTTAATTAACTGAAGTGGTGCAAAATCATTATTTCAGTGTGTTCCAAACAAAACCTTGTCCTGAAATCCTTTCCTGTCTCTTCGTCGTTTTAAGGGCCGTCTCTCTGCTCAGATTCTTTGTGGTTTTCAAAAACATGAAGTTGAAGCAAAATACAGGTACAACCACAAATCACACGCACACACACTCCCACGCACACACACTATCAGCAGCCTTGAGCAGAACTGCAGGCAAAGAATGGCACTCCAGTTGGTGATCAAAGCAGGATATTGGAGCCAGGATGCAGAGGGGCGGTTCCATCTCCTGTACCACAGTGCCGCCTCTCCAGTCTGCGGCTCGGCTGCTCCGGGTGCCGCGTAAGCTTGTCATCCTCCTCGACTTCACTGTTATTTATCTGTGTCAAACTGGTGCCGCTCACTCCTGTGAGCGCGGTGAATCCTTATTACCAGCATTGCCTCCTCTGTGCTGTCGAATAAGTAGATAGCGCAGGGTTCATTCGTATCCAATAGATGCAGGTAGTGGCGGGGCTTGAAATGACTCCTTGTGGTGTTGTTTCTGCAGCCTTTTTTGTGGAACTCCAAGCTTCAGGGTTTCATCCATTGTAATTGCCTTTGGGCTGAGAAAGGGGTCATGACTATAGGAGCCAGAGGCAAGCTGCTCACATGCCTGCAAGTAGAGCTCAATATTTCAGGCTCCGAGCAGACGTCTTCTCCTCCCCTGTGGTCTAAGAGGGGCTGTGACATATTCAGGCAACACAGCCACGGCGCCTTTATTACTCGCGGTGTACACACACGCGTGGCCACACACCTGCACACATTTCAGACACGCACACTCTTCACAATAGTGCACAGAGATGCAGGCGTCTTATAAGTTTTCTATCAGGTATCGATCGGGCCTCGGCAGGCTGCCGGAGCACCTTTGTCGCTTCGTTTTTCAAATCCTTCAAAGGAAAAGCTGAGCTGTAAAAATGAAAGTGTTTTTTTTTTTTTTTTTTTGTTAAACAATTTACTTTCATCTTGAACCCTTTTTTTCCCCAAATTTTCACTGTTTCTCTCTAATTACATAAAGATTCTGCTAAGCTTTTGTTGTTTTGTTACTGCCTGTCCTAGAGCTGCGAGGATGAGGGCAGCCTCTCAAGGGTTTGTGTCGACTGAAACACAGAATTTGCTTATTCAGTTGTTAGGGGGAAATGAACTAGAAAATAATGTGCAATCTTCACTAAAACAGTTTTAGATGCCAGTGTTTTTCTGCTTTTTTTGCAAGATTTTGTCTCTGTAAGTTCTGTTATTAATAATGTTCATTTGTAAATGTAACCTTTTTAAATTCAAATCCAAGTGTGGTTGAACATTTACCCTCTGAACTGCATCAACAACAAGAAATGATATTGTGACGTAAATCAGCAGAATTTTGACCTTTTTTATATCTGATAATTCTCTCCTTTCCAAACTTCTGTTTATATAAAACTACCTGCAGCTGCCTTGGACTGTCCTACTTAAAAAAACAATGAAATCACAAAGTTTAAATACTTTGTTCTCTTTGAATTAAAATCATTTATAAATATCAATGCTGAATAAAATTTTGAATTTAAGCTGCTTTTACACTTTGAAATGATTCCATTAACTCGATGTTGAAAACACCTCTCAGCAGAATAAATGTATTTTCTTTTTGTCACATGTGGAACTCTCTGACATTGCAGGGAAGGAATTCTAAATTCAGAATCCATTTAAGTCATCGACTGAACAACATGATGCAACCCCCAAGCTGCCTGAAAGTCTCACTTTGATTTACTGAGCAGCCCAGGAGGATTTGGTCCAGATGGGAGTCAAAGGGCCTGCCTGAGTGGTGCTCTGAAGCAGACTCGTGATCAGTCCGAGTACCAGTCAGTACTAGGACAACTCTGCGCATGTCAGTACCTCTTTTATGAATAAAGTCGAGTGTATGTAAATGCATGTTTACATGCATATACAAACACAACTTTCAGATTATTTAATCCAAATAAATTTCAATCCAATGAAATAATTTTGAGACACTAGCTACTGTCCAGCTGCACAACCCAGGTTGGTTTCAGCTTAAAATCATGAACCGATAGCCGGACATTCTCCTTCAGGATGTTTTGGTCGACAGCAGAATTCATGGCTCCATTTATCACAGCAAATCTTCCAGGTCCTGAAGCAGCAAAACAGCCCCAGACCATCACACTACCACCACCATGTTTTACTATTGGTATGATGTGTTCGGGAAAAATGGAGGCAAGCCTTAACGTTGTTTTTGCTCAGTAGTGGTTTTCGTCTTGGAACTCTGCCATGCAGGCCATTTTTGCCCAGTCTCTTTCTTATGGTGGAGGCATGACCTCTGACCTTAACTGAGGCAAGTGAGGCCTGCAGCTCTTTGGATGATGTTTAGAGTATTTTGTGACATCTTAGATGAGTCATCGCTGAGCTCTTGGAGTACTGTAGTCGACCGGCTGCTTCTAGGAAGGTTCACCACTGTTTCATGTTTTCACCATTTGTTGATAATGGCTCTGACTGTGGTTCACTGGAATCCCAAAGCTTTAGAGATGGCTTTGTAACCCTTTCCCAACTGATAGATCTCCATTACTTTCTTTCTTTGTGTCAATAGGCAACTTCTCATCGAAGCGGACAAAAATCACACGTGGAGAACCCCAAGGTTCAATCTTGGGACCCCTCCTACTTAATATCTACATGCTTCCACAAGCTCAGATTATAACAACTAATAAGATCAGTTACCTCAACTATGCAGATGATACACAGCTCTATATCACGATGTCACCAGGTGACTCCGAACCCATCCAAGCACTGAACAGATGCTTAGAACAAATCAATGCGTGGATGTGCCAAAATTTTCTCCAGCTGAACAGAAATAAAACTAAAGTTATTATCTTTGGACATAAAGAGGAACGATTTAGAGTCAGTGCGCAGCTTCAGTTATTACAACTAGAAACTAGTGATCAGGCCCGAAATCTGTGTGTAGTGATGGACTCAGACCTGAACCTTCAGAAACACATAAAAACAGTTACAAAGTCAGTCTTCTATCATCTGAAGAACATTTCTAGGATTAAAGGATTAATGTCTCTACAAGATCTAGAGAAACACATCCATCTATCTTTAGTCGCATTGGTTACTGCAACAGTGTTTTCACAGGTCTGCCTAAAAAGTCAACCAGACAATTGCAGCTGATCCAGAATGCTGCTGCTCATGTTCTCACTACGACCAGGAAAATAGAGCACATCACCCCAGTTCTAACGTCCTTCCACTGGCTCCCTGTAGCTCAGAGAATAGACTTTAAAATATTTCTGCTAGTTTATAAAACACTGAATGGCTTAGCACCAAAATACATTAAAGACCTGTTGTCGTTGTATCGACCTTCCTGACCACTCAGGTCTTCTGGTTCTGGTCTGCTCTGCATCCCCAGAACCAGAACCAAACATGGAGAAGCAGCTTTCAGTTTTTATGCTCCACTAAAATGGAACAAACTTCCAGAAAACAGCAAAACAGCTAAAATGCTGAGTTCCTTTATATCAAGGCTAAAACTCCACCTCCGCCTTTGATTAGTTGTAAGTGGAACATTGATCAATATTTTTGAATATCTGCTTGATGATCTTTATGATTTTGATGCACTGATATTTGCTCGATGTTTCTGATGATTTTGAGATATATTTGCTTGATGATTTTGATGTGTACTTGATTGATGTTTTTACGATGTAAAGCACTTCAAACTGCTTTGCTGCTGAAATGTGCTATACAAATAAACTTGACTTGTCCATTTGTTCCTGGATTTCTTTGGATCTTGGCATGATGTCTGATTTTTGAGGATCTTTTGATGTACTTCACTTTGTCAAGCAGGTCCTATTTAAGTGATGTCTTGACTGAGAACAGGTGTGGCAGTAATCAGGCCTGGGTGTAGCTCGAGACAGTGAATTCCTGTGTGATAAACCACAGTAAAGTTATGTTTTATGTACACAAGGTCATGTAGATCTGGATTGTTTTCTCCCTTAATAATAAACACCTTCTTTTAAAAACTGCATTTTGTGTTTCCTTGTGTTGTCTTTGACAAATATTTAAAATTGAAACATCCAAAAAATTGGAAATCAGGAAGGGAGTAATCACTTTTTCACAGCACTGTATAGTAAACTGCTTATTCTTTCAGTACATACTTTAAAAATAAAAAGAAATCTACTCTTCCTCATTTAAGAGAATTGTGTAAGGCTCAATGGGAAGCTCAAGGATTAATCTTCAAATGAATTAATTTCACTGATAAATTATGGTTGCGATCTAACCAGTGAGATTAGCTAAGTCGTTTAAATTAGCCGATGGTTCACTACAGTATGTAGCACAGTGCGTGCTACAAAACCATTAAAAACGTCGTTAGAAAAGGTAGAACAAGCATGCTCTTCCTGGTGATGTCACAAAAGGCAGAGGTGAAATGAGATGAGTGAGACAGAGCCTCTCCACAGGGTAGCACATGATTAAGTCCTGTCAATTATCAATCATCGATCAAACATTTGAGTAGAGTGCTTTGATTCTGTAGCAGTGGCACACACGTAGTTCATATGGTGTCTGAGAGTTGTGACGCTCAGGTCACAGGATTCTTACCATCCTGCAATGCTGACTGAGTAGGATGTAGAGCTGCGTGCGTGATTCAGATCTTTCGACTGAATGTGGAATCACGACTTCTAGGTCTCTTTTAACCCAACTGATACAATTCCTAATGCTGACTGCTGCTAATTAACAGACTCACATAAAGAGTCATCACAAACACAGCAGACTCTGATGATTTGCATGATTAAGTCCGATTACGAGAGTTAGCAGACTCCCTGGAAACACCCCTGACTCAGAAGATGTGGTTGAATCGGTTCGTAGACTTGGCTTAGTGGATTCACCAGAAGCTCTGCTAACTCAGAAGGTTCAGTTCACTGATTTCATTTACACGACATGACAAAACAACCCTCCGGTCAAAGGGTGGCGCCAAACCCACAGCAGAGAAAGAAATCCACTCATCAAATCAGGAGCGAAGGAAAATAAAAGTAACAGTTACGTTTGTTTTGTTTTTTCTTTTAGAAAAAAAGCCAGTGGAAATCTATTGTCTTCCCATCTGCATAATTTATCTCACAGAAAACCCAAGAAAAAAGAGAGTGCACTGATTTGCTGCAAAGAAACAACTACCTTATTCTACCTTATTAGTTCTTTTACCTTTTATTCTCTTCAGAACAGATGGCTGGAAACAATCATGCAAGCCATGACAGATACTTGTGTGAATGAAGCAAATAGTCAAGTTTGAAGTTCTGCTGTACAGACCTATTCAGTAAATTAGAATATTATTAAAAATTCTATTTATTTCAGGAACTTTATCATTTAGTGAAACACATTACATAGATTAATTAGACACAGATGGATGTTTGAAAAACTATTTCTATTAATTATGATGATTTTCCACTTACAGCTAATATGACATTTAAAATTTTAATTTTACATCAGACCAATAAAAAAATTATTAATACAGAAATTAATGATAGCTTTGATGAAAACTATTTTTAATGTCTGCTTAAATGTTATCAATTTTCAAAATGAGCTTCACTGGAACGCATATTCTATTTATTGAAAGTGACAGTAATTCTGATTGTATGTTTGATTTCCGTGTATCTTCTCCACTTGCAGTTGCCAATATCTCTTTGATTTGGCTTACATAATTCAGCAATAATGCAATGCAGACTTTGCACTTTTGCTATTTCTTTTGGTTTTGACTGAAAGCGTTTTTGACGGTTTAAGATGTAATCCAGGCTAACTGGTAAGGCTGGGGTCATTTTGTGTCTACTGGTTACTCTTGAAATGAAACTCTCTTGTAATCCATATATTTTAATTCACATGCATGTGGGCTATTTTACTGCTTCCAAAGAATCTGGATTACTTTTGATCAGATCAAAGCTGGTCCAGATTGTTTCAAAGCTGTAAAGGATCCAGAGCAGAGGCTACAAATCACACGCTAACTTTGGTGGCATTAGGCGATGCAGCTGTTTTGTAGGGGCGCTATAAAAAACCTCTGTCAAATCTGTGCGCACACATCTGTAGAGTGGGATTGGCTGATGTGCTGTGGCAACCTCAAGGGGAGGGAAGTTCTAAAAGGACAACAAGAAGGTGATGCAGGTCCCAGCTGGACATTTTGTTGGAAATGAAAAAAAAGTATCTCGAAAAATCCATTCAGCAAACCATAAGATTTTTCCAACTTGATTTGAAGTAACTGATCATTTTGATGAGATCTGACAAGCTAATGATGGGATTTATGGGACTTCACATGAAAGCAATGTGAAGAACTCAAATGATGTCAAACGTGATTTGACTATCAAATAAGCACTGCATGCCTGCTTTGCTGCACTGTTCCCCTTGTGCCTGTTCTCTGTCTCACTCAGTGGATTAGCAAAGAAGGAGGTTGTATGTGCATCTGTGTGAAAAAGAATGGCTGACGACTACAAACCCACAGTTCCTGTGAAAGAGCCAGTCAACAGAGTTTGTTCCTTTGTGAAAGTCACAGCTCTCGTCTCTGCCAGTTTGCCCTGGTCCCCTTTACCCAGTTTTTTCATTTTTGTTGCTCAGTTATCCTAAAATCTATGCAGTGGTCTCACATCTAAAGTGTTTCAGCTAGTAACTTTATACAAGATGCATAGGTTTGTTTAAGTCCAGATTTTAAATGAGGAAATACAAATTTACTGGGCGCTGGGTGGCTCAGTTGGTAGAGGGGGCACACCTCTACACAGTTGTCCTGGGTTTGATTCTTGGGCCATTTGCCACATGCCTTCCCCTTCTCACTTCACCCTTTAAAAATATCTATATAAATTTACCACAAAATAGCAAAGTGAATTCAATGCTGACCACGGCATGTTGTTTTCTAGCTGGCAGATTCTAGTGTTTGACTGGTTTTACAACATCTTGTCTCTTACATTTAATTTCCAAAGATGGTAACTGTTGTCATTATCATTTGCTTCAGCTTAGCAACCTATGGAGGGATGCATTATGGCTTGGAGATCGTCAATAAGATCCTGACTCAAACAAAGTAAAGCTAAACCCTATGCAGCTGGAACTCTCTCTCCATTTAATCATCATGTTATGTTATGACTTACTGTAACAAGTCTGACAGACTGGATGTTTCGGAATCCAAGGTCGATAACATGATCCCTGTCATGTCATCGACCTGAATACACACTATGTGGAATAAGCTTTTAGGCAAAAATCCTGCAGTGGAAATCCATACTTCATTACCCTGCTGTATTAAGTTTTTTTTTCTTTTGGCAACATGATGAAAACCTTACAAAATTCTGCCCTGTGTTCCTCACTGTCTGATTGAATTTTGACTTACATGTAGTCTTGCTGTTTGATTCTGGAAAAAATAAAATAAAACGTTGCACATTACTACAGGGATCACTGTTTCTTTCCATGCATCAGATATAACCTCCTCCTGCTCACTCTCAGAGTGTGGGAAGCTGGTGGGTGTAACGTTTCATTCTTGGAGGCAGATAGTTCTATCTGTGGATAAGAATGTGCTGTCATCTGCCTTAGTCATTGCAACAGGGAGCATTAATCACTGGGTATCAAAGAGGGATGTAAACAACTTAACCTGATATTTCAGAAAGTGGCTGTTCTTATGTCGATTCGTGTTCAGCATGTTATTAGAGTAGTACTACTGATATTCAATGGAAGGGGTACAGTGTGTCCATCGCTTTGAACACGTTGTAGAATCAGTATGGCTGTATTATTCTTTATGATTCAACTAATCCTACACAGATACAATTATCCAGCAGCAATAAATCAGATCAGCTATACCCTTACTTATACAGTTAGGTAAGAGTAGCATATAAGAAGTTCATTGAGTTCTCTAAGTGTCTGCCCATTACACTAAGTTCAAGACTTCTTGTCTTAAGCTGTTCTTTGCAAAGTTTTAGCAAAACTGTATTCGGTGTTTGTACTGTTGCCTTAAAGCAAGAATGTCCTGAGTTCAAATCTCTTCTGGAGTATACATGCCTGGATTCTCTCAGGGTATTCTGGTTTCCTCCTGAAGGCCGAAGACATACAGTGCTGTGAGAAAGTAGTTTTCCTTCTCATAGATTCCTTCACTTTTGCTTTTTTTGCTAAATTAAAACATTTGAGATTATCAAACTGTTTTTATATCAGAAAAAGATAACTTGAGTAAAGGAAATAGCAGTTTTAAAATGATGATTTCACTTACTAAAGAAAAAAAAGCTGTCCAAGCCAAATAGGCTCTATATGAAAAACCATAAACCTAATAACTGGTTACGCAATCTTTGAAGGCAATGACTGCCATCAAGTGTTTGCGATACCGGTCTACGAGTCTTTTGAACTTTACTGTGGAGGAATTCTGGCCTACTTGTCCTTGCAGAATTGTATCTCAAGCATGGACGGCATGTTCTGGTCATAACACAGCACCTGAGTCAGATTTAAGTCTGGACTTTCACTAGGCCAATCAAAATGCTTAGCTTCTTTACTTTCTAAGCCCTTCAGTACTGGACTTGCTGGTGTGCTGTCGAATGTCATCCAGCTGGATAACCCAAGTGATCTTAAGGTCACAAACTAAAGACCAGACGTTGTGCTTCAGGATTTTCTAGGAGAAGCAAAGTTCACAGTTCTAGCAACTGAAGCAGGTCACCCAGGTTCTGAAGTAACAAAGAAACCCAAGGTCATCACACTGCTGCCACCATCTTTTGCTCCAGGCCTGTTCCTTTTCATAATGTTTAATCATGAGTACTTACTTAGTGAGTTTTGCACAACTTTAGATGTTAATCTGTGTTCTTTTGTGACCTCCTGGATGAGTCATCAGTGCACTCTTGGAGTAATTTCGGTAGGCTGGCCACTCCTGGGAACGTTCATCACTGTTCCATGTTTTCTCCATTTGTGGATAATGCCTCACACTGTGGGTTGTTGAACTTTGTAACCCTTTTCAGATTAACAGATGCCAAGGATGTTATCTGTTCTTGAACTTCTTAAAGCATGATGTGCTGCTTTTTCAGATCTTCTCGCCTAATGTTTTTGAATCTGCTGAATCTACAGTCTGGCTGGGGTGTGGCTAGGGAGAATGAAACAAAAAAAACGCATTCAAGCAGGGGCAGCCATATTTTCACAGAGGGGCAGGTTAGCTTGCAAAGCTTCTTCACTCAATAAATAAAATTATTTGAAATTTTATTATTATTATTATTATTATTATTATTATTATTTAATTACATTAAAGTGTGACAAAAAACAAAAACAGTACCTCATTGTTGGTTTCACTGTGGCTGAGTATAGCAGAAATTTTTTCCATTAGAATAGTTAACACGTGGAAACGGTACCTCCTAAAAAATCTGCATGGCTAATGAAAATATAAAGACACCAGTGTATAGACTGACAGTGCTACAGTCGTGCACGCTGTTGCTTTGCAGTAAGAGGAGGCCGGGCGTTCACATGTTGTCAACCTACACACACGTGTGGCTTTTCTCTCCTCCATAAGGCCAAAACTTGCATGTTAAGTTAATTAGAGATTCTAAACTGCCTTATTTTATGAGTCTATTTGTGAAAATGTTGGCCCTCTGATGGACAGATGACCTTTTCCAGGATGTAGCCCCTTTGACCACTGGAGGTGGGCACCAGACCGTGCACAATGCTGATTAGGAACAAGTGAGTATAGACAAAGAATGGATGCATAAAGAATGTCTGATCTTTCTTCTCTCTCCCAGAATTCCTCCAGCACATCTGACTTTACCAGAGGAGCATATTTAGTATAAAGATCTCAACTGAATCAGTGTTTATGAAGCCTAAAACATAAACACATTACTGTGGAGTTCATTCCTGTTGAGAGTAAAAATTTGAATCTGATGGTATTTCCTTGCTTCTCCTGCAATCCATACTCAATTTGAACATTTACTTCTGATTCCCAGCAGATCTATAAGCTTGTGAATATTTGTTAAGCTGTTTTTTTTCATGGAAATTGTTGCTGACATTAGTCCTCTGTGCTCTTTGTTTTTTAGTCTCATTTCTTAGTGCATACCATCCCTAAAAATGAGAGACAAGATGGAGAACAAGATCTTTAGCTGTATTCAGAGAGATTCAGGTAAACTGGGCAAGCCTGGACCCCCATAAGTATTACTGGAAGACTAGATTTAATGGAGGTGAAAGGGTAGGCAGAGGGTGTGATGATCTGACATGTAGGCGTGCTGGAATGAGGTGGCAGAACGTATGACTGGGAGAGGTTCTGGCGTGGCTTTCTTCCAGAATGTATTTATTTCATGATTTAAAGTGTAACTAACCCCCAATTTTGCGGTTAAATATATTTTTAAGGGTGCTAGCTTTATGCTTCTGTGCAAATTTTGACATTTTGGTAAGTTTGCTTAATTCTGCAATATTTTGCTTCAAACAGTACTGGCCTCCTCAGGTTGAACGGTGGCTACTGCAGTTGAATTTTCCTGTTGGTCACAGCCCGACGTTTCAGGTATAAAACGATCTCGATCACATACTCGCCCCCGGCGGTGAGTCAGAAGTTGGAATTACGGGCGTGACGAGCATTGATTGAGAGCTTTCATTTCTCAGCTTTGCACATGTGATTTCTTTGCGACGTGGACATGGAGTGAAATGGGTCTCCTTTCTGCTCTGACCGCTGGCGGCAGTATGCTGCAGGACGGCTGTGTAAGACTGAGGGCAGTGCTTGGGAAGCAGGAGGGGCGCACGGCAGCAAACTTGCTCAGGACAGAGCAGAGCTGCAGAGGAGTGATCCGTGCTTCACATCTCGCCATAAAAGTCTCCAATAACACAAAAAAAGTCACTACATTGTCACTAGTTGCTTTTTTGAGAAAAAGTCACTAGAGAGATCTGAAAAAGACTGCTTCTTTTTGTCCTGACCACAGCCCTGTTCAGTCCCCTCCACTCATCCCCACACTTGGCCGTGCCCCTCAGTGTCTCTTGGCACAGCTCACTTTCCTGGAATTTTTCAAAATTTGTCAGTGGTGGGGTTTTGCTTTCACTGGGGGGTTAGTTACACTTTACCTTAAATGTACTTTGGGAGTAGTCCTCCTGTGTGCGTTTTTTTCTGCTTCCTTCCTTTTATCTTAACCACCAGCCAACTGATGCAGATCCAGGTTCAGCAGAAATTTTCTTCTTATTAATAGAATTTTTCTGTATTGTATAATTTGGACTGTATAGAACTGGTTATGAATCTTGTTACATGATCGTACTGTATTGAAGCAAACTGGATTGATTTTAACTTAAATTTGGACTGAGTTGTAAATTTAAGCTTATTTGAATTGAAGCTTCCTATTTTGACTGTATGTTCATATTAGCATCATTCTTCTAAAGTGTTTTCAGAAACATTCCATTAGTGGCAATGTATCTGTGATCTTACTGGGCTTTCAAGTTGGACTAAAAGCAAATCTTTTGGTGCTATTGCTGTATTTTCAGGATGTAGCTAATTTAATCTTGCTAAGAAAATAAAATCAGCTCATGAGGTAACTGTAAACTGTAAAGAACTTTTTTCCATATTGTCATAATGGGGTAATTATGTGTAGAGTTTTGAGGAAAGAGATTAATTTACTGTCGGTTGTGCAACATCATAGTAAGACACTCTGGAGTAGGAGCTGATTAGTAGCTCAAGTTCTCATTTTCTTTTCATGGCTGGGTTTGTCTCATAGATGAGCTCCAGCTCATCCAGAGTTAGCCTTAGCTAATAGACTAGTGGTCAGCTTTGATCCATGACATTTTTAATATGACTGGAGACAAACACAGGGGAGATTAGCAAACAGTGCAGTTAATAACCCAACTGTCTGAACCAAGCTTCCTGCCTGCTAATACCAATTACCGTCGGGCATCATATGCTCTCCTCACAAGCATAAACTTACATGGATACACACGAGTTCACACGGTGAATCAGGAACTGCTGCCTCACTGTGATTTCACTGTTTTTTCCTACTTCTTCAGGCCTGGACGGTTCAGGCTATGTGACCCTGTGATTGTGCCAGGCTTCTCTTTAATCCCTTTGGTTTCTCCTAAAATAAATCAGCCCGTTGAATGGTGGGCAGAAGATCTCTAAATAATTACCTCAGAGCCTTCCTCTATCTCTCAGGGTAAGCCTGTATTTACATATGCCTAGGCAGGCAGACCTCTGATGCTGCCTCACACTGTTTATACCAGTTTCTAAGAGCTGCCCCTGAAGCCTCCATCTGCTGCCTTTCTTCTCACCTTCATCATTCAAAACCCTCAAGTACCTTTTTTTCAGAAATGTCTAAATGTCCAAATCTGAAATGTGCTGATCTCAGCACAGCAGAAATTATATTTTCAAAAGGACACTGATGTTCATGATCTTTTTTTCTTTTTCTTTTTTTTTTTTTGCTGTGCTTCATAAGATTTAAAAAAAAGGACCAGACAAAATAAAGCAGCCACTCCAACATAGTAATTGTGCAATGGGAAGCATCGGTAACCCAATTAACACAGCATTCGGATCACGGTTTGATCCGTTTTCTGATGTGATCTGACACTGTAGTTAGAGCAATCATTTCGCTACCACATGGTGGTGTGAGCAATGTAATTGCGCTTAAGGGTTTCCAGTTATTACATTATGTAAATGACTTTAGAGTCATGAGGATGATAACTTAATGAAGTGTAAAAGTAAGTGCAGTTAACATGACAGGAAATAGTTTTCAGGTGTTGTTGAGCAAAAACTATCAACTTTTTTTGTGGCAAAAAACAACAGACAAGGTAACCTAAAGAGAGGACAAACAAAAAAATTCATGTTTACTACAATTGTAGTCACATGAGGAAAATAATGCAGTTTACCACCTCCAGGTAGGGGATCCAGCAAACATATGGAAAAAGGTGCTCTGGTCAGGTGAAGCCAGAGCTGGGTAGTAACTAGTGACATTTACTCAGATTTAGAAAAAAAACAACCCAAAAAGATCTAGGAGTAGCTTTACTGCTTCAGACTTTTGACTTCTACTTAAGTAATAATATTTTGAAATATAACTGCTCTTACTTGAGTACAATCTCTGGTTAGTCTGACAATCCCGAGTTATTTCACATAATGAATTGGTCCATTTACACGCTTGTTATGCACGTGAATAGGCCCGCACTTTCTAATTTTTATCAAGAACTTCAAACATTCAGTGTGTTGGTCTTGTTGTTAGACAACGCAGCCACAAGAGGGCAGTTCTGAGTTGGCTTCCGAATTAAGAGAAAAAGAGCAAACGTGTCCTGGCCATTGCCCTCCTGCGCAATTCCGCTCGATTCGAATCTCACTTCAGCACAGTCTGGGCTTTCTTCCATTGACTGGGATTTCGCTGGTAGAATTTTAACCGGGCCAATCAGCGAAGAAGAGGAGTTGTGTCGATGATTTTCTACGCTGTTTCAGAATTGTAGTCCTCCTGTAGTTTAGCAATGGCAGTGGAGAAAGTGAATGAAGCCGTTTGGTCCGTGTTGACCACACTCCCCAATATTAAATCAACATTAACAGCCATCTTGTTCGGCTCAGCGCTTCTCTCTTTGCAGTGAGGGATGGTTGTTTACAGCACGCATAATTTCCAATGAGCTTCTTAGCGTAGCTTCCTTCACGGTCGAGCTGTCACGACTAAACATTAGTGATTGGGTAAACTCATATCTAATTGTTTAAAACTTCAACAGAGTCCACGCTCCCAGAAAGCAATCGTTTCTCAATAGCGAGAGCCCAGACCCTCTGTATGAAGCAAAGCGTAGGACAAGGGGCTGCATTTTACCAGGCTAGCAAACATGGTGATGGTCGGGGAAATCTGGATCATGTACATTAGTGTTGTGATGTTTATATTATCGTTATGATGTGGAAAAAAAGATGAAGCGGTTTGGACACTGTTGCAACCCACTGTACTCCTCAGTTACCTCCACGGCCATCATTCTTTAATATTTATTAGTTTTATTTGCAATGTATCACATCATGCCTTTGATGTTTCTTTTTTAAAATGAAATGTAAAGGTTTAAAACTGGTTAATAAAATGAGGTTTTCCTTATTCTGAAAACATCAGAATGTGTGTTTTTGAAATCTGCATCATCTTTTTCTGTTATCCCAATTCCAGTGGACAAGACCAGTGAACAGTGCTTTGATGGGTTTGGTTGATGAACTTTGGCATGTCAGACATGCATAATAGAAGTGAAGAATGTGCTCCCCTCTAGTCTTGGTCCATGGCTATTACAGCTGCTCCACGGTGGGCCCTCAGTCTAAATTTACATCAAAATCTTTCTGATCAGAGCAGCTGCTCTCAGCAATGGTCAATTCAAGGTTTTGTGTGTCTGCTGGGGTCCTTATGCTGGCTGGCAGATGTTCATTAGCCAGCTTGCCTTTCATCTCAGTATGGAGAACAATGGTCTGGCACTCTGTCCTGCTCTTTCATGAGCTAATAAGGCATCATATCTGACCTCAAACCAGGCAATAATCCATTCGGCGCTGAACACCTGGGATCGAGCCGAAGTTCAACCCTCCAGTTTCCCGTGAACTTGACAAACTTTGGTGGACGTACACACCTCTTCACCGTTAGACTGCTGTTTGTTTGTCTTACCTTTGACATCACACAAATCAGATTCATGAGCCGCCTCTACCTCTGCTATACTGTCTGTTTTTTAGAGGGATATGGTGCTCTTTTGGATGGAAAATTACAACAGAATTTATTGTGACCAATATCTCAGTCCTGTAGAACATCATCAACAACTTATTTTATTTCAGTAATAAAACTGAAAAAAGAGAAAATCATATCTTATATAGATTTATCACAGGCAGTGTGGTATATTTAAGGCATTTATTTTTGGTCATTTTGATTATCATGGCTTGAAGCTAAACAAACAAAATGTAGTTTCTCAGTAAATTAGAGTATTATACAACACTAATAAAGAAAAAGCCAACAGAAATGCTTTGTAAAGGCATGAGCAGGCAGCACGGGTCCTGGCTGGTCCAGGGGCTTCTGAATGTTTGGTCCTCTCTGCACCTCATTTTAATACTCCAACTGTGGGGGCCGTCGATGATTTTAGGCCCCCAATCGCAATTCTGCAATGGAAAAAATCTACCCGGTTGATGTCCTTTTTTTTACAGAAAGAAACTCCATGAAATGAAAATATGTTAAAATGATAGTGGTACAACAAAAAATGATCTCTCATTTATTAACCAGGTTTCTGCATTTATCTTAATTTTGTAGTAACTAGAACCACAAACATCCAACAGCTTTTACTCAAAAGCAGACTTGGGCGTTCCACTAGATTTATACAGCAAATTCTTGTTAAAGAAAAATAACACTAAAATAAACCAAAACAAACAAACAAAAAAAGCCCAATCAACTCAAAAAACTGGTGTATGCATGTAATAATAATTTATGTTTTGGAGCTACAATCATTTATGTATCACTACAAAAACAAAATCTCACCAAGTATTTTTGGTTTAGTTTCTAGTGCATACACTTGAAATCAGTCAAAACAAACTTACAAGTAACTTTTCAGCAGATTTAGGAGCTTGTTTTAAATCAATAATTAATTTATTGATGAAAATGTTCGAGTTGGACAAGACATTTTAACGACAGATTATTTCACTGATAACTAGTACTTTTCATCAATATTAAGGAATTACTGACTTAAAACAAGCTCCTAAATCTTCTGAAAAGTTACTTGTAATTTAGTTTTGTCTTAATTCAAGTGTATTCAAGATATTTGCACTGGAAACTAGACCAAAAATACTTGGTGAGATTTTGTGTTTTTGCAGTGTTTCCTTTCCGACACTTCAGTCACACACAGAAACTTCTTGATCCAGAGTTATTTCCACTGCGGCCTCTACAACCAAGCGGTTGCGGGGCTGAGTCCACCTAAGGGTTCCAGGGTAACTGTGCTCATAAGCCTGTCACCTGCAGGGACACATGATGTGACAATGATATATAGTGTGAAACATCAACATGTCATCTTTGAGGAGAGCATGAGGCGTGTTGACATGTATGCCTCGGTTTGTGCCACAGCTGTCCGTGTCCACATGAGGAGAAGAGTAGCCTTTAGCTTGGAATGACTTGTTTACCACAGTCAACCCTGAGGATCTAAGCAGTCTGCTTATACATATGCATGTCACCCGCTGTACCACCGCACACTCTGAGACAGGGGTCTGCAACTCTGGTCCTCGAGGGCCAGTCTCCTGCAACTTTTAGGTATACCACTGCTTCAACACACCTGAGTCAAATAATTAGGTCATTAGCAGGACTCTGGAGAGCTGGACTGTACTGAGGAGGTGATTCAGGCGTGTTGGACCAGGGACACATCTAAAAGTTTCTGGACACCGGCCCTCGAGGGCTGGAGTTTCAGACCCCTGAAATTCTAGACCGAGAAGTCATTTCAACAAGAAATCAGGAACAGCTGTTGTTTAAAGTCTCATTAATGTACCATGGTTGAGGTGAAATTCCTCTCAGAAAGGATGCATAAAATCACAGTCTTTTGCAAACAATATAATTAGAATAATCAGAGGCACATTTATATGCCTACTCAAAATGGCTGCCCCAAGCCTTACAGTTTGAAATTAATCTGAACTCCTGACTTTGTATGAAGTAGTCCAAAGTAATGCAAGAAAAAAAAACAGTCTCAAATTATATTGGTATTTAGTAATGTGAAATTACTTTTGGTATTGCTGAACTAAAGCAAAAAAGGTTGCGCCTGATGTAACATCAGGCAGTGAGAAAATAGGATATGTGTCTTTTTACACAGTGCAAGTTTGAATGACATCCAAATATCAGTGGTGTGATTAAACAGTCTATTACTGTAACTTTAACTATTGTTAATACACATAAAAGTCATATTTTATATTAACATTTACAGTTAGGAAACTCTGACTTGAAAAGCTGGGATTACCATTTCCAGAGGGCACTGGAAGATAGAATATTTTGTTTTCTAGGAAATATGGAATGCATCCTTAGTCACAGTGGCTGAACCAGAGAGGAAACCTTAAAAAAGCTGCATCTGAGCCAATCTAATAGTCGTTTTCATTCTCCCTCTGTTTGTCTGATTCCAGTTAGATGGAGACCCAGTTTTTCTTACACACTGGATCAATATCACCTCTTCAAGTTTCATATTTTTTAAAGTTTCAAAGCAGAAAACATCAATACATTTTTATCTAAAAGCCTGAGCCTTGGTGATGTTGCTCAGCGATTTAACTGTAATAGACCTAAAACACTACATCCTTATCACTTTACACCATTACAGATAACAGAAATGTTCATATCTTCTAGGGATAAAGAAATAGCTTTCCTTTCACAGCCTGGCTGATGTTTCATTTCTGCAATTCATTAAAATAAAGAATAAAGAATCATCTGCCCTTCATTTTCCTCTGTTATCAGGTGTTTCACATCTCACCTTTGGTGTGAGCATGTATTTATATGCTGTTCACGGACTTCAAACATTTTTTTACTGCGTCCCTTTAATGAAAGAGCAACATGATACTTTCTAAATGGCAACACCTCAGAGCCGACATTTTTCTGGCCCTGAGGTGACTGCCGAGTGTGATTGAAAGGCTCTGATTTCTCTTAAGAGGAATGAAGGGTGTACTATTGCAAATCCATACAAAGCCACCAGCTGATTGATTCTAAAAATTACATAGGAGAACACAAGGGTCAGATTTAATTGATTGTTCTGAGACAATTTGCTGAACGGAATTTACGCCACTTGGCCACCAGGGAGATGTAGGGAAAAAGGAGGACAATTGTATGATCAAGGCGAGTTTACATAGGAGCCTCTGTCACCTTGATTTGCCAATAGAGATAAAACGTCATGATTTATCTGTTCAGCAATACAGATGCATTTCAGTAAGTTACTATTCTTTTGTAAAGTCAAAAGTGAAACTTATACTACGAGTATATAGGTACATTACACACACATTGTGGAATTTATTTCCATCATTTATACCTGTTAGTTTGGTTGATTGTTTTCATACAGTTAATGAAAACCCTCAATTCAGCTTCTCTGAAGACTCAAATATTAAATAGAACCAATAAAAGTTGGGCCTACTGAAATGTATGTCCATGTATTGTACAGTGTACGCACTCTACCTTCTCAGGGCTCGTTTTTCAGGAACTACTCCATCAATGTGGTGTTTCTCATCTTCCTCTTGACAATAGTTTTGGTTTGGTTTAGTTCAGGCCAGTCTGCAGGTCAATCCAACACATGAACCATGGTCATTAAAGCAGGTGCTGATACTTTTGGTACTTAGACAAGCATGAAATGCTCTACTATTTCCTTGTAGATGGCTGTGGTGACTATGGACTTTGTAAAACCGAGTGGACCGACATCAGCAGATGACGTGGTTCCACTTAGCCTCAACTAGCATGGATTCTGTGCCTCTCCACTACTCCTTTAAACACCGGGACCTTTATTTCCAAAAGGATTGCAAAATGTACTTTGATTTGAAAATACGATCTTGGAACACTGAGCAACTGTCCAGTCTTTTTCTTTTTAACTCAGGCTTGACATTCCAGATGTGGTGGCTCGTGAAGTGCTTGAAACTATAGTAAAAAATGACAGCATGACTTTGTGATTACCTTGGCTGATAGTTATTTGACCATTTAAAATACTGCAAGAAGGTAGCATTACAGCAAAAGTGATAAAACCAGTTCTGACAAACCAGAATTCTACACCCTTGATCCCAATAAGCAAGCACTGTTTAGAACAGTATCCTGTCAAAGGCAGGATCGATACGTCAAACCTGTGACAGGAGTTAATGTTGCACAAATCTTGTTAATTTCCTCATGTTTAGATGCATGTGATGTGCTTTTCAAAACACCCACATACACAGCAAGATAGGAAACAGTGTGACAGCAGCTTAATCGTCATTTTTTTACATCTGAATTTTTCCACTTGTTTCTACGACAGTTTTTCTATCCAGTCAGTTTTCCAATAATATACTTACATACAGCAATCTGTGAACAGTGAGCTTGGTTATTGATCAATTTTGTAACCTGTTTTGCCATTTGAGGGACACCATATAGAGAAGCTGGTTGCCTTGCAAAAAGGATATCTGAAAACAAAATCCTAGTTGCCTGATTGACTTCATTAAAATCAAGAATACATTTAGCCAGGCCACGTTGCTGTAACAGTAACCTGTGTTTGTATGACCCTTAATCAATTGGGTTATTAGTGTATCACTATATAGGTGTGTGTAGCTTCTTTAGCAATGACCTGTTGCAGGATGCCGCTGCAGGATGTGTCAGTAGCTGTTTCCATCAACGTTTTTTTATGTGCATTTTGAAGTATCGCATTAGAACAAGTTGATGGAAATGACCAAAGCTGAAGTAAATTCCTCAATTTTGTAGAAGTTGTGACGCTCATTTCTGGTTTTTGACATTTCCGAAAAAGAGTTAATGCGCTAAAGGGGAGATGGAAACACATTTGCCAAATAAGTTCTGATACAGTGAACTTTCCCATCAGACCCACTGGTGGGTGTGTGAGGGACGAAACATGAAAAAATGTCAAAGTTCAAACCTCCAACCTTCAGACGGGAGGACTCTCTCCACTTTTCTGAGATGTGTGGTACATGCTAGTTTGCAACATCAACATCTCATTTATAACAGCCATATGTAGCGTCAACATCGGAAAAACTTACACTTTGCATAGCCTGGTTGATTTGCTTAAAACCAGTCTAAAACACGTCTAATTCGTATTTTCTTTTTTTAATACGTAATTCGTATTTTTCTTTTTTGCAACATTTTAAAAGTTCACTCAGAATTCACATGGATGGAAACATAGACAGTGACTGTCTGCTGGAAATGTCGTAAAAATATTTTTTGATCTGTGCTGTGTAACATTTTCATTTTCAGAAAAACTCTAAGCCATAATTATCAAACTAAAGATAGATAAGTGTTTGAAATACATCTCTCTGTGTATTAAGGTTATATATATATATATATATATATATATATATATATATATATATATATATATATATATATATATATATCTATATATATATATATATAATCGCTTATATATATATATATATATATATATATATATATATATATATATATATATATATATATATATATATATATATATATTCTAATTATTTGTGCATGTGTTTAATAACATCTAAACTGCTAAAACAAAGAATGCGGCTAACCTGTTGTGGAATAGGCCTTAAAGATGGAGCAGGTAATCTAAAACCAAAATGAATGCCATTGTGTTGTGTTGCTTCAGGAGAGCATGATGTGAATCATAATGTCTGCGCCCCTTCTATATTTAAATTCACATATTTGAAGCTTTTGCTGCATGCCCCTCTGCAAGATCCCTTTGACAGACACCTGAAAAAGCTGTATCTGTAAGCGGGCATCCATGGGAATAAGCTTTGAAGCGATTACATTTGATAGCAATCTTCAATGGGGCCTTGAATGACAGCTATGCATCTGTTTGGAGACAATGCAAAACAAAATGCTGCCACTCAAACCACGGCTTTCACTTCTCCCTGTCTGTAAGCATCAACGAGAAAATTTCACCTCGAAAACAGCGGAACAGAAACACGTCTCTCAATGCCTGGGCTGTCGCTCAGTGCCCAGCAGACAATATGTGGAGTAAACACTGTGCGGTCACACAGCCTCGTCTTGACGCTTACTTTTTGACAGACGGAATGCAGCACTTTTCAAATCAGTATGATCAGAGGCAAAATAGAAACCCTTGTTCATAGGGTTGCATTTGAAAAATAACAAAATGTCACACATAACTTTATCAGATGACTTTGATAGATTACCCAGACATTCACAACTGAAACGTACTCATTCATGTCAAGCTTTGTTGAGTGCTGCTGCTTTGTATGTTCTGAACACAGAGTCGTGCTCCACGGGGACATCATTGCTTAGTTTCTCCGTCCCTTCCTCCCTGCTATCATAAAATAACCATCATGGTTGACACATCTTTGATACCCTTCATTTATTTGGTCTCTGGATGGAGCATTTCAAAAAGGGCCAAGATGCTGCCTTTGCCAAAATGCGTCCCAAATAAACGATATCCCAGCCAGAGAGGGAGCTCCTTGGAGAGCATCCTAGCCGAAGGCGGTAAATCAGCGGGCCTGCGCCAGCTTTCCAGCAGGTTCTGTGCAGGAACACACAGTAGGGGGACCAATGGCCTTAGCTGACTTGGCAGCTCAAAGGCCCTCTGACCGAGAGCCAGCAGGCTCCTCGGGGAACTAACAACACCTCTTGGGCAACTACAGTAACTGTGAGAAGAGATTAAATCAAGCAAGGAAAGAATTGCAATCAAGCCGGTGAGAGGCAGGCAAAGGAGGTGGGTGAGGAGTACGGGCTTTTAATGAGAAGAAATTCTTTTTGCCTCTTATTCCATTTAAAATCTGTTTCCAAATCTTTGAAGCTTTAACAGAAGAAAAGATACAAAGATGCAACTCGGCCTTAAAGATTTCTTCCAATTTTTGACCAAATATTTGGAATTATGAAACAAATGAATGAGAAAAATAACCAGAGTAAATACTAAAAAAACACATTTTTCCAATGATTTTGTTTATAGACACACATAAAAATGTTTTAAACCAATCTGGCCCTATGTGAAAATGTTAGTGCCTCCTAAATCTAACTGGTTGTTCCAATTTTAGCAGCCACAGCTTCCATCAAGCATTTGTGTTAGCTGGAAACAAGTCTTTAACATCACTGTGGGGGAATTTTGACCCACTCTTCTGTCCAGAAATGTTTTATTTCACCCACAGTGATTTCTAACTTGAATGGCTTGTTTGTAGCTTGGTCATTGCCTTCCTATGGAATTCCGTTTGATTCTCATCTCCCTTCACTGCCCCGTCTGGGATTTCTCCCATTGAGCTCGATTTCTCTGGTAGAATTTCAACTGGGCCGATCAGCAAACAGAAGGAGTTGTGGACAGTGATTTTCTGCGCTGTTTTAGAATTATAGTCTGCCTGTATAGGATTGTATTTTGGCTATGGTGATGGAGGAAGTGAACAAAGCCATTCAGTCCACATTAGTTTCAAATATTCAAATATTGAGCAATTAAAGTCTGAGCAATAGGAATGTTGAAGAGATTTTATTGCTGTCGAAGATGTCATTAGGCTCAGCATTTTTCTCTTTGGAGTGGGGGATTGTTGTTCACAGAGCATGCAATTTCCAGTAAGCTTCATAGCGTAGCGGGCACATTACATACGTCATGGCCAAATGTTAGCAGTTTGGTAAAATCAGATCCAATCGTTTAAAACTTCAACAGAGTCCACGTTCCTCCAGAAAGCAATTCTTCCTCAATAACCAAGGGTCCAGACCAAAGCGTAAAACATGGGGCTAGTTTTCCCAGGCTATTTGGTTTCAGGTCATGCCACACCATCTTAATCAAATTTAAGCCAAGATTCTTGGCCACTTCAAAACCCTGGGTTTTTCAATCATTTAAACCTGGACTTAAAGCTTTGGATCACTGTCCTCCTGCACAACCCAAGCAACTCTAACCCGGGAAGATTAATTTAGCAAACTCACCTCATTGGACTACACAGCCAAGGTGGGAGATATATACCAGTTACGCCTGTTGATGCATATTTTACATCTTCCAAGGATTCAACCACGACCAATCAGGTTATGCTGATCTATGCTTAATTTTGCTTAATGGTAATTGAGTGCAACTGAAAATAAATTCATGCAGTAACAGGGTGAAGTTCACAAACACAGAATTCATGATTTTATCAGTTACAGGGAGTCAGCTAGCTATTAAAACAGCCCCAGACCACCACACTACCACCACTGTCGGTTGGTATGATGTTCTTTTTCTGAAATATTAGCTTTAATTCTGGTGTCTCTTATCTAAGAGCAGAATGACATAAAGATATAAAAGCAGGTGTTTATTCTATATTTTTGCTTCAATGTATGTATCAATCAAACAACAAATAAATGTCTAAACTTAAATGTAACTTGTATTTATTATATTGTATTGTATTATATAGTTTTAGAGGTAGCTAAAAGAATTGCTGCTTTTATCTTTAAACAAAATTAATTAGAATATGTTTCCACATTTTTCTTTAAAATGGGGGGAGGGAGAGGGGTGCATTATGTATAGTGCCATTTCATAGCATAATCAGGTAACTGTTACCTTCAGTTGTTATGAAGATACTGTATATATCATAAAAAACTTGACTTCGCATCATAGTCATATCTAATGCCTTGAAATTGGTCTCTGCCTCTTTAAGAACCTCCTATCCTTTCCAACACCTCTCCTTCAGTACGTCATCACAGCAATGCTTCTCCGTGATACTGTTACCAGGTAAACAGGTACGTATGAGCAAGCGATAGGACACCCCCGAATGGTTGCCATGGCAGTTTCAAGGATTCCTCAAACATGCATGAATAAGTTAAACCAACACTCCAGGTATGTTTTTAATGAGGGAATGCCATTATAACATGATATAACGCTCAAAAATGTTTATTTTACATAATACCCCCTCTTTAAAACCATGATATTATAATTTTTTTTACTCACAGTTGTCATACCGTGACAATCTCATCTGGCCCCTCCCAAGCTGAATACCATGTCCTCGAGGTATACCTGTTGGATTGGGTTGTGTAGTCGCCGAAAACAAAGAGACATGACAAACCCACTGATGCTCATCTCTGGTCGCCTATATCCTCTCGTTATCTCTCCAGCTCTCAACACCAATTAATGTGTGTAGCCCTTAAATGTAATCTCTATCATTTAAATGAATCGAAAGCCCCTGAGCAGAATGTGAGAAGGCCCCATATCAACTCACCAGCTGGTACCTTTAAACTCCCCAATCGTTTGAGTCAGGCTCTGGTGGCTAGTTGAGATATTGATGTGGAGCCGTCTGCCAGGGCGCCTCGTCCCGCTGGCTTCTAGCCAGGCTCTAGCAAAGACATTAGCAGGAAAAGTCATAACCCACGGACAGCTCGGTTCCTGTCTGTCCAAACGACAAGGTGAGGCAGCCATTTTGCTCTCCTAGCTGTATTTACATACGTCAGCACTCATCGAGACAATGTGCTACATTACCACAGACACACACACACACCTGCGTCAACAACAGCAACCTGCAGCCACATTAGTCATTTTCCTATGGTAATGTGTCTCTCCTCTGCATTATTCAGAAGGTTTACCTCCATGTCAAACAAAAGCAAATATTTAGGAATGTGAAATAGCACATAATTGGTCTAATGAGGTATGAAAATGAGGCTGCATATCTTACTCCTAGCTGAGGGTTGTTTTAGATTGTTGCTCTAATTCACATGGAAGGTGGTAGAAACATTTTTTTGATAAAATAACAAAAATAAAGAGCTGAGTTTGACTTTAAATGACAGTAAAATGAGCCTTTGTGTTTAGGGCGAGATATCTGATTAACTGATTAACTTGACAGTATAATCGTCAAGCTAATTGTAAGGCTTCATTTTGATATGTTGGATAGTTGTTTTCTCAAGCAACACATTTCTGAAATAGGAATGGGCTTTTTATGATTTGCACTGCTGAAAACCATAATCAATCTATTCTCAGCTTGATCACTCCAACCAAATCTCTAATTATTTACCTTTCCATGAATGCACCATACTATGTGCTATCTGGTAGAGAGGGGGTTATCTGCAGACTCATAGTGGGCGTTTCTAAAGCGCAAGCACTGACTGGCTAGTTGCAGCAGCAGAAATCTTACAGAAACTAACAGAAATCACTCATCAGCAGTGACCACTTTAAAATGTTGAACAAGAAAACAGAAAGTTAAAGTTACCATTCTTTGTCTCAGAGCTAGATTAACAACATTATTTTTTGAATGATAATTTTATTTTTCAGTAGCCTCAAAGCATAATTGCCTAAGTCATATTTTAACATTTTCGGAAAGCAAGAAAAAACACATTTTTAAGCAAGTCTAAGTTAAGGTTAAGACTTAGGCAAATATGGATTTTGAACTGTTACACGTGTTCTGATAGGCTGAGGACAGAGGTAATTAGGCAGGGTGATGCAGCAGTGTAAGGAGATCGATATTATGCAAATATTTCAACTTGGCCAAAATATGACTTGGGCAATTATGCTATGAGACTAACATTTTATTTCTTTATTATTTGTTTTTAACTGCTTATGTCAGTTTCACATTATTTCAATAACCAAAATGGATTTTGTTTCTAATATAATGGCAAGATATCAACATTTAGCCCTCCCTACTTATAAACATCTCGGAAAAATCACTACCATGAGTTATTAAAACAGTTTGATGCTCTTATTTTGAAATGTAACCAGAAGTTCTGGGTTAAGAGAGGCAAAAGGAGAAGTTATGGAGATGCTGCTAATGTCGGAACGGCCAACTCAGTCTGCCTGCCGTTTTTATATCTAAGTGTTCTAATACCCTCGGTTACAACAGCAAGTTGTGAAACTAAATAAATAAATGAAAGTCCGCTGCCAGAGAAGTAAGCTAGCAATATTTTTTTTAAAAAACGAAAAAGTCAAATGACAGACATTAATTTTGTCTGATCGGATGTGGTCCTTGAGAAACGCCTATGATGACATGGTCGTCCAATCATCTTGCGCTTAATTTTGTTCATCCAATCAAGTGTGGCCCTTGAGAAACGCCTTCCTTTGGAAACGCCTACTTAGTCTGAGACATACCTACTTGACCAAAGTAAGCTGATAACAGCTCTGGGGGGATGCTGTTTCTATGATAGGATGATTCAAAGATAGCCATTTTCTTTTCCAGTAAGGTGTGAAACTAAAGTCAGAAGACGAACAGAGATGTAAGTAGCTGTATTTTCATTTTCCCGTCTACTTACTGTTCAATAAAGGACACTAGTCCCCAAAAAACTTTTAAAATAGTAATAAAAAAACTGCCGTACAGTAACTGATCTCTCATACATGCAATGAGGTGTCACCTCCACTCCCTGCCGCAGGACCAGAAAAAAATATTTTAGAAACTCAGGAGGGCAGGGAGGGTTGTGTTACTGAAATTATTATCAAGTAAAATAAGTAAAATGAATGAATATTGGCAGGTCAAAGCTTTAAAAAAAGCAAAGATCAAATTTTGTCCTATCTGTCTATCTCTAGTAGATACAGTAGGAAGAAGCTGGTGGTGTAGAGTTTAAAATCTGTTGCATTTTAGACAATTAAAGATGTTTAGTTAAAGACATTTAATGGCTCTTCTCTTTTCTCTTTGCTAATTTACTTTAAGTTACTGAGGTTTAAAACTTATAAAAAACAAAACAAAACTACGATTGCTTAATTTACTGAAAAATCATACCTCAACAATTACCAAGTCATTATAATGCAATGATCACCACCTAAAATCTAAACATGAGAAAGGAAATAATGTGTGATGATTAATTCATTCTGTCCTGAACAAGGGATAACCTTCGCAGCAATTTAAGACTATAGTAAATGTTTGTTGGCTTTAGAATAATGGAGTATGTAGATATAACAGCTTTGGTCCTACAGTGTGTGATGTCCAGCCACACAGCAAACACAACACACCAAACACCGACAGATTTCACTCACCAACGTTCAGATGTCGGACGGGAAATTTTGCAAAACGTCTTGAGCTCAAACATGAGTTCAGAGGAAACAAACATGGCTGACGAGGAAGAACCAATGGTGATAGTTTGTAGACTATATTTTACAGGAAAAATAATACCGAAAGACTTTCTGGTCCGCCATGGTAGTTGTTTTGTCTTATGTGTATTTTGGATTCCCCTCCGTGTTTCCGTCACCTCCCTTTCTGATTGGCTGCGTGTCACGTTCAATAGGCTGTGTGTTCGTTTTTCCTCAGGGGAACATCACATGCTGCGATATCAGGCCAAGAAAATCCAACATGTTGGATATCCCCGATTTTAGATCGGTGCCGTCCCGACGTCTTTCTGAGCGGACCAGATCACTCTTAACACAGCACACAGGGCAGGAATATTTCATAAGATTATCTTTAGAGTCATCATGATAATCAGAGCGTCATTAAGATTGTTGGAAGGGGAAGATCGGGTCAAAAATCAGCATCCAAATCTTGCCATGTAAACTAACTGTAAGTCTATATACTCAAAGATATCCTGGAGATAAATCTCCATTCCACTCTCTTGGATGCTCAGCATTGCAAGGTGTGTGTATATGCTGTGTGCTTGAATGAGACACCCTGGTGGCTCCCTCAGAATGTCTTTCTCAGGTTTTGAAGATGATAGACATCGCTGAGATGTCTTCTCAGAAGAGTTGCTGTTACTGAGGAACTTATGGAGTTTGAAACAACAGATTTTTATGCAAATCCCTAGAAGCCAGGTTTATGCTTGGCAATACAAGCCTTTTCTTCACTGCTTCATGCCAGATAACCTGATGCCTCATCACTGCCTTCTGGTACCATCTCAGGAGTTCCCTTTATTGCTGTTAAACAAATTTGTTAATGTCACCCTGTGGTCCAAGCAATGCATTACACCCAGGTGACAGAAAAAAGATGACAGATCCAACTAAACTAGTTTGAACTCATTCACTCTCATCCAAGCTTTAAAAATGGCTGTGGTTATTTTTTGCTTTGTTTTTTTTATCAAACAGTTTACTGCATTTCCATTGTGTAAATATACAGTCACACAATCAGCAAAATATGATAGGTATGGAAGTACACAATAAAACATGGACATTTTCTAAACTGCACAATGACTATATTTTTTTCCATTTTTCTAGAGAGATGCGGTTATTATCCAGAGGTATTATGAGATTGCCGCAGGTTGTTTTTGTTGACCTGTGTAAAACTCTTTATAAAAAGAAGGGAATGAGTTTTTCTGCAATCATTGACTATTACAGTGACCCCTAAATGTTCAGCTTAACTTCCATTTAGTTTTCTCATCAGTTTTGTGATGAAAAGGAAAAGATCTTAATTCTCCAGTTTTACCTTCTCTTCATTGGCTCTAAATAGAATTTAAAATTCCCCTTCTTACATATTAGCCCTTAATACTCAAGCTTCATCATATATCAGAAATATAAATGTTTCATGTGTTCTCAACAGAGGACTCTTCTCTCAGACTCCAGTTATTGGATTCCTCCCAGCTCCCAGTCTTCCATGAGGAAGACAGTCTGTCTATTTTTAAGATTAGGCTTACAACTTTCCTTTTCAATCAACCTCGTAGTTAGAGCAGCTCAGATTTTGTTGAGCTATCTATAGTTATTCAGCTGTAGGCTTAGAGTACTGGAGTACATACTTACCACTTTTCCTCACCCTGCTACTGTTTCCTACTACTCTCCCTCCAATTATGCATTACCATTACAGTTATTGCTGTCCGTAGAAACTACACCCGGCCCAGTGTTTATGTTTAGCAGTGTCACATTCCTGGAGAACTTGATGTTCTGTACATATAGTTGAAACAATTTGCCCCATCTTTCTGTGTTCAACATTGTCTATCTCCCATGGAGCTATTACTTCCACCAACTGTATGTACTCTGTCTTTCATCCCATAGATTGTACCACTAGCTCAGGGCTTTTTTACATATTTGTTAAAACTCTCACTATGTGCTGACATTATAATATTAGACAGATAACCTGTGAAAAAAATCGAGCTCCCCAGCCTTCTCCCTGTGGTTCTACTGCCATCTCCACAAATACCCTGCTCCCGGTCAGAAACAACCAATCAGAGCCCGGAGAAAGGTGTCAGTCACGTTCGTGTACTTGGTGCTCACACCCTTCACCGCACAGCATATACAAGCTCAACATTCCCTGTTTGCTGCAGCTGTGCTAATGGCGGAGAAACAAGCTAACGTTACAGGTAACCTGTTTGTCCGCTGTCATCGGTGGCCATGCTTATAGCTTGTGTGTGCAGGCTCCGCTGTGGGGGGAACTGTAGCGCAACAGGGAGCAAGAAGGAAGGTGGGAAGGGCAGCCCACACACAAGTGTGACTGACAGCGCTAAGAAAGTCCTCCTGGCTCTGAGTGGTTGTTTCTGACCGGGAGTGGTGTATTTCTGCAGATGGCAGTAGGGCCACAGGGAAGAGGCAGATATATTCTTCACAGATTAACTGTCTCATATTATACTGTGAGGACATAGTGATAGTTTTAACAAATATCTAAAAAACATATTTTTATAAAGGTTACCTACTGCAGCTTTAAGCATGTTTTTGTCCTCGATAAAGGTGCTAAAAGAGCAACTCTTTAATTTTTCTTTAAAATAGAAAGTACTTCTAAATGAGCACTTCTGTCTTTTTTGTGTGTCTGCTCTGTTTTCTTATATCCCACCTGTCCACTGTCACCACAGGCATGCTTAGTATGAGGGACTGCTGAAAGTTAACGACATTCTCCTTCAGAAGGAAGGAATGTGAGTCAGTGACTTGCTTGAATCAACTGGATTTCCTTAAACAGATAGAAAATGTAACTAGGACTAAATTGTAATGTATGGGATTGAATTTAAATCTCTGTGTGATTAGACTGGATATACAACATATTTCTGGAAATAAATTGGATCTCTTTGTTTTATAAATTACCTTGAGATGACATTTCTTGTTAATCGGCTCTATCTGACTAAACTGTCTTAAAATGAAACTGTTTATTTTTGCTTTTTTGCTTACTAGCAATTTGTTACAAGCTCAACATATTTGGTAATAATAATAATACTTGAAATACTGACAGCATGGTTAGGCCTAAATGTAAACAACATCAGGTTAGGATTACCAACATCAACATAGTTGCAGATATTTGCCATAGGTACTGGCTGTGTGTCATATGCATTCAGTGTACACCACCTTGAGTTCAGTATAGTTCTAGAGGCAGTTTTCCAGTGTGAAGGAAAGCATCTTGGGATAGGATTGCCCTCTATAAATGTTTTATTGGAAAGTGTGTGTGCTCATGTTTCTCCACTAAAAAGGTGATTTTGAAAACAAAACATTGGTTCCAAGTTCCTACTTAAGTCAATATAAAACTGATAAAAAGATTAAAAGCAATCTGAAGACAATAAATTACTGCTTTCTTCAGCACAAACACTTCCTGCCAAGTAACTTAAACAAACAGGTTATTTTACAACATAAAGCTTTACAAATATCTGACTTTTAAATGATTAAGTACAAAGGTGGAGGAGATGATCAGATAACCAGTATGGACTAATGTGTCTCAGCTTACATATGTGGCTGATAAACACACTTTGAAGGGAGCATTTCTGCACATGTGAATTAATCCCTTCGACCCTCTTTCATTTCCCAGCACTTTCAGACCACATCTTGTCCTGCAAAGTGCCTGGTTATCTTCCGTATGTATGTCAACTGTGTGTGTGGAGCCATTACTGCGTTGCTATTTAAAATGCTATAAAAAGCTGCATACTGAAGAAAAATGAGTGGGATTGAATTACTGCAGTGAGTGGAGCGATCAATCTTAGACTTTTCACTTCCATCCTCCAATGGAAGTTCACTTTGGTAAAACACGCAGTGAAAACCACATATTGGGTAACATACGGACATTAAGGAAGCAGGTTAAGGTAGCACTCGGGCTAGGACCATGTGTACAGCCAGTGATGGAGTGTTGCTGCTTTATTATGCTGTATCACTGTTACAGAAGGAAGGAAAAATCCATTCTTTCCACTGATGGAAGAATGAGACTCCATTCTTAACTTAAATAATTTAAAATTTTACTTTTATTTATTGGCTTTATAAAACAACATTTCTTGTACTACAGACCAATCACAAGTCACACTAACCTGTCTCCATACTGATACTAATGGAATCGGCAGCTGGATAGGCTGGAACGAAATAAACCATCCAGTTGTAACGTAAGCGCTCTGCTATAGCTGTCCTCTAATCAGCATAAAGTGCCAGCTAAAATGCTTGCCTGGCAAGTAGATCCAAAATGAGTAGGCAAGCATAAGGGGCTCTGCACGGTCGAGCCAAAGTGCCGAAATCACTTCTCACAAAGACGCAAATACACCGGCCAGAACCTTTGTACAAAAAAAAAAAAAGTGATTACTTATTTTAAAATTTTTAACACATTGAAATCTATGTAATTAATTCATTGAAATTAACACGTTATAGTCCTGGTCCTTATATAAACACAAGTGTTTCAAACTATGGGTCTCCAAGAATCAGCAATAACATGTAAAAACACACTGGTTACACAGCATTAGGTGGTACCTTCGAAGTGTGGAGAGAATCCAGTTTAGATTTGCTTTTTCTCAGCACAAATTACAGAGGTTGTGCAGTAAACTCAATCTGGCATTTTATTTTGGGATTCAAACAGTAGCTGCGTCTGCATTACAAATGTGCGCAAAACTTTTTCGATATTCTGCTAATGTGGAAAAAACACTTTCGCAATTGCGGTGTTTCCATTAAATAAGAAATCCAATTCAATTCACACGTGAATAAGCCTGTTCACGTGATAAGTCGTCAAAAATCATGGTGGTGACAGATGATAGATTCATATTTCAGCCACGGCACTAATGCTCATCAGCCATCAGAGGAGATGTCGGCGTCACACATTTACGTATAAATGCGGCTTTTTGGGGAAATTCTAGTCTGCGATTTTACAGAAGAGCTATGGGTTTAAATGACAAACTGAGCTTTTGATGAAGTGTGTGATGCTGTGAGGCTGATGGTGTTGCTGCTTTCCATTGCAGTGTTGTCCAAAAACACACAAATTTCAATACAGCTGAAAAACGACCTCATCGTAGTGCGAATACTTTTTATCAAGAAACATGTTTTTTCAAAATTGGCATCTCCTTTAAGCACATTTATTTTCGTAATTCCAGTTTCCACAATTTTATGGCCAATGGAAACGCAGCTTGTGAGTAGTTTTATTCACTCAAGAACTATTCGTCTCATCAGCCAATGTCTGTAAAGAACCTCTGTCTTGTATATGGCAACTTGACTGTTCACACCGTTCATCATGGATCTCAGGTATGTGGCTAAAAAAGTTGGGAAAATAAGAGACAGTATTGTAATGCGTGTTGTGTCATGGTTCAAACTCATGTTTATACAGCTAATTCCCTTCAGGGGGAAAACGACCCTTCTCTAGATCCAGGTCATGACTCACTTGCTTCCCTCTTGAAGCTAATTTGCACTTAAGATGCAGCTGATATGGATAAACAAACACTCCCTCTTCCTTCTGATTTTCAAAAAAAAAAAAAAAAAGAAAAATTCAGCAAGTTGTGCTTCATTAATTCTCGTTCCTCTCTTTGTGGGTCAATAAGCCACATAAAATGATCTCAGGCATCCTGTAGCCAAACGTAAAGATTCAGGTGGTATTCTCAGCGGCCTCCGTTTGAGCCGCGATTATCCACTCCGACCAGCCCCAGCGCCTCACTTTGCTTCAATGTGCTCCGTCGTCTGAGCTCTGTGTTGGCGCACGTCCCCGTCACATGAGGCACTTCAGAAAATGAGGTGATTCAACAGCCTCCCACCAGGAGGAAATCCTCTCAATCTGCTTTAGTCCTAACACTGAATTTAATTTTAATTAAATGGTTAATGAGCCATGGGATTAATGCCAATGACTTTTTAAAGCAAACATCTATAAATCATTAAGTTCTCATTTGAAAGGGAGAGCGAGCAAGGCTAACGAGTATTCGTGCCTCCAGCTGCCCACCTCCAGCACCCTACTCACCCAGAACTTTCTGTTTTTAGCTACTCCAGGGACACATTAGTTCCCACTTGGTCAAATAAACTGATCTTTGAAGGGATTTACCTTTACTTTACATATAATATGCTGAGATACAGTAGATGCTTGTGTTCAGTGAGAATATGGATGTAATACAGCGACATCTGGTGAAGAACTGATTCCTCTGGATGTACAAATTCAACGTAGGAGCTTATATTTCAGTTTTGTCCCTAATTGAAACGTCATGAAACAAACATCATATTCAATAAATTGGAATATGCGTTCAGATGAGGCCCATTTATCAGATTAAAAGTACCTTTTGAAAATGGCAACCTTTAAGCCGGTATTAAACATACTTACCCAGCTGTTGCATTCAGGGACCGTGGGAACAGGAAATGTCTTTAAAACATCATTGATATCCTATGTGTGTGTGATTGGTATTGAAAAATAACATGCTTCACTGATATAACCTGCTTAACACACCACACAAATATCAGTGGAAAATATATGATATTGACAAATTTGTGCAGAATTTTCAGTCTGTGTTTAATATTCCCCATGGTCTCAAAGTCAAGGGGAAGAACCGCCAGACCGCCGCTTTTCCCATCCGACCACGGCTCTTCTCATCCGGGCCTCCTCTTTTAACGCGAAGGCCAGTAATCATTGAGGCTGGCTGTCATTTTACCTCACAGGGAAACGGAGAAAGAGAGATGGTGGCGCTAAACAAGCTGGTAAAAATGGAGCTGGAAAGCTTGCTGACTTATTTAATCCTGGAGGAGCTGCAGCAGTTTTACTGCCATTGCCGCTGTTTATCTCAGGCTGAGAGATAATCATATCCAGCTAAAGTAAGTTTATTTAATCTACAAATTTTCAGGAATTATGTTAACTTCAGCTTGTTTCATGGATTTAGAATACAGTATAGCAATTTCTGATAAATTTGGTTCTGTAAAATGTCACAGTTATTTTATTTTTTTAAAAACAACCGGTGCAACAATAGAAACAAAGTAAAATACATTCATTTTTCTTATTATTTATTTATTTACACCATGCAGGTAATAACAGCATGCGCCTTTCTCCAGAACATCTGCCTCCGTGCTGGTGACGTTGTGGCCCCCAAGGATGAGCTTGAGTAGCAGAGGATGGGGGGGGGCTGGTTTGCTCCCGGGTGGGACCAGCTGTCTCTGATGCCCCTTTTCCATGGGCTCTACTGTGTCCAGCTCGTGATGTGGCAGCCATCGACTGAGCCGGTCTTACAGACTCTGTTGACGGGCGATGCAGTGAACAGGACAAGGAAGCGACCCAGAAGCTACCAGAGCCCTCTCTGCAGACCGCCTACCCCGACCAGAAACGACCCGCCAGCGGTCTCAGTCGCAGGACCCCTTCCACATGATGTCTCTGATCGTTCTTCAGCAGATCCGGCATCACTGCCACAGACTTCCTGTTTCTTCCATTAAAGTTTGAAGAACAGTCCAAGAGGTCATTCAAATTAATCCTTCATGAACAACTATATATAACTAATTTTTTTTCTCTATCTGGGAATATTTTTGTTTTATAAATATTCATGTCATCGTTATCTTTTCATTTTCTTTTCATTCATTAGTCATTTTAAATTGGTCCAAGTTATCTTTATGTTCATATGTTAAAAAAAACCTGTAAATATTAATAAAACTGTTAATAAGTGACAGTAATTACCTAGAATTACTGTTTTTTAAACATTGTATTCATAACTATCAAACAACTAAATAACAAATATGACAAGAACAAATAAATCCAGAAAGAGAAAGCAGGCTGTCCCTGCACTCTCCTCTCCTCTCCTCTCCTCTCTTCTCCTCTCCTCTCTTCTCCTCTCCTCTCCTCTCTTCTCCTCTCCTCTCCTCTCTTCTCCTCTCCTCTCCTCTCCTCTCCTCTCCTCTCCTCTCTTCTCTTCTCCCCTCCTCTCCTCTCCCCTCCTCTCCTCTCCTCTCTTCTCCTCTCCTCTCTTCTCCTCTCCTCTCCTCTCTTCTCCTCTCCTCTCCTCTCCTCTCCTCTCTTCTCCTCTCCTCTCTTCTCCTCTCTTCTCCTCTCCTCTCCTCTCTTCTCCTCTCCTCTCCTCTCCTCTCCTCTCCTCTCCTCTCCTCTCCTCTCCTCTCCTCTCTTCTCTTCTCCCCTCCTCTCCTCTCCTCTCCTCTCCTCTCTTCTCCTCTCCTCTCCTCTCTTCTCCTCTCCTCTCCTCTCTTCTCTTCTCCCCTCCTCTCCTCTCCTCTCCCCTCCTCTCCTCTCCTCTCCTCTCCTCTCTTCTCCTCTCCTCTCTTCTCCTCTCCTCTCCTCTCCTCTCCTCTCTTCTCTTCTCCCCTCCTCTCCTCTCCTCTCCTCTCCTCTCCTCTCTTCTCCTCTCCTCTCCTCTCCTCTCCTCTCTTCTCCTCTCCTCTCCTCTCCTCTCCTCTCCTCTCCTCTCCTCTCCTCTCTTCTCCTCTCCTCTCCTCTCCTCTCCTCTCCTCTCCTCTCCTCTCCTCTCTTCTCCTCTCTTCTCCTCTCCTCTCCTCTCCTCTCCTCTGCCTCCCATTGCTCCGTCAGATCCTCAACACAGGAAATCAAAAATCACAGTTGACAAAAACAGCAACACAAATTTTTTTTAGGAAATTCACATTTATTATCTTGTGGAGTTAAAATCGCTGTTTTTGAATTTTGTATTACTTTTTTGTTTATGTATTGTTTATTGGCTCATTTGT
Organism: Anableps anableps; assembly: GCA_014839685.1. Taxonomy (NCBI): domain Eukaryota; kingdom Metazoa; phylum Chordata; class Actinopteri; order Cyprinodontiformes; family Anablepidae; genus Anableps; species Anableps anableps. The sequence goes on along the minus strand of CM026067.1, from coordinate 6,514,394 downwards.
TTTTGGCCAGCAAGAGGGTGACCTTCCCCTGCAGACAAATCCCCACAACCGTCCTCATAACGTAGACAGAAACTGAGAGGGAAAACATAGCAATTATGTTAATTCATGATTGCAACACTTTAGATTTTACAGCAAAACACAAGGGGACTCATACACTATTGACATCACTTGTTCTGTACAGTATGAGGGTTAACTAAACTGTATTCAAAAGTACAAGAAGAAGAGCTGTATCTTTGTACCTCTAAGCCACTGTGGCCGATTTCTTTGAAGAGAGGATATTTTATCCTAAAAGAAGTTGTTTTCTCTTTAGTCCCTAAAAAGCTTAATTAGCAAGTATTGAAAATTAGCTTTATATATATTAGCTTCAGTTTCTTTTTTTTTTTTCCAGTTTCAAAACTTTTTTTTTTGTTTCAAATCTTTTTTTTTTGTTTGTTTGTTTCAATTTTTTCTCAGTTTTAAAATAATTTTTCAGTTTCAGAACTCTTTTTTCAGTTTCTATTTTTTTTTTCTTTTAAACAAACTTTATGGCCCCAATTTAGCTCCATATCCTCTTCGCAGGCAGCTGCCTAAATGGATGAGTTTGGAGATGCTTTCAGTAAACTTTAAATTGTTAGAACAGCCCTCAGGTTTGAGAAAAATGTCATTGTTTCCTCGTGTCAAATGCTCACTTGATTTCCACCTCCATTAGCTATTTATGTCTGATTTACTGCCAGCTTAAGGAACACTCGATGCTTGTCACCTCATTATAGAGTGGTAAGAAAATAATGAAAAAATATGGAATGCAAATGAAGGTTCAGTGAAGGAGATGATTCAGTAAAGGAGATGATTATTCACAAGGAGGAAAGTCAAAGTTGAAGAAATGTGTCCTTTTTTCTGATGTCTTTCATTATTTACTGTGATTTATGTTAAAGATTTATGCATGGATTCATCTAATCCACATAGTGACTAATATCCTTGAGTTGTTAAACGGACAAGTGGTTTACTTTGTCTGTTATTGCCAAATAGTCATACCCTGCTTCTTATTGTGTGCATGCGGTGCATGTCTCACATAAAGTTTTGGGCAATATCTATTGTAATAAACAGGTTCTCTGCAGATCATGTAGACAATGCCATTGCTAAAATGATCATGATTGGCATTGTTTTGCACGTTTTGAAGCGTTTTGTGTGTCTGGCGCTGCACGTTTTCAGATTCTGAGCATTTGACGCATGTACATCGCATCCAAAGCAGCAGACGCAAGAGTTGGAAAGTTTTTTGTTTTTTTTTGTCAGAGAAACTCTGCAATGTGATGTAGTAGAGCATTTTCTGATGGGACGGAAGGACCGAGGACCTGGGAAGTCGCATCGCACAAAGAGAACAATGGAGGACAAACTCATCGTCGCTGTTTTTGCCCGTCCTTTTATCTACGACCAGTCGAGCAGGTCATCTGAGTGGGTTTGGGTGAGACGAAAGTAGCGCAGATAGCGACCCTCGTCAGCGTTTAGCTCCTGGAGTAAGTTGTGAATATCACCAAACTCAGAACGTCTCTGAATTATCTGGTAGATCCAGACACGGTGCAGAGGCGCCGAAAAACAACAACGTTCTCTTGCTTTCAGTAGATAAGCCAAGCCACTCGCTCAGTTTCATCCGGCATTGTACAAAGAGACCGGCAGAAGAAAACAACCACGACAAGAGGCTCCTCCCAGCGCGCATCTTTCCACATTTTGTTCAGACGCACGTCTCAAGCGATTTTGACGCTCAACATCAAGCGCCTGACTTCAGGCGTTGGACGTTTTAACTCCTGTCTTCCAGCAACTTTGACACGGAAACTCATTTTTAATAATCATTAAAAATGATTATTTATAAAAACTCCAACCAAAGTGGAGATTTGAGAAAACTCTGGATTTGTGCTTGTGTGTGTATATGGGAAAATGGATATTTAGGGTGCTGTGCATTACAGTCCGCGACAAATGATGCGCCAATACATCCATATTCTTGCTTTGACATGATTCCCAACACACTGTCTTGTGTTTTATTAACTTGATATTCTAATATGCTATTTAAAAGTAGTTCAACCTATCTATCTGTCCTCACAAATGAACCTTCTGGCACCATGTTTAATTCCTAACAGGAAGTTGTGGTTGTTTTGAAGCAATCTGATTGGCTGACATAGGTTTTAGCTTTGCGCTACACTGCCCCCTATGTGTTTATCATGTTTAAAACAACCCTCAGGAGTGTATTGAGCGGGTTCATGTGGATGAAAACTTTTCTGAAACCGATCCTGTGTATGATATTATTTTTTTAAAGGATATGGCGGAGATATTAATTTTTTTAAAGACCCGGCTACGGATGTTCAAGGCCTGAACGTCTGAGGCTAAACTGGGAAATCATGCTTTGAGTAATGATGTTCTGATTAGTTTTTGTTGCACATGTATATTGCTTGGTTATTAAAATTGATACTAATTATCCACATTTTAAAATTTCCAAATATGTTACAAAAACACTTAGCCTTCCATAGGGTGTGCTGTTTTTTTGCATTGCTAAATGTATCTCTGAAATACTTTTGCATTAAAATATACTTTTCAGTGAAATGCACAGTTTGATGCACACATTAATTTACACTCACCTTCTATAGACTTATACCACGAGGCACACACTAACCTGGTGTATAGACATGAGCTTAATACATCCAAATGACTTATTTTGGCTCAGCATTTCAGAAACATTTAAATACTAACTACTTAATTTGATCAAGTCAGTGACTGCCCACCCCAGTGACCACCTGTAGATGACTTATTTGGCTTTCAGCTCTGCTTCAACATCCTTTGTAATATGAAAAAGAGAATTGGATGTAAAAACCCCAGTGGCCTGAGCTAAATTTACTTTCAACCAAATCACTAAAGCCTACTGGTGCTTGACAGTCAGGGCAGGTGCGCAGGCTCCTCAGCAATATCCAAGGGAGACCCACAAGCACTGCTCACCCTTTAAGCGCTCTTATTTATTAATCTATTTCATTTTCCACTCAGCTTAAGGCTGAAACCCCTGAAACTCTCAAACAATGAACTTTTTAATTTTCTTTCTCTATGACAATGTCCAGTCTAAGATGTTACTTTTGAACATTGTTTTTAAAGTGTTCCTGCTATTAAAATTCTTTACCTTCCATCTAAACTGACAGGTCGTGCAAGAAATCTATTAATCAGAGAAGTATCCATGAGGTCCATAGTATCTCTGGAGGAGCTGCAGAGATCCACATTTCAGGTGGCGAAGTATGTTAACAGACAAACCATTAGTTGTGTAGTCAATATTAGGGACATGGAAAACTTGTCAAAGAAGTTGCCCCAATCAGACGACCCAAAACATGCCATTTTCAGGTGATATGCAAAGTGCCATACAAGATGAAAAACAACCCTAAGCTCACTACTGTGGATCCTGGTATTTGCAGGGCTTAGGGACAACAGCCACCTGTAAAGAGTTTAAATCCACAAATACTTGAGATCCCGTCTAAAAACGTATATAACTGCCTATTTTAATTGTTCAAAAACAAAATAGACCTTAATATACAGTAATACCAGAGTGTCCGCACATTCTTAAAAAGTCTTAATTTTATTAATCTAAAATTAAACCCTTAAAATGTCTTAAATTTATTTTGAAAAATGTAAGTTGGCCTTAAATACTGTAATCACAGGTCTTAAATGTTGTCGTGGAAGGATTATTCCATGTCGTATATTTTATTGTTTTTTTTTTCCTCACGGGACTTTCTGTCAAGCAAAAGTTGAAGTCATGTGCAGACATAATTACGTTCTGTGACTCGAAACATCTGAGGCTACCGCTAACAAGCTGCTAATATACTCTTGCTAGCTAGCTTGCTTTTTTGCGTCTATCATGGTTAAGTGCAAATTTATTGCCACTTTGAAATGACTGTTAGGGTTGCTATGGTATGGGCAGGCATATGTCATGACTTGTATTTAAGAACCCTAAATACAAGTCATGTTTGTTCATTTCTACTTTGTACAGCATAATTCTATCCACTGACTGTTTAGCTGTCTTCTTGGAGAATCTTCAGTGTAAAAGTAAGAAAATGTGTCTGAAACATTCAACCATTACTGGATTTGGTTTTGTTATCCGTGTTCTATGAAGATTAGGAGTTTAAGCTGTGTTAAGCACCCAATGATTTGTTAGTGAATCTGAGATATGTGAAAACAAGGAAGATTTGATCAAAACGAGGACTACACAGGTGAGAAGGAACACAGCTTTATTCATTTTTCAGCATAACTTGAACATCAGGAGAATCATAATCAAACCTGTTTTGTAATTTCAAACAAATAGTAAACAGACTCTTATTGCACTTTATTATAGGAACATCAGGCACATTATTTTTATTAGCACGTTTGGCACGTGATCCCTGCTCCCGAAAGGTAATGGTCTCTCTGGAAGGTAAGCACCCACTAGTAGTCAGTGAAGGCGGACACTGTGACATCCCACCACTTGGAGGCCTGCAGAAACTCCCACAATGATGGTCTGCAGTGACAGTTTACCAACATCTGAAAACACATGCAATATGAATATCTATGAATAAATGTGCAGCGACAATTCCAACACTAACAAGTTATTTGCTTATTTGCAACACAATGACTGAAACTGGCGCCTCTTTGGTACTGTATTATAAGTATAGCAGTTGGAATACAACAGTTAGTGTTAGCTTACCCACCTGCTTTCCTCCAGCTGCAAGGCCAGGAATCTCCTGCGGGAAATCTGCTGTCCCGTTCACCACATTGACTGTATCCATAGCATTCCTCACACTGCCCCTCTCTTTTTGGAATCTCAGAAAAATCCCAGTCAGCCTAAAAAAAACAAACAAACAAAAAAAAAAAAAAACAGCAACAGCCCAGCTTTATCTTCTTCTGTTGTCTGTAAAAATGGCAACTTGTGTTTTGGTCGCATGTTATGAAACAACACATGGCATAGATATCTGGAGGTGTGGCTCAAAACTGACAGCAACAGGAGGTGTCCCCCCTGAACCAGGTCTTGCAGGGTCCGTGGAAACACGATAACTTCGGAGTAGAGCAGAGCCAGGCCGAGTAGAGTAGAGCAGAAAGTAGAGCCAAAGTAGAGCCAGTGAAAAAGGGGCAATTGTTAGGACCATTTTCCTCATACATACAATGTTGTTGGGGCTGACTGCTCCTTATGGGCCCCAATGCCCAGGCTCCTGAAGAAGAAGTGCTGTTATGGGGTTAGGTTTAGAATTAAGGTGTGATCTGAGTTTAGGGTTGTGTGCATGAAACAGTAGATCCTAGCTTAGAATAATAAAAAACAAGAACTACATCTTAAATTTTACAGGAATCAGTTGGTTCAAGCTGGAGTTTACTTTAACTATAAGCAAGCATGTCTTTTCACACTTTATTGGTCCTAGCTTTCCACCCCATTTACCAAACAGTAATTTTTCAGTTACATAAGCATTTATTGATCCACAGTATGGGTGCAGCGAACATGTTATTTTCTGTAGCTTGTTGTAGGACTAATCTTTATTCTTTCAACTCATTTCATATAATGTAGCAGTGCTGTACTGACAGTACATGTAAGGCCTGTATGGGCAGAGCATGATTTAATTTGTTCTGAGAATCTTTTTTATTACAGTGAAAATAAAACATTGAAAAGGACTCTAGGTCCACACAAAGAGGACAAAAAAAAAGAAAAATAAGGAAAGGACTATAGGTAAAGCTAGCTCATGTTTCTTCTAATGGTAATGACCTCAATATCGCTATAAGTCCTGTACAGTAGATGAGCCTTGAAATAGATCGGTATTAGTTGAATTAAATATTATCAAAACATTACATCTGGCTTAAAAAAAGAGAGAAAAAAAACTTCACTGTGTGCAAAAATAATGATACTTTTAGATCACACTGACAATGTTTGCTCAAGGTTTTTCTAGAAGGTACAAAATAATTTTACACTTTTGAATGCAAAGAAGCCCAAGGCCTGATCATTCTACTATGTTTCAAACAGCATTAATGCTTCTTGAGAGTGTTTTTCATGCTAAATATCTGGGGTCTTTTACTAGCTTACATGCTGACAGTATCAACCCCACTGTTAATAACTGTCATAATGTTCAGACTTGGACTTGATGCTTACAATGGACTGGACAGGGATGCGAGAATGAGGCAAGTAGTCTTTGTAGATTATGACACATAGTTTAAAACTGTCAGCAGCGAGGAGTTATAAAAGCAGGAGTCCAGTAGACAGATTAAGCAAAGCTTGAACTGTGTCCGTATCGTTAGCACAGAGTTTAGATTGTTTTCATTGCGGTTAAACTCCATCAGAGCGTAATAGAGTGGGGTATTCTGTTATCCAACTGGAGCTCAGAGTTGAGCTACTCTACATACAGAGGAGTATGTTGAGGTGGTTTGAGCATGTAATCAGGATTCTTCCTGGGTCCTTTAGAAGCTTTCCATGCACAACCCACTGGGAGGAGACCTCAGGGCATACCAAGAACTTGCTGGAGGGGCTATGTATCCTGTCTGCTTTTAGATTGCCCTGGGATCTGCCAGAATGAATTGGAGGGTGTTGCTACTGAGGGGGATGTATGGTTTTATGGACCTCTAACCCCCTTGAACCAATCGCCAATAGATAGAGGACAACAGATGGATGAAATCCAGTAGAGCTCCAACATATCAATTGTAATCAGCATCACAGTATCAGTGTATGTACACTGAACAAAAATATAAACGCAACACTTTTGTTTTTGCTCCCATTTTTCATGAGCTGAACTCAAAGATCTAAAACATTTTCTATATACACAAAATAACCATCTCTCTCAAATATTGTTCACAAATCTGTCTAAATCTGTGATAGTGAGCACTCCTCCTTTGCAGAGATAATCCATCCCACCTCTCAGGTGTTGCATATTAAGATGCTGATTAGACAGCATGATTATTGCACAGGTGTGCCTTAGGCTGGCCACAATAAAAGACCACTCTGAAATGTGCTGTTTTGCTTTATTGGGGGGGTCTGAAAACCAGTCAGTATCTAGTGTGACCACCATTTGCCTCACGCAGTTCAACACATCTCCTTCACATAGAGTTGATCAGGTTGTTGATTGTGGCCTGTGGAATGTTGGTTCACTCCTCTTCAATCGCCGTGTGAAGTTGATGGATATTGGCAGGAACTGGAACACTAACTTGCTGCAACATGAGGTGATGGTCGTGGATGAATGGCACAACAATGGGCCTCAGGATCTCGTCATGTTATCTCTGTGCATTCAAAATGCCATTGATAAAATGCACCTGTGTTCGATGTCCATGACATATGCCTGCTCATACCATAACCCCACCACCACCACGGGCCAATCAATCCACAACATTGACATCAGCAAACCATTCACCCACATGATGACACACCCTGAACAGTGAAAACCTCTCTAATGTCAGTTCAAAACCCTAATGAGGACGATGAGTATGCAGATCAGCTTACCTGAGACGGTTTCTGACAGTTTGTGCAGAAATTCTTTGGTTGTGCAAACCGATTGTTTTAGCAGCTGTCCGGGTGGCTGGTATCAGACGTTCTTGGAGGTGGACATGTTGGATGTGGAAAAAGTGTTGCATTTATATTTTTGTTAAGTGTAATATTGCAACGCATTGCTTTTCATGTTGATGAAAGGTTTCGGTGACACGTGTTCACCGTAATCTTTTTCCCTGGAAAGCTGAAGAACAAGTCTGGACTGTTCCTGTGAACCATGTACTTCAGCACTGACAGAAGCTTCACTGCATGATGCGGCTGAGAAAAGACACCGGACTTTGGATTACTGTCCACTCAGTCATTCTCTGTCATACAAAACTAGATGCAACATCAGCACATCCGCCATGTTGGGAGTGGCAAGGTTGTCTTGGAAACCAGACTGCTTAGCAACTGGGTTTTGCAGATGAAAAAACTGAAGTTTACATTCTACTTATTTTTAAGTAGAATGTAAACTTCTACATTCAATGGTCCGGTTGGGCTGTGACGTCTGTGGCACATTTAAGAAGTATTACATGTACAGAATGCGCGATAAAGTTGTGTTAATCTACTTATATTATAAATAGAGGAGGAGGCAGCTTACCCTGTTGAGGAAGGAAAGAAAGTAAAGTGCATTTGTTCATAAGACTGTAACAAGCGCTGCACTCAATAAATGCACACACAGCGTCACCCTGCTCCGCTCAAATTAATCACACATCCCAGATGGCAAAATCTTAAAACAGGAGTAGTTGCACTGCTTACTTTAATGGTGATCTAAAAACGAAAGCAGTAAAATCTTAATTAGAATATGTTGACCCCTCACCCCCCTTTCCCTTTGGTTGTGAAAGCAAGAACACAGGGCAGTCTGCTTGTTTATCCATTGTTTACCTTGAAATATATTTAAGCCAGCGGTCGCGTTAACCGAATATTTATTTTTAATACTTATTTTTTATTTAGTAATTATAAATATTTTTTAAACAGTAACAGAAAGATCTGACGGCCATCCCTCAGTTTGACAGATTACACAGACCTGACCGTTTGGTGCTGACGCGCACACAGTGTCAAGTTTATGCACAGAGAACATCACAGAAGTCACTGACTAAATCAGTATAAGAAAACCTTCCGTCCGAGTTTCACCTCTGATCTGGACGCTGTCTGAGAGCCAAGAGTTCAGGACGAGAGGCTTCGGAGCGCGTCTGGCGCAGCTGACTCCGCTGCGGGATCATTCTCCCGCTGCGGGGAGTGTTTGCGGGATCAGGTAGCGTTCAGAGAGTCTTGCTCACTTCTGATCTCTTCAGTTGATGAAATGTTACCTTTCAAAACTTCGTCACTTCAGAGAAAAAGTTAAATGTATTCAGCTGGATGATGATCACGATGTGGATTATCTGTTCCGCTTGTTGAATATTAATTAAACAGAATGAAAATGAAATGCAATTAAATGTCATTTTATCATTTTATAAACTGATAGGTAAAAACAGATAATGACAGGGGTTTTTTTAACATAGTTCGTCAAAATGACGGACAACGGGAAAAAAAAAAAACCGGAAAAAGTATAGCGTGACCTCTGCTCCAGACTACGGACATTTCCACCCCTCCAGCCATCTGAAAATTAGAGTCTTTTTCTTCACCTCAGTGGCTATAATGTTTTGCCTGATTACTGTACATGGAGGACTAGAGTTAAAACAAAGACAGAGGTCGGGTAAGAGACAAGAGAGGAGACCGATCGGTAAATAAATGAAGATTGCAGCACTTCCAGTGAGGGTGAAAGCAGGGTTTTTTTTTTTTAAAGTTTTTTATTTGTTCATTTATTAACTTTCTCCTCACCCTTTCCTTTCAAACTAATATTCTAACCTTTGACAAAACACTTTTTTTTTTTTTTTTTACCTTTATTAACTGAAACTACATGACTGAATTTTTGATCACTGTGTGGCTAAAATACTACAATCTTTCTCGCTGCTGTCTTGGTGTCTAAGGGGAGAAAACATAAATCAGTATCTCTCTGGCAAATGGCAAGACTCCATACTGGTTCTCTCATCATAGCAAGATAATCAACTGGGAATAAGCAGTGCCTTACTTTTTGGGTGCTCATTATAGCTAAATTTCACACAAAGTTAACATTTTATCCAACTGCAAATAGGAAATATAATGAGTAATTATTGTTTTATGTGATGACTTGAAGCTAGCTCTGACTTATATTATGTCACAGCTGAACGGTGAATAAAAGAGGACTTGGAGAATGTGTATGCAGTGTTCTGGAAGTAACCTCCTACACATCCTGTTTGGGAGATTACAGCCCATCTGAGTCTATAGATCCAGTTGCTCAAAGTGCCTGAGCTTCTGTACTGGGAAAGTAATTCACAGCCCAGCTGACAAGCCAGTACATCCAAACAAGGGGTGACAGCATGAGCCATCATAATTTAACAATGCAATAATCTATTTACTAATGCAGTCAAAGGCATATTAAACAGGCTTCAATAGCAAAATTGAAAAAAATGTAGATGCTCGGATTTCACAAATGTAATTTTTATCTTTAAGAGCAATCCCTGAATCTGATTAATAGGATCCTAAAATATCCAACATTTAAATAGACAACCATGTGTTATTCTGCAAAGAAACACTTGAGAATTACTGTGGATGTTGGAATAAACCTACTTAGCAAATTAGATTCTTCTTATGCCCAAGAAATAGTGTGTAGCTTTTAACGTATATATATTATATGCAGTGGGAGTTCCAGATCAAGCTTTTTCCACTGAGTATTAAATAAAAGCATCTGTTCAATGTATGTTGTCACTGCAACAAAAACCTGCAGGTTTTATTACATTACCATTATGCTGAATATGGAGAAATCACAGGGTAGACTCCTCTGACTACTCAGAACACTTATCATTTTGTCCTTGAGGAAGGTGTTTAGAGTAATGTCGTAGCCCAGTACTCAAGTGGGTTTTTTTTTATGTATGTCTTCGACCAGGAAAATGTGAAAATAATAATAAAAAAAGGTTATGTTTTAACACCACATCCCCACTGGCAAGATTTCCTACTGGGTTGTTGTTTAACTAAATTTAATTTTCATACCTTAAGTATTAAGTTCTTGTTCATATAGATATTGATTAAATTTCTTACAATCTATACTGGAACTGCTCAACTCTTATTCCGCTGGGGGAAAAAAGATACAGCTGCTGTTATAATGTATGATATTTGATGTACAGCATGTCAGATGCATAAATGTAAATGCAGTATATTTACCTGCTGGAAAGGCAAAAGAAAGAAGTCATGTTTTATACATTTACATACATACATACATACATACATACATACATATACATATAAATGGATTTACTTGTCCAGAAATACTGCATTGCCTCCAGGGTGATTTTTTTTTTTTTTTTTTTTTTTTTTTTTTTTTTTTTTTTTTTTTTTTAACAATAGTGAGGGTGGATTATCATTCGTCTGCCAGTTGGGAATAACATGCATACATGTTGCTTTATGTCAGTACTTCTCAAACAGTGGGGGGAGGGGGAGGGATAAAGACTTTATAAACATGTCTTTATTCATGTTTGGCTGATAAACAAGCCTCCAATCACTAGGTGGCAGCAGTGTTCAAATGAATCATCAGGCTGCCTGTTCAAGCCAGTAGAAGAAGTAACCTACACAAGTACACTGGTGTAAACAGAGGTGAAGGAGGAAGATACCAGTGCGGCTGTTATGAAACATATCTACCTCCATAGAGGAAAGATGGAAAAGTTTGTGACTGAAAAGAAAAACAGGGGCAGAGGTTAGTAAAGCAAATATGACGGAGTATTAGGGCCAGACTTAAATAATTTTTTTAAATACAAGAATAAAGTCAGAATATTACGGGAACAAAGTCAAATTATGAGAATAGTTAGACTATTGGCAGAATAAAGACGCAATATTCCCAAAAGGAAGTCGTAAAATTATGAGGAAAAAAAGCTTTGATAGTTATCAAGAGCTGACAGCACCAGCTTAGCAAGTCTGTGCTTCTTTCCTTGAAATGGACAGTCGTTTCAAAGTCCTGTGGCTGATATTTTTTAACACATCAGCATCAAATTATGAAGTATTTCCATATTTGTAAAACCGATAGCAAATATAACTTCATAAGATGCTCAGTTTTCCTCATTTTGGTGTAGAGTTCTCATAACATCACAACTTTATTCTCGTATCAAAACAAACAAAAATAAAACCTCTTAGTCTGTCCCAATATTCAGTCATAAGCAAGTGACTGTCGCTCGCAGAAAAAGGGCAGGAAATAGACGAAGGGTGTACTGTAAATGCAAAATGTTATGCACTTTTGGTCTACTCTGACCAGCTGAAGTATAAGCAATAATCTTGCATATTTCGCACAAAAAATGTTAAAAAGCTATATGCCTTTTGAAAAAGAATAAGCTGACAATTAAGGTTTATAGTTTTAAAAAGTTTTACTGTTAAATCTAAAAATGCAAATCCAAGTGAAATAATTGCACTTTTTCTCTTTTGAGAATCACACAGACTGAGCAGTCTTGCTTAAATGTTACTGATTGAAATAATAAACTGAACCTGAACATAAAATAATTAAATTAGCTGCAACAACTGCACACTTTATTAATCTGTTTTAATAATCAAGTTATAGAATTCTGGTGCCAGTGATTTGTACAGATAAGTTATTAAATATGATCAGATTCTCGGTCGTGGGGGTGTCCAGAGACAATGATAATATGCACTCTGGCAGGGATTTGAACCGACGAGTCGACGATCGGGTTGCAGTTCAAATGCCTACGCCCTGTGCCACTCAGATCTATATCCTCCTAATTATACCCCTCTCACAAGAACTGTCAAGCTCATTTAGTCTCTACATAGTCACCACTTCAAGGATGAGACCTGGACAGTTTTTGATTGATCTTATTATTAAGTGTCTGATTAAGGAGCCCTCACACCAGTCTTTTAGCTTTTTAGTTGTTAATTGTAATATTTGTACTCGTTCGCTGAATTGAAAATAGCATTTGTCACAAATGTTTGGCAGAAATCCATTAATAGAACAAAGTCTAAAATGATCAAACAGATATTAAATATGAGTCCATTCTAAAATCAGAAGGACTAATCATGACCTAAACAAAGACCCACAATAGCGCTGAAACATGTAAATCACTTTTGTAGGCCATGATTAAGCTTGTCCACAGCAAACACCTAAAACAATACCAATCATTTTTGGTGTCAAAGGCCAGGGATGCTCTGGTAGAGAGTCGTTCTCGAGTACAGCAGGCGTAGCCATCATTACCACCTGCCTGATCTGACCATACGTGCCTATAAGGCAGCACTAGTAGGGCAAGAGAGATTCTTCTTCTTCTCCTTGTAACCAGTTTAAAGCTACAAATCGCCAACTGCAGTGTGAGGGTACAGTTAGTAATTTCACAGTTTGTCGGTGGAGCAAACTAGACGCAAACTACACAGACACAGCTAACAGAAGTAATGAGTTCTGAAAGCCTTTAGAGAAATTTAGTGGAGTAAAAAGTTTGATTTTTATCCTTAAAATGAAGTGGAGTGAAAGGAATAAGTTTTCCCAAAAATAGTGCTGAAGTACAAATTCTGAAAAACTGTAGTACTCAAGTAAATTCACTGTGTTATTGCCCACCTTTGGATAAAGCAGGATGTTATCTCAAGGAGTTTGGATGCCTCATGGGCACATCCTTTTGGACCTGGACCTGTCACCCTTGCAACTGAACAAATAAATGATGGATGGATGGATGGATGGATGGATGGATGGATGGATGGGCGGACAGACGGACGGAAAAATAAAGCAGGCTAACAAAAAGCTCTTGAAATGGCCCTGACATCCATAAACATACTAGAAATCTGTGATCTTTGCTTCACAACTGGCAGGAAACCAATAAATTCAGATGAGTTTTTATATTTCTTCCAGGAAGAGCTGTTAAATATTCAGTCAGAATTATACCAGGCTTGTGGATGGCTGCAAAAAGTGAGTGGTAGAAGTACAACTTGCCAAAACACATTTATCCAAACATTAAATAAAAAAAAAGGGATGCCAATGAAGAGTGTATGTTAACATCTGAGCCATGCTATATGTAAAAGAAAACTGAAACTGAAGTATAACTGTGAACATTGAGAGGATATAAATGAGTGTGTATGTGAGGCGTAAGTAGAAAAGGGGTACTCTCTTTATATTCATTGCGAGAATATATCATATGCCCAACAGCAAACATACATCAGAACAACCCCTCGGTGCAAGGGGTTTGTTTACATTGACAATAGACTAAGCCAGTGGAATAATGCATGCTAACTGTGATATATACCCCAATTAGGCGTTCGAGAAATTTACATAACAGAAAAAAACAACTTCAATTAGCACATGAGCAATGACTGCTGGCATTTGATTGCAGGAGGGAAATACACAGGACAATAAACATAATTTACAAGATGTTTAATTTTGCATTGGGAAAATTGAATCCACTGTCTGTGTGAGATTTGCTACAAGTTTGTGTGAAAGGCTGCGGCTGTGATTGATTGGAGGAAACTAATCTGTAGTTTGTTTGCCCTGCAAAGCCGAACCTATAACTCTCAGATAGAGGAGGGAAAGACCAGGCTTGGGCTGGAATAGAAAGAGGCACACAGGGAGAATGCCTGACTGTAATTTTGTTGCCATCCAACCAAATCAAGGCTACCTCCGTGGTGTGCAGATCCCCTTGGAATACAGATATTCATCATCTTTTATACTCCACGGTTCACCGTCTCAGAGTACGAGGAAATAATTTTAATTTCTCCTCTTGATGAGCTTCTACACATGGGCAATTATCTCAACACAATAGATGGTGCCTTGGTGCGCAATTCTACTTCTGCAGTCCACAGTTTCAATGAGACAAAGAGAAAAAGATAGGAAGAAGGAGAGCTTATAAACTACCAGGTGGTCAATACAGACTGCTTCATGTTTTAGGAAAAAAAATCACACATCTGACATTTTTCTGATAAAATACTTCCTTTATGATTAAAAATCAAATCAAAAGACCTCCAGCAAACCTGAATGACATGAGGGAATGTTTGGAAGGATGTTAGGATTCCTTTCTGACCATAAAGGAGCCTGATAAGATCATACAGAATATAACTGCTTCCTTGTTTTGCTTCCAAACGGGATTTACAAGCTGTTAGATTATGGAAAATACTACATAGTGTATAGTAGTTGTCTAATTCAAAATTCATGGACGGCCATTGTGGAAGAAACAGGGTTTTCTAAGAGTGCTGTATCCAAGCACATCAACTGAAAGTTTAGTGGAAGGAAGAAGTATGGTGCAAACACGCTGCAAGAATCAATTCAAGAGTTTGGGGCAGACTAGGGGTGGGTGATATGGAGTTGAAGTTTTATCATGATATTTTCATGTAATATTGTGAGTAAAAGTAATGATGAGAAGATTTTTTTTACTTTTTTTAGGTAAAATCATACCCCCACAAACATAAATACTGCTCTTGAAAAACATTCCCATTTCTAATACGCTTCTTTTGGACACCAGTCACATGAAGACGTTTTTATTTGTATCACGAAGCTGCACACATTAACTGCATTCAATCATATTTTCAAATGTATTGATATTTATTGAACAAACAGTGAAGAAAACAGTCATCAAAATTCTTATGATAAGAAATTTATCATGATAGATGATGAACAATATGGATTACTGCTGGAGTTGGCGCTCCTGTCAATCTTCACAGATAAATAAGTGAATGGAAGTGCGTATTGTAAGATGCTCATATTTGCCACCCAGGTACATTATGCCATTTGCAGTTTCTGATACTATACTATGATGTGCAAGTTCCTCACTCTGCCACTCCACAGCTTTCATAGATCATGGCACAAGCTGCAGGGATAAAGACCAACGCCGCTGAGTCACACTTGCATGATTTTCAGGATGAACATAAAGGCCTGGACTCAAGGTGTGATTCTGTAAACCTTACGAGGCCATTAGAGACCGATCTCAGAACACTGGTTTCATATCAAAAAAACAAAAAACAAAAAAAAAAACCCTGTTATTATTTGGTTGCATGACAAAGCAGTGTGCCAAAGGGGACTGCAATTACACTGTTGTCTGCTTTTCAGCTGACTCCCAGCATAGGAATCATTGGTAATCATCCATGTAATGTGGTGCCACTCAATGTTTGACAGCTGAGTGAAACCACAGCATTGTGGTTTTGTGCTTTAGATGTAAAATCAGAGCAGAAACGTTTGTGCTCCCAAGGCAGAATGACTGCTCTTTATGTATGTTTATTATTATTATTATTATCAATATTATTTTATTCACTTATATGGGCAAGGGAGAAGAACCAAATTATTTGACTTCTCAAATGCAAGCAAAGAGATCCTACCTGCAAAATTCAAGGTACAACTGATGCAGAAGATTAAATTACATGCATGCTAACACCAAACAGCACAAACTACAACACAAATATATGCCACAAATACACAGGTTCCTTTCAAGAGACCATTATTTAAAGCATTCATCTCTCTGCTCAGACCTCTTCACCTTCTTCATGCTAGACATGACCTGTCCCCATAATGTCCTGCTGTCTTCACTTTAATCTCGAGAGAAAAGCCTCTCTCCAGACTTTAGACTTCCTGTGTTTGACAAGATGGCACACGCATGTTTGTATTTCTACCCATATTAGGACTTTCTATTGACTTCCAATCATTTAATAACTGTATTTATGCCTAACCCAAGTCTTTTCCCTAACCATAATGAGTATATTCCTAATTCTAACCATCTTCCAGCTGGTCCACAGTCAGGTGCATCACCTAGTACTTGTCGACTATGGCCATGTCATAGCACATGATCTGGGTCATACTTTCGCGAACATCCTGACTGTGAATGTTCCGTGCCTAAAGAACAGGGGAACTTGGTAAGTATTGACACAGCTCACATTTCTGGTCTTGTTTTAATGCAGTTTCTTAAACCATGACAGGGAGGTCAAACCCCTACTCAGTCAGGTGGCAACCGAAATCCGGGAGTCATTGAACGTTGGGGTTCCCGGCAGGCCCATCTCCCTCCACGCTGGCTGGAGGCGTGCCACCAAGTGGTTGGCCTGGCCTGGCCTGGCTCTCAAAACAAACAGAAAGAGTTCTGTCTTGATATCTCTCTCTCTCTCTCTCTCTCTCTCTCTCTCTCTCTCTCTCTCTCTCTCTCTCTCCCCATATATATATATATATATATATATATATATATATATATATATATATATATATATATATATATATATATATATGCGTGTATAAAATGTTCATGTTTTCCAATGGTCCAATGAGGGAAATAGAAAAATCAGTCTCTAGATGAGCAAAGACGGTAGACAGACTTCAAATGACTGAAGGACCACTTTTTACCGTATTTGTGAAAATATTGACTCAGAACTCCAAATACAAATACACAATCACAGTTTTCATTTTTCCCCCCTTCCACTTTACATTTATGAAAAACTTTGTGTTTGCCAGTCACATAAAATTCATATCAAATCCATTGCTTGTGGTTTTATTACAGAAAACTGAAAAACTTGTACCTGTAAGAACACTTTTGCAACACACTATAACCTTATCTGAAACAAGCCCAAGCCTAGTGGGTTTATGTTAATATTTCTACTCCCCAAAAGAAGAAGAAGAGCAAATCCCACACACGATCTCTGTAAGGATGATGAAATATCAGTAATGATTTCATCTTCGGAACAAACTAACAAACAGCTCTTTTCAGGAACAAACTTCTTTTTCATCTGTGTGAACACATTTTAATCTGCTAAAGTGCCTTATTACTTTTGGATTTGGGACTCGCAGACATCTGAGTTCTGCATAGGCGCATGACGTGAAGAAAAAGCTGCGTGACAGTGTGCTTTAGTGAGATAAAGATGAAAAACGCCTCTATGTAACAGTTATGTATCAAGTCAATTTGTGATAAAGCAGGAGTTCTTCAAAAAAAGAAAAAAAAACACAAGAGATGAATATGACAGATTTAAATCTCGGCAGTGACTTTAATTGGCTCTTTTCCTTACATGTTTATAAGTTTGTAACTTTGTAGTAATAAGACACGTTGCTTCCTGTCTCCTTTTTTCCACCTAACCAGTGTGATTTTTTGAGTTTTGTTGCACATGGGGAAAATATCTTGACAAATATCAGATTAGGCATTTATCACTGGAAGCAAACACCCACTGCAAGTGTAAATTACCTGTAATAATATCAGTTATTTTATCATACAAACACAACTCATTTTGTTTCCTGTCAGCTAATGCCTGTAAACTACGCAGCAGAGAGAGAGAAAAAAACTTTACAAGAGACAAATGTTAACATATGTGGAGGCAGCGAGCAGATGATTATTTGAAGATGCACAGGGGAGCGAGCTGAAACAACTTTCTGACAGTTTCATCATGCATTACGGCGCTGCGGTTCCTCCTAAAATTGACATTGTTGGCTTTGATCAAAGCCCAAACAGCGGCGCGACATTGTGAAAGAGGTGTTTCAAGTGATTTCTGTGACAGAGAGCACAGTTTTGAGACACGCTTCAAAGGATTTAGCATCTACGCGAGCGTGCCTGGACGTGAGCCCCCCGGACCCTGGGCTCGCCGACACCGGGTCGGCTCATCGACAGCTGGGACTCCAACGCCATACAAGACAAAGTGACCCTTTCACAATGTGGGACTCTCATTTCTAGGTGATGTCATTGAAGTTTTTTTTTTTTTTTTTTTTTTTTTAAATAATTTCTCCTTTCAGATAGCACGGTGAAATTAAATGACTTGCAGTACTGATGTGTATATTTCATCATGCCATCTTGCTTAGTTTTTCTTCCTCCCCCCTCTGTGATGAATCTGAGCGGTGCCCTTGTTGAAGCATTGTCTGCGGGTAGCGCGCCGAGTCTGACTGATTGATGACAGACAGTAGCTGTCACCCCTGGAGAGTAAGCATTTCTGTGTCGTCTCCCCACTGAAGGTCCTGTTGAGCTTGTTAAGGGGGAAAACACTTTTTGTTTATAGCCACTCTGACGGCACCGGCTGACAGCTCCTGCTGAACAGGAGATAGACTCCCTCTGGCACGCCGCTCCTTCCTTCTCTTCGTCTCACCTTTTGTCTCTGTTTCCCTCTTTCAAGCCTTTTCATACACTTGTTTTTCGTCGTAGAATTTGGTTAAAACAAGCGCTGTGAATTAAAATGCACAACTGGAATGGAAAACTTGTTTATTTAAAGGCTCTAAGAACATCTGTAAATTTTTTCTATTCTTAATAAAGTTTTGTTCTTTCTTTCTCTCTATTTTTTCCTTTTGTGTTCATGTTTTGGTTCCAGGTTTTGGTATTGGCATCTGTTTAAAAAGAAATCAGTTTATCCTTCATTGTTCATTACTCAGGGTGTCCATACAGCCTTAAAAAGTCTTAAAGCTATGTTAAAGTATAGTATAGTAAAGCAAAAGTTAAAGTAACTTCTATAAAAAATGTTTTTTACATATTTGTTAAAATTATCATTATGTCGTCACAGTATAATATAAGACAGATAATCTGTGAAAAAAATCAAGTTCCTCTGCCTTCTCCCAGTGCTTCCAGTACTAACTGCAGAAATACACCACTCAGTCAGAAACAACCAGTCAGAGCCAGGAGGAGGGTCTGAGTGCTGTCAATCGCCCTCATGTACGAACCGCTCACAGCCTTCCCTTGCTCTCTGCTACGCTACAGCTGGTTGACCACAATGTAGCTTGCCGCTAATGCTAAGGTTAGTTAGCATGGCCACTGATGACGGCGGATAAACACTTTTCCCATTTGCACATTTAGCAAGATACAGGAGTGTGATTGACAGCACTGATACTTCCACCTGGCTCTGATTGGTTGTTTTTTAGTCAAGCGGTGCATTTCTTTAGACTAGAATATTAGCTCAGGGAGGTAGTGGAGGAACTCGATGTATTCGCACATTATCTGTTTCATACCATATTGTCACGACATGGTGACAGTTTTAACAAATATGCAAAAAACATATCTTCGTAAAAGTTACATACTACATAGCATTAAGTCTTAAATTCATGTATTTAAAACTAAGGCCTTAAAATGTCTTTAATTCATTTAAAAATGTAAGTTGGTCTTAAATTTTGTCGTGGCTGAACTATTTAATCTTGTGTGTTCTATGTGGTCCCCTCCTCGCGAAACTTTTCAGTCAGGCAACAGTTGGAATCGCTTGCAGACATCTTCATTGTGTTCTGTGACTCGGCGCGGTTGTGGTTATTGCTAACTTGCTAACATACCCTTGCTAAATAGCTAGCTAGCTAGCAATGGTATCTACGCACCAGTCATATCTGTTGAAGAAATTTATTTCAACAGAGTTATTACTGTTTTATGAATTTTATATGGTTTGTTTTGGTGTATACTGGTTATCTAAGCCCGATCTTTCTACATTTGATTTTCTGATATTCAGCAAACTGCCGTCCTAGATTAGATTTTGTAAAACCACATTCTGTTGCAATCACAGCTTTTTGGATATGTATTTGCATATCAAGAGACTGAGAGTTTTACCCATTTTCTTTGCAAAATAGCTCAAGTGACCTTTATTGGCCAAGTCTTACCACAGATTCTCAATTGGATTTGGCTCTGAACTTTGATTGGGCCATTCTAGTACATGGATACCATTCCATTGAAGCTCTGGGTGTATGTTTAGGGTAATTTTCCTTCCAGAAGAGTAACACCCACTCAGTTCCAAGTCTTTTGCAGCCTCTAACAGTTTTCTATCATTGCCCTGTATTTGGCTCCATCCATCATCCCTCCAAGTCCTTATCCACGTTGAACAAAAGCAATCCCCACAGCATGGCAATGCCAACACCATGTTTTAATGTGGTGATAAAGTGTTCAGGCTGATGTGGAGTTTTTAGTCACACATAGCAGGTTTGATGATGATGATGATGATGATGATGATGATGACCAAAAAATTCAGTTGTGATCAGCGCAAACTGCAAACTGGACTCCTTATGGCTTTCTTTCAGTAGTGACTCTCCTGTTGCTTATAACATTCACTGATGTCCCCTGAATAATCGTAAAGGCCTTAACAGCTGCATTTACACTGAGATTAAATTACACACAATGGACTTAATTTTCCAATGTGGTGACTTTCTGAAAGCCATATTTTATTTCGGGGTATCAGAGTGAATACTGCTGAAGACAAATGCATGCCATACTTTTTAGATTTTTTTGGGGGGGAAATATTTTGAACAACATGAGTCCTTTTCCTTCCACTTTACAGCAGGGGTGGGTAATAAGTCAATAACAATATATGACAATAGACGCATGATCAATAAGAAATATGTGCAATAGAATGAAATCACTTCAGACTTATATAGCGCTTTTCAGAACCCTCAAAGACGCTTTACAATTCACACGCTGATGATGGCAAGCTACTGGCTCATAGCCACACCACCCACAACAAGAAAGTGGGTGAAGTGTCTTGCCCAAGGACACAACAACAGAGATGGCTGGGGCGGGGACTCGAACTGGCAACCCACTGATTGCCGGGCAAACTCCTATCTCCATCGCTACCATTGCCCCAGATGTACAATTTCAATGAACTCCAATCCAGAACCGCACAGCATTCTGGGGGCTGTAGGCATAGGAAAGGAAAGGATTTAGCCAGTCAACCTCTTGCGACCAGCTAAGAAAGGTTGGTGGCATCATTTAACTCACTTCCTCTTTGGTTACCTAGCAACAATCTGTTAAGTATCTTGCACAGCAGCAGTTTCAGGTTTTTCCACTGTGCCTCATAACTGCTTAAAAATAAATGATGTGGAGTAAAAGGAGAAAATGAGTTCAACGGCACCAGTTGGGCAGTATTTCAGATATTTAAAACAAAAAAAACTAATCAATAATTATCGATATTGACTGATATGAAACACTTGTATCGTGATACATTTTTCAGCTATATATTGCCCAGCCCTACTTTACAGTAATATGTCCACATAAAACCCCAAAGAAATACATTAAAAGTTTGAAATATAGGAAAGTGAAAGGGTTGCGAAGCCCTAATATACACAGTGCACTTGTTGGGAAAAACATATCAGTGAGGCACTTCAAAGAAACTGAACTCAGGTGTAGCATTTAGATCTACAATACATAATTACTTTAAGTAATAGATAGATCTCTTAGCGCTCAGAACATGGAGGAACATGAAGAAAACTTTTGTGTTTAGAAATTTCTTTACTTTTTTGATACCTCAGAACCTTATTAACAAGATATTCCAAAAACATATAACTTTTTTGCACTTTATAATTTACAGGAATTATGTATGTATGTATGTACATTGTGGGGGTGCACGCTGCGGTTCGGGTGGTTTCGAGGTGGAGAGTAATAGATGCCTCCATGCATTCCTATGGCAGGCCCCAATGAAGCTAATGAAAAGACAGCACAACTAATAGCAATGGCATTTTTTGGAGCAGTAACTGCAGCTTCTGTAGAGAAGTCTGTTTGGATGTGTAGTTGGACCAGGAGTGGTGGGACGGTGATATGATGTGCTTCAGTGACACAAACTTTTTTCATAATTTCATAATTGTGATTTTTCAGCCATTTTTTACTTCTGGTCCGGCTTCTTCTGGTGCATAATTATGACACATGTTTCACGTCAATGACATAAAAGTCAGAATAAATGCGACATGACCATTCAAAGCTATAGCACACCACTAAGTCCACCTTTGGGTGGTTCAACAAAAACATAATAGAAATTTGGGAGTGGCCTAGTCAAAGTATGGACCTAAATCAAATTGAGATGATCTGGCTTGACCTTAAACAGGCCATTCATACTTGGAAACCCTCCAACATGGCTGAGGTAATCTATTTTACATAGAAAAGTCAGCTAGAATTCCTCCACAGTGAAAGAAATAACTATTACCAGTTACTGCCAACGCCTGATGGGAGTTGATGCTGACAAGGAGGCAAAATCAGTTATTAGGTTAATTACTTTTTAACAGAAGACTAGGTTGGTTTGGATCGCTTTTTCACTCAGTAGAAGAAATCATTATGTGAAAACTAATAAATAAACAGAAGAAATCTGTAATGGAACAACTACTGTGCTATAGGGCTTTCTTGAGGAGTTACCTAAAAAGTAAACAAAATTATGAAAATAAATGAAAATGTGCATGTTACAAAAAAGCAGACAACCCAAGTGATCGTGATCTGAAGGCTCCCACTGTTTTGCAAGTCATTCTGCACTAAATAGCTCTCTACAAGCACTTTCTCTCCTTTTTTCATGACATTATGATTCAGAAGCCGTTTATTTGATAAGCATTTCTTTTAAAAAGCAAAACTGCTCTTATCCCATGTTTGTCTCACAATAATCACATTTAAAAGTGCCTAAACCAATCATAAAAATACATTTTTACAGAACTCCAAAATGGTTTCAGTAGGTGTTCTTTGTGGATTCATTAGACCTTGGTTGAAAAGGAAATTTAAAAACTTGTAAGAGCCTTTTTTTCTGATTATTTGTTTTGGTTCAAGCCAGAGATATTATTGATTTTGTTTATATGGCTGAATGATTGTGAAGGCTTTCTTTATCATATTTATATTATGACTTATGAGTGTCGGTTGGAGTAATCCTCAGAAACAGATCTACCTAATTTGTTCTTTTTCGTCCTCCTACCAATAACTTACTGAAATGAATCTCATCTAAATGTTCTGAAGGATGTCTTAGTGTCAATAATCCACACAGAGGAGAGAGGAGATGGCTATACCTATAGCACCAGAGGCAAACAAATACAGAAATCCCACTGCCTTCCAGGGCCTTGAGAAAATTAGCCTATCATATGGGAATGGTTGTGTTTTATGTGTCTAACATTTTGTTTACTCTCTTATTCTGTGTTTCATTTTGTATTTTTAGTACAGGGTCACACTTTTTGCTACAGGAAGGACTTCACCAA
Source organism: Anableps anableps (assembly GCA_014839685.1). Taxonomy (NCBI): domain Eukaryota; kingdom Metazoa; phylum Chordata; class Actinopteri; order Cyprinodontiformes; family Anablepidae; genus Anableps; species Anableps anableps. The sequence goes on along the minus strand of CM026067.1, from coordinate 6,491,031 downwards.
GATATTCTGTTTGTGGTGTTCATTGACAGGAACTCAGGGTGTAGTCATGAGCTGCGTTTCCATAACAAATGAATGTAAAACTTTGATGATATTCTGCTAATGTAAAAAAAAAAATTGTAATTGCAGTTTTTCCATTCAATAAGAAATGCAATTAAAATCACACATGAATAAGTTTGTTCACGTGATTAAGCATTGCAAATCACAGCAGCGATGGATGTCATTCATATTTCAGCCACGGCATTAGCGCTCATCATCAGCCATCAGAGGAGACGTCGACGTCTTATTCAGTCGTTGAAGCATCAAGCCCCTTATACTTGGGAGTGGTTACGTATATGTCCAGCGTTGTGGGGAAATTGTAGTTGGCGATTTTACAGAAGAAATATGGATTAAACACTTTTGAATGACAAACTCAACTTTTGATGAACTGTGTGATGCTGTGAGACCTCTGGTGGAGCCAGCTGCGTATTGTCCAAAGAGGCCAATGCCTTCAAATAAGGACGTTGCTATTGCTGTCTACAAACTGGCGTGACTCGTGTAACATGAAAAAAAGTGCTTCCGTTGCAGTCTGGC